>OX453010.1:28137765-28880585 GCA_949699075.1 Asteroscopus sphinx | reverse complement strand
ACTGGATGCGGAAGGCAGAGGACCGAACGTTGTGGCGCAACTTGGGAGAGGCCTATATCCATCAGTGGACTGCGATAGGCTGAGTTGATTGATTGATTGAAATACACGCCGAGCGTGGAGTTGCGGAAAATGGCCCGATATACCAATACCAATACCCCTATAACAAGTACGACCGCGATTCGAACGCGTGTAGCCTTGATAATTTCTGCCACGATTATTATTAAACCTCTGACCACGATTTGAGTATTGAGCCCTAATTTTCTGAAAAAAACCTTGTTGTCAATTATTAAATTAGCCTCGGCCTTAAACCTATTTTGAAATTTATTAAAATCTGGACTGCCTCGTTGGTCTAGTGGTTGCAAGCGCGACTGCTGAGCATGGGGTCCTGGGTTCAATTCCCGGGTCGGGCAAAGTGATATTGGGTTATTTTATTATTTTTAATGCATTTTACGCATGCGAAGCGAAATCTAAAGATTTAAATTGTGGAAAGAAAAAATCGGTCACGAGCAGGATTCGAACCTGCGACTCCTGGCTCAGTACGCCAGTGCTTTAGCCACTAAGCTACCGTGAACACGGGATATTGGGTTTTTTCATTAGGAAATTCTCAGTAGCAGCCTGGAGTCTGGATTTGTGCCCAGTCAATGGCAATAGGCTCGCCCCGTATTACATGGGACTATAACATAACTGGCGAAATTTGGGTGTACTATTACACATCTGCCTACCCCTTTGGGAAATACAGGCGTGATGTTATGTTATGTTATGTTAAAATCTCGCAGTCATTGTGTTGGACGTTGAAGGATGTACAAGCTCCTCGTCCTCAGCTGCATGCACCGCATCAATGAGGGCTGTATAGTTGCGAGCTGTAATAATAGCAAATAAATAAATAAATAGCTGGTAGCTGGTTTAGCTGGGTTAAACCCCCATGAAGTTAAGATAAAAGTACAAGGGTGGCTGCAAGATCTGGACTATGACCAGACAGAAGACCTGCTTAATATTCCACAGTAGGTGCTTGCTGTTCTGTTATTTCTCATTTTTCAATTTCAATTTTAATAATTACACGAATATAGCACACAACACTATAATAAACAGTCCTAAAAACAAACATGACATACGCAAACATACAGACAATCTATAGCACACACATACATCATACAAACTCTTCACACACACCCCCACTATCACATACACACACGCGCCCTAGCATATAAATAAACCACTTTTCTTTTATAATTCCTTGTTAATATTATCGTAGGTACTTAAAAACCTAGGAAATCAATTATTTGCTTTGGATACTGTAAGAAAACACCTAATAAAGGTTTTTTGTTATCACAGTGACAGCAGAACACTGACTCCTAAGTCACAGGTCCACCTAGTTTAGGAGTCAGGGTTTATTCTATTCGTGTGACCTTTAACTATAAAAATCAATGTATTCTAGTCTTAAGAATTATTTAAGGTTTTTCACAATAAAATATTATTAAAAAAAATAAAAAAAAAATATATATATATATACAAATTTTTGGGACATTTAACACATCACCATCTAGTCCCAAACTAAGCAGAGCTTGTACTATGGGTACTAGACAATGGATATAATACCAAGGTACTTTTTTTTTTGTAATAAATACTTATAATACATAAGAAACACCCACACCAACACAAACATTCATGTTCATCACACAAATATTTGTGTCCTGTGGGAATCGAACCCACGACCTCGTGATCAGCAGTCCGACACTCGAACCACTAGACCACAGACGTTGTCAAACGACGACGACGTTGTCATAATACTTAATCGTCGGTTCCTAAAACCGTCGGCAATTTTTATAGAGAGGATGGACGAGAGGAGATTGACGAAACAAGTATACGAAGCGAGTGTTGATGGAAGAGTTGGAAGGAGACGACTTCGGCGAACGTATCACGATCAAATCGCGGATATTCTTAAAAAATGCCAGGTTAAGAGTTCTCTAAACCGACGAGCATGCATGACGAGGTTAATGGACGTAGATGAAGCGAAAGAGGTGTGTCAGGATCGTAGCAGGTGGAAATCCATAGTCTCTGCCTACCCCAATGGGAAACAGGCGTGATAATATGTATGTATGTATGTAATTATTTTTTTACCGCCACATGCTCATTTATTGCCTTTAAAACCTCATAGGCTATATCGTTAGACTCTGCCTGGGTGATTATGAGGTAAACAAAAATTTTCTCAATTTCCTTTACAAAATCTGATAATGCAAAAATTAATGTAATGTTGTAATGTAAAGGTACTGGCATACCCCTGTGGCAAACATTGTTTAGTTGCATAAGTAAAGAGCTCGCTGACTTTATGTCAACAAGTTTAATTTAATATCCTGAATTAAAGACTCGCAGTCAGAATAACCTGACTTTAGTTCGAGCCGAGCCGTCTTATCAAGTCTCGTTTTTAAAACAAAAGAGATAAGCTTCTATAGCCTTCCGTGTCTTTAAGACAACTTTCATATGAAAGTTTATGAAAGTTACATCCAGTTTTTAGGGTTCCGTACCCGAAGGGTGCCAAACGGGACCCTATTACTCTCGCTACGCTGTCCTTCCGTCTGTCCGTTCGTCTGTCTGTTACAGGGCTGTATCTTTGTAACGGTAATAGACGACCAGTTTCACAGAATATCTGTTACTATAGTGCCTATCACGGAAAATCCTAAAAACAAAAAAAACAAAGGGGATCCCCAAACAAGAAACCTCTAAAAACATGCAATTTTATCAACGTTTTTGTTCCTGCTCTATCTTCAAAACGGTAATACATACCAGCGTTAAACTTGGTCAGATTATAGTGCATACTATTTAGTTTAGCAACAAATACTGAAAATAGGGCAAATATAAACATATGTGGTGGTACCTGCGTAAGAAAAAGATGCAAAAATTGATATTTCTCATATTCATATTCATATTCATTTATTTTGTGAACACAGGTTAAATTAAGAAGTTATTAAAAAATACAGAATCTCCATGTCCCGCCGATAGACATACGAAATATTAATAATAATAATTAAAAAAAACAGAATCATAAATGTCAAAAATTAATTACACAAAAAAAAAAAAGGTAAAAATATCTAAATCAACCATAGTAATAATGTTAGAAAATAATCAAAACAATTGTACGTACAGTTTGGCATAAAAGAGTACACAAAAACTCGTACGGTGCGTTGATGTCTTTTGATGAAATCTCGTAAATTTAATCAGTTTCCATGCGGTATCAGGTCGATGGGTGATACGGAACCCTTACTGCGTGAATCCGACACGCATTTGGCAGGTTTTTTTACAATTGTAATTTTAGTGCCATCCATAACAGGTAGCAAACATGGCGCCGTTTTTAGACTAAATTGCTTCATTTTTGAATAATTGTCGTCAACGCTAACAGAATAACTAAGTGTTTTCTTATGAATTAACACAATCGTATCCGTTAAATATTCTAAAATATATTCTGATTCCGGGTTTCAACTCTTAATCACTTGATACATCAATTAATTTCGCCTAGCTATAGTATTCTTCGCTTATTCTTTTTCCTTATATTTTTCCCTTTTTATCTGGACCTAATTTTCTTAAACCTATTTGAATATTTTTTAACTTATGATGATATATTTCATTTAACTAACTAAGGGCCAGTTTTTCAATAGTCTGATAACTTTAACTAGGGAATAAATGTAAAGTTTTGACAGATTTTCTATACTACAACTGTCAAAATGTCAAAATTATTCCTCAGATAAAAATTAACTGGCTATTGAAAGACCGACCCTAAGATCAATTAAACATAACAGTGGCTAATCATAGTAATTACTTTTTACTGTCTTAAAAATAAAGCTACTTAAGCACTAACCCAAACCACAGATAACATAATACTATAGCCCAAACTAACTAACACAAACATTATCATCATCTTTAGAATGGCTACATTCAAGTCACACTCGTAAAGCAACAGGGCTGCCGTGTCAGGCCTATCTCTTGTATCTCACGAAACATAGTTTTGAGATATCACCGTTTAAAGTTTTTTACAGATAATTGCGATTATCTTAAATGTTTCAAAACTTTCGGGAAATATTTTTAAATAATTGGTTGTATTTAAGTCTGAGGAAAACCGGGAAACTCATAGATCTTTGAAAACTTTGAAATTTTCAGAGTTATTAGCTATAACAGAGATAGGTGTAACAAGCTCTCTATACATTGGTTGTTACGCGGTGCTCTGTATCTTAAGATAGGTGACTTAGCCGCAACAAATGTAATATGGAATGTTTTGCTAAACACAGGTATCTTTAACTAAAGTTTGTCTGACTAATTGTTTAGTATTAAATTAAATTAGTTTATAAAGAAGTAGAAAAAATAGTACTCATCTAAACAAATGAATAATGACTTATGACTTATCTAGTAAAAATTCAAAGTTTCAAATGCATTAAAATATCCTTTTTAATGAGTAAAACGAAAACTCAGACTTCTTTTAACCAAGATTCGATAACTTTTAAAACAAATAAACTTAATTAACTTCATAACTAACATAAAAATTGGAATGAGAACTTCATCATCATCATCATTTCAGCCGAAAGACGTCCACTGCTGGACATAGGCCTCCCCCAAACATCGCCACAACGACCGGTCCTGTGCCTTCCGCATCCAGCGGATTCCCGCGACCTTCACCAGGTCGTCGGTCCACCTTGTGGGGGGCCTACCCACGCTGCGCCTTCCAGTACGCGGTCGCCACTCCAGAACTTTACTGCCCCATCGGCCATCCGTTCTGCGAGCAATGTGCCCCGCCCACTGCCACTTAAGTTTGGCAATTCTTCGGGCTATGTCGGTTACTTTCGTTCTCCTGCGAATCTCCTCATTTCTGATTCGATCACGCAGGGACACTCCGAGCATAGCCCTCTCCATTGCCCTTTGAGTGACTTTGAGCCTTCTTATCAGGCCCATTGTGAGCGACCACGTTTCAGTACCGTAAGTAATTACTGGCAACACACACTGGTCAAAGACTTTCGTCTTGAGACACTGCGGTATTTTGGACGAGAAGATATTGCGTAGCTTCCCGAACGCTGCCCAACCGAGTCGGATTCGACGATTGACCTCTTTCTCGAAGTTGGACTTACCTAGCTGGACAGTTTGTCCTAGGTATACATAATCGTCAACAACTTCGAGTGTAGATTCTCCGATGTTTACGGGAATGGGTACTATATGGGAATTCGACATAACCTTTGTCTTGTCCATATTCATTTTAAGACCCACTCTATCAGAAGCTCTACTGAGGTCATCGAGCATTGTACCGAGGTCCTCCATGGTCTCAGCCATGACTACTATGTCGTCGGCAAACCGAAGGTGAGTGATGTACTCGCCGTTTATGTTAATGCCTAGCCCCTTCCAGTCCAGAACCTTGAAGATATCCTCCAATGCAGCAGTGAACAGTTTCGGAGAGATCACATCTCCCTGTCTCACACCTCGCTGCAGAAGGATAGGTTTCGAGGCTTGGTCCTGTAATCGGACTGACATAGTGGCGTTTTCATACAAAGACTTTAACACTTCGATGTACCGATAGTCAATCTGGCACCGTTGAAGAGACTGTAGTACCGCCCAAGTCTCGATCGAATCGAAGGCTTTCTCGTAGTCCACAAACGCTAAACAAAGAGGCAAGTTATACTCTTCGGTCTTCTGTATAACCTGCCGCAGCGTATGTATGTGGTCTACGGTGCTAAAGCCTTTTCGGAAACCGGCTTGTTCGGGAGGCTGGAAGTCGTCAAACCTGCGCGAAAGACGGTTCGTAATGACTCTCGAAAACAGCTTGTAGACATGGCTCAGAAGTGAGATGGGCCTATAATTCTTCAGTAGAGCATTATCGCCCTTTTTGAAGAAGAGTACCACCACACCTCTGCTCCATGCCTGTGGCGTTCTTCCCTCGAGAATGACGGAATCAAACAGCTTCTGAAGGGCCTTAAGGATCGGTTTTCCACCCGCCTTCAGGAGTTCGGCCGTAATTCC
This sequence comes from Asteroscopus sphinx, assembly GCA_949699075.1. Taxonomy (NCBI): domain Eukaryota; kingdom Metazoa; phylum Arthropoda; class Insecta; order Lepidoptera; family Noctuidae; genus Asteroscopus; species Asteroscopus sphinx. The sequence goes on along the minus strand of OX453010.1, from coordinate 28,874,594 downwards.
GTCATCACCCGGTGCCTTGTTGTTTTTGAGCTGCTTCAGAGCCATCCTAATCTCGTACAGGCTGACGTCCGGGATATCTTCGGTATAGTGTCGGGTCAATCTAGCTCTTGGGTCGTGAGCCCGATTTACAGCGGGTGTCCGGGTGGACGTGTATAACTGTCCATAGAACTTCTCGACCTCCTTCAATAGCTCTGGCTTGGAGGATACGACTCTGCCATCGTCGGTCCTCAGTTTTGCAAGCTGGCTCTGCCCAATAGACAGGTCTCTTGCGAAGACTTTGGAGCCCTTGTTCTTCTCTATCGCGTCTTTAATACGTTCCGTATTAAATTGGCGTAGGTCACTTTTCAAGGACTTTGAGATCTGTCTATTGAGCTGCCGGTACTTAGTCGCATCATCTGAGGACTGCAGAATCATCTCGCGTCTTTCCGCCATAAGCTCCAGGGTGTGGTCAGAGAGCTTTTTGTTTCTATTTGTACGACGGGTCCTAAAGATCCTAGACCCGACCGTATGGACAGTTTCCACAAACCCATCGCTGTAATCGTCCACTGAGCTCCCTAGGCATTCGAAACGATTCTGAAGTTCGAGCTGAAAGCTCTCGGGGTTTTGGATTTGGATCGGTGCTGGACGGAGCGTAGACTTCATCAGTCGAGATCTTTCCAGCTTGATGTTCAGATTCAATGTGCCTCTTACCAAACGGTGATCGCTTCCGGTTTTGACCGCGTTGATCACAGAGACATCATTGAATATTTGCTTCTTCGTCGACATAATGAAGTCAATCTCATTTTTTGTTACACCATCAGGGCCCAACCAGGTCCACTTCCTATGCTCACGCTTTCTGAAGAATGAGTTCATCATATAGAGTCCCTCCTTCTCCATAAAGCCGGCCAGTAGATGACCCCGGTGGTTCCGATATCCATATCCAAATTGCCCCACTCGCAGCTCATCATCGTAGCGATTGCCCAGTTTCGCGTTGAAGTCTCCCATGACAACAGTGAAGTGAGTTTTAGAGCCATGCATGGCTCTCGAGATATCCTCATACATGGTCTCCACCTCATCGTCGGGGTGATTCGAGGTCGGGGCGTATACCTGTATAACCTTCAACGAATACCTTTCGGTTATTCTGAGTATAAGGTACGCCACCCTGGTCGAAACACTCTCGATCTTCACTATGTTGTTCACAAGAGACTTGTGGACGATAAACCCGACACCGCCCTGGGAAAGTTGATCGCCCTCCCGGAAATAGAGCAAGTTACCGGATTTGAGGATTATCGTGTCCTCCCCCTCTCTTCGGACTTCAGATAACCCTACGATATCCCATCGTAACCTGCTCAATTCTTCCTCGAGTTCGACAAGCTTCTCGTTGGTCCGCAGTGTACGTGTGTTGTATGTTGCCAGGTCCAGTCTTTTTTTGTTATGGTAGCCGGATCTCTGCCGGGGATTCTTAGCACCCCCTGCCCCGCCGTTACCTAGGCCGCTACCGTAACCAGGGCTAGCGGGGCCGCCGGGGACTAGGGGCCGATTTTTTATTGTGCTTTGCATGAGGGGATATGCCATAATCGCCACGCTTGGCAGGCGGGTTGGCGATCGCAGTTGGTTGATTAAATACTCGGAGGACGCTGCTGCCCATCCTCTGGTGAATCCCTTAGTCGCCTTTTACGACACCCATGAGAAGATATAGGGTGGTGAAATTCTTTGCGTCCGGCACCACACGGACGTGAATGAGAACTTAGTATTATCAAAATTATTTTAGATACAAAAAAAAAACTAAATCCTAGATATGTAAGATCTTATCTAAATCTTCATCTGCATTTAAGTCTGCTTTCTTTCTTGCACTTACACTCCTTCGCCTTACTTCCCGGGGTACTTCTTTTTTAACTAAGTCCAACATACTTTTGCAATACACATGCAAATCTTTGAATTATTTTTCATCGTATGATTTCCTGACGACTATGTAAGTTGAGCATCTTCAAAATTCAACTATTCTTAATGCCTAAATACGTGGATTGAAAAGTTCGCGGTCTTATATAAAAATAATAATGCAATCGAAATGCTTTTGATCTCATTATAATCTTCAACCCTTCAAATGATTTTACGCTAAATTTCTTTGTTGTATTACTTTTGCTTCCAGACTTAGAAGGATTTAATCAGAGCCAGATGATAAATTTCTTGCATTCGAAAAAAAAAAATCTCAACAATGCGCTGTACGTGTCCGTTTTTTTTTCCTCCAAAATAGCACAAAACTACATAGTGACGGAATAAGGAGAATCTATTGCGTCCGATGCTGTAGTTAAAAATCAGTTAGCTGAATTAAATCCCGGTAGACAGAGCGTTGAATATGTCCTCTACTGTAAATAGCCTTCAACTTCCACTATAGCACAAAACACCGAAAAGATATTGAATCTGATGGTAGGAAATCAATAATGAAATATTAAAGAGATAGCTAGGTAATAGATGTTTTTAAAAAGTGATAAGGAAGCAATATTTGCCATAAATTCTGATTTCCCAGGGTATCTAAGAGAAAGATACCGATGCCCCTTTGAGTCGAACAAAAACACAACCGGCTAAGCACTTCACGCAAATTTTTATTTCGTTTGATGCCGAATAATAAATAAATATATAAGAAATTTTACGCAAATTAGTTGTTATAAATGAAACTAGGGTCCAGCTAAGACAACAGAACAGTAAGACCAAAAAATACTTAAAAGAAAAGTATAGACCAAAACTACTAGCCTCGAAGCAACATAAGGTGTTTATTTTGAAAATAAGGTAATGGTGGCAGTTTTTTGGGTCTAAGTCGACTGCTGATTAAAGGGTATCGTCATAAACTGCATTTATAACTGCACTTTTTTATACAAATTTTGTAGTTATTGAATAAACATCAAACAGTAAAAATTACCAACGAAGTTACTAAAAACTGTTTGATTTTATCTAAGCACAATTCGCGCGTTCTGAAATTATCTGAAACTTTGAAACCATGACTGAAATCCATAATTTAAGGTACCAGTTGGCTTTTCTTTGCCTTGTTTAGGACCTATTTACTTTAATTTCCTGTGTAATAAAATAATAATTGATTAACACACAGTTTCATAAAATAACCAGTGGAAATCCAACAACAGACAGATCGTATTTTGAAGGCTTTTGGAAATTATTTTCAAGTACGTACACTTTTCAAAAACCCGGTAAATGAGATACATCAAGCTGATATACTAACCAACAAAAATAGGTTTGTGAACATTACTCCTGCATATTCGACCGCGATTTTTTTAAACCACCTATTGATTTCAGAAAAATTGTTATTTTTCTTCAGCTGGTCCATAAATACTATCATGTTGCCGTGGGCTATTACTTTTAGAACCATGTTTGTTAATGAAGCTCTCATAATATCCACATCATCATCAGTTAGTACGCGCACTACAGTCACGGATAAATACTGTATCTAGTAGTTAGCAGAGTTAGGATTTGCTCGATGCGCTCGCAACTTATCACGCGTAATTGATGTAACTTAAGATACAGTATTTTACCATAACTAACAATGGCAAAATCATAGTTTCAAGAGTTAGGTGATAGGCAATTGTGACTAATTGGTAATAGTTAATTAAAATATTATTTTACTGGGTGATAGAGGATCATGAAAAAATACGATTTAGACCTGTTACGCGTAACTCATGTATCTTAAGATAACAGACCTGCGAGTGACACGGCAGAGGGGGTCTACTCCCGTTCGACGATATTCGATAAATCGTACGATTCATCGCACAATTTGCTACTCCGGTCAACCATCGTTCCCTTATCGAATGCGATGATCGTGTTTTGACGTTTGTTTTTCTCATCTCCGGTAAATTGTATACGACTATGAACCGTAGTCAATCTTAATTGTGCCTTTTTTATGTGCCTATCTTTATTATGTGACTGATACTTATCAGTCGGAACGAAAGTTCGTACTTCGTTTGTCGTTCGTAAAACGCGAGTAGACCTACAGAACAAAAAAAATACGTCACTACTCACTAGCGTTTACATAATGTTACAAAGCAAACTATAATAATGCTAGTGACGATACATTGACGATTGATGATTTTATCAAATATTATTGAAACGAAACACGACTCGTTCGAATATCACGATGGACAAAAAAAAAGGAAAAGTCGGACTCACACAGTAAGGGTTCCGTACCACCCATCGACCTGATACCCCATAGAAACTGATTTAATTAACGAGAGTTTATCGAAAGACATCAACGCACCATGCATAGAAGATGAATTTTTGCATCTCTTTCTTACGGAGGTAGGTACATAATATGTCTATGTTTGCCCTATTTTAGTATCTGTTGCTAAACTACAGAGTATGTACGATAATCAGACCAAGTTTGAAGTTTCTATGTATTACCACTTTGAAGATAGAGCATGAAGCAAAAAGTTGAAAAAATATTTTTTTTCGACGTTTCTTGTATAGGGGACCCCCTTTAATTTTAGACTTTTTTTTGTTTTCGTCGTGTTAGGCACCATAGTAACATACCTATTCTGTGAAAATTTCAACAGGTTATCTGTTACGGTTACAAAGATACAGCACTGTGACGGACAGACGGACGGACGGACAGCGTAGCGAGAGTAATAGGGTCCCGTTGGCACCCTTTGGGTACGGAACCCTAAAAACACTCAAACCTGATTCTCTTCTTCATCGACTGCAACCTTCTTACATAACATATCATAACATCACGCCTGTATTTCCCCGAAGGGGTAGGCAGAGGTGTAATAGTACACCCACATTTCGCCAGTTATGTTATCATTTCAGCTGAAAGATATCCACTGCTGGACATAGGCCTCCCCTAAGCATATGTATGTTGGGGGGATATGCCATAATCGCCACGCTTGGCAGGCGGGTTGGCGATCGCAGTTGGTTGGTTAAATACTCAGAGAACGCTGCTGCCCATCCTCTGGTGAATCCCTTAGTCGCCTTTTACGACACCCATGAGAAGAGATAAGGGTGGTGCTATTCTTTACGTCCGGAACCACACGGACGGACACAGTTATGTTATAGTCCTATGTAATAGGGGGCGAGCCTATTGCCATTGACCGGGCACAAATCCAGACTCCGGGCTGCTACTGAGAATTTCCAAATGAAAAAACCCAATAACACTTTGCCCGACCCGGGAATCAAACCCAGGACCCCACGCTCAGCAGTCGCGCTTGCAACCACTAGACCAACGAGGCAGTCTTCCTTCTTACGCCCTCATAAACGATACCGGAGACAATGCAAGACATCGGACCTTATCTCTTTCTGCACCCATTTTTTATGACAATTGCAGTATTGCCTCTATCCAAAAATTAGAATAGAATAGAATATACTTTATTGTACACCATTAAAATAGTAGTAAACAGGAACAACGTATAAATTATAGGTACATGGGCGGTCTTATCGCTAAAAGCGATATCTTCCAGACAACCTTTGGATGGACAAAGAAGACGTAAGATCTAGATAATGGGGGCAGTCCGTGGCGTACTACTGCATGTAAGGACAATTAGGACCGCAAGGCCTTTAGATTATAGAACAAAAGGCAGATGGAGCGCACGGTATACGGGTGGTATCCTGGCGACCTTACACGGTACATTGACGCACGTGTTTCTAAGTGTTATTACACTGAGTCACGCACACAGCTAAATGCAGGCCTCACACTGTTTGTTCCGCGTGCTACATTTGCCTTTTGTTCTAGAATCTGAGGCAAGGCCATCATAGACAAACAATGTGAGAATTTCTTAGGTTTTCGCGATCACTACACAATATAATAAAACAAGTTTAACCGAATTATATCGCGTATATTATTTAGATTGGCTTCCTGATATTTCGAAAGCTTTGCAGCGTTCGTGGTCGCAGGAAGACTAAGATGACAAGCGTCTTTACAGATATTTCTAAAAAATATATTTTATGCTACCGTACAATTTTTATTAATAAAAATCGTTTCAATACACGCAATAATCACTCACAATGTCATTGTCTTTTCCAGTGTTGCGTGCTGTTTGTTACTTGATTATTTTTAGAACTGGTTTCCAAACAGGTGGTAGTATCATCATCATTGTCATCTTAGTCTTCCTGAGACCACGAACGCTGCAAAGCTTTCGAAACGTCAGGAAACCAATCTAAATAATGTACGCGATATAATTTGGTTAAACTTGTTTTATTATAATATTGTTCAAGTAATGGTATGGTCGTGGTTTTCCGCCATACTAGCTCCATTGCACCTTACTGTATTTTGCGCAATAATAACGTCCTCTGTTTTTGAATAGGATTTGCCCATTCTTTTGGCAAACACAGCTGCTCTCGTGCACGATCACATAAAGTCACAGTCAAGCTGGTTTCACACAGGCGAGGCGTGGCGTGGATGGGCCGAGCGAGAATTGAAATTTGTATAACAAAATTTCAATTCACATGTCACGCCCATCTTTGGTGTGAAAGGTATGGATAGGCGAGGATGTGCGAGGCGAGAATTGAAATTTTTATTGGTACAACATTACACTTTATTGCTTCATGAATAGAGTATTTATTACATTGCAAAACGGTACATCGTGAGAAGGTGCGTCCCGGTGCCTGGCGCCGGCCCGCGTACCTGCCCGCCGCGTGCCCGCGATGTACATCTTTCGGTGTGAAAGGGCCAGCGAGATTTCAATTCACGCCGATCTCATCCAATCCTCGCCTCGCCGCGCCGGTTTGAAACCACCTTAAGAGTCACTCGCCACTGGTTGATTTAATTTCGTTGAATAAAATTCTCCTGGATACTCAATTTGGAAAATATAAGAGTGAAAACACCGCCGTCACATCCAAATACGTGGTGTTCCCGTAAGTCTAGTAATTTTACGCTGATTTAGCGAATTCTAGGCCTAGACGTGGCGCTGGCGTCGTCGCGTCGTCGGCGCCTGCGCATGACGGGGTCGCCATGAGGTGGTAACAAAATAAGGACACTAGGGGTCTAAGATAAATAAGGACAGTAGTGGAGTCTAAAGTATGTTTTTTCTCTCTTGTCTTATTTAGTAAACAATCTGGGCACGTCTCTTTATTTAAATAATTACTGATAAAATACCTACAATTACTAGTTCTGCACATTTTATTAGGTTCAAAAATGATATTTACATACAAACATACATGACATACATAAACATCACACCTGTATTACCCAAAGGGGAAGGCAGATGTGTATAGTATAGTAGACCCACATTTCGCCAGTTAAGTTATAAGTCCCATGTAATAGGGGGCGAGCCTATTGCCATTAACCGGGCACAAATCCAAACTCCGGGCTGCTACTGAGAATTTCCTAATGAAAAAACCCAATATAACTAAAAAATACACAGTAACATGATATTTAGTGTGTGAAATTGTAACATTATGTCTTTTAATAATTATTATTGACGAGACGTGCTGAGATTGTTTACTAAATAAGACAAGTAAAGAAAAACAGAGTTCAATTCAATTCAATTCAATCGTTCATTGCGAATATAGGTAAGGTAGGTGTTACATGAATCTTCTTATCTTAACTATTATAAAATTGTAAACGTCTGTTTGTTTGTTTGTTTGTTCCAGCATCACGCTAAAACTACTGGACCGATTTTGATGATTTTTTTTTTGTTTGAAAGCTGATGATCTGACTTAAAAACTGGTATGGGTTTTGAGAAAGAAAGAAAGAAAGAAAAAAAGAAAAACAATAATTCGTGGGTTGCGTACTCACCCGACAGATCGAAGCTTCTATGCATTTGCACGAGCGGATAGTAATGTACGATGGAGTGGAGTGGAGTGGACAGGGGATGGGACTGGGGATGGGACTGGGGACGGGACAGGGGACGGGACTGGGGACGGGACAGTGGACGGGACAGGGGGCGGAACATGGGACGAGAAATGGGACGGGACATGAGACGGGACATGGGACAGGACAGTGGGACGGCACATGGAACTGGACATAGGATGGGACATGGGACAGGACATGGGACATGGGATGGGACGATAGTGATATAGAGAGATAGTGGGACAGTGGGACAGTAGGACAGTGGCAGTGGGACGGTGACACGGTGGGACAGTGGGGCAGTGGGGCAGTGGGTTAGTGGGGCAGCGGGGCAGCCGGGCAGTCGGGCATCTGGGAAGCGGGGCAGCGAGGAAGTGGGACAGCGGGGCAGCGGGGCAGTGGGGTACCGGGGCAGCGGGGCAGTGGGATAGTGGGGCAGTGGGGTAGCGGGGCAGCGGGGCAGCGGGGCAGTGGGTTAGCGGGGTAGCGGGGCAGTAGGGGAGTGCGGCAGCGGGGCAGGCAGTGGGGCAGGGGGATAGTGGGGCAGCGGGGCAGTGGGGTAGTGGGGCAGTGGATTACCGGGGCAGTGGGATAGTTGGGCAGCGGGGCAGTGGGTTACCGGGGCAGCGGAGCAGTGGGGCAGTGGGATAGTGGGGCAGTGGGGCCGTGTGATAGTGGGGCAGCGCGGCAATGGGGCAGTGGGGCAGCGGGGCAGTGGGGCAGTGGGATAGTGGGGCAGCGGGGCATTGGTGCAGCGAGGCAGTGGGTTACCAGGGCAGCGGGGCAGTGAGATAGTGGGGCAGCGGGGCAGTGGGGCAGTGGTATGGTGGGGCAGCGAGGCATTTGGGCAGCGGGGCAGCGGGGCAGCGGGGCAGTGGGGCAGCGGGGCAGTGGGGATTCGGGGCAGCGGGGCAGTTGGGCAGCGGGGCAGTGGGGCAGCGGGGAAGCGGGGCAGTGGGTAAGCGGGGCAGTGGGGAGCCGGGGCAGCGGGGCAGCGGGGCAGTGGGGCAGTGGGGCAGCGGGGCTGTGGGGCAGCGGGGCAGTGGAGCAGCGGGGCAGCGGGGCAGTGGGGAAGCGGGGCAGTGGGGCAGTGGGGCAGCGGGGCAGTTGGGCAGCGGGGCAGTGGGGCAGGGGGGCAGCGTGGCAGTGGGGAAGCGGGGCAGTGGGGCAGTGGGGCAACGGGGCAGGCTTTGGGGCAGTGTGATGGTGGGGCAGCGGGGTAGTGGGGCAGTGGGGTAGCGGTGCTGCGGGGCAGTGGGATAGTGGGGCAGCGGGGCAGTGGGGCTGCGGGGCTGTGGGTTAGCGGGGCAGTGGGGAAGTGGGGTAGAGGGGCAGTGGGGCAGTGGGGTAGCGGGGAAGCGGTCAGTGGGGCAGTGGGGTAGCGGGGAAGCGGTCAGTGGGGCAGCGGGGCAGCTGGGCAATAGGGTAGCGGGGCAGTGGGGCAGTGGCGTAGCGGGGCAGCGGGGCAGTGGGGCAGTGGGGTAGCGGGGCAGTGGGGCAGCGGGGCAGCTGGGCAGCGGGGCAGCTGGGAAGCGGGGCAGTGGGGCAGCGGGGCAGCGGGGCAGCGGGGCAGCGGGGCAGCTGGGCAGCGGGGCAGTGGGGCCGCGGGGCAGTGGGATAGTGGGGCAGCGGGGCAGTGGGATAGCGGGGCTGTGGGGTAGCGGGGCAGTGGGGCAGCGGGACAGCGGGACAGTGGGACAGTGGACTGGACTGGAATGGACTGGACTAGACTGGATTGACGTGGGTTAGCAGAATTTAACGCGAGCGGAGCCGCGGGTAAAAGCTAGTATTGTTATAAAAACAATCTTTGTGCAGCTATATTCTGCGATTTAGCTTGCTACAGGAAATACACAATTCTACGCCAAACTATTAACTGAAGCGCCTAAAGCAATAAAGCATAATTACATAGATCGGACTAACTTACCAAGTGACGTCCGATCCTCGATTATGTGAAGCAGTCTCGTTTCCATATGTACTAGTAGTAGGCACTAATTTGCTTACGATGCCCACTTTTTAAAGATGAAAAATTGGATTACAATTTTATAATCTGAAATGAAACCGAACGCAACCTGACGCGCTCTGTGGAGCTGTCACCCAGAACTGTCATTTACTTCAAAGTCACACAGGTAGACACAACTTTCATAAGGGATATTGAATCTAGGATACACTGGGTCGGGTCGGGAATTGGATGGAAACGAGACTGCTTCACATAATCGAGGATCGGACGTCACTTGGTAAGTTAGTCCGATCTATGTAATTATGTGAAGCAGTCTCGTTTCCATATGTACTAGTAGATGTTTAAAGAAGAAAGTTGTGTAGTATTAGTTTAGATTAGATACCTAATCTAAACTAACCAATCACGCAATTGGTATCAAAAAGGAAATCAGAATAATCACATACAACATGATACGATGGTAACAATATCGGTCTTATTTTCTATACTTAGTTACTTGGGTAATAAAAGTAGATGTAGCTATCTTTATATAAAGCAAAATCATAAGTTCACAAGTCAAGTAAAGTCCTTGTGTATGTGTGTTTAATAACAATTACCTTAAACACAATAAACAATTAAAGGAAAAGTAGATTTGTTGAGGCATGCAGGTCTGTAGAGATGTATGGCTATGATTCGTACAGATACTTTTATTTTAACTATCTCTGTCTGTATTAAAACTATGAAATCTTGCTATTCAAATTGATCGAAGATTCAAAAGAATAGAATAAGATCATGAGATTAGGTAGGTACACATATGTATAGACAATGTGGATTTTTATTATTGATTTACTTATCATTACATTATTATTATATAACATTATTTGCCTCAAATAGGTGCTTATATTATGTAGGTATAAGGATTTTTATATTGATTGAGTAAAACAAAAGTCAAGAAGTCCATTTCCTTCTTAGTTTCTATAAGAATTCTGACTGCAAAAATATCACAGTTAAATTAAGTATTCGTTTTTACTGTAAAACACCTTTAACTGAGGAGTATCATTATTTGACCCAATTGTGTAAACAAAATAATTGGTTTAAATAATTCATCCAATAAATAATTTCCTACTCTATCTCATTCAACTGAGCCACTTGTTAATTAATATCTTCAAAGGAAGATTTATTTTACCGATTTCGATTTTTTATACACAATTATTCTGCACATCCCTAATGAGCAGTCACTTTTACAACCTAGTAACAGTAGGTGCCTAGTGGTGTCAACTATTTAGTATATCATAATGGTGTACCTACTTCAATGAAGATTTTTATTTTTATTTTGTGTTATAATCTTATAATGTAGGTATTGCGTTAACCGCATTCTACAGTTTATACTAAGGATTATAATTAGAGAGCATAACGAAAGCAAACAATTTTGCTGCTCCCTATTATGTATAATATAATCATTTTGAGCAATGAAAATGTAACTTAATATGTAAAGTTGAGGTCGCATTGATGGAAATCTATCCAAAAAACATCCTCTAACTAAAATATCTTTAGTAAATAATTAAATATTGATTCAGATCGGCCATTTTTAAAGATAAAATTAAATATTACTGGTCCTATTATTATTATTATAGGTACACACTGACTCCGATTATGGATCTGAGCAGGCAGCATTTTTATAACAGCACCTTAGTTCTGTTTGATAAGTAAGCTAGCATGCGACCATTGCTGCTTAAGTAAAGGTCTTGTACAAGGGAAGTTGAGTCCTGATGGGGGATAAAACCAATTTGTGGAGTCAAAACTAGTTCTATCAAACTTATTCGTGTACTATCCTGTATTCAAAAACCATGGTACCATCCATGGTTTAGCGGCCACCAAAATACCCCAACAATGCCCCCCCCCCACCTTTTTTGATCCTACTTAGAAGGCCAAATGGAGGAAAGAATGTCTCATCCTATTTTAAAGGGGAGGCACCTATGTATTTCAGGATATCAAAACATATGATCTACCTATTACCTACAATGTATTACTTATCATTAGGAACTTAGAACAGCTATATACAGAAACCATGTCCATGCGCACAATTTGATGCATGGGCAGGCACAAATGGCTCCATTCCGTACAGCTTAAGCACGCCCATGTGCGTGTCGGTGAACATTTGACGTGCTGCTTGCGAGCACTTATAGATTGTTTTTGTGCTTCAACTTTGAGCGGAAATTTGGATGAAACTATCACTCTGTGTCTTGTTACTCTAAGTTTAGGAATAATTTTATCAGCTTTTCCAAATTTGTCATAAATTTCGCATAACACCTGCAGCGAATTATTTAGCATGGGTAGGTAGGTAGTTTAATTTAACAGTACCATCTGTAAATTTTCTGTATAATACAACAAAATTTTGTGTAATAGTTGTGTTTTTTCCCGTGATTCAGGAACCTTCCATAATTGAAGCAACACTATGTAGGTAGTGGTAAACGTTGAACTAAAACAAACAACTAAAGGATTATTGCATTTCCACGGGATTCAGGAACCCTCCGTGATTGAAGCAACACCATCTAGTGATAACCGCTGAACTAAAACAACCAACAAATTGACTCGATTGGTGAAAAAACCACCAAGCTGTGTTCATTGGTTCTTCTTTATGTGAAATGTGAAAGACTGGATTCTCTACTGCCTGTTATCAAGAGAATCTCACATTATAATTTGCTAGGTACCTACTAAAGTTGGATGCAATAATAATAATAATTAAATCCAGTAATATAATCATTAGGTAGTTGAATAGCTTTTCATGTATTTCTAGATTCATGAAACTGATATTTTATCTTTTCTTAGATCTTTAAGACACTATAAGGTATCCTTAGCTTTCAGTGGTGTAGTACACAATATCTTTCAGTATAAAATGCACAATAAGTAGGTATGAATACCTGCATTTACTTGATGTCCTTTATGATTCCATCCACTTTAGATGGATGGAAATACTAGATAATGAACTAGTGTTCCACAGGTCAACATGTTTCTAAGTTTAGAACAGGAATATATTATTAATATCCTATCATATTTAGGATTAGTAATCTAATCCCTTATCTCTTCTCATGGGTGTCGTAAAAGGCGACTAAGGGATTCACCAGAGGATGGGCAGCAGCATTCTCTGAGTATTTAACCAACCAACTGCGATCGCCAACCCGCCTGCCAAGCGTGGCGATTATGGCATATCCCCCCCTTAATTGGGGGAGGCCTTTGTCCAGTAGTGGACGTCTTTCGGCTGTAATGATGATGATGATGAATAATACAATACCTACTAATTGGGAAGATATTCTAATCATCCGGTTTGTACCTGTAACATAGGTGGCCCATAGCGGCCAATTGGATTTGTTTGTAATATTTCTTCCATTTAAATTTTTTTTTTTTTTTTTTTTTTTTTTATCCTTAACGGGCTTGCGTTTGACCGCCACCTCACCTGATGTTAAGCGATGGTGCGGTCGACGATGGTACACGCTTGCCCAGCAAAAACCTATTCACTCGAGTCTTGAAGACCACCAGATTATATTTCTCGGGAAACACTGACGCCGGCAAGGAATTCCACTCTTTGGCGGTACGCATGATAAAGCTATTAGCAAACCGGTTCGTGCGTAAGGGTGGAATATCTACCATATAACGGTGGCGCATCGCCGTGCGTCTGGTCGTCCGATAATGGAAAGGGCTTGGGGGAATTAAATTGTGCAATTCCAACGCACACTCGCCGAAATGCATTCGATAAAAAACCGATAGGCTAGCAACTCTGCGCCGATGCTCGAGACTTTGTAGTTTGGCGTCGACCAGCGCATCGTTGCCAACGAGCCTCTTGGCGCGCCTCTCAATCGACTCGAGAGCCGCCAGTTGATATTTAGCCGAACCATCACAGAGATGAGAGCAGTACTCCATACAGGACCGAACTTGTGCTTGGTACAAATTGAGCAGCTGTTCAGGTGTGAAGTACCGCCTCACCTTAGAGAGGATGCCCAGCTTTTTGGCAGCAAGTTGAGCCTTGGACTCTATGTATGAGCCGAAGTTTAGGGTGGATGTTAGTGACACGCCAAGAAGCTCAAGGTGGTCAGTTATCGGCACGGATGCATCACAGAAAGTTGGAGTAAGTTCAAATTGACTCCGTTTAGCAGAAAACAGGCACGCCTGGGTCTTAGCAGCATTGAACTTGACCAAGTTAGCATCACCCCATTCGGAGACAACTTTCAGGGTCAAGTTCAAGCGTTCAACCATGGCCTCTCTAAGAGACTGGATTTGCGTCCGACTCGCTCGTGCATTGGATGTGTAACTCTCAACAACGGTGCTGTCGTCTGCGTACCCAAAGGTGCCGGGTCTTAGCAGATCATTTATGTGGAGCAAAAACAAAGTTGCGGAGAGTACTGAGCCCTGAGGGACCCCGGCATTTATAGCCAATTATATATAATAAATAAAGGATGTCTCATGAAGGACTTCTCCATTTGTATGTAACAATATGCTATTGTTATCTAAGATTTTATTAGTATCTTCAGGTATTGCCTCAACCTCAAGTGAACTAATTCAGATATGTCTTCCACTGAAAGTGATAGATGTTCAGATGTTTCATTAATATGGACTGGCTCATTGGCCAATAGGCTCGCCCCCTATTACATGGGACTACAACATAACTAGCGAAATGTGGGTGTACTATACACCTCTGCCTACCCCTTCGGGGAAATACAGGCGTGATGTTATTTGTATGTCATTGGCCATGTTCAACACTACACTTATGTAAAATGAAATCCTCTACATGTAAAAGGTGTTTTGCTGTAAAGTAATATTCATTAACTTATTACAACAGACTATCATTTGTGTCTTACTCACCTGAGGAAAACGGCCTGAGTTAGGCTTGATTTTATTACAAATTAATGTGTAGGTATCACTGCTCTTAGACTGTGACATATGGCCAAAGTTGAACTTTTGCTGGAGCTCCCGCTGTGCTGAGAATATAAATGTTATGAAGGCTGCAGCTGACATTTCATGAAAGCTCGAGGACCCATAAAGCAGTCTTTTCCGCCCCTCCTATTAACATCCTGTTCAAGGAACATGGGGAACATGCACATGTTATGGCCATGGCTAACCTCTCGTGAAAGCTCAAGGATGCATGGAATCTATTCTCTCCATTGGCTGACCTCCCGTGAAAGCTCTTGGAGTAATGGGAACATGTATGTATCATCGCTACGGCTAACCTCTCGTGATAGCTCAAGGGCGCATAGTGAATCTGTATTCTCTCCTTTGGCTGACCTCTCGTGGAAGCTCTTGGAGTATAGGGGAAATGTATGTATCATGGCCACGGCTAACCTCTCGTGATAGCTCAAGGGCGCATAGTGAATCTCTATTCTCTCCTTTGGCTGACCTCTCGTGGAAGCTCTTGGAGTAAAGGGAAAATGTATGTATCATGGCCACGGCTAACCTCTCGTGATAGCTCAAGGGCGCATAGTGAATCTCTATTCACTCCTTTGGCTGTCCTCTCGTGGAAGCTCTCGGAGTAAAGAGAACATGTAGGATGTATCACAGCCACGGCTAACCTCTCGTGAGAGCTCAAGGGCGCATAGTTAATCTGTATTGTCTCACTCACTCAAATAAAGTCACGAGAATCACTCAAATAACTGCTACTTATTTTACCAACAAGTTCGAACTTGCTTGATGAATTTACCAATTTCTTGATTAATCGCTACTAGCTGAGCTTAAGACATAAGCGCACAGTATTATTTTGTTACGTATTAACGTATTCACTACCACTACACAGGTAATCATGTTTATAATGATTGAAATTGTTATCACTCACTCCCAAGCATCCCTGACGCCGGCGCCGCCGCGCCGGTCTCTTCTCTCAGTTCTTTAATACTGTGTTTTGTATCGATTTTGATTTTCCTTACACATATCACTACGAGTATGTGATTATATATAATATTTACACCTAATAAGTACAGCGGCAGCGGGGCATTGGTGCAGCGAGGCAGTGGGTTACCAGGGCAGCGGGGCAGTGGGATAGTGGGGCAGCGGGGCAGTGGGGCAGTGGTATGGTGGGGCAGCGAGGCATTTGGGCAGCGGGGCAGCGGGGCAGCGGGGCAGTGGGGCAGCGGGGCAGTGGGGATTCGGGGCAGCGGGGCAGATGGGCAGCGGGGCAGTGGGGCAGCGGGGAAGCGGGGCAGTGGGTAAGCGGGGCAGTGGGGAGCCGGGGCAGCGGGGCAGCGGGGCAGTGGGGCAGTGGGGCAGCGGGGCTGTGGGGCAGCGGGGCAGTGGAGCAGCGGGGCAGCGGGGCAGTGGGGAAGCGGGGCAGTGGGGCAGTGGGGCAGCGGGGCAGTTGGGCAGCGGGGCAGTGGGGCAGGGGGGCAGCGTGGCAGTGGGGAAGCGGGGCAGTGGGGCAGTGGGGCAACGGGGCAGGCTTTGGGGCAGTGTGATAGTGGGGCAGCGG
Source organism: Asteroscopus sphinx (assembly GCA_949699075.1). Taxonomy (NCBI): domain Eukaryota; kingdom Metazoa; phylum Arthropoda; class Insecta; order Lepidoptera; family Noctuidae; genus Asteroscopus; species Asteroscopus sphinx. The sequence continues at coordinate 28,858,448 of OX453010.1, read as the reverse complement.
GGTAGTGGGGCAGCGGGGTAGTGGGGCAGTGGGGTAGCGGTGCTGCGGGGCAGTGGGATAGTGGGGCAGCGGGGCAGTGGGGCTGCGGGGCTGTGGGTTAGCGGGGCAGTGGGGAAGTGGGGTAGAGGGGCAGTGGGGCAGTGGGGTAGCGGGGAAGCGGTCAGTGGGGCAGTGGGGTAGCGGGGAAGCGGTCAGTGGGGCAGCGGGGCAGCTGGGCAATAGGGTAGCGGGGCAGTGGGGCAGTGGCGTAGCGGGGCAGCGGGGCAGTGGGGCAGTGGGGTAGCGGGGCAGTGGGGCAGCGGGGCAGCTGGGCAGCGGGGCAGCTGGGAAGCGGGGCAGTGGGGCAGCGGGGCAGCGGGGCAGCGGGGCAGCGGGGCAGCTGGGCAGCGGGGCAGTGGGGCCGCGGGGCAGTGGGATAGTGGGGCAGCGGGGCAGTGGGATAGCGGGGCTGTGGGGTAGCGGGGCAGTGGGGCAGCGGGACAGCGGGACAGTGGGACAGTGGACTGGACTGGAATGGACTGGACTAGACTGGATTGACGTGGGTTAGCAGAATTTAACGCGAGCGGAGCCGCGGGTAAAAGCTAGTATTGTTATAAAAACAATCTTTGTGCAGCTATATTCTGCGATTTAGCTTGCTACAGGAAATACACAATTCTACGCCAAACTATTAACTGAAGCGCCTAAAGCAATAAAGCATAATTACATAGATCGGACTAACTTACCAAGTGACGTCCGATCCTCGATTATGTGAAGCAGTCTCGTTTCCATATGTACTAGTAGTAGGCACTAATTTGCTTACGATGCCCACTTTTTAAAGATGAAAAATTGGATTACAATTTTATAATCTGAAATGAAACCGAACGCAACCTGACGCGCTCTGTGGAGCTGTCACCCAGAACTGTCATTTACTTCAAAGTCACACAGGTAGACACAACTTTCATAAGGGATATTGAATCTAGGATACACTGGGTCGGGTCGGGAATTGGATGGAAACGAGACTGCTTCACATAATCGAGGATCGGACGTCACTTGGTAAGTTAGTCCGATCTATGTAATTATGTGAAGCAGTCTCGTTTCCATATGTACTAGTAGATGTTTAAAGAAGAAAGTTGTGTAGTATTAGTTTAGATTAGATACCTAATCTAAACTAACCAATCACGCAATTGGTATCAAAAAGGAAATCAGAATAATCACATACAACATGATACGATGGTAACAATATCGGTCTTATTTTCTATACTTAGTTACTTGGGTAATAAAAGTAGATGTAGCTATCTTTATATAAAGCAAAATCATAAGTTCACAAGTCAAGTAAAGTCCTTGTGTATGTGTGTTTAATAACAATTACCTTAAACACAATAAACAATTAAAGGAAAAGTAGATTTGTTGAGGCATGCAGGTCTGTAGAGATGTATGGCTATGATTCGTACAGATACTTTTATTTTAACTATCTCTGTCTGTATTAAAACTATGAAATCTTGCTATTCAAATTGATCGAAGATTCAAAAGAATAGAATAAGATCATGAGATTAGGTAGGTACACATATGTATAGACAATGTGGATTTTTATTATTGATTTACTTATCATTACATTATTATTATATAACATTATTTGCCTCAAATAGGTGCTTATATTATGTAGGTATAAGGATTTTTATATTGATTGAGTAAAACAAAAGTCAAGAAGTCCATTTCCTTCTTAGTTTCTATAAGAATTCTGACTGCAAAAATATCACAGTTAAATTAAGTATTCGTTTTTACTGTAAAACACCTTTAACTGAGGAGTATCATTATTTGACCCAATTGTGTAAACAAAATAATTGGTTTAAATAATTCATCCAATAAATAATTTCCTACTCTATCTCATTCAACTGAGCCACTTGTTAATTAATATCTTCAAAGGAAGATTTATTTTACCGATTTCGATTTTTTATACACAATTATTCTGCACATCCCTAATGAGCAGTCACTTTTACAACCTAGTAACAGTAGGTGCCTAGTGGTGTCAACTATTTAGTATATCATAATGGTGTACCTACTTCAATGAAGATTTTTATTTTTATTTTGTGTTATAATCTTATAATGTAGGTATTGCGTTAACCGCATTCTACAGTTTATACTAAGGATTATAATTAGAGAGCATAACGAAAGCAAACAATTTTGCTGCTCCCTATTATGTATAATATAATCATTTTGAGCAATGAAAATGTAACTTAATATGTAAAGTTGAGGTCGCATTGATGGAAATCTATCCAAAAAACATCCTCTAACTAAAATATCTTTAGTAAATAATTAAATATTGATTCAGATCGGCCATTTTTAAAGATAAAATTAAATATTACTGGTCCTATTATTATTATTATAGGTACACACTGACTCCGATTATGGATCTGAGCAGGCAGCATTTTTATAACAGCACCTTAGTTCTGTTTGATAAGTAAGCTAGCATGCGACCATTGCTGCTTAAGTAAAGGTCTTGTACAAGGGAAGTTGAGTCCTGATGGGGGATAAAACCAATTTGTGGAGTCAAAACTAGTTCTATCAAACTTATTCGTGTACTATCCTGTATTCAAAAACCATGGTACCATCCATGGTTTAGCGGCCACCAAAATACCCCAACAATGCCCCCCCCCCACCTTTTTTGATCCTACTTAGAAGGCCAAATGGAGGAAAGAATGTCTCATCCTATTTTAAAGGGGAGGCACCTATGTATTTCAGGATATCAAAACATATGATCTACCTATTACCTACAATGTATTACTTATCATTAGGAACTTAGAACAGCTATATACAGAAACCATGTCCATGCGCACAATTTGATGCATGGGCAGGCACAAATGGCTCCATTCCGTACAGCTTAAGCACGCCCATGTGCGTGTCGGTGAACATTTGACGTGCTGCTTGCGAGCACTTATAGATTGTTTTTGTGCTTCAACTTTGAGCGGAAATTTGGATGAAACTATCACTCTGTGTCTTGTTACTCTAAGTTTAGGAATAATTTTATCAGCTTTTCCAAATTTGTCATAAATTTCGCATAACACCTGCAGCGAATTATTTAGCATGGGTAGGTAGGTAGTTTAATTTAACAGTACCATCTGTAAATTTTCTGTATAATACAACAAAATTTTGTGTAATAGTTGTGTTTTTTCCCGTGATTCAGGAACCTTCCATAATTGAAGCAACACTATGTAGGTAGTGGTAAACGTTGAACTAAAACAAACAACTAAAGGATTATTGCATTTCCACGGGATTCAGGAACCCTCCGTGATTGAAGCAACACCATCTAGTGATAACCGCTGAACTAAAACAACCAACAAATTGACTCGATTGGTGAAAAAACCACCAAGCTGTGTTCATTGGTTCTTCTTTATGTGAAATGTGAAAGACTGGATTCTCTACTGCCTGTTATCAAGAGAATCTCACATTATAATTTGCTAGGTACCTACTAAAGTTGGATGCAATAATAATAATAATTAAATCCAGTAATATAATCATTAGGTAGTTGAATAGCTTTTCATGTATTTCTAGATTCATGAAACTGATATTTTATCTTTTCTTAGATCTTTAAGACACTATAAGGTATCCTTAGCTTTCAGTGGTGTAGTACACAATATCTTTCAGTATAAAATGCACAATAAGTAGGTATGAATACCTGCATTTACTTGATGTCCTTTATGATTCCATCCACTTTAGATGGATGGAAATACTAGATAATGAACTAGTGTTCCACAGGTCAACATGTTTCTAAGTTTAGAACAGGAATACATTATTAATATCCTATCATATTTAGGATTAGTAATCTAATCCCTTATCTCTTCTCATGGGTGTCGTAAAAGGCGACTAAGGGATTCACCAGAGGATGGGCAGCAGCATTCTCTGAGTATTTAACCAACCAACTGCGATCGCCAACCCGCCTGCCAAGCGTGGCGATTATGGCATATCCCCCCCTTAATTGGGGGAGGCCTTTGTCCAGTAGTGGACGTCTTTCGGCTGTAATGATGATGATGATGAATAATACAATACCTACTAATTGGGAAGATATTCTAATCATCCGGTTTGTACCTGTAACATAGGTGGCCCATAGCGGCCAATTGGATTTGTTTGTAATATTTCTTCCATTTAAATAAAGGATGTCTCATGAAGGACTTCTCCATTTGTATGTAACAATATGCTATTGTTATCTAAGATTTTATTAGTATCTTCAGGTATTGCCTCAACCTCAAGTGAACTAATTCAGATATGTCTTCCACTGAAAGTGATAGATGTTCAGATGTTTCATTAATATGGACTGGCTCATTGGCCAATAGGCTCGCCCCCTATTACATGGGACTACAACATAACTAGCGAAATGTGGGTGTACTATACACCTCTGCCTACCCCTTCGGGGAAATACAGGCGTGATGTTATTTGTATGTCATTGGCCATGTTCAACACTACACTTATGTAAAATGAAATCCTCTACATGTAAAAGGTGTTTTGCTGTAAAGTAATATTCATTAACTTATTACAACAGACTATCATTTGTGTCTTACTCACCTGAGGAAAACGGCCTGAGTTAGGCTTGATTTTATTACAAATTAATGTGTAGGTATCACTGCTCTTAGACTGTGACATATGGCCAAAGTTGAACTTTTGCTGGAGCTCCCGCTGTGCTGAGAATATAAATGTTATGAAGGCTGCAGCTGACATTTCATGAAAGCTCGAGGACCCATAAAGCAGTCTTTTCCGCCCCTCCTATTAACATCCTGTTCAAGGAACATGGGGAACATGCACATGTTATGGCCATGGCTAACCTCTCGTGAAAGCTCAAGGATGCATGGAATCTATTCTCTCCATTGGCTGACCTCCCGTGAAAGCTCTTGGAGTAATGGGAACATGTATGTATCATCGCTACGGCTAACCTCTCGTGATAGCTCAAGGGCGCATAGTGAATCTCTATTCTCTCCTTTGGCTGACCTCTCGTGGAAGCTCTTGGAGTATAGGGGAAATGTATGTATCATGGCCACGGCTAACCTCTCGTGATAGCTCAAGGGCGCATAGTGAATCTCTATTCTCTCCTTTGGCTGACCTCTCGTGGAAGCTCTTGGAGTAAAGGGAAAATGTATGTATCATGGCCACGGCTAACCTCTCGTGATAGCTCAAGGGCGCATAGTGAATCTCTATTCACTCCTTTGGCTGTCCTCTCGTGGAAGCTCTCGGAGTAAAGAGAACATGTAGGATGTATCACAGCCACGGCTAACCTCTCGTGAGAGCTCAAGGGCGCATAGTTAATCTGTATTGTCTCACTCACTCAAATAAAGTCACGAGAATCACTCAAATAACTGCTACTTATTTTACCAACAAGTTCGAACTTGCTTGATGAATTTACCAATTTCTTGATTAATCGCTACTAGCTGAGCTTAAGACATAAGCGCACAGTATTATTTTGTTACGTATTAACGTATTCACTACCACTACACAGGTAATCATGTTTATAATGATTGAAATTGTTATCACTCACTCCCAAGCATCCCTGACGCCGGCGCCGCCGCGCCGGTCTCTTCTCTCAGTTCTTTAATACTGTGTTTTGTATCGATTTTGATTTTCCTTACACATATCACTACGAGTATGTGATTATATATAATATTTACACCTAATAAGTACACTTAAACACTATTATGTTAGTATTTAGAAAATAACGTGCATGCGCATCGCGCACAAAAAAGTACAATGACAGTTCTGGGTGACAGCTCCACAGAGCGCGTCAGGTTGCGTTCGGTTTCATTTCAGATTATAAAATTGTAATCCAATTTTTCATCTTTAAAAAGTGTGCATCGTAAGCAAATTAGTGCCTACTACTAGTACATATGGAAACGAGACTGCTTCACATAATACATAGAGTGTACGTCCCATTTAATTTAATATTAATAAGTTATAAGCATTATATTGTCTGTGGTTATAAGCCATCTATTTCGATAGAGTGGAGTCTCCTAATTCAGGCATTATTTGCTTAAAAGGAGGCTCCAATCACCAACTAATGTTACGTATATCTTGTTGATGAAAATAAACCTTTTTGTATTTGTATTTTGTATTAAATAAAATTTTGTACAAAAATTTGTCATCTTGTACGACATACTATCCTAATTCAGGGATCGTACGCTAAACTACGATAATTTTCAAAGGCGTTGTAATAACCAAGTACATGCTGCAATTTTTATCACTTTTTTCCCGAAAAGGGGTCATTGTACACATCATTATGAACAACTTTTACTATGGGACCAATCCTGAAATAGCGAAAAATAAATCATATACTCTATGATATTGACTGACCCACGGTCACAGATCAGTAGCCTCAAGACGCCACATAAACAATGTTTTGCATGAGAACACAGTCGTAAAATGTTTGCGGGGACCGGGGGGCGGACGGCGCGTTATAAATAAATAAATAAATAAATATTTTGGGACATTTTTACACAGCACCATCTAGTCGCAAACTAAGCAGAGCTTATGGGTACTAGACAATTGATATAATACTTATATACTTTTTATTTGTAAATACATACCTATAATACATAAGAAACACCCAGACCAACACAAACACTTATGTGATGTGTTATGATTGGTCGGCTCAAATGTTCGGTGATATGATTGGTGCTGCTCGCTGATGGAGTGACGTCCCGATTGGTGGCTGGGCGTAAGATATGCTGTGCTACTGCATATGCTTTGTGACCGGGGGTATCCGGTTAATAGGCGTCTAGAGACTTACTGCTCTGTGCCCACGGTGCACGGTTGGATGGACCGTAAACCACCGTCCGCCAAGATGGCTGATTTTGAACCAATGCAACGTACGAAATGTTGTCAAGAACAAAATTACGGATTATATCGCGTATATTATTTAAATTGGTTTTTCTGGTTTCGAAAGCTTGTAGCTTGTTCGCAGGAAACTAGGATGACCAGCGTCTTTACGGATATTTCGAAAATCATTTTTTTAACCGACGAAAAAAAGGAGGAGTTTCTCAATTCGACGCGTATCTTTGGGGAGGCAATCCAGCAGTGGACGTCTTTTGGCTGAAATGATGATGATGATGATTGTTTATCGTTGAAAATTTCACGTTGTATTTGATGTTATGTTGTTTTAATTAATTATTTAAATTAATTTAACTATCTTCGTTGATTGTTTGTTTGGCGCCGACTCATAATTAGTTATTTACTTTCGTTTAGTTAGGAAAAGAATAAAAGCTTCATTTAATTTTTCGCTTTTCAGTTTCTATTTTCGTCGGTTAAATTTTTTGTTAAAAAGTTTTTTAATTAAGTAAAATCGTTTCGATGCACGCAGTAGTCACTCACAGACTACTACTATTTTTTCTATGGTATCATTACGTCGCCTCAGTGCTTGAATGTCCAACCGACCATTGACCAAATTTTACCGGAGACGTTTTTTTAAGTTTATTATTGACTTAAGAGAAATATTTTTTAAACTTTGAAGATTTAAGAATAACGTAATATATACACTATACATTATTCTTAAATCATCAAAGTTTTTGAAATATTTCTCTTAAATCAATAATAAACTAAAAAAAAACGTCTCCGGTAAAATTTGGTCAATGGTCGGTTGGACATTCAAGCACTGAGACGACGATTATGTATTACAGTGTTGCGTGTTGTTTATAAATTTGCTATGACTATACTTTATTATTTGACTGAATGCACAACACAAGTCGTGCAAGGACGTCACGAAGAAAAAGCCAATGTAACTGAATCATGGATACTGTTTGGCGTAAAAGAAAATATCGCACGACTCTGTCTCGTGCTATAAATGTTTTCCATACAATTGCATACAAAGCGGTAGTGTGACGCGGCCTCATCTTGTGTCGCGCGTAATGATCAATTGTAGGCCAATTCAAGCAACTGAAGTGCGGTTGCGGTGCAGTTGCAGTTAAGTTTTGATCGAAACAACGCTTTTCGTATTCTCTTATCATCGGTGGTCACTGTTAGATACGAACTGCAGCGTCACTGCAACTTGATTGGTGCGTCATGAAATTACGTGAATTAGGGCCCTGGTTGTCCTTGGCCTCTGCCGCATTCCCCAAATAGGAGAAGCGATAGGCGTCACTGTCTTTGTCAAAGCCTACCTTTAGTATCACTAAGTTAGGTTAGTTGATTGGCTTATTCCCATGCGATCCAAGATTTTCTTCCCACAGGCTCCAAAACGAAAAAAATATGTAATATTACCTTACCTTACCTTATACAATAAATAAATATTAGTTAATAAAAAAAATCCTATGAGCTAAAAGCATAAAAGTTTATACGATAAAACTGTGGTTTTTTCATATATTGTTTTGTATTCAAGTCAAAACTTCAAAATTACTCATACATTGCCATGCAACAGGAATAGTAATTATTTCTCAAACTCAAGTTGTATTTTTTGTCACTCCACAAAACGACTATTATGTCTATTATGACTATTATGTCTTTGCAAAAGTTGACAGATTTTTGATGCAAATCTCATATATACAGTGGGTATTCAGAAAGTGCACATGGGAAAAAAAACTAAACTTTTTTCTTGGATTTATAAAAAAAAATATTTTTTGTCAGCGACTGTCGACCTTGTAAAGAAAACTTTGTAATTTTTAGAACCAAGTGGTCTATTATGTTAAAACACAAACAATATGTTAATAAGAGGCAATGATGATGAAATACAATTTACCCCAAAATAAAACTATCACTTAAAAATAGGAAAGTATTTACGAATTTTTTTTTACGTCTTTGGTCTAGTGATTCGAGTGTCGGACTGCTCATCACGAGGTCGTGGGTTCGATTCCCACACAACACAAATATTTGTGTCATGAATATAAGTGTTTGTGTTGGTCTGGGTATTTCTTATGTATTATAAGTATGTATTTACAAAAAAAAAGTATATAAGTATTATATCCATTGTCTAGTACCCATATTACAAGCTCTGCTTAGTTTGGGACCAGATGGTGCTGTGTAAAAATGTCCAAAAAAATAAAATACGAATAAAAAAAGTTCATGTTTATAAATCGATAAAATTATGTCGTTTCACCCAATATCATAGTGCACTTTATTAAGACACACTGTATAATACACCAAACTAAGTTTTGTGTAAAGTTGGATGCTAGTTACCTGATTTATTTAAAAAACTGGCCAAGTGCGAGTCGGACTCGCGCAGTAAGGGTTCCGTACCTTCAACGACCTGATACCCCATAAAAACTGGTTTAATTTACGAGAGTTTATCAAAGACATCAACGCACAGTGCGCGAAATATGAATTTTTGCATGTCTTTCTTACGATGTACCACCACATATGTCTATGTTTGTCTTATTTTTAGTATTTGTTGCTAAACTACATAATATGCACTATAATCTGACCAAGTTCGACGCTGGTATATATAACCGTTTTGAAGATAGAGCAGGAACAAAAACGTTCAAAAAAATGCATATTTTTTGAGGTTTCTTGTATGGGGACCCCCTTTGTTTTTAGACTTTTTTTTGTTTTTAGTATTTGTCGTGATACACCTCATATCAACACATATTCTGAGAAAATTTCAACCAGTTACCTATTACTGTTCAAAAGATGCAGCCCTGTGACAGACAGACGGACGGACGGACGGACGGACGGACGGACGGACAGCGTAGCGAGAGTAATTCCCGAGTAGGTCCCGTTTGTCACCCTTCGGGTACGGAACCCTAAAAAGTATCAAAATACACCACGTAATGTTAATTTTTTATTATGTGTACAGTGATCTAATTAAATTCATAACTTTATACACAAGACGATAATCTTAGCCCAGATTTGTGAGTGCTAACATAAATAAAGTGCCGGACGTAAGGAATTGCACCTCCCTCACTCTTCTCATGGGTGTCGTTAAAGGCAACTAAGGGATTCACCAGAGGATGGGCAGCAGCGTTCTCTGAGTATTTAAACAACCAACTGCGATCGCCAACCCCCCAGCCAAGCGTGGCGATTATGGCATATACCCCTTTTTGGGGGAGACTTATGTCCAGCAGTGGACGTCTTTTGGCTGAAATGATGATGATGATGATGACAATAATACAACATAAGAAAGAGAAGAAATAAATACCTAATTGATGATATTCTTTTACGAATTCCAGGTGCAGTATTGGCTTCTCCGCTTGACGAGAAGCTAGCGAATGTTCTTCACACAGTAATATCGGAATCATACATCGATAGTTATATTTTCTTAGGAACAAATGATTTGTGCTCTGAAGGAGACTTCTTCTCCGTAGAAGGTCAGTTCTTCAAAACATTTTCTTTATATAATTTTCTTATGATTAGGTATTCTCTTCAAGATGACAAAAGGTGCAATTTCCAGTAAGATTTTCTACGTGACTAACATCTCAAAAAAGGAGATTTTTTAATAGTATAGGATGGTGAAACGAGCTAAAGGCCCACCTGATGTTGAGCGGTTACCTTTGCCCATAGCAACTTCAATTACCGCATGCCGCCGGTTCGCCAAACTGAGACATTAAGATGGAAAGTCTCATGTGATTGTAATTTCACCGGCACCCGTACCCTTTAGGCTGTGTTTCACAGCAATGCAAGCATCACTATTTGGCGGATTAATCAAACAACAAACATACGTATACATACTATCACGCCTGTTTCCCTTTGGGGTACGTAGGGACTATGGATTTCCTCCTGCTACGATCCTGACACACCCCTTCTGCTTCATCATGAACCTCGCTATGCATGTGTTCGTCGGTTTTGAGAACTTCTTTGATTTGGTTGCGATATATTCGCCGAGGTTGATCCCCTCCAACTCTTCTATCAGCTCTCGCCTCGTATACTTGTTTCGTCAATCTCCTGTCATCTATCCCCTCTTCATGTCCAAATCATCTCAAAACTTTCTCAACGACTCATTTATACAACACGTTGATCTGTATTCGTGCCATATTTATGGAGGTTACTCTTCTTCTATCGTGTCGACATGAGTTACATAATGATAATTAGCTCATGCCGTGGGGAAAAGATTGGCCAGTCAGCAGGTTGGTAGCGGGGCTGACTGCCTAAGGTGCACCGGACGATCAATTAAATATCTTCACTCTTGGAGGCTCTTTTAATGTTTCTTTTTATGGAGGTTACTATACCACTGATACTAAACACGAATCAGTAAAAATCAATACCAAAAAAAATATTGAAGTGAAACTTCTATATAGACCGGGGTATTAGGATTTTTCTGTCACGAAAAAGCGTTACGGCCGCGTGGAGTGGGGTAGATTGTTAATGTACTTATCCAATTTGAAAATTTGCCCGTAAAACCGTAAAAGTTAAAATTTTGTTGCGATTCGTTTTTCACTTGTCCGTTGCCATTAGTTTTTCCAGATGTCCGTTGCGATTCGTTTTTCCACCTGTCCGTTGAAGTTTCACTTCTACTATGTGTCCCAGCACACATTTCGTTTTTTTATATTATTTAAATACCTATCTGTAAACAAACAAATTCCCCCCGTGTGTCACGTGCGACACAAAAACGATGCGTGCAACACCACCAAAACAATTTGCGGGTATTTCCACCCTTTGACAATGCCGCCGATGGCGTATTTTCAGAGTCGTTCGGGATTTATTCTCGAACCCTCGCTATATTTCCAAGTGAAAATTTAGGTATTAAATAATCGTAGATTTTTTTTAGTATTTTTAGGTGACTAAGCACATTATTTGTCATCAGATCTAGAAAAATGGCACGATTACAGATCAACATCTTGTATAGGGTTCATTGTTTTATTACTAAATTGTAGAAAGTGGTAATATATTGATATATCTATCTATATTTCAGGAGTACCACTATCCGACATGCCTATAAGGTGGGGCTCACATGGACGTGGATCTGACCTTGAACACTGCCTCACTATGCGCGTTGATGGTCGCATGTATTACATGGATACCTCGTCGTGTACGGAGCGACTCCCCTACATTTGTTACAAGAACCAAGAGAATGAAACATTAAATTCATGTGATTCCTTTGATAATAGTAAGTACTTACACTAACAGTCCGAGTGATTTAGTAGCTGAAGATAACATAACACATAACATAACAGCACGCCTGTATTTCCCCGAAGGGGTAGGTAGAGGTGTACAATACACCCACATTTCGACAGTTTTGTTATAAGCCATGTAATAGGGGCCTATTGCCATTAACCGCGCACAAATCCAGACTCCGGGCTGCTACTGACAATTTCCTAATGAAAAAACCCAGTAACACTGCCCGACCCAGGAATCGAACCCAGGACCCCATGCTCAGCAGTCGCGCTTGCGACCACTAGACCAACGAGGCAGTAGCTGAAGATGTTTAAAACAAAAAGTCTCTATGCGGTTGCTATCATGCTGCACTATGCAGAAATTAATTTCTCTGTGATGCTGCACACATTCTATTCGACTATAGTATGAAAAGTTGGAGGCTTAATTATTTATTTAAACTTTATGCAACAAAATAAATGCACATAGGCGGACTTAATGCCTCAAGGTAGGCAATGACTGTGCATCCATTCGGACGCCTTTTTAATGACTACATCCAAAAAAGCTTGACTTGTTCTAAAAATAACATACGTTTTCAACTATTACGGACAGATTTTGGAATACAGCCACGCCTTTCTGACTGTTGGGTGCATCGTCCCCTTTAGGCATTCTCTCCCAGTCAACCTTAGGGTGGTCACAGAGATCACAAGGCAGGTGCAAAATATTTTACGATACAAGAGAAGGAGAGAATTCATTAATTTTATATAATAAGTGTTGGGTGCAACCAAACATTAATATAGTCAATGCAATGCAGATTGTCAGAATGTCAGTGAGTGCCCAACGAGGATGAGTCTAAATGAAAATGCAAGTTGTCCGACCCAAACCACGTCTAATTGAACACTAATAAAATCTTTAACATAAATGTAGCATCTATGCTCCGCCATGTGTAAATGTAGGTCGCGATGTAAGTGCAGATACGCGAGCCTACTAGTTACACAAATACCTATAATTTAACTCATGTACGTGCACCGGAAATTTTATACAGCACAATCTAGTCCCAAACTAAGCAGAGCTTGTACTATGGGTACATAGACAATGGACATAAAACTTATTTTTTGTAAATACATACTTATAATACATAAGTAACACTTAGACCAACACAAACACTTATGTTCATCACATAAATATTTGTGTCCAACACCACGACTTCGTGATCAGTAGTCCGACACTCGAACCACTAGACCACAGACGACGTCAAACAAGTGGTTGCCAAGCAACTAAACAGCTTTACTCTTCTATTCCTATACATGTAAAGGTGCTAACAAGAGGTTGCCTGGCTTTCTATAACAGTGGTGCCAACGTAATTCATTATAAAACCATAGAGTGCTTACAAGGGTTTAGTCAAAAATGTGAAGTCAAATAGAGTATCATACGATAAGATACGATAGGAAGGTAACTAAATCAAATTATTGTGTTAATAATTTGCCAGTCCAAAGCCCGATAAAGTGTGATGGGGAATTAGAATCAGACAGTTGTGGCAGTAGATTCACGAAATATCTTATCTTTCACAGGCGGTGCGGGCAGCGCGAGCGGCGCGAGCTGCGCGGGAATGGTGGGCTGCGTGCTCAACGCGAGTGGTGCGGGCAGCGCGAGCGGCCTGGGCAGAGCGGGTGGCGCGAGCAGAGTGGGCAGAGCGAGCGGCGCGGGCAGCGCAGGCGGCGCGGGCAGCAATGGCACCCCGCGATGTGTGGGCGCCGCGGGCAGCGCGGGCACCGCGGGCGTCGCGGGCAGTGCGGGTGGTGCAGGTGGCGCGGGCGGCGCGGGCGGCCCGGGCTGTGCGGGCGGTATGGGTGGCGCAGGTGGTGCAGGTGGTGTGGGTGGCGCGGGTGGTGCAGGCGGCGCAGGCGGCGCAGGTGGTTTGGGTGGTGTAGGTGGCGTGGGTGGTGTGGGTGGTGCGGGTGGCACGGGCAGTGCGGGTGGTGCGGGTGGCGCGGGTGGCTCGAGCGGCCAGGGCAGTGCGGGTGGTGTGGGCGGCACAGGTGGTGCGGGTGGTGTGGCTGGCGTGAGTGGCCTCGGTGGTGCGGGTGGTGTGGGTGGTGCGGGGGGCTCAGGTGGTGTGGGCGGTGTGGGTGGTACGGGTGGCGCAGGCGGTGTGAGCAGTGCGGGCGGCGCGGGAGGCGCAGGTGGTGCGGGAAGCCCGGGCAGTGCGGGCGGTGCCGGCGGTGTGGGCGGTGCGGGTGGTGCGGGTGGCTTGAGCAGCGCAGGTGGTGCGGGTGGCGCGGGCGGTTCTGGCAGCGTGGGTGGCGTGGGTGGCGTGGGCGGTGTGGGTGGAGCGGGTGGCGCGGACGGCGCGGCCGGCGCAGACGGTGCGGGGGTGAGCGGGCGGCGCTGAAGGCTCGGAGGTGCGCGGGCGATGCAGAAGGCGCGGACGGAGGTGCGCGGGCGGTGCGGCCAAGCGTTGTATGTGTGTACCCCAGTGCCCCAGTAGCCGAGCCCACCAGGTCACATGGTTGAGTTCATGACCTTAGTGCCATTTAATCATAGAAAAATTAAAGTTGTATGCAAGCGGAAACATCAATTGTTTTAATTAATTTTGAAAAGGTTTACAAAAGGTTGTTATTATTTTATTTTATTTTTGTCAAAAAGCATTTTTCCTCTCTCTCCTTAAATATTTGTCATTATAGTCTGTGTTAGTCCATTTAAATAGGAAGGTAAATAAACAGGTCAATAACCCGATCATAGACAGTTTAGTGATGTCCAATTGTAGTGCCAATTACAAATCAATTAATTAATTGAATGATTCGATTTGATTAATTGAATAATATAAACATTTAAACATGCATTTTTTTGTAATTTCGTTAATTACTAATAATACAAAGTAAAACAAATAATAAATAAAAATATTAAAGTTTTGCCAAAAAACGCTATTTTAATATGATATATCTATGACTGGCGGCACCCCCATTTTGTGTACTCTTTTATGCCAAACTGTAAAAATAAATCTTCTTGATAACCTCGGCCCATTTTGTAATTGAAATACTGAAATAAAGTCATAAATAGTAACTTTATAATTTGTTTTCTTGTAGCAGGCTAACGAGAGAATTTCCACATGTGAATTATTAGACGCAGTGCGCGCGCGCTTCCATTTGATTCCATAGTCTGCAGAATTTGCGGTGCCAATTCGCATGAATTCGCATGATAGGCCTTAAAATCCTCAGTTTGATTGCGAAAGAATTTCAAATTGTCTTTATTGAACAAACATCCAATTTTTTTAAAATAATAAATATCTTTGGGACATTTTTACACAGTATCATCTAGTCCCAAACTAAGCAGAGCTTGTGCTATGGGTACCAGACAATGGATATAATAATTATATACTTTGTTTTTTTTTTGTAATTACATACATAAGAAACACCCAGACCAACACAAACACTTATGTTCATCACACAAATCGATTACAATTGAATAAACTGAACGATTTTTTTCGAGCAGCACTCTGCGACCATTATATAGATATTTTTTTATCTGACAAGTAATCTCACATTTCGTCTAAGATTTTCAAAATACAATTTAAAAATGATAATCAAACGAATATCGTTGGAAAAATTGGCGAGGTATCAAGTTGAAACCTCCAAAATACGGATGAAAGAGTTACTAATTTCATTTAGTGTGTGATTGTGTGATAATTTTACCGAAATTGGGTTTGTTTACCTCTCTATTTAATTGGATTGACATATACTTTATTAAAGTAGGTAAGTAGCAGTAGTTTATAATAACATAAAATAAAATACACTTTCGGACTTTCTGATTTAAGGAGAAAGAGAAAGGAAGTTCCGAAGAAAGATTTATTAAATATTGTAGTAACTAAACGCTTGGGCAGGGGAAATACAAAACGTCTTTCCCCCATCGCGAGCGGCTGTCAGTGGTCTGTCAGTTTGGGTAGGTTACATGAACATGGTTACATGATTATTAGAATAAAATATATTTATTTGCTTAAAACATGGTATAAAAACCGGTCAAGTGCGAGTCGGACTCGCGCAGTAAGGGTTCCGTACCTCTCAACGACCTGATACCCCATAAAAACTGATTTAATTTACGAGAGTTTATCAAAAGACAGCAACGCACAGTGCGCGAAATATGAATTTTTGCAAGTCTTTCTTACGCAGGTTCCACCACATATGTCTATGTTTGTCTTATTTTTAGCATTTGTTGCTAAATTACATAATATGCACTATAATCTGACCAAATTTGACGCTGGTATATATAACCGTTTTGAAGTTAGAGCAGGAACGAGGTTTCTTGCTTTTGGACTTTTTTTTGTTTTTAGTATTTGTCGTGATACACCTTATAGCAACACAATTTCTGAGAAAATTTCAACCGGTTACCTATTACCGTTCAAAAGATACAGCCCTGTGACAGACAGACGGATGGACAGCGTAGCGAGAGTAATAGGGTCCCGTTTGGCACCCTTCGGGTACGGAACCCTAAAAAGGTCTTACAGTTCACAAAAAGCAAACATGTTTTGCTAAGAATATACATAGCATGCAAATTTTTTGTAGAAACATTATTTCTTTTCAAGGAATTCTGTTACACTGTAGAAGTTATTTCCATTTAAACATTCTTGTAATTTTGTCTTAAAATAATATCTTATTTTTTTTTTGCATTTTAAGGTAATTTGGTAATTTGTTAATATATAGCTAAGCAGCTTTTATTATATTTAGTAAGCCTTGGGGCGCTTAAAAATGCTGTTAAAGGTTATACGATTGTAATAGTCATGGTTTTGGTTGGGATAATAAACGTGGAAAACTTTAATTAATAGTGGTTTCATTTATTATCTACGTACCTATATCATACAGTGATAAGAATCACAACAGCGGCGAGTGTGGCTTTTCCTGGCTGGGCCACCATGATTTCAATTCTGATTGAACAGAGAGTTGGTCGCTAATTAATCGAAACTAGTCTTAAAATTATTTTGTTATTGATTTGTATAATGGTTACCATTATAGTTACAATGATCAAGTTACTGAGTTTTATAATTTTTTATCCAAAATGAGGTCATCCAAATTATTCATTTCTGATACAAACTTGCACGCGACTGTACGCATCAACAAGATGGCACCGAATGGTCTAGGAGTGGAAAATAATTAATTAGTGACCAATGAAATTAAAAAGTACAGATATGCTACTGAGCTCGCAATTTGAAGACTCGAAAACGTCGTAATTAGCGGCTGTTCCACCAAGGTATCCCCACTGGTAGGGATGGTTGGAAAATCATTCCATTCATCCCTACCAGTAGGGATAGGTGGAACTGTTTTGTCTATCTATCTCCCCCGGCTACCGACTGGTAGGGATGGTTGGAATGTTTTTCCCCGGATAATTTTGTGATGTCTATGTGACTATACCGGTCCTGCGCTTTCCGCATCCAGCGGATTCCGGCGACCTTCACCAGGTCGTCGGTCCACCTTGCGGAAGGCACAGGACTTGTCGTTGTGGCGATGCTTGGGGGAGGCCTATGTCCAGCAGTGGACGTCTTTCGGCTGAAATGATGATGATGATGATGATGTGACTATACGTAACCAAATGTTTTAAAGCATACAGCTCCGACAATATGAGGCGCAGCCCCATCATGTTGGTACTCAAACTTCATAATTTAGCAATCTCTATAAGACCACGTGACCACATTTTTGAAAGCATACATCTTCGACACAATGGGGCGCAGCCCCATCATGTTGGTACTCAAATGAAAGGGCTCGATGAGATCTAGACAAATAAATAGCCAAGACTTCTAATGGCCATATCACGTAAACTATAGCTCTTAGACCCATCATGTTCGTACTCAAATGAAAGAGCTCGATGAGCTCTAGAAAAACATATTGTCAAAATTTATGTTTGCCATATCTCCTAAACTATATTTTCGTTTTTCTATTAATCCGCGTCAAGTAAGGCGCCGAGCGTGACCGGTGACAAAAAAAAACTAAAATGCCGTCGTGTGTTTACAAAACATGTTCCAATTATGACACGAAAGTAACTTGACTTGAAGTAATCAACTTACTTATTGTTTATAAGTTCATGTGCATTGTGCTGCCGCTGCGTACGGAACATGTTTTTCGTTGGTTTTGTTAGGGAATGACATATCTATACTTTTAAATATCATTGTTAGCGACTAAATTTGTATCATTAGTCGCTATTGACTTTAAATACAATATTTAATCATATGTCACATTCAATAGTCTATTTATAGCTGATGTATACATATAATTATATTTTCGTTGATAAACCTATAAACCAACTGCGATCGAAAACCCGCCTGGCACGTTAGGCTGTCGGTCCCGGTTGCAATACGAATATCTATGGCAGTCATTACAGGTAGCCAGAAGCTCGAAAGTCTGACAACTGGTCTAGCCTCCGAATGTCGGTATATTACCCACTAACTGTGTTGCGTGAGTCTGATGGCAGTCGCTCCGTGTAAATGACTGATGTTCAGCCGCATCTGGCTAGACTGGAAGCCGACCCCAACATAATTAGGAAAAGGCGCGGAGGATGATAACATAACATCACGTCTGTATTTCTCCGAAGGGGTAGGCAGAGGTTTATAGTACACCCACATTTCGCCAGTAATGTTATAGTCCCATGTAATAGGGGGCGAGCCTATTGCCACTAAACAGGCACAAATCCATACTCCGGGCTGCTACTGAGAATTTCCTAATGAAAAAACCCAATAACAGTTTGCCCAACCCGGGAATCGAACCCAGGACGCCACGCTCAGCAGTCACGCTTGCGACCACTAGACCAACGAGGCAGTCGAGGAGGATGATGATAATAGAAAAAATAAGACATCTAAAATTTACAGAATTAATTATTTCATTTCATGTGTTAAGC
This sequence comes from Asteroscopus sphinx, assembly GCA_949699075.1. Taxonomy (NCBI): domain Eukaryota; kingdom Metazoa; phylum Arthropoda; class Insecta; order Lepidoptera; family Noctuidae; genus Asteroscopus; species Asteroscopus sphinx. The sequence continues at coordinate 28,839,599 of OX453010.1, read as the reverse complement.
CCGTATTACAGAACGATACTCAAGCGTTGATCTCTGTTTAAAACTAGTTTTGAGTTGAGCTTTGATTTTAGAACGTTCCTCAAGCAGAGATTTATTGATCACAGTTCAGCTGAGTTTAACTTTATTTTATACCTACTGTCACCAGCTGCAGAATTGCGTAACTCACTCGCGATCGCAATCAATAGGATTTCAATGTTCATTGCTCCGTGTGTTTTGACAATTCGTCTTATCGGTAACTATGCACCACGGAATGAATATTGTTATCATTTCAAAATGAAAGCTAATGTCAATGTGAATGCATTACATAATTACCCCACTGTTTCGGAATTTCAGCTGAGATTTGATCTGTAATCACTCTAGTGTGGTCCAGATTACGCTTGAGTAGCGATTTCTATTCTATTTCAGCTCAAATTTGTGTGTTATGTTGTTGAATTAAAGTTTATAATTACCATTCTGGAATAAGACTGACACTCAAGTAACGATTCTATCCTTAAGTAGTGATCAGGTGATTGGAGTTTAAACTGTACTTGAGGAAGCTTCTGTAATACGGGGCTTAGGGTCAAGTTTTCAATCTTCAACTATTAACTTTTCACTGAGAAATTAATCCGATTTGTAAGAATTTATTTATACAAAAGCAGCGAAAATGTTTATTCCTCTGATAAGTGAACTGACGATTGAATAAAAAAAAGAAAAAAAAAAACCGGCCAAGAGCATGTCGGGCCATGCTCAGTATTATAGGGTTCCTTAAATAGGTGTACAAACGAATCAAATCGAATATTAATCATGGCTATTTTAGTTTTTGCAATAATCGGCAGCATTCGCGACTCAGAGCGTGTTGTTAGTAGCGCCATCTAGCGATAAATTCAAGAAGCCAAATTTAAGAAGTCTGATTGATGTCAAAGTTACTTTTTGTGATTTTTTCAAATAGAAAGTAGCTAAAGGAGCATTATTTGCCATGATAATTTTTCTCTAAGGTCAATGACCTTTGAACTAGGACGTTTTAAGTATTTTTCAGTTTTCTGTCTATAACTCAAAAAGTTATGATCACATTATACTCGAAATAATTTTAAAAGAGAGTTTTTACAAAGGTCTATCAATGTGGAAGATTATAAGTTTCTACGTTGCATAGTTTAGAAATGGCAGGAGGGGGGACACATTGCAAGCCACTTTGGCGGGCTATGTTTCGCAGATGGTACACCTGATAAAAAAGTGATGTATGAAACATTACCTTCATTTTAGTAGACCTATTCAATGATACCCCACACGATGGGGTGCAGAGAAAAAAATTTTTTTTTCCCCATTTCACATGTATGGGCGCCACCCCTAAAGAACGTAAAAACTATTTTTTTATTCTTTTAAAATTGAGATCTATATGCAGACTATTTTTTAACAAAATTTCATTTACTTATGTTTATAACTGTAGAAGTTATTAAGCTGTAAAGGATTAGGACAGACGGACAGACGGACAGACGGACGGACATGACGAAACTATAAGGGTTCCTTGTAGGACTTCGGAACCCTAAAAAGAAAGAAAAATATTTATTTGACACAACTGAGACACATACAAAAGAAATATACATGAACAAAAAATAGATATAGTGAAGAAGTAACAAAGCGAGGAAAAAAGTCATTAAATAGACTTATATAATTACACTAGCTTATACCCGCGACTTTGCCTGCGTGAATGTCGTTTATCGCACATCCCTCGGGAACTGTTCATCTTCCCGGGATAGTCTATATATTAATCCGAGTTATATTCTATCTGTATGCCAAATTTAATTAAAATCGGTCCCGCCGTTCTTAAGTTAAAAATGGTGTAACTAAGGGCGCGTACACATAGAACGTCTGATTTTACAGGATCCTTTTTAACTGATCCGTCGCAACTGGAGGTAATATTCACACAGCATTTACAGGACTACTCTAGGAAACCGGCAAATGGCGGCTGTGTGCAGCACACCGCACCCCGTACCCCACGCACCCCCGTGCCAAACCTCGCGCGGTTTCGATCCGATAAAACGGATCAGTATTACCGTTGTGTGTGGGATTTTTTACTGGATCCGGAATACTGTCATGTGTGTGAACTGGCTCATACAACTACATACGCTAATAACATATACGTTTAAACGGACCTGTAAAACGGATTGCTGCTTATTTTGTCGGAACGGTATTTTTTACTGGATCCGGAATACTAAATTCTGTGTGAACTCGCTCATACAACTACATACGCTAATAACATATACGTTCAAACGGACCTGTAAAACGGATTGCTGCTTATTTTGTCGGAACGGTATTTTTTACTGGATCCGGAATACTGTATTCTGTGTGAACTCGCTCATACAACTACATACGCTAATAACACATACGTTTAAACGGACCTGTAAAACGTATTGCTGCTTATTTTGTCGGATCGGTATTTTTTACTGGATCCGGAATACTGTATTCTGTGTGAACTCGCTCATACAACTACATACGCTAATAACATATACGTTTAAACGGACCTGTAAAACGGACGTTCTATGTGTACGAGTCGTAACCAGACTTTGTTTTATATATTTAGAAGACTTACGTTACGTTCTTACGACATTTCTTCTGACGCCGACGTACGTCTCAGTAGCAGTAGAACTCCTTGTGAAGGACCTCATGCAGAAAGGTACTACCACCGTACCTACTTCTGCCGCCAAACAGTGATGCTTGCATTGCTGTTCCGGTGTGAAGGGTGCGGGTGCCGGAGAAATAACAATCACATGAGACTTTCCATCTTCATGTCTCAGTTTGGCAAACCGACTTGCGGTACCATTTAGGCAACAACCTAGGTGGTATTGAAGTTGTTATGGGCAAAGGTAACCGCTTAACATCAGGTGGACCTTTAGCTCGTTTTGCCATCCTATACTATACAAGATCTGTAACCGTGCCATATTTCTAGAGCAAATGATAAATAATGTGCTTATTGGGGGTAAGTTTTCTGGAAGGCTGATCAATTTGATCTATTGTCAAATCTAATGTCAGCTCCTGTGATTGGTTGGCAAAAATACTAAATAAAATAAATAATAATCTTCGGGACATTTTTACACAGCACCATCCAGTCCCAAACTAAGCAGAGCTTGTGATATGGGTACTAGACAATGGATATCCTAATATTTATATTCTTTTTTTTTTTTTGTAAATACGTACTTATTATGTATAAGAAACACCCAGACCAACACAAAAACTTATGTTCATCACACAAATATTTCCAACAACCAACACAACCAACAACCAACTATAACCAATCACATCGCTTGACCTGAGATTTGACAGTCGATTAGTTAATTTTTGTGTTGATTTCGGAAACTGGGGGTGAGTCATCTAACGGCCAAAATTAATATCTAATCCATCCACGATTTGCCCTACTAGAGATAGGAGTTTGACATAATCTCCATACAAAATATGTCAAATTTCTATCTCTAGTAGGGTAAATCGTGGATAGATTGGATATTAATTTTGGCCGTAAAACTACTTGAAAAATTCTACGATTATTTAATACCCAAATCTTCAAATAGAAACATATCGAGGGTTTAAGATCCCGAAACAAAAAAAAAACCCGAACGACTGAAAATAAGTCTTCGGCGGCACTGTCAAAGGTTGGAAATGCCGGAAAATTTTTTTGGTGCTCGCATCGTTTTTGTGTCGCACGCGACATGCGACACAAGGAGGGACTTTGTTTGTTTACAAATAGGTTTTTTTTTTGTATTGATTTTTTTATTGATTCGTGTTCAGTATCAGTGGTATAGTCACCTCCATAAATATGGCACGAATATAGATCAACGTGTTGTATAATTATATAAAAAAATTCATTGCCATTGGTTCGCCACCCCTGATAAAAGATAAGGACAATACAATTATTATTGCTACTCTTATTTAAGTTAATCATCGTGTTGTATTATCAGTGTGACAGTAATAGTTTGACCGTACGTTACATAAAATGTTACAAATATTTGTTTCGTTCACTTTCCTGATAATTTTAACTGGTAAGTACAATAAAAAATGTATTTAAAGGGTGGTACTCTAGGTTACCTTTTCGCAATCCGTGAGTCTCTTACAGCTGAAATTAATATTTATTTATTTAAACTTCATGCAACATGTGTACATAGGCGGACTTAATGCCTTAGGCATTCTCTCCCAGTCAACCTTAGGGTGAGACAGAGATGACAAGGCAGGTGCAATATTGATTCACGACACAAAACAGGATGAGAAATTAATATAATATCCTATGTAACTAGGCCGCTAAGTTTTAAGTGCCTCATAATGTATTTTACATTAATAAGAACTAAAATTGTACACTTAGTTGCAAATAAATGCTTTGAACTTTGAACTGAAAAAAAAACCGATAAACTATACACATACTATATACTGTAATTTTTTTATTGTATTCCCTTTACTTGTACACACGGCTACACATCAAGCTATACATTTCCAGTAAAAGCTGACCTCGCATTGCATAGACTTTCCGTACAATGCGAGATCAGGTTATACTGGAAATGTACAGCTTCATGTGTAGCCGTGCGTACCACATTTCATGCAAATGAAATAATTTGATTTTGATTTGATAATTATGCTGCTAAGTTCTGAAGGGGTATCTCTAGCTTTAATTACCTATAAAATATCTTATTTCCAGACGTCGTACGATGCAAACCTGATTACATCTTCAACAATAAGGTGGACGGCTGGCTCAAGCTGCACAGGATCCCTGCTACTTGGGAGGAAGCCCTCCTTAAATGTCACTACGAAGGTTAGCTTAAGTGTTCTTTTTGCTTGTCCTAATAATGTCATCCCGTCCGAATTTCGGTCACGGTGGCCAAATCTTAACAGAGACTAGCCATCTGCGCGGGACATATTATAGTGCACAAGTGTGTGCGCAAACACAGGTGCACAATCTATTCCCTCACTCTCTTAATCCGATGGGACGGTATTCCGACACAACCGGAGAGAGATCAGGCACGTAGTAGTAGAGCTCTTTTGTGAAAGAGCTCATCCGGGGAAGTACTACCACCGTATCTCCTTCTCCGCCAAATAGTGACGCTTGCATTGCTGTGTTTCGGTCTGAAGGTTACGGGCGCCGGTGAAATTACAATCACATGAGACTTTCCATCTTCAAGTCTCAGTTTGGCTAACCGACTTGCGGTACCATTTAGGCAAGAGTCTAGGTGGTATTGCAGTTGTTATGGGCAAAGGTAACCGCTTTACATCAGGTGGGCCTTTGGCTCGTTTCGCCATCCTATACCCTAAAAAAAGGGCAAAATTACTCTGTGGATCAGGCGCAGGACCGACAACATAACGTGCTCTCTGAGGCCCGGGGGTGTAGCACCGCCAACTTCCTGACTCTGGGCTGCAACTGAGAAATTTCCTTGACAGAAAAATCTCAGTAACACTTTTTGGCTGACCCGGGAATCGAGCTCAGGACGGTTAGTAGTCGCGCTTGCGACAACTAGACCAATGAGGCAGTGCTTCTCTTATGGATATTTTGACCATAGTCACAGCGGTGACACTCCGTGTACGTGTGAGCTCGCTCGCCGGTGACCTTGCGCGAGCACGTGAATGCAATAGGCCTTGGCTGGGGCAGCCGAGAGACTGCCCGTTCCACACGCCGCGCACCGCGCACGGCCCCCGCGCTCGCTTCGACCCACACACATAGCCGTGAGCAATTTTACGAGCACACATTCTTAAGTGTCGCTTCTTGTCGTTAGTTGTATCCTATGCCATAGTCAGAATGATAAGGTCAAAATAGTTACGTGTGCGTGTGGTGCCGGACGTAAATAATTGCACCATCTTTAATTTTATTTTATATATTTGGGAAAATAAACTGTTACACATTAAAGTAGGTATTACACGTAATTAAAAATATTTATTTATATTTATTTATTTATAAAAAATAAAAATAAAATATAAGCTAAAAAAATTGTAAATGTATAACCAACGACTTTTTCCACATATTATTTAAAAGTAAGATTAAGAAGGTAGGTAGGTGTGGGTGTACTATTACACCTCTGCCTACCCCTTCGGGCAAATACAGGCGTGTTGTTATGTTATGTTATGTGAAGATTAAGAATAACGAGGTGGTATCTTCTCATAGGTGTAGTAAAAGCAGGCGATTTAGGGATTCACCAGAGGATGCGCAGCAGCGTTCTCTGAGTATTTAACCAACCAACTGCGATCGCCAACCCGCCTGCCAAGCGTGGCGACTATAGCATATCCCCCATTGGGGGAGGCCTATGTCTAGTAGTGGACGTTTTTCGGCTGGAATGATGATGATGATTTGATTAACATTTTGATTGATTGATTGATTGATGATCATTCTGACGAAAGTCAGTACGGGGTTAGATAACATTTTTTACAAAATTAATTGGTCGAATTTCGACCACAAGCGATACTGGGGATCTACTCCCGTTTGACGATATTCGATTAATCGTACCATCCATCGCACAATTTGTTACTCACGTAGTCCGGTCAACCATCGTTCCCTTATCGCAAGAGATGATCGTGTTTTGACGTTTATTTCTCTGATCTGCAGCACGGGGTCGCATCCAAGGAACTTATACAACGTGTATCAGAAATGCGTGGTCATATTTGGAGAGCTCATTCGGGGCATAGCATAGAACAACTTTTACTATAGGACCAAACCTGAAATCGCGAAAAAAATATCAGCTGCTCCCTACTAAGTCATCGATGTCGCTCGACAAAATGTAAGGATCAGCTGATATTTTTTTCGCGATTTCAGGGTTGTTCCCATAGTAAAAGTTGTTCGATAGCATCCCCTGAACAAGCTCTACAAATATGACCACGCATTTCCGATACACGTTGTATATCAAGCTGGAAAGCGGACGGCTGCCTAAATTCGGTCCGATGATTAGGGAGCCCTTTGTCTCTTTCTATAGGGTGTCCAGTCCATACATGCATGAAAGGGACAGCGGGCTCTCGGTAATACTATCTGAGAACACCGGGCTAGACCGGTATTTTCTCCCTGATTTTGATAAAAGATTTTGGACCTTATATGAACGGGATATTATTTATTTATTTAATTCTTTATGCACAACAGGGTACAAAGGCGGTCTTAACGCCATAGGCGTTCTCTACCAGACAACCTTAGGGTAATGCAGAGACAAAGAATAAGGTAGATGCACCAGTAAAGTAGTAAAATATGTTTCAAAAATAATAAATAAATATGTTTGTTTATGTTATGTTTTCCTATAATTACATATAATAAAAATAGATAAATACCTATGTACATTATTATACATTATACATATAATAAAATATATACATTATACATACCTACATATATAACTATAAATATATAACATCAAGATAATTCAAAGTCGAGCTGAATCTGCTAAATTGTTTTCACAGAAATATTTCCTTAACTTAATTTTAAAGGCGAGCCGAGTGTTAGCCATCCTGATTTCATGAGGAAGCGCATTCCATAATAGGATAAAATAGATAGGATTATGCATTTTTGAAGTTCTCAAATTTCTCCGTACGCATTCTATCTTGGGTAAAAATTCTTTGGTCGCATCAGCAAGAAATGAAAGTAAGTTCAAATAAATCTTCATAGATGGCGTTATATGTATCAATTTGTTATTGAAATTTGTGTAAAATTCAGAACATGAAAAAATATGTATTATTTTTAATCCCCTGTGCACGATAAAATGGAATAATGGGCTCCTAATTCAAGTTCCCGGTCAATTTCATACGACTATAAACCGTAGATCTTTATTGTGCCTTTTTTATTCGCCTACCTTTGTTGTGTAGGTTTCAGTCGGAACAAAAGTTCGTACTTCGTTTGATGTCCGTGAAACGCAGCGACAGAAAGACGAGTAGATACCCTTGGAGCGTTCAAGTATTACGTAACGCATTTAGGGTCTTCTGAAACGTTACGATGCGTTACAGGGGCGGGAGGGGGGGTTTGAACTACGCGTTACGTAACATTGTTTTAACCAACAATAAAAGAAAAAAAAATAGAAATCTCTTGCTTTTAAAAACAAGAAATTTCAAAATTTTATAAATAACTAGCTGTACCCGTGGCTTTGCTCACGTTATCATAAGGTAAACTTTCAAATGAGTCAAATTTCAAAGATAATGGACAAATGATAGCAATAATTATTTTTTTGCCATTATTTTTTTGTTAAGGCGCTGGGCGCAAAATCAAAGACTAAAACGTAAACCTAGAACCTAGGCCACACACAAACAAATTTTGAGCAGAATTTACAAAAATAATACAAAATGATATGAATGTATACAATAAAACGCCTTTTTACAAAACTTAAATAATATTAACGCAATTAAAACAATAACATAGGTATATTAGCGACTTTCCGGTACTTTAAGCCACATAATTGTGACTTTCAGGTAAAAATGGTCACTTGGTGGTGGTCACGTAACGTTTCACTAGTGGGGAGGAGGGGGGGGGGGGGGGGGTAAAATAAAAACGTTACAAAAAAAAAAACTAACAATTGCGCTACGTAATACTTGAACGCTCCCATACTTGGTTCAGTCTGCTAGCAAAGAAGAAAGATAAACAATAGAATACAACTGTATTGTACCATATTCTGACAAATTAATGATTGATGATCGCTGAAATTTGAATCGCTTAATTCCCGAAAAAGGGTCATTGTAGTCATCATTATGAACGACTTTTACTATGGGAACAACCCTGAAATCGCGAAAAAAAAATCAGGTGGTCCCTAAATTTTATTGATTTAAGTGAACACAAATGTAGGGACCAACAGATTTTTTTTCGCGGTTTCAGGGTTGGTCCCATAGTAAAAGTTGTTCATAATAACGTAACATAACATAACATCACGCCTGTATTTCCCCGAAGGGGTAGGCAGAGGTGTATAGTACACCCACATTTCGCCAGTTATGTTATAAGTCTCATGTAATAGGGGGAGAGCCTATTGCCAATAACCGGGCACAAATCCAGACTCCGGGCTGCTACTAAGAATTTCCTAATGAAAAAACTCAATAACACTTGCCCGACCCGGGAATCGAACCCAGGACCCCTTGCCCAGCAGTCACGCTTGACCAACGAGGCAGTCATAATGATGAGTACAATAGATAGATAGATAGATAGAATATACTTTATTGTACACCATGAAAATAGTAGTAAACAGGAACAACGTATAAATTATGGGTACATGGGCGGTCTTATCGCCAATTTCTAATTTTTACAATAACCCCTTTTCGGGAATTAAGCGACTCAAATTTCAGCATGTATATCTATCTAACTAGAACATTATTACTTTCTCGCGATAAGTAACCTTTCTTATCAGAGGTCAGACACTTAAAGCATATCAATATTTTTATTGTTCTGTTTTGTATAATTTTTTTCAAGTTTATCAAAAGTTAACAAATGTGCCACAGTTTAAGCTAGAACCTAGAACTACATTAGGCAACTTTTCATCCTTTTTTTTTTTTTTATAGTATAGGATGGCGAAACGAGCTAAAGGCCCACCTGATGTTAAGCGGCACCTGATGTTATGTGTCCTCCTGCCCTTATCCCAATTTATTTGGGGTCGGCGCAGCATGTTTTTTTCTTCCATACATCTCTATCAGCCGTCATCTCCGTGTTCACTTTCTTTCTATTCATATCATCTTTCACACAATCTATCCATATTTTCTTCGGTCTCCCTCTTTTCTTATAGCCATCAACATTCATACTTAAAACTTTCCTCGTAACATGCTCCTCATTCCTCCTCATCACATGTCCATACCATGACAGTCTATTGCTACTTAACTTCTCTGTCACTGGCGCTACTTTCAGACTCCCTCTTACATATTCATTCCTTATCCTATCCATTCTCGTTACACCACACATTCCTCTTAACATTCTCATCTCAGTTGCATGCACTTGCCTTTCATTAATTCCTTTTATATGGCAACTATAGGTGCGACACGCTATGACGGCGTTTTTGACATTTGCCTGCTCATGAAGATCCGTAAATATTGACAGCTACGTATGAAGGAACAATTGCCGTACTTTATTGTCAATAGTGGTGCATTGCTACAGCAATATAATCTTTCGAATTTCAAATCTATTATATTTTCTAGTGGTTCGAGGTTCGGACTGCTGATCACAAGGTCGTGGGTTCGATTTTACATGTTTCATCACACAAATATTTGTGTGATGAAACATAAGTGTTTGTGTTGGTCAGTATATAAGATAGTTTAAGAAGTAAGTTTATTGGGCAACATTATTACAAGTATAACAAGGTACAAGAGTATGATAGTAGCTGCAGTAGTATGCACTGTGTCACAGCTGCCATCGCCCACCTCCAGATTCTACAGGAATATAATGCAATTACTGTGCTTGAAAAACATGATCAAAAATAAAACCAGTGAAATAAATATTTAGATAAAATACATATAGTTTCTATTTAATATTATCTAAGTATTTGAGTGTGTATGTGTAATGTATGGATGTGTGAGACGTATGTTTGTGTGTTGATGTATTATTGCGTGGGAATGATTAATTTATGACCAGACCCTCTGTATCTTCATAAGAAACGGTATATAGCCACTCATTTACTTTGGTTTTGCACTTATTTAAGGATAGTGAATAGATTTGAAGTTCTCTGTTTACTTTGTTATAAAGTCTGGGGCTCAGAAAGTGATACTGGTGACTTGCAAGAGTAGTACCTGCCATTTCTAACTTGCACACCATATCAGACCTACGTGTTCTTTTAACAAAATCTGCATCGAAAGGAGTTGCTGCATGTTTGCGTAGTAATACCTTAAATATATAAAGCTGGCGAATTTTCAGAACTTTGCAGAGTGAATAAAGATCGGCTGTAGGAAATCTTATAGGTTTACAGGTCATGATCTTTAATATACATCTCTGGGCTCTCTCTAACCGCAACATTTTAGTTTTATAGTCACCACCCCAAGAAATGATGCAATAAACCAAGATTGACTGTCCTAGAGCATAATATACAGTTTTTAAAGTAGTTAAATCAGCAACAGATCTTATCTTTTTAAAAACATACATAAGTTTCCTGGTGCGGGCAATTAAATTTTCAATTTGGGCATTCCAACTTAGTTGCTATCGATAATAACACCTAAATATTTAACACAGTTTGTGCGATTTAGTTGGTAGCAATCACAGCCAGTGTTGGATTTAACTCCACATCTATGGCCTTGAATGGTAAAGGAGGTTGACGGTTGGGAGGTAACCCTAATAGAAAAAGTTACAAAATTTGATTTGTCTAAGTTGAGGGTATATGTATCCATTGTCTAGTACACATAGTACAAGCTCTGCTTAGTTTGGGACTAGATAAATACTAATATTTTTGTGACATTTTTACACAGCACATCTAGTCCAGTTATAAGTTAAGTTAGTTACTCATATAATACTTATGTACTTTTTTTTAAATCTCAATTTCCTGGTGACATTAATGACCTAAGTGCAGCGCCGGCTCTAGCCCATGCATGCCCATGCTCGGGTGCAATCAATACTCTGGCGCCCTCTAGTAGGCGTGCGATCAAAACGGAATACTTACAGTTATATTTTCCCCAGTTCTCGGAAATTTGAGTGCAAATGGTGAAATTATAAAAATGTTGGGTCTTTAAAATATAAAAAATCTAATTTCACGTACCCAGCACTAACGCATCTCACCGCGGAGTACATGGCAAAGCATCAATCAATCAATCAAATGTTTCCAAGAAGACAATGCACGAGTGCACACCTGCGCGATTGCCATGGCTTAATTCCATGAGTTACGTTCTCACCCACCACATTCTCCGGATGTAGCCCCCTGCGACTATTTCCTGTTGCCGAATTGAAAAAAATGGCTGGTTGGGAAAACCCAACCAGCCATTCTTTTGATGTAGCTCCAATGAAGAGATCATGCACGAAACCACTGTCTTTTTTTAAGGGTTTCCAAAATCTCATTACATTGAATGGATCGAAAAGTTGGAGAAACGTTGGATGGAGTGTATTGAGCTAGGGGGAGACTATGTTGAATAATAAATAATAACTTTTACAAATTATGTATTCCTTGTTAATTTTTTACCAGACTTATCACTCTGCCCTCGTAAATTACACAGACCAGTAAGCCTCAAGACGCTACATAAACAAAGTTTTGCATGAGAACGCAGTCGTAAAATGTTGGCGGGCGGACCGGGGGGCGGACGGCGCGTTATGATTGGTCGGCTCAAAAGTTCGGTGGTATGATTCCGTATAATTGATGCCGCTCGCTGACTGACTAACGTCCTGATTGGCGGCGTGGTGTATAATATGCAGTGCTACTGCATATGCGTTGTGACCAGGGGTGTCTGGCTATGGCTAATCGGCGTCTTACTTTAAAATAAGGCCAGCTCTACACGTTGGCCCCAACGTTTATACAACGTTGGCCCCAACATTTATACAACGTTGGCCCGCAAATTATGCCTAGAATCCACACGTTGGAGATTGTTAGTTTAGTCCCGTCAGAGCCAATGTATAGACGTCTGAAATAGAAGTTGTACTGGGCACTTTAACATTATTGAGTGATTATGAGCTTAACTGTCAATTAAAATAACACAATAGTTAAACAATAGACGTCGTTGTTTTGACGGAAAAGAGGATATCATTATTATTTTTGCTAGCAAGCATTTTTCCCAATGTTTTTTTTTTTTTTTTTTTTTTTTGCGTTCCTCTACGCGAGTGACATTTTTACGATGCGGTGACCGTCGGAACAAGCTCATTCCAAGCACCATGCTACACGCGTGCTCAGGCAAGACTGAATACTGAGTAAACCGCCAATGTGTGGACGCATCGCGAACGTTGACACATAATTCCTTTGATAAAACCGACATGCGATGGCCAACTGCCAACGCTTGCCCCAAAGTTCGGGCCAACGCTATTTTCCCGATCCACACGTTGGCCAAATAGCGTTGGCATGAACGTGCAACTAGAGCCTGACGTTTCCAAAGTGCCTTTAATTAGGTTTATTTGAAATAAAAAACATTTAAAATTTGAATTTTGAAAAAACAGATACAATGGTTGAATAACAATTTTACTTGCGATTCATGCGTGGCAACTTTCCGAACAAACTACTCATTACATTTTGACGTCATTATTTTTTAAAAATTAATTTTAATCAAATGTACTTTACAGCTTTTGTATCTGCAGTTAGAAACAGCACAATAAGGCATTTTTGCGGGTTTTTGTTACAGTATTTATTTCTATAAATACTGTAATAATACAAATCATAAGGCGTGCTGAGAAAGGCTTTGGAATATCCTGCACTATGGTGCATGGTGCTGCCACGCGCGCCGTGCTCACATGGCCATTCTATTTATTTCTGTGGTAGATACCCAATGTCGCATCCACGTGGCATTGTAAAGAACACGCTGACGACTTATTTTATGAATTCCAGGTGCAGTATTGGCTTCTCCGCTTGACAAGCATCTGGAAAATGCTCTTAAGACACTGGTGTCAGAATCAAAATTAGATCGTGATATTTTCTTAGGAACAAATGATTTGTTCTCTGAAGGTGACTTCTTCTCTGTGGAAGGTCAGTTGCTTAAAAAAAAAAATATTCTTAAGCGTCTGCTGGTGACAAACCAGCCTCCCCACTAAGGTGACCTTTCTGGTTGCCACCATGTAGACAGTGGTTTGTCACCAAATTTTGTAAGTGGGGAGGCTGGATGCTCACCGTGTAGCTCACGCTTTATTCTTTATTGTACAATAAAGACACGTGCTACACGGTGACAAACCAGCCTCCCCCACCAAGGTGACCTTGCTGGTTGCCAACCATGTAGACAGTGGTTTATCACCAAATTTTGTTCGACGACGGCTGTCAGCGACCAACCAACCGACACTTGAACCAGTAGACCACAGACGTCGTCAAAAATTGAATTTGAATGGTATATTTTGACATATCTATTTCAGGAGTACCTCTATATGACATGTCTATAAAGTTGGACTTAGTCGAAGGTGAAGCTGGGCTTGAGCACTGCGTCACTATGCACGTCGCAGGCTTCTCATATTACACGTATACCTCGCCATGCTCGAAGCGACTCCCCTACATTTGTTACAAGAAACTAGAAAATGAAACATTGAACGAATGTGGTACCTATGATAATAGTAAGTAAAAGTCCGATTGCTGTTTTCAGAATCTGATGATCTTTAAAATACTAAAATCATGCGGTTGCTATCATAATAATAATCGTTTATTGTCATAAATGTACCAGGCCCCTCAGAAAGTATTGCGAAAAAAAGTTTTTATATATGGGAGACTGGCCAGTTATAATGTTTTTCGAAAATATGATTATTTATAAGTAAAAATAAGTAAGTTCCAATTTCAAAATTTCCCTCCACATTTTTTGCGAGTTAATTCAAAGTATTGTGTCTCACTGAAATATGGATCTGCGCCGGGAACATTTTAGAGCTATGATTTTATACGATTTCAAGTGTCGCCTGAAACCGGATGAATCGTACGATAGACTTCAAATGGCATTCATGGATGAAGGCCCTTCCAAGGCAACCGTGTATCGTTGGTATAACGAATTCAAGCGCGGTCGACCAACTTTGGGGGATGACGAAAGAAGCGGTCGCCCTTTGACGGCTGTTACCGAAGAAAACGTGCTAGCAGTGAAAAATTTAATCCAAGACAATAGGCGAATTACATATCAGGAGATTCAACACATATTGAAGATTGGATCGGGAAGCGTTCACGAGATTCTACACAGCCATCTTCGCGTGAGGAGGATAGTATCACGCTGGGTGCCGCACAACCTCACCGATGCTCAGAAGCAGGCCCGGGTGGAATGGTGCCGTGATATGCTTAACAAATTTGAAGCAGGCTCGTCTCGGCGTGTTTACGACATCGTTACAGGTGATGAGTCCTGGATTTATCAATACGACCCAGAAACCAAGCGCCAGTCGACTGTTTGGGTGTTTCAAAATGAGCCAACGCCTACCAAAGTGAAGCGATCTAGAAGCGGGGGTAAGATTTTGATCGCTAGCTTTTTTAATTTGACTGGCCACTTGGTATCAATTCCCTTACGGGATCAAAGAAGCATTAATGTCGAATGGTATACTACCAAATGTTTGCCAGAAGTTTTCTCTGTTATAAGCAACAAGCGACCAAACACAGGGCTCCGCGGGCTACTGCTCCACCACGACAATGCACCTGCGCACACCGCACTCAAAACGAGGGACTTCCTGGACAGCACGCCAGTCAAACTCCTGGGTCACCCTCCTTACAGCCCTGATCTAGCACCGTGTGACTTCTTTTTATTCCCAAAAATAAAAAATCAGCTCAAAGGGATACAATTTTCGTCGCCGGAAGATGCGCTGGCTGCGTTCGAGCAGGCTGTAAACGAGGTGTCTGCGGCGGACTGGAAAAAGTGTTTTGAAAACTGGTTTAGGCGCATGAATCTTTGTATAGAGGCTGGTGGAAAGTACTTTGAAAAGATTTGATAAAAATATATGTACGTATAGAACAATTTTTTTTAGTTTCGCAAAACTTTCTGAGTGTCCCACGTATTTACACTTAAGCTGCAAACCCACAGCGAGCGGAACTGAAGTGGGACGAAACTGAAGCGTGTCGTCGGCGTGTCTCGTGTTGTAATGTACTGAACTGTATTAGACAGTGCATACAGCGCCGTCCTGCCGGGCGTTTTGACGGCGTGACCGATCCGCCGCCGCTCTGCGGGCGGAAAGACAACGGCGGTGCGCGACCGATACGCTGACGTTGTAAATACAGGATTTTTTTTAACTGGTGCGCAAATTTTTTTTGGTGATTCTGTATGAGTAATAGAACACATTTCCATGAATTGTTCAATATGTTTTTTTTTTTTTTATCCGACTTAAAATCAGCAAAATATGGACATAATCTGTTCGTAATAACATCAATGAAAGCGCGCGACGGCTGGCTCATGCGGCTGCGGGTTTGCATCGGGGGTACAAACCCCTCCCGGACGGCCGCGTGAGCCAGCTGTCGCGCGCTTTCATTGATGTTATTACGAACAGATTGTGTCCATATTTTGCTGATTTTAAGTCGGATAAATAAAAAATAAAAAAAAGTGTTGAACAATTAATGGAAATGTGTTCTACTACTCATACCGAACCACCAAAACAGATTTGCGCACTAGTTAAAAAAAATCCTGTATACAACGTGTATCAGAAATCCGTGGTCATATTTTAAGTGCTCATTCAGGGCATAGCATAGAACAAGTTTTACTATGGGACCAACTCAGAAATCGCGAAAGAAATATCAGCTGTTTCCTACTAAATCATTGATGTCGCTCGACAAAATGTAAGGATCAGTTGTATCTTTTTTTGCGATTTCATGGTTGGTTCCATAGTAAAAGTTGTTCTATAGTATCCTCTGAATAAGCTCTTTAAATATGAGCACGCATTTCTGATACACGTTGTATATGGGAATGCATAGTAGTAGTTACACAGACAGCGGAACGTTTTCTTCTGGCACTGTCATTCCGCCGCCGTACAGTCCCGCGCGCGAACCGCCTGCAGTGTGACACGCACGCCCCGTCCGCGTTCGGTCTACGCTCCGCCTCCGTTCCGTCCCGCCCGCTGTGTGCCTGCACCTTTAATGTAGAATTCTCTGACTCCTGCATTAGTAATAATTGTGTTGTAGGAGCCAGTGTCTTACATATCATCATCATCATTTCAGCCGAAAGACGTCCACTGCTGGACATAGGCCCCCCTACATGCCCTCGTAACATATAATAAACACATGATAATATTAGTTTTACCGGATTCATCATCATCATCATCAAAATCAAAAAAAAAAACTAATATTTTATTTGTCAAACATAGGTAGGTCATCATTTCAGCCGAAAGACGTCCACTGCTGGACATAGGCCTCCCCCAATTAAGGGGGGATATGCCATAATCGCCACGCTTGGCAGGCGGGTTGGCGATCGCAGTTGGTTGGTTAAATACTCGGAGAACGCCGCTGCCCATCCTCTGGTGAATCTCTTAGTCGCCTTTTACGATACCCATGAGAAGAGATAAAGGTGGTGAAATTCTTTATGTCCGGCACCACACGGTACCGGATTACATCGCGTATATTATTTTAATTGGTTTTCCTGACGTTTCGAAAGCTTTGCAGCGTTCGTGGTCGCAGGAAGACTAATGGCTAAAATTAATATCCAATCTATCCACGATTTGCCCTACTAGAGATAGGATTTTGACATAAGCTCCATACAAAATATGTCAAATTTCTATCTCTGGTAGGGCAAATCGTGGATAGATTGGATATTAATTTTGGCAGTAAGATCACAAGCGTCTTTACAGATATATCAAAAAAAAAAAAAACTACCGTACATTTTTTTATTATTATTACGTGTGGTGATCGTGGCAACCTAAAAAAATATTAATGAACAGTTTTAATATGAAAATATTCAATCTCAAATACAAATTATTACGTATCACATTTTCAGAATATCACCTGGATTATCGTACAGGCAGCTGTTACAAGCTACACCGAGACCAACAGACATGGTCCCGTGCACACATGATATGCGCGGCTGAAGGGGGCTACCTGGTCATCCTCAACGATAACGCGGAAGCCAGAATCGTCAAGGACATGTTCCCAACTGATGTAGTCTACCTCAACTTATGGGAACCAATGCATATTGGCCTGCGAGCCTGGACGGAAGACCGCACATGGCTTACCATCCACGGTATAGGACCTTTTTGAAACTTCTTCACAAATTATAAATTCAGGGTATACCTTTTCCATCGATCAAAAAATAACTACCATCCAATTTAATACTGGGTGTAAAAAAAACATCACAAAGACGAATTCGAGGCATACTGTAGTACATCAAACCAAGTATGACTGTGCAAAAACATCGACTATACAGCCCAATAGACGCCTAATGTTGAATATAATGCGTATAATATAAATTCCGCCACTGAGGAGCTCATAGCGAAGCAATGATACCTAGGTTATGTTGGATACTGTCATCTCCCTACTTTGAGGTGGGCGCTAATAACTGCGACACAGTTCTATGAACTAATGCAGCTGTTAACGTACACAAAATATGTAAATAAGTTCCAATAAATAATTTGAATTTTAAATGACTACGCAGATTGCACGATCTGCAAGGTTAAGCTGCACTTGCCAGTCTATGGATGGGTGACCGTTTCATTACACATTAAGATCCCTCCAAGCCTCGGAGAGCACGTTAAGCTTCGTTGTCATACGAATATCTATGGCAGTTAGTATTCCCGAATCAATGTATGGCGCAGCGTACCCCCACAAGGTGGACCGACGACCTGGTGAAGGTCACAGGAATCCGCTGGATGCGGAAGGCGCAGGAACGGTCATTGTGGCGATGCTTGGTGGAGGCCTATGTCCAGCAGTGGACGTCTTTTGGCTGAAATGATGATGATGATGATGAATGTATGGCAGTCGTTACGGGTAGTCAGAAGCCTGAAAGTCTGACAACTGGTCTAACTTCCGAATGTCAGTATTACCCAGTAGCTGGGTTGCGGGGGTCTGATTGCAGTCGCTCCGTGTAAAATACTAATGTTCAGCCGCATCTGGTAAGACTGGAAGCTGACCCCAATATAATTGGAAAAAGGCTCGGAGGATGATGATGAATAAATTCTGCCACTAGCTCAGGCGGGGTATTGCAATACGATTGACCTTACCAAGGCGGCTATTAGCAAAGCAACAAACAACAACGACGCGGAAAGTTTTGATGGCTAACAAAACTGGTCGAAACTGATTTGAAGATTTCAAGTGACGAATAGTGGCGACATATATTAGTTAAATTTCATAGAAGTGTGACAGACATCGGTCGCCTGTTCTGAGGCGTCTATGCGGTGTATGGACATGAGCCGTCAAAACTGCCGCGTTAGTGATTAGCCAATAGCCGCCTTGGTAGAGCCAATCGGTTTGCAGTACCCCACCTCAGCTAGTGGCAGAATTTATTGTACGCATTATATTCAACATTAGGCTTCTATTGGGCTGTATAGTGGTAGGTCCGTATATTCAATGTCAATATCGGTATAAGGCAAATCTAAAGGGTGCCACTGACAATGCATCCAACAGTCCGAATGGCGTGGCCGTATTCCAAAATCTGTCCGTGAATGTTGAAAACGCATGTTATTTTTAGAACAAGACAAGCTTATTTTGGAAGTAGTCATTAAAACGACGTCTAAATGGATAAATCGTCAGTGCCCACCTTTATCTTGACGCTAGATTTTCTCCCGAATTACACCTACCGCAAGTCCCTCTTAAGGTACTTAGTTCCAAAAAATAGTAAAAAGCCTAACTTTTATTGTTAATAATTTCAGGTGAGGGATTAGAAGATGTATTCCATTCTTGGATTCCTACGCAGCCGTACAACAGAGGGGGTAAACAATATTGCGGTTCCTTTATTAGGAATGGCACTTTGGACGTCGCCTTTTGTGACAGCAAAGCCATATTCGTCTGCGAGAAGGACCCCAACACTGATTCGCGTTTTGAACCAGTGGTCATTGAAACCACCGAAAACCAAGAAGCAGTGACTGAAACCACCGAAAACCAAGAAGCAGTGACTGAAACCACCAAAAACCAAGAAGCAATGACTGAAACCACCGAAAACCAAGAAGCAGTGACTGGAACCACCGAAAACCAAGAAGAAGTGACTGAAACAACCGAAAACCAAGAAGCGGTAACTGGAACCACCGAAAACCAAGAAGCAGTGACTGGAACTACCGAAAACCAAGAAGCAGTGACTGAAACCACCGAAAACCAAGAAGAAACGGGTTGGAGCGATTTTTATTAGTCTAACACCTTCACTAGATGAATAAAGCAAATCATTAACCTTCTGGGTTATTTAAAAATTCTAGTTCTTTTTAAGTTTCTGTACCCGAAGGGTGTCAATGGGACCCTATTACTATACCTACGCCGTTTGTTCGTTCGTCCATCTGTCTGTCACAGGGTTCTGTATCTTTTTAAACGTAATAGTTAGCTAGTCGATGAATTTCACAGAATAATTGATAATGTCCTCCTGGCCGACTTTCGGTCACGGCAATCAATCTCAACGGAGATCAGCCATCTGCTCGCGACATATTATAATGCACAAGTGTGTGCGAAAACACATGTACACTCTGTATTCCCTCACTCTCATAATCCGATGGGACGGCAATCTGACACGACCGGAGAGAGATCAGGCGCAGGACCGACGGCTTTACGTGCTCTCCGAGGCACGTGGGTGTGGCACCCCCAACATACTGACTCCGGGCTGCCACTCAGAATTTTTCATGATAGAAAAATCGCAATAAAACTTTCTGCCCGTCCCGGGAATCGAACCCAGGACCTTAGCAGTTGCGCTTGCGACCATTAGACCAATGAGGCAGTCGAATATTTGATACTATGATCTCGTATCATGGAAAATAATACTAATAAAAAAACGAAACCTAAAGTGCACCCCATACATCGAGCATGAAACCCATTAAAACCTATATAGATGAATTACTGCTGTCCACTTACGAAACTGTTCTATTGATTTGCATAGATAAAAAAGAAATAGGCATGGGCGCACTTTTGCTATTGCATAGCTTCTATCGCGGGCCTTGAGCGTGGAGACCGAATCCAGAAATTCCGTAACGAAAATAACCTAACACCCACCACTCCGACCGGCACAGCGGTGATACTTTTTAGTTTTGCCATCTATCGATGAATAGCAGAACTTTTAATGACTTTTTTAAATATCACCCTTGTCTCTTTAGTTCTGCAAGTCGCCTCTAGGTGGCATTGGTTGTATCGGCGTTACTGCGCTTAAGCTATTGCATAGCTTCTATCGCGGGCCTTGAGCGTGGAGACCGAATCCAGAAATTCCGTAACGAAAATAACCTAACACCCCCCACTCCGACTGGCACAGCGGTGATACTTTTTAGTTTTGCCATCTATCGATGAACAGCAGAACTTTTCATGACTTTTTTAATTATCACGCTTGTCTCTTTAGTTCTGCAAATCGCCTCTAGGTGGCATTGGTTGTATCGGCGTTACTGCGCATGCGTAATCCCCGTCTTCGCCCCGCAATCTGGTGACTCATGCCTGCTTAGAGTTTCGGCGTTAGGGCACCTCCTCTTTGTATTTACATAAAAAATGCTATGCAATAGCTTTACCGCGGCAGTCTCCGAGTGCCACACGTCTTTCTTTATTGCCGTGGGGAAATCCTCATGGACGCACTCCGCCCGGGGTTAGGCGGAGCCAGTGTCGGACTCTTATCGACTAAAACCACCACGGTGTTCCTTCAACTACCTTAGCCGGTAGCGTGGGAACCAGTGAGTATTCACACAACCACCCCCGACAGGTACCGAACCGCCACAAGCAGGCGAGCCCCTTCTACCCGTGAGGCCTAATTTCGGCCGCACTCTCCTCGGTGGCGCACACGGAACACTGCACGCCACTTCACGTCATGGGCCTTTACCAGCTGCGCCAACTACGCCGGCTGTGCCAGCTACGCCAACTGCTGGTCGGGCAGCAGACTACCCGAGTCTGCTGCTCGCAGGCCCTACCTCCCGTAATTTTTATAGAGGTTTTCTTTCTCGCGGTCCGGGCGGTGAAGCCAAGACCCTCGGTCTCAAGAGGCGCGGGAACACTACTCAGCGGGCACTCCTGGGGTTACGAGATCGACGGGGGCAGGGAAGGACAGTCCCCCCGCTGCCTGCCCAGTGGCAGGGTGAGTGCACACCGGGCCCGCCCCTGCTCCTCCACTGTGCCCTCTGTTGGCAACAGAGGGACACATGGAGCAACTCCCCACTGGCCCAGAACGGGCCCCTCCTGCGCCAGAATATTCGCCACAGGCAATAAAATCCCCCGAAGGTTAATCCCTCGAAAGGATTTTATTGCCCGTGCCCAGGATGCACCGGCCAAATAACTGCCGTTCTCTCCAGACGTGTCCAGAAGGACAAGCAGCCGTCAGGCACACGTAGAGGTTTTCTGGCCAGCACCCCAATAGGGGCGCACTTGGGCGCACTCCTGCAGTTAGTTCTATTAGATATTCTGTGCCTGCAGGCTACACGCAACACGCAGGCTTGTAATTGCGCGAGCCAATATGTACGCGTTATTTATGTCGAAAATTGGCGGGATTTATTTCAAACAAATCAGTGGGCCTAGTACGAGTTTCACACTTACGAATACTTTCATCGTTTTCGTCGACTTTCATTCATAAATCAGTAGCGCCCCTGGCGGATACGAGGAGGAACTACAGATTTATTAATGAAAGTCGACGAATACTTTGAAAGTATTCGTAAGTGTCAAACTCGTACTAGGTACACTGATGTAATTACTTAAGTCTCTAATGGTCTTAGCCTAATGGTGGATTCTTAAATGTTAAGTACTCGTGTGTGTAGATGGCACAGAGTTGAAAAACGTGACTTTTCGTATTTTGTCACTAGTCCCTCAGAAAAGAAACCTATAATCTCAGACGAATAAAAAATGGCGGACGGAATCTTGCTAAGAAAACATTGAAACACTTTCCAAGCCCACTATAATTTAGACATATTTTTTATTTTATAACATAGGAGGGCAAACGAGCATGCGGGTCACCTGATGGTAAGCAATCTCCGCCACCTATGGACATCCGCAATACCAGGGGCGTCGCCGACCTTTTAAAAAGACGTATGCTCTTTTCTTGAAGGCTCCCATGTCGAATTTGTTCGGGAAAACCGCTGACAGAAGTTGGTTCCACAGTTTTGCTGTACGAGGCAAAAAGTGGCGTGTCACAAGACATAATTTTAACACTTCAGTTTTTTTTTTATGTTATTGTATGGCGAAACGAGCCAAAAGCCCACCTGATGTTAAGCGGTTACCTATGCCCATAAAAACTTGAATACCACCTAGGCTGTTTCTTTAATGGTACCGCAAGTCGGTTCGCAAACTGAGACATGAAGATGGAAAGTCTCATGTGATTGTAATTTTAATTTTATTTGTGAAACTACGACAATGACTACCGTCACACGAGATTTGTTGTGTAATCGCGACTTTTTGTCTTACTATGGGCACACCTCGGACACTCAATACAATATAAATGCTAGCACCACCCACATACACAAAATTACGTCTGTATACGAACGTACACACACGTGTCGGTTAGGGATGCTCGCCACTCGTAATGTCGACTGGGTTCCTAGTGCTTCTCAGAGATGGCGTGCTTGTATAGCGACTGGCGATTGACATCCATTGCAATCTTGCAGTCCAATTGCTGGCAAACTGTGGGCGGGTGCGGGGTGCGGGCGAGGAATCTTAAATTGGCGGGGGGCGGTGAGTAGCCAACCTGTACGTTAGATCTATTAGATATTCTGTGCTATGGGCGTGAATGTATGCGTGCCAGCCCGTACTTTTAAGCGCGCCGTCTTACTGTGGATGCTTCACTTTTTGTTTAGCAAGATACCGTCCGCCTTTTTTTATTCGTCCAAGCCTATAATAATGTTTCCAAAACTTTATTATGGTGGTTTAATTAAGACTGCCTCGTTGGTCTAGTGGTTGCAAGCGCGACTGCTGATCGTGGGGTCCTGGGTTCGATTCCCGGGTCGGGCAAAGTGTTATTGGGTTTTTTCTTTAGGAAATTCTCAGTAGCAGCCCGGAGTCTGGATTTGTGCCCGGTTAGTGGCAATAGGCTCGCCCACTATTACATGGGACTATAACATAAGTGGCGAAATGTGGGTGTACACACGGCTACACATCAAGCTGTACATTTCCAGTATAAGCTGACCTCGCATTGTATAGCTTTTCCTTCCAACGCGAGGTAAGCCTTTACTGGTTTTGTACAGCTTGATGTGTAGCCGTGTGTACTATACACCTCTGCCTACCCCTTCGGGGAAATACAGGCGTGATGTTATGTTATGTTATGTTTAAGTATGTTAAAGGTCATAGCAACCAGGCCATTAAAAAAAATGTGCTAGCAGTTGATAAAACATTTCTCAGACGCTTCATGCAAAAACAGAGTAGGTATTCTTTATTATGACAGGCATTTTGCAAATGTTTCACGCCGAATTAGCCCGTCAGGTTTCGTGAGTATCCATCAAGGGAGATTGGGCGTACGCGCGAAAAACACTTAATTATAAAACAAGTGAAATGAGACCTTGTCCTCTGAAACATAAAGTTTGATTTACAGAGAAATGTTTGGGTGTACTTGGAATTCTCAAGCATGAGCAAGCTTTAGGGGTATGTACTCGAATATTTGAGTGGGAATGTGATTCAGTATGTGAACTGCTTAGCATGTCAAGTCACGGTTGAGTCGGTGTATCGTATTCTCTTAAGACAATACTAGTCTTTGCCCGCGGCTTTGCCGCGTACTGAAATAAAATCAAAGCCTATGTTACTTCTGGATAACGTAGCTTTCTAATGGTGAAAGAGTTATCAAAATCGATTCAGTAGTTTCAGAGTTTATCGACTACAAAAGACAAATACCGACGAAAACAGAAACTGAAAAGCGAAAAATAAAATGAAGCTTTTAGTGTTTTCCTAACTAAACTAAAGTAAATAACTAATAATGAGTCGGCGCCAAACAAACAATTAACGAAGATCATTAAATTACTTTAAATAAATAATTAAAACAACATACCTAACGACTCAATCCGGATTGAGAAAACATTAGACGAACACCAACCCATTGAGCAGGCGGGTTTTCGTAAAGACTACTCAGTGCTCGACCACATTCACGTAGTACGCCAAGTTATGGAGAAGTATAAAGAATACCAATTGACCTACTACATAGGATTCATCGACTACAGCAAGGCGTTCGATTCTTTATTTCACGCAAAGATATGGGAGTCATTAAAAGAACAAGGAATTGACCACAAGTATATCCGCTTAATTAAAAACGTTTACAACAAGAGTACAGCGAGAATACAACTGGAAAAGAAAGGCGAATGTATCAAAATCGGCAAAGGCGTACGACAAGGAGATCCTCTGTCACCAAAATTATTCTCGGCGGTGCTTGTGTCAATATTCAGAAGAATGAAGACTCATTGGGAAAATCTCGGTATCAACGTAGATGGTCGTTCACTAAATCATCTGAGATTCGCGGATGACATTGTGCTATTTGCAAAAACTCCCGAAGATTTAACAAAAATGATAAACGATTTGGCAATTGAGAGCAAGAAGGTAGGGTTACAACTGAACCCAGAGAAAACTAGGGTGATGACCAACGGAGAGAGAACAGCTATAAACTTAGGGAGTAACCAAATCGAGTATACGGAAGAATATGTTTATCTGGGACAACTAATAACGAATGATAACCCCATGCGCAAAGAAGTTGAAAGAAGAATATCCAATGGCTGGAAAAGGTACTGGGCTTTAAAAGAGATTATGAAGGATAAAAATCTGCATATTAATATAAAAATCAAACTTTTTAACACCTGCATATTACCAGTTCTCATGTACGGCAGTCAAACATGGACCTTGTCACAAAACCTGACTAACAAACTTGCAACATGCCAGCACGCAATAGAAAGAAGCATGATGAATGTGAAAAAATTGGACCGACTGAGAAACTGTGTAATAAGAAGCAAAACAAAGGTTACAGACATAACGTACAAAATTAAAAGACTGAAGTGGCGATGGGCGGGGCACATGATAAGAGGAAGAGATAAATGGAGCAAAAATGTGACGCAATGGTATCCAAGAGAAGGAAAAAGGAAAAGAGGGAGACCACAAAAAAGGTGGGATGATGACATCAGGCAAGTGGCAGGCGTCACATGGAACAGAGTGGCTCAAGAAAGACGTGAGTGGAAAAGGTTGGAGGAGGCCTTTGCCGACTGGCAAACAGATCTTCAAAAAATAAGAAAACCCCAATTATAAGATTAAGGATAACAGTAGTATTAAGCTTTGCATATATTTCTCTTATTATGTAATTTTGATCGGAATAAAAGGCTATATTATTACCTAACGACTAACCAACCAACTAACCCAGCTGTCGCAGTATCTTGAGGAACAAAATGTTGCCAGAGTTGCAGTCAGGCTTTCGCAAACTAAGAGGTACGTACGTCTTCTGCTCTCTTGGATGTGACGGATAATATTTTATCGGCTCAAGACAAGGGCTTATGTACGATCTTAGTCTTACTCGATTTCTCGCGCGCTTTTGACTGCATAAATATTGATCTGCTCATGTCCAAGTTGAACTACTACGGTATCAACCACGGCACATTATTATGGTTCTACAGCTACCTCAACAACCGTAAGCAGTTCGTAAAAATCCAGTCAAGCGATGGATCTACCATCGAGTCATCATTAACTTCCATTAATAGGGGAGTTCCACAAGGCTCAATACTAGGCCCGATTCTCTTTATCTTGTATTGCGCGGATATAACTCATTGCCTAAAGCGGTGCAGATACCACATCTACGCAGGTGATATACAGGTTTATGTCTCTTTTAAACCAAGTGATTATAATAGTGCGTTGGAGGATCTAAACTATGACCATACTAACATATCACGATGGGCGGAACGAAATGGTCTGGTACTTAATCCCTCGAAAAGTAAATACATGGTATTTGGGACCAAGCAACGAATTGACCTTTTGCCGGTTGCACTAAATGTGACTTTAATGGGTGAGTCGGTCGGTCGAGTGAGTGAGGCACGTAATTTGGGACTGAAAATGGACACTGAGCTGAGATAGGAAGGATACGTGGCATAATCAGAGCGTAACTCTTTCTACCGCCTTAAAATTTTAATAAAATAAGACCTTATCTCTCTGAAGCATTACGAATACAGCTAGTGGAGTCTTTAGTATTATCCAATTTAAATTATGCAGACACAGTTTGTGGTCCCCGTCTCCTTGCAAGAACCGATCGACTGATCCAGAGAGTGCAAAACGCCTGTGCACGATTTTGTTTCTCGATTCCACCGAGAAGTCACGTAACAGCATTTCTGAACCAACACTCGATTCTCAAAATGAAATCTTGCCGTAAGTTGCATTTAGCCTGTCTTCTTTTTGGGGTTATCAAATACAGGTAGCCGACATATCTTTACAGTAAGTTGAGTTGGACCGCAAGTAGAAGACATTGTTCAATCAGGCAGTGCTCGATGCAACTTTCGGTAGAATCACACAGGACAGCAGCCTTCAGAGGTAGTTTCAAGTACGCAGCATCAAAATGCTGGAATAATATTCCCCCGCCCATAAGAAATCTAAACACTCTTGGTACCTTCCGACGTAGACTGCGGCAGTTTCTCATTGACTCACAGAAAATGCTAGGTCTCATAATTACCAACGTGTCCATAATTTAGGTAATAGCACATGCCGTGTTCTAATTATTGGCCTTAAGTAAAATCTACTTATTATTTATTTATTCATAAACAATTCACATTGTGTTTGAATGTCACTTAATATAAATATATATAATGAATATCACATAACATAATATAATATAAATAGTTAATTGAATTCTAAATTATGTATAATATATTATTCTAAATTATTATTATTTTTACTCACATACATTTTTTTTTACCTGTTACGGTTATGAATATATTTAAATATATAGTTATTTATTTAATTCCTTTCACACTATTAATATAGGTACCTGCCTACTTATATATATACTCACATTAAAAATAACACACTAACGCAAAGCAATCATTCTTAATTTTTCTCATGTATCTGGTCTGCTCGGCGTCCGTATGTCACTGCAGGGATCCAGCAGAATACCAGCGTCAGGTATAATACCTGGCACATGCTGAGCTGGACACCCATTTGGTACAATATTGAGACACATATCACACTTTCTTATTGTATTCTTACTTGTATGTCCTGTGTCTTGTTTTTGTACTAAATAATCGTTTTATCTATCTATCTATCTAACATCAAATACAACAATAATTTTCCACAAATGCGTTCTCCGATCGACCACTTGCAACTTGCACGCACTTTGCTTGTTTGTTTGGCGCCGACTCATAATTAGTTATTTACATTAGTTTAGTTAAGAAAAGACTAAAAGCTTCATTTTATTTTTCGCTTTTCAGTTTCTGTTTTCGTCGGTTAAATTTTTGGTTAAAAAGTTTTATGAATAATATTATCTGTGGTTTACACAGGAAGTAATTCCTAAACTAACAAGAAAATGTCAAATATTAATTAGATATTATTAGAAAAATTTGAAGATAAGTAGAGACTTTGTGAGGACCGAGTGTTGTGGCGCAACTTGGGAGAGGCCTATGTCCAGCAGTGGACTGCGATAGGCTGAGTTGACGAGAGACTTTGTGAGCGTACGCACGTAACTATTGTGATTGTGATGAGCATAATAAAGATTAATAATATAATACAGAGAGTTTTTACCAATCTTAATATCTTGAAAACTAAAAATTATAGCTTAGTCAAAAAAAAAAGTCGATAGTTAATAGTAGGTATATTGTTGGTAATAAAGAGCCTATAAAATGCTTTTAATTTGAATAAGCTATCATTCTTAGTTTCCAAGATAAGGCATATATTGCTGGTGACCCGAATTCATTGCTCCTGAGTGAATAACTACTTTATAAAGATATAAATTGAGGAAAGGCAAAATCGCTAACAAACAGGATTCAAATGTGCGACTCCCAGCACAGTACGCCAGTACTTTAGCCACTAAGCTACCGTGAACATTTCTCGTGACATGTGCTACTACGACTTGATTTCAGTCTTACTCAGTAAGAAATATATACAAAAAATTTCATCCGAATCGGTCTAGCCGTTTAGGAGGAGTTAGGTGAAAACACACACTTGATGTGTAGCCGTGCGTACCATCACTTCACTTTAATTTAAGTTAGAAGTTTTACTAGCAATAAGAACCAAAAAACCGGCCAAGAGCATGTCGGGCCATGCTCAGTATTATAGGGTTCCTTAAGTAGGTGTAATTACAAACGAATCAAATCGAATATTAATCATGGCTATTTTAGTTTTTGCAATAATCGGCAGCATTCGCGATTCAGAGCGTGTTTTTAGTAGCGCCATCTATTGATAAATTCAAGAAGCCAAATTTAAGAAGTGTGTCATGTCAAAGTTACTTTTTGTGATTTTTTCAAATAGAAAGTAGCTAAAGGAGCATTATTTGCTATAATCATTTTTCTCTAAGGTCAATGACCTTTGAACAAGGATGTTTTAAGTATTTTTCAGTTTTCTCTCTATAACTCAAAAAATTATAATCATATTATATTCGAAATAATTTTAAAAGAGAGTTTTCACAAAGATCTATCAATGTGGAAGATTATAAGTTTCTACGTTGCATAGTTTAGAAATGGCAGGGGGGGGACACATTGCAAGCCACTTTGGCGGGCTATATTTCGCAGATGGTACACCTGATAAAAAAGTGGTGTATAAACATTACCTTCATTTTAGTAGATCTATTCAATGATATCCCACACAAGGGGGCGCAGTGAAAAAAAAAAATCCATCCCAATTTCACATGTATGGACGCCACCCCTAAAATATGTAAAAACGATTTTTTTATTCTTTTAAAATTGAGATCTATATGTAGACTATTTTTTAACAAAATTTCATTTACTTATGTTTATAACTGTAGAAGTTATTAAGCTGTAAAGGATTAGGACAGACGGATAGACGGACAGACGGACGGACATGACGAAACTATAAGGGTACCTTGTAGGACTTTGGAACCCTAATAAAAACGAGCGCTAATCCCGCCGACAAACTGTTACACAGTTTGGCGGGTTTTTACAATGTGTAAAAATGTTTTGGTCCTGAATAAATGTTTTTTTTTTTTTACAGGTCCATTAGAAATATATGTATATACAACGTGTTATTAAAATAACTGAAAACCTCTTAAGGGGTCATTATAATCATCATTATGATGTAAGGTTTGATCCCATAGTAAAAGTTATTATACAACATGTATTAAGAAGAAGTGCAGTAAACGTTAATTCTCACTCGTGTGATAGAAAAAGATAGATGGATCCATAAAAAGTTTATTCAGCACAAAAAAAGACATACAAGCGAAAAGACACAAAACAAAGATGTAAGAAAAAACCGGCCAAGAGCATGTCGGGCCATGCTCAGTATTATAGGGTTCCTTAAGTAGGTGTAATTACAAACGAATCAAATCGAATATTAATCATAGCTATTTTAGTTTTTGCAATAATCGGCAGCATTCGCGACTCAGAGCGTGTTGTTAGTAGCGCCATCTAGGGTTAAATTCAAGAAGCCAAATTTAAGACGTTTGTCATTTCAAAGTTACTTTTTGTGATTTTTTCAAATAGAAAGTAGCTAAAGGAGCATTATTTGCTATGATAATTTTTCTCTAAGGTCAATGACCTTTGAACTAGGACGTTTTAAGTATTTTTCAGTTTTCTCTCTATAACTCAAAAAATTATAATCACATTATACTCGAAATAATTTTAAAAGAGAGTTTTCACAAAGGTCTATCAATGTGGAAGATTATAAGTTTCTACATTGCATAGTTTAGAAATGGCAGGGGGGGGGACACATTGCAAGCCACTTTGGCGGGCTATATTTCGCAGATGGTACACCTGATAAAAAAGTGGTGTATCAAACATTACCTTCATTTTAGTAGACCTATTCAATGATATCCCACACGAGGGGGTGCAGCGAAAAAAATTTTTTTTTCTCCATTTCACTTGTATGGACGCCACCCCTAAAATACGGAAAAACGATTCTTTTATTCTTTTAAAATTGAGATCTATATGTAGACTATTTTTTAACAAAATTTCATTTACTTATGTTTATAACTGTAGAAGTTATTAAGCTGTAAAGGATTAGGACAGACGGACAGACGGACAGACGGACAGACGGACAGACGGACGGACATGACGAAACTATAAGGGTTCCTTGTAGGACTTCGGAACCCTAAAAACGAGAATTGATGTAAGTACCTATATAATTTGGCTTTGATTTGAATGTTGTTTTGCCATGTTTTATGTGGTTGATTAAAGTCCACAAGAATAATAAAAATAGTTGCCCTTGTTCACCTGGGTGATTTAGTTCCAAGGTGAACAAATGACACCAATTCTCGAATCACTTCACCTAGGAGATATCACCTAGGTGAAATGATTCCGAGGTGAAATAAAGACACCATAAATTCCACTTTGTTCACCCAGGTGATTCCACCCAGGTGAACAAAGTGGAATAAACCATTTGAATGAATAAGTGCGACATAATTTTACTCAAGAAAAAATCTCGAATCTACTATACTAAACTGGATTTGTTAACAAATGTTAAAAGAGATATAAATTGTGGAAAGAAAAAAATCGCTGACGAGCAGGATTTCAACCTGCGCCTCCTGGCTCAGCACGCCAATGCTTTAGCGACTAAGCTACCGTGAACACTGCGCGTGGTATCGAATTTAACTTCTACTTACGTCTTTCGGTGACGTCAGCAGCATCCCATTGAGAAACAGATCGTATTCCTCAACTGACCCGATTAACTTTACAGTTAATTAATTAATTCAATGTCGTATAGATGTTTCTACCCTAAAGCGCAAATCACACACATTGCGGACGCGGGTCGGGCCCGACACAAAACCGCGCTGTGTGTGATGTATTTTTTTTTTTTTTTTTTTTTTCGACTTGATTCTCGCAGGAGGTACCGAAGTACCATATCTGCTTAACCGGGCTTAGTTAGCGGAGAGTCCCATGTGGGACTCCATTCGCCGAAGGTTTTTCCCTAATCCTATACTTAAAAACTAAAGTCGCGGTTTCAATACCGCAAGCGGGCGTCCCCCAAGGGGGGGCTCGAACCTCGCTGGGGCATTGCAGGGGGACCCCGCCGTTCCTATGTCCCCCTAGCAGCCGTTGCTGCATCAGAATGAATTTTTTCTCGAAAGTGACGGACTTTCGGTATATCGGGTGTGTGTGTAATCGGCAAGCCTCGCCGGCGAGGCTAAGACCTACCTAAACCTTATCAGTGGCTACGCAATAGCCTGCTCCTAGGTCCTGCTACTACTCTAGAGCATAGGGTCGGTCTCGCGTGACGAGATTATCTCCGGTTGCGACACCGTGAGGGCGTCCCCAGGGGGGAGCTCGGACCTCGACTCAGGGTGCAGCAGGGGGACCCCGCCACCGGTCCCCCCAGCAGCCGCTGCTGCGTCGTATTGTGTTTCTGTTTCTCGAGAGTCGGACTCTCGGTATCTGTGTGGGTGTCGCGTCGGTCCTCGCCGGCGGGGATGATATTTAGGACGATGGCGTGGGATGTGTGTGAGATGTAGTGGCGGCATAGAATATATACTAACGACAAGAAGCGACGCATGTGTGCTCGTAAAATTGCTTGCGGCTATGTGTGCGGGTCGGGGAGAGCGCGGGGGCCGCGAGCGGTGCGCGGCGGCGTGTGGAACGGGCAGTTTCTCGGCTGCCCCAGCTAAGGGCCGTTTCTCTCGCTATTTTACAAAACCTCAAGGGAGGACTCGGACCTCGGATTACTGGGGCATTGCGGGGGGACCCCGCCGCTATGTCCCCCTGGCAGCCGTTGCTGCATCGGGAATGGTTTTCTTGAAAGTGGCGGACTTTCGGTATATCAGGGGTGTGATGTCGTTCATATAAAATCGGGTTAATATACACGCCTAGGGCCCGACCCGTCCCGCGCCCGACCCGTCCCGCGCCCGACCCGCACCCGCGCTCTGTGTGGTTTGCGCTTTAGGTAATAATTATTTTATTCGATACCACGAGCAGTATTCACGGTGGCTTAGTGGCTAAAGCACTGGCGTACTGAGCTAGGAGTCGCAGGTTCTAATCCTGCTCGTGAGCGATTTTTCTTTCCACCATTTCAATTTACATCTTTAGTTTTCGCTTCGCATAAAAAAAACAAAATTATGTTAAAAAATATTTTAAAAAGTTTAATCATTATGAGATTAGGTTAGCCAATATCGGCATTATTACACCGTATTACATTTCTGTCAGTTTGATATCCTTCCATCGGTGCTGACTCAAAACGTGAAGTGGTAGGATCTTTCTCGCAAACGAACTTAGACTTTTTGTTACAATTTAAGTCGTCCAAAGTGCCACCTCGAATAAAAGAGCCGCAGTACTGGGACGAGCCCATATTGTCCGGCTGCCTGGGCTCCCAAGTGTGAAACACATTTTCTAATATCTCACCTGAAAATAATAATGTATTCTTTAGTACGCGCCTAATTTTATTTATCAGTGAACATAGGCGTTACAGTCAAATAAGTGGTCTCTTCATTAGGACATATGATGATGATGTCTTGCTTTATATACATATATCTTCTACTATAAACGTGAAAGACAAATAATTTTTTTTATTTATAACACAATGGTACATTATGATACAAGCAAGTGAGCTAAGTTGACCATCATACTCGAGTATAATGTAATAGTATTATACTATTTTATTTATCATAGTCAATGCTCACGCGTGTCATACGACGTTTTTCAACACACTTGCGAGGAAAAAAACAAAGATAATATAATCACGAAAAACATACACACATTTAGACAAATATTAAATTCGTAAAAAATGGCGCTCGGATTACTGACATCGCACGGTGTCGCACGGTGACATACAGCTATGCGCGCGCAAGTTGTGAAGGAAACCGCCAAACAGCCTAATTTAAAAATATAATAAATTGTTTTTTTTTTATTGTTAATTTGTTGACAAAAATAAATAATTGGATGAAATGAAATGTTTATTTATCATTTTTTAACTAACACAGTTTATTTATTTTATTCACAAAAATGTATAATTTGTTGAGAAATGGAAACTGAGCTGAGATTTAAAAATAAACTGTAAAGTAAAAAGCACGTGCGTTATGAACTGCATTATGAACACAGATTATGAACCTATATAGCGGTGCAACTGCAATTTGAGCCACTTTACGAGCAAGTGTGTTCGAAAAATTGTTCTGTAGACTTAAGTACTATAACTCTGAACCTGTGCTCTGAACATACACAACTACGTCGAGATTTACTTTGTTATGCGGCATAGACATGCGGTGTTAAGAATTTAAAATTTCAGCTTTTATAAAATGCGCCCACCGAAATGCATCGATGACTGCGTCCCTAGATGTCAATGCAATATTTAAATTGCTTATCTCTCTCTACAATGAAAATCAGTATATAAGTACGTCGTCAGATATTTAAGTGAAGTAGTTCTTTAAACCATATTTATTTTCTGTCTCTTATGATACAGGTTACCCTAGTTTAGGAGGCAGGGTTAGTAAAATTGTGTACAGATTTTGCAACATACAAGAATTGTAACCCAACGGTATTCTACTTTTTTTTTGTATCACTCTAATATTTCTTGTAACTTCTGTAATTTTTTTTTTGATGAATAAACTATTTTAATATTATACAAAAGAAGGCAAGGTTTATCATGATAAAATGAACGTTATAATGTCTTTGGTTTTGGCGATCACTACACATTAGAATTACATCGGGTATTTAAAAAAAATTAGTTTCACTCGGATCGAATGCTTTGCAGCGTTCGTGGTCGCAAGAAGATTAAGGTGACAAGTGTATTTACAAATATATATTTTTTTAAAATCGTTTCGAAGCCCAAAGTTTTGTTACTTACAGTATCATTACATTTCACAGTGCTGATTGTGATTTGAAATAATCAAATCCCACAGTACACTACACTATAAAGACCTATATCAGAAGTAAGTAAGTATATACCAGAAGTTGATATTTTTTACACCAAAATAAACCAATTTGTCGGCTTTTATCATAAATTTTTAAGTGACTATAATTAGACTTACATAACATAATATAACATCACGCCTGTATTTCCCCAAAGGGGTAGGCAGAGGTGTAATAGTACACCCACATTTCGCCAGTCCCATGTAATTGGGGGCGAGCCTATTGCCATTGACCGGGCAGAAATCCAGACTCCGGGCTGCTACTGAGAATTTCCTAATGAAAAAATGCAATAACACTTTGCCCGACCCGGGAATCGAACCCAGGACCTCAAGCTCAGCAGTCGCGCTTGCAACCACTAGATCAACGAGGTAGGTAATTAGACTTATACGAATTATATATGTACCTAAATTATAACTTGGCCTACTGTACGTGTTGGGCAACTGTAAGTACATTAGGCAGCTGTTAAATAAATAAATAATAAATATACTGATGGATTGTGTTCGGAACGCGGCCGAAAGAAGTACATTAATGTCCAAGTCATTAAATATCGGAAAATGTAATACTATCTATACTGGCGTCCCCTTTGTCAGAAGATGCAAGACTGTTGTACAAAGTAGTAAAAAAGGACTCAGATCTTAAGATTTGGTTTGTACCGATGAGGGTGGCATAATGACGTATGATTAAATCCTCAATAAATATTAATAGAAAAAAAATACTATAAAGACGCTTGTCATCTTAGGCTTCCTGCGACCACGAACGCTGCAAAGCATTCAAAACGTTAGGAAAACCAATTTTTTTAATAATATACGCGATGTAATCTGATTAAACTTGTTTTATTATACACACCGGCACAATTAGCGGAACACAAAAAAAGCAGGATTTTAAAATCGTTTACTTGAGGAACTGGCCAGTTATTTTTTAAATTTATTGTCAAATTTGAAAATAGAAAATTAGATGACATACACTTTTTTCATTCATTTGTTTTATTTTCCCGAACAATACGTTTTGTCAACTTGTTCGAGTAAAAACTACGTAATTGTATTTTTTTTGAAAAATTGCACTTAATGGTTTTTTATAAATTTGTTATTCTATAGGCAATTTTGTTTATTAAAAGCTCTTTATTATGCCTGACTTAACATCACTGGAAATCATTAGGGCTGATGAAATGAGAAGAAATGGCCATACCTACAGATCGATTGCCTCAAGGCTTCGTCGACCAGTATCAACGATTCATCGCAGCATCCAGCGGTACAGATCGTCTAATTCTCTTGTGAGGAGGAGGGGTCAAGGTAGAAAAAGATGTACATCGAGGCGAGATGACAGTTTTTTACAACTTGGAGTTCGTAGGAATACGCGATTAACGGCTGTACAAGCTCGAAATGAACTGGAAGACGTTCGAGGAGTACGAGTAAGTGAGCGTACAGTTCGCAGGAGATTTGAAGAAGTTGGTTTAGGGTCGTATATACCTGCCAAAGGCCCAAAACTTGAGAGACGTCACCGCGTAAACCGATTAAGCTATGCGTGAGAACATCGTCATTGGGATTTGAACGAATGGCAGCAGGTTCTCTTTACTGATGAGTGCAGAGTTCTTTTAAAACAGATCGATCGGAGACAGCGAATATGGAGACGCAAAGGAGAACGCCACATACAGTCTAATTTTGAACACACAGTGGCTTATGGTGGCGGCTCGATTATGGTTTGGGGAGGGATATGTTTGGGAGCTCGCACGGAGTTAGTGATAGTCACAGGAGGGACCATGACAGCAGATCGATACATCAGAGACATTTTAGAAGAACATGTTGTACCATTTGCCCCATTTATTGGTGACGACTTTATTCTAATGCAAGATAATGCTCGTGCTCATAGTGCACAATCGGTACAGGCATATCTGAGCCACGTAGGTATACCGGTGATGCAGTGGCCAGCAAATTCCCCCGATATGAATCCGATAGAGCATGTCTGGGACTTGCTAAAAAGAAGGGTTAAATCCAGAATGCCACCCCCCAACAATCTGAATGAACTTGGAAACGCATTACTTGAGGAGTGGGAGCGGTTGCCTCAAGAAATCATCGATAACATAATCTGTAGCATGCCCAGACGAATGGAAACCGTAATCAGAGCAAGAGGGGGAAACACTCGTTATTAATTTTGCTTTAATTTTATTGTTAAATCATTTAATGCTTACTTTTTTTTATTTTTTGTGATGGTTCATAATCATCTAAAAATTTCACTTATTTCAAATTTCTTTATTTTTCAATAAAAAACAACGAAGACTTTTCAAAGTCGTTGTTAAAAGATGTTAATCAATTTGTTATTTTGTGTCTAATTACATTTTCGTCAAATATATGCGTTATTATCTCATAGTCTCACTTTTTTTTCTGTTCCGCTAATTGTGCCGGTGTGTATATAATATAATGTAAGTTTTGGAATGAAATACATAATTATAACGATTTAAATTGTGGTGCCGAGACATGGACACTGACAGTTGGGCTTGTCCACAAATTCAAATTCGCTCAGCGAGCTATGGAGATATGCTTGGAGTTTCTTTGAAGGATAAAATCCGTAACGAGATTATCCGGAGA
Source organism: Asteroscopus sphinx (assembly GCA_949699075.1). Taxonomy (NCBI): domain Eukaryota; kingdom Metazoa; phylum Arthropoda; class Insecta; order Lepidoptera; family Noctuidae; genus Asteroscopus; species Asteroscopus sphinx. The sequence goes on along the minus strand of OX453010.1, from coordinate 28,802,492 downwards.
AGAACCGGAGTGACCGACATAGCTTGTAGGATCAGTAAGCTGAAGTGGCAGTGGGCTGGCCATGTCTGTCGAAGGACCGATGGCCGTTGGAGCAGACGAGTCCTTGAGTGGAGACCACGAATCGGCAAACGCAGCGTAGGGCGCCCCCCTGCCAGGTGGACCGACGACCTAAAGAACGTGGCTGGGGGGGACTGGATGCGGAAGGCAGAGGACCGAGCGTTGTGGCGCAACTTGGGAGAGGCCTATGTCCAGCAGTGGACTGCGATAGGCTGAGTTGAAATTGTGGAAAGAAAAAATCGTTCACGAGCAGGATTTGAAGGTTCGCAGGTGCGACTCTCTTTTTTTTCCACAATTTAAAGCGTTAGATTTCGCTTCGCATGCGGAAATGCGTTAAAAATAATGAAATAAAATACATATACTCAATTCATACCATCAATGGTAATCCAGGCGCGGTCGTCAGTCCAGGCTCGAAGACCTATGTGTATTGCTTCCCAGTGGTTAGGATTTGCAAGAGTTGGGAACGACATGTCCTTGACGATGCTGGCCTCCTCTTCATTATTGAGGATGACCAGGTAGCCTCCCTCAGCCGCACATATCATGTGTGCACGGGGCCATGTTTGTTGCTCTTGGTGCAGCTTGTAACAGCTGCCTGTACGCTGATTCAGGTGATATTCTGAAAATGTGTATAATTATTTAATTAGCATAAGCTATACATTAATTTAAATTTTTAATTTGTGATGGCTTCTATAGCAGCGATGTGGTGGGCCTGGGCAGGACACATTGCAAGAATGGATACCAACAACTGGACGTGATTTATTTAGAGTGGAGACCCAGAGCCAATACTCGAGGTAGAGGCCGACGACCGTAGCGATGGGTAGACGACATTAGACGTCACGGAGGTCATGACTGGATGAGTCGGGCACAAGACCGCCAGGAATGGAAAAGGAGGGAAGAGGCTTACATCCAAGACTGGTTAAGCGACGATTCGCGCTCGCGCTGCCCTTTTCTTTGACTTCCGCACGAAAAACCGCTAATTTGGGGAGCGCCAGCAGCGCGAGTAGCAGCGGCAGGAGAAGTTACCCATATACATACTTGCCCTACCCACTTCCATGTCCACTTCCCTGCTCACTGCCGTGGAAGTGGGCTAAATGTAAACCATATATTTAATAATATATTTAGCACTGCCTCGTTGGTCTAGTGGTCGCAAGCGCGACTGCTGAGCGTGGGGTCCTGGGTTCGATTCCCGGGTCGGGCAAAGTGTTATTGGGTTTTTTCATTAGGAAATTCCCAGTAGCAGCCCGGAGTATGGATTTGTGCCTGGTTAATGGCAATAGGCTCGCCCCTTATTACATAGGACTATAACATAACTGGCGAAATGTGGGTGTGCTATACACCTCTGCCTACCCCTTCGGGGAAATACAGGCGTGATGTTATGTTATGTTATATTTAGCACTTACTGTTATCAAAAGTACCGCATGGGTCCAATGATGTTTCATTCTCGCGTTTCCTGTAGCAAATGTAGGGGAGTGGCTCCGTGCACGAAGAGGTATACATGTAATACATGCGACCATCGACGTGCATAGTGAGGCAGTGTTCAAGGCCTGCTCCAAGTCCATGTGAGCCCCACCTTATAGGCATGTCGGATAGTGGTACTCCTGAAATATAGAACGTATTATTGCAATAACTGAAAACCACTTAAGGGGTCATTGTACTCATCAGTATGTCTTAAGGGGTCATTGTACTCATCAGTATGAACGACTTTCGCTATGAGATCAAACGTAAAATCACGAAAAAATTAATTCTTTTCGCGATTACAGATTTGTTCCCACAGAAATAGATAGAATGGAAAAGTGGGCAGGGCGCACGTGCCAACACTTTGCACCAGAGTGCAGGGCATTTCAAAGCCTTTCTCAGTACGACTTATGACTTGTTTCTGTGAATACTGTAACAAAAACCCGCAAAAATGCCTTATTGTGCTGTTTCTAACTGCAGAAACAAAAGCTGTAAAGTACATTTGATTAAAGTTACTTTTTAAAAATTAATGACGTCAATATGTAAGGCGTAGTTTGTTCGAAAGTTGCCACGCATGAATCGCAAGTAAAATTGTGTTTACAACCATTCTATTCTATCTATTGCTGTGGTTGGTCCCATAGTAAAAGTTGTTCATACTGGTGACTACAATGACCCCTTGAATTAGTATAAAGCAGTTCTAAACTCAGCCTATAGCAGTCCACTGCTGGACATAGGCCTCTCCGAAATTGCACCACAACACTTGGTCCTCAGACTTCCGCATCCAGTCCCCCAGCTACCTCCCCAATTAGTTCCGTACAAATCTAAAGAAACTGCACTTTTTGATTTTTAATTTTATTAGAAATATCATTGGTTTATCAAATGAATTGGTTTGGAAGAACTGACCTTCCAGAGAAAAGAAGTCTCCTCCAGAGATGAAAGCATGTGTTCCTAAGAAAATATGACGATCTATATTTGCTTCTGACACTACTGTATGAAGAGCATTTGCTAGCTGCTTGTCTAGCGGAGAAGCCAATACTGCACCTGGAATTAAAAAAAGTCTTTAAGGCCCTATCCCTGCACGAATTGTCGGTCCCTGGACTGCGGGGCGCAGTGGGGAGCTGGAGCACTGCGGCGCGCCGGCCCGTGATAACAATTAGTTATGTAAAACATTAAATTAATGTAATTTTATCAATATTTTTTTCTGAAATGGATTACTTGGCTTGTGATAAAATATATCGTGTAAGTTTCAAAATCATGTTCTATATAAATTTTCGTCATAAAATGAATTCAAAGTGTCAAAAATTGGCTATGTTTGGATTTTTTTTATTTAAATCGTGTATCGATCTGTCAAAATGGATACATAAACTACTTAACTCCACCATATATTTTTTCCATTCTCCCTACTTCAAGAAATGATGACGAAATATGGAAATAAACAATGTACTTTTTTGGAGTTTGGCGACTAGCTGACTCGAAATTATTTGTATATAAAAAAAAAATCAACTAATATTTTAGCAAGATCAAATTGTACCCACATCTATTCAATTAATTAATTTCATTTAATTTCATAGATAGTAAAATGTAAGAGTTGCAATTTTTTATTTTGTTTCCGAGAAAAACAAGAACGTCGCTCTACAAAAAAAACCCGGCAAAGTGTGAGTCGGACTCACGCAGTAAGGGTACTACCTATATACCCCATAGTAGCGATGGGACGGATCGTATTTTTTTCAACTCGAATCACTCGAGTTGAATTGATCTCGAGTTGATTCGAGTCGATTGACAATAGCAAGCCCGTGGTGCGGATGCGACGCGTATGTTCTAAAGTATTCGAGTCACCGAGTTGGGCACGGTTACATTAAAGTTAACAATCAATCAATCAAAATTTTTATTTGTGTACATAGGTATGGTGTTAGGTACATTATAGGTAGTCTCTCTGTGTGCTGCCACAGGTGGCATACAAATATTAGCACTTAATTAATTAATTTACTTTATTCACATAATTATTATTTAAGATTTAAATTTACACATGATTTTAACAAACATCCGAGTCCGTAACTGGAAAGCCCACGTTAAACACGTATGTAGTCAACTCAATAAATTCGTATACAGGGTGATTTGTAATTCGACCTATTCCTTGAAAGGGGTTATACTAGAGCTCATTTGCAACAAAAATTATCCCGTGAACCAGGGGGCGCCAGTCATTTGTTATCGAGTTATAGCAGTTTTGAGTTTTTTTTTGATATTTTCCGTCTTTGAATGGAAAAATGCTAATTGTGAAAAATCTATCCTACTCTGGGCACTTGATTGACACTTTCCTGAAAGCTGATGAATGAGCAATTACTGTCATATAAAATTCATGGCCAATATTTTCATAACCTCTGAAATAAATGGTCATAAATCTCAAGGTATAAAACAAAATCATCACCACCCGAAAACGGAAAATAAATAAATATAACTGCTTTACGAGTTATACTCGAAAACAAATGACTGGCGCCCCCTGGTTCACGGGATAATTTTTGTTACAAATGAGCTCTAGTATAACCCCTTTCATGGAATAGGTCGAATTTCAAATCACGCTGTAAACACTATGATCACACCAAGTTTGACGCTAATTCTCAATTGGCTGCATTGCTCTACAAAGGCCGAGGAGATTGTAGAAGTACATCCGGATCAAGACCAAGTTCACTCTGAGGGTCGAGCGGTTGGAGTCTCGTCACAATGAGAATTTGAATTCATTTGTGATGAGGGTTCCGACTGAACATCTTTCGACCTTCACGAAGGAAGAACTTTGGCCGAGAGGTGTTGTTTTCAGGCGATTCCGAGGACGGATACCCGACACCAGACACCCGACACCCGACACACGACGGCGACGCCGCTATTACTTAAAGTTTAGTTATAGATTATTTAAATTTTTATGTTTCATAGTATCTACTTTATATTATTATATATGGTTTCATGTATTTTTTTTGGGCCTTGATGCCTGAAATAAATGAATTATATTATATATATATATATTATTACGACGGAGGGTTAAGCAGAGTGGACTGAAATACTTCAAACTCAATTTTGCTGGACTTAGAGACGTTTTCAGCAGGCTGAAATGCATTTGACTGCCTCGTTGGTCTAGTGGTTGCAAGCGCGACTGCTGAGCGTGGGGTCCTGGGTTCGATTCCCGGGTCGGGCAAAGTGTTATTGGGTTTTTTCATTAGGAAATTCTCAGTAGCAGCCCGGAATCTGGATTTGTGCCCGGTCAGTGGCAATAGGCTCGCCCCCTATTACATGGGACTATAACATAACTGGCGAAATGTGGGTGTACTAATACACCTCTGCCTACCCCTTCGGGGAAATACAGGCGTGATGTTATGTTGTTGTTGTTGTTGTTGAAATGCATTTTCAGTTCGTATCAAAGAAGGCTCTATCACATACCAAAAAATCGAAATTTTGAGTAAGTTGCCGTTGTTTTCAGGCCCCTGAAACATGTTTTCAGGCCGTTTCAGGAGCCAACAAACCCGTTGCCGACAATTCCTGAAAACCCGTTTTCAGGCGTTTTCAGGACCCCTTATGGCCATTTGACACCCACATGTAAAATTGTTGAAGAGTGAGCGAGATAGAGCTAAATATCAGACAAGGATAGACGAAGAACCTTCTGGAAGAGAGTAAGCGAGATATGCTAATATAAGACAAGGACAAATGAGATTCGAGAAGCTTCGAAAACCTTCTAGAAGTAAGTGAGAGAGATAAAAGATAGATGAGGTTCGTCAAAGTTCGAGAACTTTCTATTTCGAGAATGTGCAAGTGAGAAAGAGTTATCTTATGACAAGGATAGATGACGTTCGAGAACTTTCTAGTACCACGACTCGCGGCGTATATAAACGGCGCAGCTCAGCGCCATTAGATTCGGCGAATGGAGTCCCACATGGGACTCTCCGCCAACTAAGTCCGGTTAAGCAGAAATGGGACTTCGGTCCCACCTGCGAGAATCCAATCGAAAAAAAAAAAAAAAAGCGCCATTAGAGTTTACCAGTCCGGTTAAGCAGTTAGGGTATCCATTTTGGGTACCAATTCTGCGAGAGTCCATTCGAAAAAAATAATAATAAAAAAATACGCCATTAGAGTTCAGTTGGAGTTCAGTTTGGATCAAGCGATACAAGCGATAACATCGAAGCGATATTCGGAGCAATTTAACTAGTAACTTTGTGTGTTCATAAGCGATTCAGTGTAATTGTTCTGTAATAAAGTGTTCTCTACGCAGTTAATTGGCTTTCTATCCATATACGAACCCCCAGCTCGTAACAATATATATATTGTAATAATATGTATTACCGTTTTGAAGATAGAGCAGGAACAAAAATAAATAAAAAATGCGTGTTTGGTTTTAGATTTATTTTTATTTATAGTACTTGTCGTGTTAGGAGTCACAGTAACACATATTCTGAGAAAATTTAAACTAGCTACCTTTTACCGTTCAAAAGACAGACGAACGGACGGACGGCGGCGGCGGAGGCGTAGCGAGAGTAACAGGGTCCCGTTCAGCACCCTTTGGGTACGGAACCCTAAAACGGTAAACAGCAAAGTATGTGATATTATGATCAAAAACAAAATGTAGCTAATATCGTCTGTATTCCTGGCCTTCTTTCTAACTACGAAATTCTACTAATATTATAAATACGAAAGATTGTCCTTCCTTCACGCAGCAACGGAGCAAGATCGACGCGATTTTTTGCTTAAGTGTGGGTAGGTACCTCTATCGGCTGGAAAGTGATTTTTTTATCCGGGAATGCATGGTTCCAATGGGATAGCGTCCTGGACAGCTTTTTACTTTATATAAAGCTTGAGTCCGATCGTGTATGGAGTATTGCAGTCACTTATGGGATGGCTCCGCCAAATCCAGCTTGCCGCTCTTGACTGGATTCAACGCAGAGCTGAGAGGCTAATTGGTGATGAACTGCTAGTAAAATGTAAGCTACAAAGCTTAGCCCATAGACGTACAGATGCTTGTTTGTCGGTGTTCTACAAGCTGTACTTTGGAGAGTGTGCGTAAGAGCTCCATGAGCTTATTCCACCGTCTCCTTTCTTTCATCGGACTACACGACGCACTGCAGGATATCATCCATATTTGGTAGAAATCCCTACTATCAGGACCAAGCGCTTTGAGAACTCTTTTATAATGCGCACAGCCAAGTTGTGAAATTCACTGCCGGCCATCTGTATTTCCGGGCACTTACTAATAAAACACATTAGTGGTTGTTCCAAGACTGACAGTTTAATTTTATAAATATCAATGCATGTAGGTATGCACATACATCATAAACTAAAAACATATTACAGTAGATGGCGTTAGTATGTAATGGAGTATTTTGATACAATAATTTTAACACCTTCACTTATCAAAATAATCTAAACTCTCCCAAGGTAAGAATACGTGTACATGTACCTAATATACATCATAACAAAAAAAAACATAAACATTAATTATTAAGTTATATTTTCAAGACCTAGTTTCTTAACAAAATAGTTATGCTTTACCTGACACAGACCTTTTGTTAATAGATCTGCAGGCATCTCTGATGTTGGCAAGTAAACTATTTTCACAAGTTTATTAGTGACAGCTTCTCGAATGAAATGATGTCGCACATCTATGTGCTTAGTCCTCTTGTGAAATAAAGGATTTTCTGTCAACCTCTGAGCACCTTGATTATCATTGTATAGAACAATAGTATAGTTACAAATTACAATTTCTGATAACAAATTTTTCAAATATATAGCCTCTTTACAGGCCTCTGCAATTGCCATATATTCTGCTTCTGTGCTAGACAAAGCTACTGTTTGCTGTTTTTTTACATTCATAAGATATTACAGTTCCTGATAACTTGAAACAAAATCCAGTATAGGATTTTCTATCTATAATATTTGAAGCCCAATCAGCATCTACAAATCCTTCTAAATTACAATTATCATTAGAAAACATTAATCCATAGGTGTTAGTTTTTTGTAAGTATTTTAGAATTCTTTTTGCATGTTTCCAATGAACTGATGTAAAACAGTTGTTAAATTGGCTCAAATAACTGACACTATAGGAAATATCCGGACGAGTTAATACGGATAAGTACATTAAGCTTCCTATAAGCTGTTGATAAGGATACTGTTTACAAATATCTTTACTTTTCACTAATTTTAAATTACTTTCTATTGGAGTATCAGCAACTTTACAATTTGACATGTTAAATTTCTTTAAAATAAGTTCTACAAATTTCTTCTGATCTAATGAAATACTGCCATTTTCATAAGTTTTTACCCTAATACCTAAACATTGTTTAAGCAGGCCTAAATCCTTAATTTTAAAATTAGCTATCAAACTATTTTTTAACGCTTCTGTCATAGTATCACTGTTAGAAAAAATGAAAAAATCATCCACAAAGACAGCTATTATTATCTGCTCCTTTTTACATTTTTTGCTATATAAACATGGTTCTAATTTTGACTTTTCATATCCTAACTCAATCAGACAATCATTTATCCTTTTGTTCCACGCTCTGGCAGACTGTTTTAAACCATAAATAGCTCGCTTTAATTTAAGTACACAATTGTTTTTACAAACTAAATTTGGAGGAATTTGCATGTATACATTTTCATCAAGATAACCATTTAAGAAAGCTGTAGTTACATCTAAATGAGTCATTTTAAAATTTAATTTTACACTCAAAGCAAATAAAAGTCTCAAAGTGGAATATCTAAGAACTGGTGAGTATGTTTCTTTATAGTCCACACCTTCTTTCTGGGTAAACCCCTTAGCTACTAGTCTAGCCCTAAATCTCACTTTGTTATCACAGTCATATTTTCTTTTAAAAATCCACTTACATTGTACCACTCTGTCTCCTTCCTTCGCATCCACAAATTCCCATGCTTGGTTATCTTCAAAAGCTTTCAGCTCCTCCATTATCGCCTGTCCCCACATCTCCTTTTCTGGCCCGTTCATTGCTTCTTCGTAAGTGATTTCTTCACTACAAAATTCTGGCTCGTCCAACACACACAAGTTTGTCGAATTGTACCTAATGACTGGTCTTCTTTCACGCTTGCTTTGCATTACAGGGACTTCTGCCTCTATCTCCTCTGCTTCAGAAAGTGTGTGGTATGAATCATCTCTTGTCGTACTTGAACTAGATGTGTCATAAACATATGTATGATCATTCAGATCTACAACTGAATTCTCTTCTTCTATTGAGTTGTCTTCCTTCACTGGTTCACACTCATTTCCGTTATTAGTTTCTTTTACTAATATTTCAGCGGTGTCTAAATTTATCTCATTATTTTCCATGATTATTACGTCTCTACTTGTAATAATTTGTTTTTTATCTGGATGGTACAATCTGTATCCTTTAATATTTTCTGGATAACCCACTAGAATGTATTTGGTGGCTTTCTTGTCCCACTTTTGTCTTCTATTCTTGGGAACATGTACCATCACAGTACTTCCAAAAACTCTGGCATGACTGAGATCAGGTTTCCTACCTGTCCATCTTTCAAATGGTGTCATCTGTCCTAAGCCAGAGGCTGGCGACCTATTTTTAAGGTATACTGCCGTATTTACTGCCTCAGCCCATAAACTTTTGTCTAGCTTTCCATCAAAGAGTAAACATCTTGCACGTTCAACCACCGTCCTGTTGAAGCGTTCAGAGAGACCATTCTGCTCTGGAGTATATGGGTTGGTCTTTTGATGGACAATACCTGCCACTTTTAAATAGCTTTCCATCTGGTGCGAACAAAACTCCCCTCCATTGTCGGTTCTCAATGTTTTTATTTTCATACCAGTTTGGTTTTCCACCAACACTTGAAACTCTTTGAAATTCTGGAATACTTGATTTTTCTCCTTCAAGAAATATACAAATGACATTCGACTGAAATCATCCACAAAGAGTAAGAAATACTTTGCTTGACCAATAGATTTGGTTTCCATCGGCCCACATAAATCCGAGTGAACCACTTCTAGTAGTTTTTCACTTCTATGTTTTGCCAATGGAAAAGGTAAACGAGACTGTTTGCCCTCACAGCATACTTCACAATTTGATTTATGTATGTCGGCTTTCTCAATATAGGATACTCCATCCACAGCACCATTTTTCATTTTCTCAAGGTCATTACTATTAATGTGACCTAGTCTTCTATGCCACTGTCTTGCGTTTATAGTCTGAACTGCCGCCCCTGCCAACACTTTCTCTGACTTCACTGTATTCAATTTATACACACCATTGTTCAAATCTGCTACTCCTATTAGCTCATTCTGTTGATTGTAGATATAACAGGCATTCTTCTTGAATGATACTCTATTTCCACTTGCTATCAACTGGCTAACTGACAACAGGTTTGTTGTTAATTTAGGAATGCATAAAATATTCCTTACTATGATGTCAAACTGAGAATTATTCACTTTAGTTGTGATCTGTGTATCTCCGGCACATAAAATAGGCACAGACATCTGATTTGCAACCACTATTTCTTTCATTTCGTGCACTTGTCGAACTTGCAATAAACTATTTCGATTGGCCGTCATATGAGCACTTGCCCCCGAGTCTACATACCAATCTTCTGTACTGAATTTGCCATTTAGAAATGCAGCACTAAACGCATTAATTTTCTTTTCGTTCAATTCAGGACATCGGTTTTTGTAATGACCAATTTTCTTGCAATTGTAGCACTTTATTTGTTTACTACTACCGGCAGTACCGGCTGCCATTTTGTTTGACGTTTTCTTTGTTTGATTGGTGTCATTGGCGTCACGATTAGTGTTGCCAACATTTTTTCGATGCCGGTGTTTTGACCAAAACGCAGACTCCGTTTCAGTGCTACCAACCTCACAACTCATGTCGAGCAACTTTGTTTTAATGACGTCAGCACTGATGACTATGCCGGAATGCTCGATTGCCATTATCATCGGTGCAAATTTTTCGGGAAGCCCAGCCAACAGCAGCGAACCAATCCACTGGTCGTTGATTTCAAAACCCGTCCCTTTTAATCTTTGTGCCGTTTCCACCATTTGAGTCACATAAGTTGTCATTGATTCACAGTTTTCGAGACGAATATATATCAACGTTCGAAGTAAACTGATTTTTCTTGTGTAGCCCGAGTCGTCGAATAACTGCTTCAGCTTTTTCCACAAGGCAATCACTGTGTTCTCATTCTTGATGTGCACGTATAATGTAGGGTCAATGGTCATCACAAGCTTCGCTTTTGCTTTTCTCTGATCGGCTTCAGTGATATCGGCTGGTAATTGGTCGATATCAATGCCTTCTAACACCAGAAAATTTCTTGCCGCGAACGCCCAATCGTCATAATTTTCACGTCCTTTTAGCTTCGGAACGTTTACAATATAGCTTGATGTCGACATTCTTGATTTATCACGAAAGAAAACTTGAAATATACGCGAATACTAATAGAATTACAGGTCTGGGCCCATTACCTAATAAAACACATTAGTGGTTGTTCCAAGACTGACAGTTTAATTTTATAAATATCAATGCATGTAGGTATGCACATACATCATAAACTAAAAACATATTACAGTAGATGGCGTTAGTATGTAATGGAGTATTTTGATACAATAATTTTAACACTTACAACCCTAACGGCTTTAAAGCTGGAGTGAATCGGCACCTAATAGATTTGTTCGCTCCATCGTCGACCACATCTTGACAAAGCTGTCTAGATTGCGGTCAAGAGCAGATCTATATCTCATGAAAAAAATTAATGCTTAAATAAAGAACCATTGGAGCGAAGCCGCGATTAAAGGATAGTGTTTAAATAAATTAAAATAATAACATTCTTAATCGTAAAACATTCGATGTTTCGGTATAACTACATTTTTTTATGCGTTTGTGATAAGTGTCTGACCTCTGATAATTGAGGTTACTGTCGCAAATTTGGATTACCATGCAATCAATTAATATTCCCCAAGGCTGTTAAAAAACACGTGTATGGTCAGACCCCCCCCCCTCCCGACACGTCAGAAACGAAGTTATCATTAAAATTCATATTTTTCACGAGTTCATTAAAATGCTAAATTTAACAACATATTACTAGCATAAATGGCAGGAAACATCTAGCGTTGGACTGAGATATCACAGGGCTCATGTTCAGTCCCCAGTTAAAACATGTCTTTTTGTATGTTTTATTTTATAGTTAGCTGTAACTTTGGTGAAATTTAACTTTCACTAGATGGCGCTTAAAGGTGAGGTCTGCAGCTGACAACTTTATGTCCATATATTCAATGTACTCTATGTCCATATATTCAATGTACTCTATGGGCATAACGCAAATCTTAGCGTGAAGCGCGTCGCGTGACGCTACATTTTCTCCCGAATCACAACATTTTTTTTTTTGACGGAGAAAGTGCCTATCTCATATCACACCATACGCACCCGGGGAGGCGGTGTGGGTATGTGGGACTCGCGGCCACTAAAAACTCCGCCGTGTGCCTACTCTCGCCTTGTGGATGGGCCACGAGAACTGCATTGCATGGCATTCGCGACCCATCCAGCGCGGCCCATTTCAGGGCCTTCAACCTTTAACTTAAACTCTCTTTTAGCGATGTCCGGGCACACTTGGGACATCACTGCAGCTCAAGGGCCGTGCAATGCGGATGATAGACTCCCCAATCTATCACCCGCTGGCCTTTCTTAGGGCGGCATCAGGTCATTATAAAGCCGCCTGCGCCGTCCCGTCCTCTTGCGGCGGATCGGATCAGCGAGGGAGTCTTCCTCCCTGACCCGCTCCGCCGCTTCCTTCTGCGAGATGACATCCTCACAGAGGGACGCGACTGCATCCCAGGCCCCCCACTGTCAGCCATGGCCCTGACCACGGCCGGCAGTGAGAGGTGTCCTCCAATTGCTGCAGTGAGAGCAAGGCTCCCGAATCACACCTACCACAGGTCAACTTAAGCAACTGAGTTCGAAAAACGAGATGGGAACGTTTACAATGCTTCAAAATACCAATAGAACGAGCAAAAGTTGAACAAACCTTCATAGTGACATCTAAGAAAAGCTTCCTCCCAAGTAGCAGGTATCGTGTGCAGTTTGAGCCAACCGTCCACCTCGTGGTTGAAGATATAATCAGGTTTGCATCGCACAACGTCTGGGAATAAGATAATATTATTATAATAATTAAGAAAGTAAATACATACATACATACATATTATCACGCCTGTTTCCCATTGGGGTAGGCAGAGACTATGGATTTCCACCTGCTATGAACCTGACATACCTCTTTCGCTTCATCTACGTCCATTAACCTCGTCATGCATGCTCGTCGGTTTAGAGAACTCTTAACCTGGTATTTTTTGAGAACATCCGCGATTTGATCGCGATACGTTCGCCGAGGTCGTCCCCTTCCAACTCTTCCATCCACACTCGCTTTGTATACTTGTTTCGTCAATCTCCTCTCGTCCATCCACTCTATATGTCCAAACCATCTTAACATACCTTTCTCAATCTTTGTCACTACATCTTCTTTCACTCCACAACGCTCCCTTATCACGTTATTCCTTACTTTATCTCTCAAAGTTACACCACACATACTTCTCAAAGCTCTCATTTCTACTTAAGAAAGATAACTCTTCAAAATTTTGCTATTGATGACAAAGACATTAGAAAAATGTCTTTGGCTGATGATATTATAAGCAGAAGAAGCAGCTTCGCAGATTTTATTATGCTAGCCTTAGAGTAATAAGACAAAGAGCGATAATTTCATTCAAAGTTCCGCTCAAAGTTGAATCACAAAAACATTCTATGTCCCGCAAGCGGCACGTAAAATCGCCGACGGACACACAGGCATGTGTTGAATGTAGGGAACGTAGCCTTTTAAGGCCAACTTGAAATAATACTGCGGTTCTATCCCTAATTATTCTAAACTGCTAACTAAATACTGCAACTCTTATAAAAATAAATTGGAAACACAGACCAGTAAACCTTAAGACGCCGATTAGCCGGACACCCCCGGTCACCATATGCAGTAGCACTGCATATCATACGCCCGCCACCAATCGGGACGTCTCTCCGTCAGCGATCGGCAACAATCATACGACATCTTATCACCAAACTTTTGAGCCGGCCAATCATGTCACCCGCTGTCCGCCCCCCGGTCCCCACCAACATTTTACGACTGTGTTCTCATGCAAAACTTTGCTTATGCGGCGTCTTGAGGCTTACTGGTCTGTGATTGGAAAATACATACCACAAGACTTTGTAGCAAACATTAATATCATTATTGTAAAACAAGTAGATAACAGATGAACATAGAAATCTAAATAATAAAGTAATAGAAGTGTTAAAAAATTCAAAATTCAAAATTATTAAAGGCGCGTGAACTTGTCGCCGCGTGCAGGTGTCTCGTAGGACACCAGTGTTGCAATTCGTTTGCTTGATCATCAGTGCTGTTTTGGACGCGAAGTCACTAAAATTGTATTTTGCAGCGGATTTTTTTGGCTTATTTTATTTTGCATTGATAACATAACAACAACAACATAACATCACGCCTGTATTTCCCCGAAGGGGTAGGCAGAGGTGTATAGTATACCCACATTTCGCCAGTTATGTTATAAGTCCCATGTAATAGGGGGCGAGCCTATTGCCACTAACCGGGCACAAATCCAGACTCCGGGCTGCTACTGAGAATTTCCTAATGAAAAACCCCAATAACACTTTGCCCGACCCAGGAATCGAACCCAGGACCCACGCTCAGCAGTCGCGCTTGCGACCACTAGACCAACGGGGCAGTTGCAGTGATTGATGATGATTGATTGCATTGATAGCTATAGAATTATACCGCTGTGACAGACGGACGGACGGAGTCACACTATAATTTAATAGTTTTTCAATACTTTAAAGCACTTTTTCAATGTATACTTAAGTACGTTTTTAATTTTACTTTATTATTTACAACAATTAAAATCAATAACAATATACTACTTAGTAGAATTCATAAAGAAATCTACTGCAAAGGATGCAAAAAAAAGTATTTATTTCTGTTATTTATCTACAGGACGCCAAAATTAAAATTAATGTAACGACATAAAATAAAGATTTAAATTGTGGAAAGAAAAAATCGCTAACGAGCAGGATTCGAAAATTTCGAATTTCGATTTTTTTAGATTTCGCTTCGCATGCGTAAATGCGTTAAAAATAATAAAAATGACCTAAAATAAGAACGACGATAAGAAGGCTCAAAGTCACTCAAAGGGCAATGGAGAGGGCTATGCTCGGAGTGTCCCTGCGTGATCGAATCAGAAATGAGGAGATTCGCAAGAGAACGAAAGTAACCGACGTAGCCCGAAGAATTGCCAAACTTAAGTGGCAGTGGGCGGGGCACATTGCTCGCAGAACGGATGCCCGATGGGGCAGTAAAGTTCTGGAATGGCGACCGCGTACTGGAAGGCGCAGCGTGGGTAGGCCCCCCAGAAGGTGGACCGACGACCTGGTGAAGGTCGCGGGAATCCGCTGGATGCGGAAGGCGCAGAACCGGTCGTTGTGGCGATGCTTGGGGGAGGCCTATGTCCAGCAGTGGACGTCTTTCGGCTGAAATGATGATGATGACATAAAATAACATTGCTTTTCATTTATTTTATAACATTACAAAAAGCACGCGGGATCCGCCTGGATCCCGCGTGATTGTAATCACTGGGTGGTAAGAAACCAAAAATTTGATTAAAGCAGTAGGTACCTTTAAGTTCAAGTGTCTGTTTTATATTATTTAAGCAGCGTGTACATAAATGAATAAATAATAATAACGATTTCAATTGTGGAAAGGGAGGATGGCAGCAGCGTTCTCTGAATATTTAAACAACCAACTACGATCGCCAACCTGCCGCCAAGCGTGGCGATTATGGCATATCCCCCCCCTTTGGGGGAGACCTTTGTCCAGCAGTGGACGTTTTTCGGCTGAAATGAATGAATGAATGAAAATTGGAAAATTGTGAAATTGTGTTTATATTTGTATGCATTTGCCTATACAGGGTGTCAGGGAAACGCTTCCGAAAACGAAGACAGGTGATAGTGCTGGTGATTACTGATACGAAACCCCGAAAAAAAATGCGATTCTTTTTATAGTTTTTTTCATATTTTTCATGATATATGAGTTTTATTTAACTGCCCAAAGCTAGTTATGTATGAAAAATGCAGAAAAATATATATGAAAAAATCTAAAAAAAGAATCGCATTTTTTTTTTCGTGGTTTCGTATCAGTAATCACCAGAGGGTCTACTCCCGTTCGACGATATTCAATAAATCGTACGATTCATCGTACAATTTGCTACTCCGGTCAACCATCGTTCCCTTATCGCATGCGATTATCGTGTTTTGACGTTTGTTTTTCTCATCTCCGGTAAATTGTATACGACTATGAACCGTAGTCTATCTTAATTGTGCCTTTTTTGTGTCATCAATCATCAACTCAGCCTATCGCAGTCCACTGCTGAACATAGGCCTCTCCCAAATTGCGCCACAACGCTCGGTCCAAACAAACGGTCGGTCTTTTTTGTGTGCCTATCTTTATTATGTAAGTATCAGTCGAAACGAAAGTTCGTACTTCGTTTGTCGTTCGTAAAACGCGAGTAGACCTACAGCACCTATTTTTTTTTTCGGAAGCGTTCCCCTTACACCCAGTATTGTGTAACTGTGTAACGTGTAATTATTTTAAAATTGTTACTTCTCTTTGGCGAATTATGTAGCTCTTTATAGCCAAATAATAAGTGTTATGTACGCCGTTATTGTCATGTACACCAGACCAGTTACAGTTTAGTTAAGAGTATAGTGATTATTTTAATGTATGTGATGTGGCTGTACTTTTATAAATAAACTAGCTTTTACCCGCGGCTCCGCTCGCGTTAAATTCTGCTAACCCACGTCAGTCCAGTCCAGTCCAGTCCATTCCAGTGCAGTCCACTGTCCCGCTGCCCCGCTGCCCCACTGCCCCGCTGCCCCACTGCCCCGCTACCCCACTGCCCCGCTGCCCTGCTGCCCCACTGCCCCGCTGCCCCACTATCCCACTGCCCCACTGCCCCGCTGCCCCACTGACCCGCTGCCCCACTGCCCCGCTGCCCCACAGCCCCGATGCCCCACAGCCCCGATGCCCCGCTGCCCCACTGCCTCGCTGCACAGCTGCCTCGCTGCCCCGCTGCCCCACTATCTCACTGCCCCACTGCCCCGCTGCCCCACTATCCCACTGCCCCACTGCCCCGCTGCCCCACTATCCCACTGCCCCGCTGCCCCACTGCCCCGCTGCCCCACTATCCCACTGCCCCGGTAACCCACTGCCCCGTTGCCCCACTGCCCCGCTGCCCCACTATTTCACTGCACCACTGCCTGCCCCGCTTCCGCACTCCCCTACTGTACCGTTGCCCCGCTACCCCACTGCCCCACTGCCCCGCTACCCCACTGCCCCACGATACCACTACCCCGCTGCCCCGGTACCCCACTGCCCCGCTGCCCCATTGCCTCTCTGCCCCGCTTCCCCGCTGCCCCACTGTCCCGCTGCCTCGCTGCCCCACAACCCCACTGCCTCACTGCCCCGCTACCCCACTGACCCAATATCCCACTGGCCCACTGCCGGCTGCCACGCTGCTCCACTACCCCACTGCCCCGCTGCCCCACTGTCCCACCGTCCCACTGCCACTGTCCTACTGTCCCACTGTCCCACTATCTCACTATATCACTATCGTCCCGTCCCATGTCCCATGTCCCATCCTATGTCCAGTCCCATGTGCCATCCCACTGTCCTGTCCCATGTCCCGTCTCATGTCCCGTCCCATTTCCCGTCCCATGTTCCGTCCCCTGTCCCGTCCACTGTCCCGTCCCCAGTCCCGTCCCCTGTCCCGTCCCCAGTCCCGTCCCCAGTCCCATCCCCAGTCCCATCCCCTGTCCCATCCCCTGTCCACTCCACTCCACTCCATCGTACATTACTATCCGCTCGTGCAAATGCATAGAAGCTTCGATCTGTCGGGTGAGTACGCAACTCACGAATTATTTTTTTTCTTTTTTTCTTTCTTTCTTTCTTTCTCAAAACCCATACCAGTTTTTAAGTCAGATCATCAGCTTTCAAACAAAAAAAAAACATCAAAATCGGTCCAGTAGTTTTACCGTGATGCTGGAACAAACAAACAAACAGACGTTTACAATTTAATAATAGTTAAGATTAAGAAGAAGAAGATAAGATAAGAAGAAGAATTAAAGGTAATTAAAAATTGTAGACTGATAATAGTATTTTTTTAGTTACACCATGATAACTTTATGCTTATTCGTATATTAAGAAGGATACAATAATTATAACAACGTTTAGGTACTTCTAACATAATTTTATTGCTTTTCATACAAAAAATTTGAGAAATCGCAATTTAGAGGTAGCTTCCGGTCCTTGTCTGTAAGTCGAAAGATTCTGATTTTCGGTTGGCTCAAAAGACTGCATTTCCAAGATGGCACCACCCACATACGACAGGATTCTTTTTTTCTACTCTGGACAATTCGGCCCGACCAAAAAGTTTTTAATGCAATTTCTATAGCAGCCGTATTTTGTCTATGGAGGCGCGCGCTAGAGCGCATGCGTGCGAATGACAGCTGGATATGAGCGCCTTAATGTATGCAAAATGTTGTAGAAATATTTAATTCAAAAAAAAATCACCGGTTCCCGTCATCGTAGCGAGGTAAAATACATACCAGTTTTTAAGTCAAATCATAAGTTTTTAGTCACAAACAGTTTGAACAAAATCGGTCTAGTAGTTTTATCGTGATGCTGGAACAAACAAACAAACAAACAGACAACTGACATTTAACAATTTTATAATAGTAGTAGATAAATAAAGAAAAAATCGCTCACGAGGAGGATTCTAACCTGCGACTCCTGGCTCATTACGCCAGTACTTTAGCCACTAAGCTACCTCCATTTTTGTACGTCTTTGGGTGACGTCAGCAATATCTTATTAAGAAACAGTGTTTCTTGACCGACTCGACTAACTTTGCAGTTAATTCAAAGTCGTCCTCTTAATGGCTAAAGCACTGGCGTACTGAGTCAGGAGTCGCAGGTTCGAATGCTGCTCGTGAGCGATTTTTTCTTTCCACAATTTAAATTGTTTGATTTCGCTTCACATGCTTAAATGCGTTAAAATAAATAATAATAAATCATTTTAAAATAATTCTTCACAGGTCATCTACAAAGCTTATAATTTGAATCGCAACTTGTTCTGACAAAGCTTATAATTTGAATCGCAACTTGTTCTATAAGTGTAAACGACAATGAAAAACATAATCCTTCCTCCAAAATAATAAAAATGACCTAAAATAAGAACGACGATAAGAAGGCTCAAAGTCACTCAAAGGGCAATGGAGAGGGCTATGCTCGGAGTGTCCCTGCGTGATCGAATCAGAAATGAGGAGATTCGCAAGAGAACGAAAGTAACCGACGTAGCCCGAAGAATTGCCAAACTTAAGTGGCAGTGGGCGGGGCACATTGCTCGCAGAACGGATGCCCGATGGGGCAGTAAAGTTCTGGAATGGCGACCGCGTACTGGAAGGCGCAGCGTGGGTAGGCCCCCCAGAAGGTGGACCGACGACCTGGTGAAGGTCGCGGGAATCCGCTGGATGCGGAAGGCGCAGAACCGGTCGTTGTGGCGATGCTTGGGGGAGGCCTATGTCCAGCAGTGGACGTCTTTCGGCTGAAATGATGATGATGACATAAAATAACATTGCTTTTCATTTATTTTATAACATTACAAAAAGCACGCGGGATCCGCCTGGATCCCGCGTGATTGTAATCACTGGGTGGTAAGAAACCAAAAATTTGATTAAAGCAGTAGGTACCTTTAAGTTCAAGTGTCTGTTTTATATTATTTAAGCAGCGTGTACATAAATGAATAAATAATAATAACGATTTCAATTGTGGAAAGGGAGGATGGCAGCAGCGTTCTCTGAATATTTAAACAACCAACTACGATCGCCAACCTGCCGCCAAGCGTGGCGATTATGGCATATCCCCCCCCTTTGGGGGAGACCTTTGTCCAGCAGTGGACGTTTTTCGGCTGAAATGAATGAATGAATGAAAATTGGAAAATTGTGAAATTGTGTTTATATTTGTATGCATTTGCCTATACAGGGTGTCAGGGAAACGCTTCCGAAAACGAAGACAGGTGATAGTGCTGGTGATTACTGATACGAAACCCCGAAAAAAAATGCGATTCTTTTTATAGTTTTTTTCATATTTTTCATGATATATGAGTTTTATTTAACTGCCCAAAGCTAGTTATGTATGAAAAATGCAGAAAAATATATATGAAAAAATCTAAAAAAAGAATCGCATTTTTTTTTTCGTGGTTTCGTATCAGTAATCACCAGAGGGTCTACTCCCGTTCGACGATATTCAATAAATCGTACGATTCATCGTACAATTTGCTACTCCGGTCAACCATCGTTCCCTTATCGCATGCGATTATCGTGTTTTGACGTTTGTTTTTCTCATCTCCGGTAAATTGTATACGACTATGAACCGTAGTCTATCTTAATTGTGCCTTTTTTGTGTCATCAATCATCAACTCAGCCTATCGCAGTCCACTGCTGAACATAGGCCTCTCCCAAATTGCGCCACAACGCTCGGTCCAAACAAACGGTCGGTCTTTTTTGTGTGCCTATCTTTATTATGTAAGTATCAGTCGAAACGAAAGTTCGTACTTCGTTTGTCGTTCGTAAAACGCGAGTAGACCTACAGCACCTATTTTTTTTTTCGGAAGCGTTCCCCTTACACCCAGTATTGTGTAACTGTGTAACGTGTAATTATTTTAAAATTGTTACTTCTCTTTGGCGAATTATGTAGCTCTTTATAGCCAAATAATAAGTGTTATGTACGCCGTTATTGTCATGTACACCAGACCAGTTACAGTTTAGTTAAGAGTATAGTGATTATTTTAATGTATGTGATGTGGCTGTACTTTTATAAATAAACTAGCTTTTACCCGCGGCTCCGCTCGCGTTAAATTCTGCTAACCCACGTCAGTCCAGTCCAGTCCAGTCCATTCCAGTGCAGTCCACTGTCCCGCTGCCCCGCTGCCCCACTGCCCCGCTGCCCCACTGCCCCGCTACCCCACTGCCCCGCTGCCCTGCTGCCCCACTGCCCCGCTGCCCCACTATCCCACTGCCCCACTGCCCCGCTGCCCCACTGACCCGCTGCCCCACTGCCCCGCTGCCCCACAGCCCCGATGCCCCACAGCCCCGATGCCCCGCTGCCCCACTGCCTCGCTGCACAGCTGCCTCGCTGCCCCGCTGCCCCACTATCTCACTGCCCCACTGCCCCGCTGCCCCACTATCCCACTGCCCCACTGCCCCGCTGCCCCACTATCCCACTGCCCCGCTGCCCCACTGCCCCGCTGCCCCACTATCCCACTGCCCCGGTAACCCACTGCCCCGTTGCCCCACTGCCCCGCTGCCCCACTATTTCACTGCACCACTGCCTGCCCCGCTTCCGCACTCCCCTACTGTACCGTTGCCCCGCTACCCCACTGCCCCACTGCCCCGCTACCCCACTGCCCCACGATCCCACTACCCCGCTGCCCCGGTACCCCACTGCCCCGCTGCCCCATTGCCTCTCTGCCCCGCTTCCCCGCTGCCCCACTGTCCCGCTGCCTCGCTGCCCCACAACCCCACTGCCTCACTGCCCCGCTACCCCACTGACCCAATATCCCACTGGCCCACTGCCGGCTGCCACGCTGCTCCACTACCCCACTGCCCCGCTGCCCCACTGTCCCACCGTCCCACTGCCACTGTCCTACTGTCCCACTGTCCCACTATCTCACTATATCACTATCGTCCCGTCCCATGTCCCATGTCCCATCCTATGTCCAGTCCCATGTGCCATCCCACTGTCCTGTCCCATGTCCCGTCTCATGTCCCGTCCCATTTCCCGTCCCATGTTCCGTCCCCTGTCCCGTCCACTGTCCCGTCCCCAGTCCCGTCCCCTGTCCCGTCCCCAGTCCCGTCCCCAGTCCCATCCCCAGTCCCATCCCCTGTCCCATCCCCTGTCCACTCCACTCCACTCCATCGTACATTACTATCCGCTCGTGCAAATGCATAGAAGCTTCGATCTGTCGGGTGAGTACGCAACTCACGAATTATTTTTTTTCTTTTTTTCTTTCTTTCTTTCTTTCTCAAAACCCATACCAGTTTTTAAGTCAGATCATCAGCTTTCAAACAAAAAAAAAACATCAAAATCGGTCCAGTAGTTTTACCGTGATGCTGGAACAAACAAACAAACAAACAAACAGACGTTTACAATTTAATAATAGTTAAGATTAAGAAGAAGAAGATAAGATAAGAAGAAGAATTAAAGGTAATTAAAAATTGTAGACTGATAATAGTATTTTTTTAGTTACACCATGATAACTTTATGCTTATTCGTATATTAAGAAGGATACAATAATTATAACAACGTTTAGGTACTTCTAACATAATTTTATTGCTTTTCATACAAAAAATTTGAGAAATCGCAATTTAGAGGTAGCTTCCGGTCCTTGTCTGTAAGTCGAAAGATTCTGATTTTCGGTTGGCTCAAAAGACTGCATTTCCAAGATGGCACCACCCACATACGACAGGATTCTTTTTTTCTACTCTGGACAATTCGGCCCGACCAAAAAGTTTTTAATGCAATTTCTATAGCAGCCGTATTTTGTCTATGGAGGCGCGCGCTAGAGCGCATGCGTGCGAATGACAGCTGGATATGAGCGCCTTAATGTATGCAAAATGTTGTAGAAATATTTAATTCAAAAAAAAATCACCGGTTCCCGTCATCGTAGCGAGGTAAAATACATACCAGTTTTTAAGTCAAATCATAAGTTTTTAGTCACAAACAGTTTGAACAAAATCGGTCTAGTAGTTTTATCGTGATGCTGGAACAAACAAACAAACAAACAGACAACTGACATTTAACAATTTTATAATAGTAGTAGATAAATAAAGAAAAAATCGCTCACGAGGAGGATTCTAACCTGCGACTCCTGGCTCATTACGCCAGTACTTTAGCCACTAAGCTACCTCCATTTTTGTACGTCTTTGGGTGACGTCAGCAATATCTTATTAAGAAACAGTGTTTCTTGACCGACTCGACTAACTTTGCAGTTAATTCAAAGTCGTCCTCTTAATGGCTAAAGCACTGGCGTACTGAGTCAGGAGTCGCAGGTTCGAATGCTGCTCGTGAGCGATTTTTTCTTTCCACAATTTAAATTGTTTGATTTCGCTTCACATGCTTAAATGCGTTAAAATAAATAATAATAAATCATTTTAAAATAATTCTTCACAGGTCATCTACAAAGCTTATAATTTGAATCGCAACTTGTTCTGACAAAGCTTATAATTTGAATCGCAACTTGTTCTATAAGTGTAAACGACAATGAAAAACATAATCCTTGTAGAACGGAATTTTTGTATTTATTTGTAAACGAGGGGTAAAAGAGTAAAATATAAACTCACCAGTTAAAATTAACAGGAATGAAAATGAAACAAATATTTTTAACATTTTTGTGTAACGTACTTAACGCTTGACTGTTCGACCTATTATTACTGACGGCAATAATATATTATTGTTAAATACGCTGATATGAATGAAAAATAGTTGTAGTATATTTATGTATATGTTACCGACAATCTGTATAATCCGGTATTCTATATGTCGGAGAACTTACGTCAGTAGGTATACAAATGTCTTTGCGGAGAACAGACACTCTTACGGCCAAAATTAATATACTATCTATCCACGATTTACCCTACTAGAGACAGAAATTTGACGTATTTTGTATGGAGCTTATGTCAAATTTAAATCTCCAGTAGGGCAAATCGTGGATAGATTGTATATTAATTTTGGCCATTATAGAGTCAGGATTGGATAGAAGTTAAATAAAATAAAATAAATAAATATCTTTGTGACATTTTTACACAGCACCTTCTAGTCCCTAACTAAGCAGAGCTTGTGGTATGGGTACTAGACAATGGATATAATACTTATATACTTTTTTTTTTTTTGTAAATACGTACTTATAATACATAAGCAACACACCCAGACCAACACAAACACTTATGTTCATCACACAAATATTTGTGTCCTGTGGGAATCGAACCCACGACCTTACTTTACCATTGCAAATTATAGCCAATGTCTACATATCAGAAGATAAAAAGTCGGTACGTTAAATGATAATCATATTAAGGCTCCAAGACCAACAGAGCACTATAATTTCTAGTTAGTGGTTAGTAAGTATTTCAACAATATCACAAACTAAAAAGGTCATGTCAGCTTATAGGACGACCGATTTCTTCCATTGTTCGAGTCAAAGTGTATTTTCCGTCTTTTTTCTTTTTCGAATTGTTTGTCGCAGGCAGCACCAGAGTGCTCTTTCTGCTTAACCGGGCTAGTGGCGGAGAGTCCCGTTAGAGACTCCATCCGTTTTCTCCGTCAAGTGACAGCTGCTTTTATAACTTTGGGATGTTGATTGACCTTCCTCTTCATTTGACGTTCGTTCGTATGACGTTTAGGAGTCGTTCAACGTCCGTGCTCATGACCTTATTCTTTTATAAGGGAGTTTAGTTGTTATTTTTAATTTAGTTTGAGGTTATAACGTACGCTCCAGATTGTGGCTCGTGAACACTTGCTTCCTTTTGCGAGATAATCTCCTCGCAAAAGGACGCGATCGCCTTCCACACCTCCTCACTGTCGGCCATGACCTTGAGCCTTGACCACGGCTGGCAGCGAGAGGTCTCCCCCGATTGCTGCAGTTAGAGCACAGTGCTGGATCACCCAGGCAGGACACTGCGCCAGAGTATGAAGGGCCGTGTCCTCACTACAGCCGCACTGGTGGCATACGGGAGTAGCCTCCCGTCTCGCCACTCTGACAAAGCAACCATTTCCCGACAACACCTGCACTAGACGGAAGGACAACGTCCCGTGTCGCCTCCGCATCCACTCCTCAAGAATCGGCTGGATTGTCCTACTGGGCACTGGGCGTTTCCAGCCACTTCCTCCACTGCACCAGTACGGCAGCATGCGCCTCCCTGTGCTACATCTTCACTACTTCAGGCAGCGGGCATCTGCCACTTTCTGCCTGATGGTCCGCTCCTTTCCGATAGACTTCGGCAAGCACCTGAGCCTCCAAGTCCCACGGGGGAGTGCCTGCTAGTGTACACGCCGCCTCTGCAGATATTGTGCGGTATCCGCGTATGACCCTGACTGCCATGACTTTCTGTGGTCTCCGCAGCAGAGCCTTGTTTTGAGCATTCTAGGACTCCGCCTACACTGGCGCCCCATAGAGTGCCATCGAGCGCACCACCTGAATATAAAGCCGTCGGCAGCTCACGTGTGGTCCACCCAGGTTCGGCAGCAGTCGGCTAAGGGCGGACGCTGAGCGGATCAACTTTGGAGCAAGCTGCAAAAAGTGCTGGTCGAAGTTCCATCTTCGGTCCAAGACCAGGCCCAGATATTTCATACGCGTCCGGACCATTATACTGGCATCACCAGCCTCGCCAACCACGGGGCCTACGACAGCCTCGCCAGCCTCGCAAGCTTCACCAGCCACTCCAGCAACACCATCCGTGCCAGCTAAGCCAGGCAGCAGACTGCCCCGAGTCCGCCGCCCGCAGGGCCTATCCTCCCGTAATTTTTTATAGGCGTTTTCTTCCTCATCCCTTATCCTCCACTGTATCCTCTACTAACTTCAGAGGGACACGCGGAGCCACTCCCCATTGGTCAATATCAAGCCCCTCCCGCGCTAAAATATTCGCTACAGGCAATTAGATCCCCCGAAGGATAATAATGTCCCTCGAAAGGATATTTATTGCCCGTATCCAGGATGCACCGGCCTAACAACTGCCGTTCCCTCCAGACGTGTCCAGAAGGACTAGCAGCCTACACGTGGAAGTTTTCGGGCCAGCAGCCTATCAGGCAAAGGTTAGGTCAGGTTAACATAAATTAGGTATTTTGATAATTTCAGTTTTAACGAGACTGTTTATTCGTAATGATAAATGTGCAATTACAGATAGAATTATCTTTTTAAATTGAGATAAAAAAATTATGCCACAAGGATTTCGTATGTTTAGAGTTACAGTAGTATATAATGTTAAGTCACCTTACTTTTAAGGCATTTTAACTGGAGAGCTTAACAGCTATAGTTGATGCTGTAGTTACAAAGCACTAAAATGGTTAATTCATTAGTTTTTTTCACACGTCTGTTAATTGGGACCGGTAAGTGTTGTATTTTATTATCATCTTACCGAGAACATACATTTTTATATTAAATCAAAAAATATTTTAAAGTTATTATATTAACATAACGAGTACCTCGTTCACCATATCGCTATTCAAAATTGCTGAAATGGCGTCTACCAGGTTGCGTCCATATTAAAGATAGACATTGAAAATATTGATTTGATACAAAGCACAGTAACACATTAATTGAGTTTTTTTTTTTAAATTTTAAAAATTAAAAAACGCGACTGCCAAAAATACCAAGTAATTACAAACGAACTTAAAAGTCGAAAACAAGTTGTG
Organism: Asteroscopus sphinx; assembly: GCA_949699075.1. Classification (NCBI taxonomy): domain Eukaryota; kingdom Metazoa; phylum Arthropoda; class Insecta; order Lepidoptera; family Noctuidae; genus Asteroscopus; species Asteroscopus sphinx. Next base: position 28,776,428 of record OX453010.1, on the reverse strand, counting down.
TTAGCTCAAGGTGGGTACAAGATTCTGGAGAAATCTTTCCCTTGGCGAGTAGAATGTATCATGGATCCAGAGAAATAATGAAGATAGCTGATTACATTTGGACAATTTTGTTTAGAAAAATGATTATGGGTCCCCAGACTGCAATTAAATTTCTGAAATTTACAGACTTGGTTGTGTTGCCTATGCTGAAAAGCATTGACTTGAAATATGTTAATTGCTTCAACTGTACAATGCTTAGTAGTCAGCTATCTTCATTCTTTCTCTGGATCCATGTTGCATTCTCCTCAAAAAGGGAAGAATTTCTCCAGAATCTAGTACCCTAGTAGTCACCTTGACTTGACTACACAGCTTGTTTTCGACTTTTTAGTTCGTTTGTAGTTACTTGGTACCCGCGAATAAAATCAGGAGAAACTCTTTTCCCACTCACAGATCTAGTTGTAGAATAGTATCTTGTTTCTGTCTTTTTAGTTAATCTGGAAATCATTGCAGTCGGGTTTTTTTGAAATAATTTGTTATATTTTATTTTTAGATATTATAACATGGAATCCTGAATATATTTACAATAATAATGTGAACGGTTCGCTCTTGTTACACAAGGTCCCCGCTACAATGGAGGAAGCCTTCCTAAAATGCTACTTCGAAGGTAAGCTCATCATATTATCAGCCTAAATCCTTTACTGCTGAGCATGGTAGTAGTACAGCTCCTTCTGAAAGATTTCGTTCGAGGTAATGTTGTATAAAAATCAACTATCGATGTATCGATAGCCGCCCCCCCTAAAATCAGTCATTCTATCGATAGGCCTATCGATAGAATCGATACTATCAATGGTATCGATTGGCAGGTATCCAAAAATACTATCGATAGTATCGTGCTATGTACACCCTAACAGTGTGGTGTGTTATACAGAAGCTAGGAAAATAAACTTTCTAATAAAACTTTTTAACAAAAAATTGAACCGACAACAACAGGAACTGAAAAGCGAAAAATTAAATGAAGCTCTCTTCGTCTTAATAACTATTTTCAAAATCAAAATCAAATGTTTTTTAATACAAATAAACCTAATCACAGGCACTTTTAAAACGTTAGGCTCTAGTTGCACGGTTCCAAATTGTGGGTCCTATGGAGAAGAACCGGCAAGAAACTCCATGGATATACTCTTTTTAAAATAGGTTATTGTTTATTACATCAAATTTATTCAAATAATGAGAGTATAATGTAGGTTAATGCCAGAAATAACCAAGTTTAAAAATGAGAATATTGTCTTTAGAAATAAAAGTAAAAAGAGTTGCCATGGTATGTAGGAGCTGACCTAGGTCCCAACAGAGTCTGTGTGCCAACGGTTCACGAGCATGACGCGAGCATCAGCCATCGCTTAACTCAACCATATTGAAGGGAACTTAACGAGCCGACACTAACGCCTAAGCAATCTATCCACGATTTGCTCTACTAGAGATAGAAACTTGACATAAGTTCCGTACTTTTTAAGTGAAATTTCTATCTCAAGTGGGGCAAATCGTGGATAGATAAGTTATTGAAAACGACCGTAAAACCACCACTTTAAAAATTCATCTTGGTCAATCAAACAAGTTGAGGGATACAATTGAATGATTATTTTTTCTCCGCTCAGGTTTCTTCTCTAGAATCCTTCGCTGCTGGCGGGATCCAACTTAATCCTTCGAATCAAATTATATATTAGGATACATCTACTATTTTAATAATTTTTCACAAAATGTCACTTCACAAATAACGTTTTAGAAACGTTCATTTCGCAAACAAGTCTTTTGAAAACCACATATTTCTAAAAACAACCTTTCACAGTGTTTCATTTCGCAAACAAGTATTTTTGCAAACTGCACGTTTCTAAAAACAACCTAACACTATGTTTCATTTCACAAATAAGTCCTTTTAGCTGTTTACATCTACAAGTTTCTAAAAAGAACGTTTCACAAAATTTCTATTTGAAAATCGTTTTCTAACAAAATACTTGTTTCTAAAATGTTATTCAAACCAACGTTTGGCCCTTGACTTTTTTATGTAATGGTTCGTTAGTTTCTGAGTTTGCTCCACCAGAAGACTCGCTTTGTCACCCCTTCGCTTCTCTCGTAAACTCGACCAGAGCTACATGGCTCTTGGTCTGACCACGTGCAGTCGGGGTGAGCTGGGTCTGATTAACACTTAGTTCCACCACCTTGGACAAAGGTATAAGTAGGAAAACAATTTTCATAAAATTATCATTTTGGTAAATGAATAAACAAATTGTTATACAAAGTTGATTTGCGAAATGATACATTTATGAATAATTGTTTGCGAAGTTTATGTTTGTGAAAAGTTTTTTGCGAAACGGCATGCACCCATTGCATTTGCATTAAGTCTGTCATTATGGTATTATACTTTTGAATTCACAATTTGAATCTTACGATATGTGTATAATTATAAAATGTATTAGTAGTTTATTTTTATCTTAATTAATCTATCTACAAATATACAATATTAACAACACAAATATAAAATATAAGTACAAAGTAAAATTATTGAAATGTAAAAGTTTATATTTAATTTTATTACAGGTGCAGTATTGGCTTCTCCACTTAATGAACCGTTGCTAGATGAACTTACCTCGTTATTAACGGCATCAGAGCTGGATAGTCCAATTTTCACAGGAACGAATAATAAGTTCTTGAAAGGTGACTTTTCATCCATTGAAGGCAAGTTATTTCATTGTTTTTTTGGACAATTTATGTTGTAAAAACACGGTGTTGTTATAGGCTGAAGTTATAAGAAGCGCTTGGGGCGCGCTCCTCTTACGCCGCGTTTCAAACGCACTATAAAATTGTAACGCAATTTAATAGTAGTACAATTTTATAGGGCGTAAGAGGCGCGCGCCCCGGGCGCTTCTTATAAAGTGCTATCGTCCGTCAAACAATTTTCATAGCGTCTGGCGTTACAACAAGCACCTGGCGTGCGCCCCGTGTGCTTATTATAACTACAGCCATAATTATTCGTTTATTTTAGGAGTTCCACTAGGAAAAATGCCAGTAACCGTCAGCAAATGCGATATTAATGGAGCAAAACCTAATACCTGCCTAACGTTGTCTGCTGATGGTACGGTGAGCACCTCACCGTGTTCGAAGAAGCTTCCCTTTGTGTGTTATAAAGAGAATAACAACACATTGAATGAATGCGGCACCTTCGATAACAGTAAGTATGATTATAATTTTGATAACATTAGCCCCACAAACTACGCCTCACCTCTTATCCTGTCCTTTGTGCCCCAACACCTGCACCTTAAGCGACCTCTGCGCCGCCACTGATAACGCCGTAGAGGTTGCAAAGTTTTGGGCTTGCCAAGTCTGACAAAATATCAGTCGTACCACTGACACGTAGAAGAAGCCACACAATTACAATTTACAAAATGGTCGCTAACTGCAAGACTAAAATAACTTCTCTTGGCACAACATGAAACTGTATTAAATGTAACTTCTTCTTCTGTCGTTTCGACATGAGCTCCATAATGATAATAGCTCATGTCGTGGTGTAAAGATTAGCCAGTAAGCAGGTTGGTAGCGCGGCTGACTGCCCAGGGTGCGCCGGACGATCAATTAAATATCGTCACTCGTGGGGGCTCTTTAAATGCACCCCACCTCAGTAAATGTAACATAGAATATATTTTCAGAATATCAGTTGGATAACCGTACTGGCAGCTGTTACAAGCTTCACCAAGACCGCGAGGAGTGGTACCAAGCACATATGATATGTCAAGCTGAGGGGGGCTACCTGGCCATCGTGAACAACGAAGAGGAGGCCAGCATCGTTAAGGACATGTCCTCAAACCGAAGTGTCGGCGCTGCGGTGTCTTCAACGTGGGAGCCACTGTTCATAGGTCTTCTAGACTGGAATAAAGAAGGAGATTGGATCACTGTTCATGGTATGTCTGCACTATACATGCTGAGATTTAATAGCTTCTTTCCCGAAAAGGAGTCATTGTACTAATCATTATGAATAACTTTTACTATGCGACCAAGCCTGAAATCGCGAAAAAAATATCAGGTGGTCCCTACATTTTATCGATTTAAGTGAACACAAAATGTAGGGACCAACTGATTTTTTTTTGCGATTTCAATGTTGGTCCCATAGTAAAAGTTGTTCATAATGATGAGTACAATGACCCCTTTTCGGGAGAAAAGCGATTAAAATTTCAGCATGTATACCTACATTCTACATAGATGTACAATATCTTTATCATTTAAAAAACGAAATACACAAATATATAAATAAACATAAACTTCAGGTTACAATGGCATGTTGTAAGGAGTCTATGGACTGTATGGCAATGACCATAGAGTCCATAGCCGCGTTAGTTATTAGCCAATAGCCGCCTTGGTAGGGCCAATCGGATTGCAGTACCCCGCCTCAGCTAATAACAGAATGTATTGTACGCATTATATTCAACATTAGGCGTCTATTGCGTAGTGATTATTTTCTCTGTGGTCTATTGGGCTCTATGGTCGTTAAGTTAAAAATGTGATAATTATTTTCAGTCTCGTACCACATTGTATAATGTATACTGATGACGAATTGTAGCTAGCCACTAGAAACAGTCAACCGCAAGTCAGTGGTAGCACTTGAATTACGAAAACCTTATAGCTTGTAAAAAAAAAAGACGCTCTCAAGGTCAATGTGTCATCACTGACGTGCGGTTGACTGTACATAATAACACATGCGCTTTGGCTAAGCAGTATCCTTGTCACTATCGCGCAACTATCAAACTACAACTGCAAGACAATTAAGGATGTAACCATGTCGATACCTCTAGGCTCAAAGGACGTAAACAAAGAAATAGATAGAGATAGAATAGTTGTAATCACAATTTTGCTTGCGATTCATGCGTGGCAACTTTCAAACAAACTACGCCTCCCATAATGACTTCATTAATTTATTAAAACTAACTTTAATCAAATGTACTTTACAGCTTTTGTTTCTGCAGTTAGAAACAAAAGCAAAACAGCACAATAAGGCATTTCTGCGGGTTTTTGTTACAATATTTACAGAAACAAGTCATAAGGCGTACTGAGAAAGACGTTGAAATGTACTGCACTATGGTGCAGAGTGTTGGCACGCGCGCCCTGCCCTCTTTTCAATTCTATCTATTTCTGTGGGCGTAAACGACATTTTGGCGTCAATACATTTTCTACTCTTTGACTCTAACCATCTATAGAGTAGAAAATGCCTTTACGCCAAAATGTCGTTTACGCCCTTTGAGCATGGAGGTATCGATATATTTTCTTCATTACGTTGTAATAATACCTATACCCAATGTACGTTTACTATGAAATAAATTACCAACTTAACCTTTTTTCAGGTGAGGGACTAGAAGAAGTCTACCACACCTGGGCATCTAGGCAGCCTGACAACAAACGTGGCCAGTATTGTGGCTCTCTTCTCACAGACGGCACTCTGGACGACACCTGGTGTAATGTTAAGGCCATGTTCGTCTGCGAAAAACACCCTGAAAATAAAAATCTGGGTTTGAACTTACATCATCGATCAACGCAAATTATATTTAAGAACACTTTACATTGAATACTGTTAGCAGCATCCTCACCCTCAACCCAAACCATAAATTATTGTCACTATAATCGCGGCACGCTATGATGGCGTTTTTGCCGTTACCTGCTCATGAATACCCGTAAATATTGACAGCTACGTATGAAGGAACAATTACCGTACTTTATTGTCAATAGTGATGCACTGCTACAGAAATATAATTTTTCGAAAATCGAATATATTATTCAAATTTAAATTCTATTTATTTCTACTGTTTTTACTGTTTTTCGACGGAAACTGAATATAGTGATATGAATAAGCAATATTAAATATTTCATGTGATTTATAAAAACGCATGAAATATTTAATATTTTGTAGGTAGATAGTTTTTATAAACTAAGGACGTCGCGCCACAGAGGATACTCTGTGATCGCGCTCGCGCAGCGATGAAATACCGCGCGAAACTACGTCATGTGTTTACAAAATACTAAAACGATCCAAATCTAATAACATGGCTTGTAAATTAATCATCAATTAATATAACAATAATCATCGTTAACTATTTATATGAATTTACCAGCTATAATCTGACTTACTATCAAAATAAAACATCAGCAATGTCATAAACTGAAACAACATATACCGCGCGAAACTACGACCATAAAATGATCTCAAGTCACTTTGACTTTAAAGACGGCTCGCGCAGTCACCGGTGTTCGCTCCTTCATAATGTAGCTAAATATTATCTGGTATCTACCCACATTGTACTTATTTAATATCCTACCTTGTTAACTACATTTTTGTTTACCTGTTTGTATAGTCGATGAACACATTGAGTTTCACTGTCAATCAAGTTTTATAAATTATTCTTTAAAACACTTGCTTTTCCACTGCACATCTGACATTGGCAGAATTGTCGACATCGGCATAGCTTGCCATTAAAAAATATAGAATAGAATAGAATAGATACTGATGTAAGGTAAAACTCAAATGAGTTTATGTTTATATCTTTAGATTTTTTTGTTACGTATACCACTGAACAAATAAATAAAATAAGTGATATGAACTTTCAGGCGTTTTTTTATTCCACACCTCCGGGAACCAGTTTAGCCAGCTTTAAAGGATTTCTCAATAATTATGACTTTTGAGTTAATTATTTATTATTATAGAGAGAATTATGAGCGTTGTGATACTCGTGATCCTCTGGGCCTAATTCACGTGATTTTAACGCGCTAATGAAGTTGCAGTGACGCTGCAGTTCGTAATGCCACATGCTTATTCAGCTGCTGCCTGCTCCTGCCACAGGTAAAACTCAATAAACATAGAAATTAAATTAGAATTTTAATGTAATTTACTAGAGTAATTCATCAACTCAGCCTATCGCAGTCCACTGCTGGACATAGGCCTCTCCCAAGTTGCGCCACAACACTCGGTCCTCCGCCTTCCGCATAGAGTAGAGAGAGAGAAGAGTCTAGAGTATTTACTCAAAATATTTATAAAACTTTTCAAAAAAAATTGAACCGACGAAAACAGAAACTGAAAAGTTAACTGTTAAAAAGTTTAATTTTTATTTTTTTGTGGCTAAAATCTAACTCCATGTCTCCATTATATTGTAGTGTCTAGAACTACATTCATGTGTGCCAAGTTTCAACAGAATCGATTAACAAGTAAGAATTTAGTGGATGAACCAACACTAGGATTGTTTTTTTTTTTTGATTCATCATCAATTATATTCATTTTAAATTTCGAGTAATTTAATGATCTTCGTTGATTGTTTGTTTGGCGCCGACTCATTATTAGTAATTCACATTGTATAGTTAGGAGTTGGTTAGGGTTAGGAGAATAGTTATTAAGACGAAAAAGCTTCATTTTATTTTTCGCTTGTCAGTTTCTGTTTTCGTCGGTTCAATTTTTTGTTAAAAAGTTTTACTTTTAATTTTTTTGTGGCTAAAATCGAACTCCAGATCTGCAATATGTTGTAGTGTCTAGAACTACATTTATGTGTGCCAAGTTTCAACAGAATCGGTTAACAGGTAAGAATTCACTGGGTGAACAAACACTCATCCCCTGTTTTCCAACCCTTAGGGGTGGACCAACATCGATATATACCCTATCCATTAAAAAAAGAAATAACAAGATCGAACTACTCTGTAAAAAGAACCTCCTCCTTTTTTTTCGTCGGTTAAAAATCAACCAGTAAGGATGCTAACATTTTCCTGGTTAATTTCTCAGTACTGTGGATCGAGGACAGGAACGCGGTGTAAGCTAATACTGGAAATTTTGCGGACGCCGAGACCACCCATACGAATGGGAAGTGTGGCTTGTAGCCAGGCTCGGTCGTCCAGGGCCACATTCAAAATAAAATAAATAAATGAATGTTTCTGGGACGTTTTACACATGACCATCAAGTCCCATACTAAGCAAAGCTTGTGTTATGGTACTAGACAATGGATATAATACTTATATACGAAGAAAAAGAAAAGATTACTAATAATTAATTATAATATAATTTTGTCTACTTTGTCCAAAAGTTGTGGATGCCTCCATAAGTGAGAAGAGCGTAGGAAATACGTAAATTTTGGTCCAAAACAACAATATCGAATTTAAAAAGCCTTTCCGTAATATCATTAAAATTTTGTATTTTTTACTCAATAAAAGTTGAGAAGGAATCGTCTAGGGTTGGAGATCCTAGGATGTGAAGTGAACTTTTTTCGACTTTTTTAATATTTGGGGCTATTGTACGTGGGACACTCAGAAAGTTTTGCGAAACTAAAAAAAATTGTTCTATACGTACATATATTTTTATCAAATCTTTTCAAAGTACTTTCCACCAGCCTCTATACAAAGATTCATGCGCCTAAACCAGTTTTCAAAACATTTTTTCCAGTCCGCCGCAGACACCTCGTTTACAGCCTGCTCGAACGCAGCCAGCGCATCTTCCGGCGACGAAAATTGTATCCCTTTGAGCTGATTTTTTATTTTTGGGAATAAAAAGAAGTCACACGGTGCTAGATCAGGGCTGTAAGGAGGGTGACCCAAGAGTTTGACTGGCGTGCTGTCCAGGAAGTCCCTCGTTTTGAGTGCGGTGTGCGCAGGTGCATTGTCGTGGTGGAGCAGTAGCCCGCGGAGCCCTGTGTTTGGTCGCTTGTTGCTTATAACAGAGAAAACTTCTGGCAAACATTTGGTAGTATACCATTCGGCATTAATGCTTCTTTGATCCCGTAAGGGAATTGATACCAAGTGGCCAGTCAAATTAAAAAAGCTAGCGATCAAGATCTTACCCCCGCTTCTAGATCGCTTCACTTTGGTAGGCGTTGGCTCATTTTGAAACACCCAAACAGTCGACTGGCGCTTGGTTTCTGGGTCGTATTGATAAATCCAGGACTCATCACCTGTAACGATGTCGTAAACACGCCGAGACGAGCCTGCTTCAAATTTGTTAAGCATATCACGGCACCATTCCACCCGGGCCTGCTTCTGAGCATCGGTGAGGTTGTGCGGCACCCAGCGTGATACTATCCTCCTCACGCGAAGATGGCTGTGTAGAATCTCGTGAACGCTTCCCGATCCAATCTTCAATATGTGTTGAATCTCCTGATATGTAATTCGCCTATTGTCTTGGATTAAATTTTTCACTGCTAGCACGTTTTCTTCGGTAACAGCCGTCAAAGGGCGACCGCTTCTTTCGTCATCCCCCAAAGTTGGTCGACCGCGCTTGAATTCGTTATACCAACGATACACGGTTGCCTTGGAAGGGCCTTCATCCATGAATGCCATTTGAAGTCTATCGTACGATTCATCCGGTTTCAGGCGACACTTGAAATCGTATAAAATCATAGCTCTAAAATGTTCCCGGCGCAGATCCATATTTCAGTGAGACACAATACTTTGAATTAACTCGCAAAAAATGTGGAGGGAAATTTTGCAATTGGAACTTACTTATTTTTACTTATAAATAATCATATTTTCGAAAAACATTATAACTGGCCAGTCTCCCATATATAAAAACTTTTTTTCGCAATTCTTTCTGAGGGGCCTGGTATTAATATACAACAACCTTTTGTAATCTATTTTTCGACCACTTGCTGGAAATCGATTGAACTGAAATTTGGCATACCTATACAACGTGTTATTAAAATAACTGCAAACCTCTTAAGGGGTTATTGTACTCATCAGTATGAACAACTTTTATTATGGGACCAACGCTAAAATCTCGAAAAAAAACTGTTGGCCGGTTGTCCCTACATTTTGTAGACTTACCTAAGTCAACAAAAATGTAGGGAACAGAAGATATTTTTTCGCGATTTCAGGTTTGGTAAAAGTTGTTCATACTGATGAGTACAATGACCCCTTAAGAGGTTTTCAGTTATTTCAGTTACATATTGTATAAATTTGGTAACAATGAAGCAAATAAATATTTTTTCTTTCTTTTCTTTTCTTTCTTTCAATGCAATATCATAGTACCAAGGAACTGGTCTGATGATGGAATAGGAAGATCGCCATAGGAACTGCTCGACGACAGAACATAACACCATCGTATTTGGGCTCGTTTTATTCGTTTTGACGATAATTATTATCCGAAGGTGGTGTCCAAGGTTTGTTTTTTTGTACCTTAACCCTAGGTGTTTTTTGGGGTCTGATGACGTGGCAAGAAGGTATGGCCCAGTTGTGCCCGGACATCGTCGAAAAAGAGTTAGGCTAATTCACGGAATAAAGAAAACATTAGGTTAAACACAGAATAAAGAAAACAAATGGAAGGGGCATACGGCTACCGCACGCATGGCACAATTAAGCGCAGATACGACATTAACTTAATTGCGATTATATTTAAAAAAGTACAGATATGTTGTTGCGCGCGCAATATGAAGACTCGAAAATGTCCTAATTGAGACGTTTTGCTACTAGTCTCCATAAAGCAAGGCGCCTAGCGTGACGTGTGGCAATAAAAATATAAAAATGCCGTCATGTGTATACAGAAAGTGTACTTATGACGCGAAACTAACTTAAAGTAACTAATTTACTTACTTTGCACTAATTTATTTATATTGTGCTACCCCTGCGTACGGAACTTATTTTTCGTTAGTTTTTTTAGGGTATAACATATCTATACTTACTTTTAAATATAATTGCTTAATTGTGCTTAGTTTTCTGCTGCGACACTTGACGTCTCGAATGCTTACGTTAAATACTAGATTGTAAAGGTACAATCTACACCTTATAATTACACAATAAGGATTGTGTAATTATAAGGTGTAAAATTATAGCAGAACGAAAAATTATTCTCATAGAGGTGTATTAAATCACCGCTGTGTAAAAAATTGATAAATGTCAATAAAACAATTTTAATTCTAACAACTTTTACTAAGATTTAATTAAAAGAAAAACCTTATATAATTGTTTAGGGTTTAGGGCACTGCAGATGTGTGTGATAATCCCTATTTGTTGAAATAATGAAGCACTTGTTGATTTAGATAAACTTTTACTTCTGGTACCAAATACTTATGAAACTATATAATTAATATAACATAACATAACATAACATCACGCCTGTATTTCCCCGAAGGGGTAGGCAGAGGTGTATAGTACACCCACATTTCGCCTGTAATTGGTGGCGAGCCTATTGCCATTAACCGGGCATAAATCCAGACTCCGGGCTGCTACTGAGAATTTCCTAATGAAAAAACCCTATAACACTTTGCCCGACCCGGGAATTGAACCCAGGACCTCACGCTCAGCAGTCGCGCTTGCAACCACTAGACCAACAAGGCAGTCAGTATAATTAATTATACTAATATAGACTACATTATATCGACCTAACTGTATGGCTGCGGAGAGACGACTGCTGCGCCGCGCTGACGTAATTAAGCGCCTTGTAAACCCATGCGACAGGAGTGTCCCTACAATTGCTAGGCCATATGATAAATATACCTAATCACATAGTTGTTTTTTGTGTATTTTAATGTCATTTTTCAATTGTCAATGTGTTATTTTGGCCCTGGGGTTGCGGTTGCTCTATGTATTTTGGCGACACTTTTTCTCGTACTAAGTAATCGTAAGGGCACTTCTGCCCGTTTCTTTATTTCGGGGGTTAAATAAAAGTTGCAGGCCCTGAAGCGGGCCACGCTGGATGTGTCGCGAATGCCAAGCACTACAGTCCTCGTGGCCCATCCACTCAATGTGTCATCATCATCATCATCATCATTTCAGCCGAAAGACGTCCACTGCTAGACATAAGCCTCCCTCAAGCAATTTGGTCCCCCAAATTACTATATGCCATAATCGATAAGCTTGGTAGGCGGGTTGGCGATCGCAGTTGGTTGGTTAAAAACTCTGAGAGCGCTGCTGTCCATCCTCTGGTGAATCCCTTAGTCGCCTTTTACGACACCCATGAGAAGATATAGGGTGGTGCAATTCTTTACGTCCGGCAGGACACGGAACGTGTATCAGACGTCAATTCTTACTCGTTTCATAGAAAATAAGACACAAGATATTTTATTTATTTTTTTATTAACATTAATTAAAAACAGCTGTATGCTAATTTCAGATATAAAAGAAGGATAACAATTTAAAAAAAATTAAATAATTATATGAAATATTAATAATACATACTTTCGTACACACATTTCGCAGTACTCCAGAGTCCAGACATTCTGATAAAATCGTCTTCCATTCGAGTAAAAAAGCACAAATTTAAGACGTAAGAAAATAAAAAATATGAATTGTTGTGATACCAATTTACAAAAAACGTCACTGATCTACTGTACTTAATTGGATTAGTTATTAATTATTTTAACGCATGAACGCATGCAGAGTAAAAACTCAAGATATAATTTGTGGAAAGATTCGCTCACGAGCAAGAATTCGAACCTGCGACTCATGCGCCTCTGCTCGTGGCGTGTTCACGGTGGCTTAGCGGATAAAGCACTGGTGTACCGAACCAGGAGTCGCAGGTTCGCATCCTGCTCTTGAGCGACTTTTTTATTTTTATTTTCAGATATACAACTGCTCTTGACCGCAATCTAGACAGCTTTGTCAAGATGTGGTTGACGATGGAGCGAGCAAACCTAGCAAAGCCGGCAGTGAATTCAACAGCTTCTTCTTTCTTCTTTCTACAATTTCTATCATAAGTGGATTAATTATGAATTTATATAAAACATTATTACATACATACATATTATCACGCCTGTTTCCCATTGGGGTAGGCAGAGACTATGGATTTCCACCTGCTACGATCCTGACACACCTCTTTCGCTTCATCTACGTCCATTAACCTCGTCATGCATGCTCGTCGGCTTAGAGAACTCTTAACCTGGCATTTTTTGAGAACATCCACGATTTGATCGCGATACGTTCGCCAAGACACATTATTACTACTTACTTAATACTTATCACCCCTCCGAGCCTTTTCCCGAGTCAACCAGATGCGGCTGAACATCAGTATTTTACACGGAGCGACTGCTATCAGACCCCCGCAACCCAGTTACTGGGTAATACCGACATTCGGAGGTTAGACCAGTTGTCAGACTATCAGGCTTCTGACTACCCGTAATATTGCCATAGATATTCATATGACAACCAAAACCGACAGCTTAACGTAACGTGCTTGCCGATGCACGGAGGGGTTGCGATGTGTAATGAAATGGTCACCCATCCACTGACTGACCGCGGCAAGTGCAGCTTAACTTCGCAGATCGTAGAATCCGCACGGTTATTACTTTACCACGAGCCCTCATGATTCATCATCATCATCATCCTCCTGCCCTTATCCCAATTTATTTGGGGTTGGCGCAGCATGTTTTTTTCTTCCGTACATCTCATCAGCCGTCATCTCCGTGTTCACTTTCTTTCTATTCATATCATCTTTCACACAATCCATCCATATTTTCTTCGGTCTCCCTCTTTTCTTATAGCCATCAACATTCATACTTAAAACTTTCCTCGTAATATGCTCCTCATTCCTCCTCATCACATGTCCATACCATGACAGTCTATTGCTACTTAACTTCTCTGTCACTGGCGCTACTTTCAGACTCCCTCTTACATATTCATTCCTTATCCTATCCATTCTCGTTACACCACACATTCCTCTTAACATTCTCATCTCAACTGCATGCAACATGATTACCAACACAAAATATATTATGACTTAATATCAACAAACAATCGAATGATTATGAGATTAGGTTAGCCAATATCGGCACGCACTTCTGTCACACAGGAACTTTCTGACACGTTGCTAGCCATCCACGGGCGCTGGGCTAGCTCAAAACGCGAAGTGGTAGGGTTTTTCTCGCAGACAAACATGGACTTTTTGTTACAGCCTAAGTCGTCCAAAAGGCCAGTTCGAAGAAAAGAGCCACAATATTGTGACAAGTCCTTATTGTCCGGCTGATGAGGATCCCAAGCGTGAAACACGTTTTCCAATTTCTCACCTGAATTTTTTACAATATTATGTCAGCCTTATTCACCATATCTTTAAAATACACCACAATACTATATAATGTACCACTATTGACACAATTAAGATTATATTATAAATAAAACTTTTTAACAAAAAATTGAACCGACGAAAACAGAAACTGAAAAGCGAAAAATAACTAATTATGAGTCGGCGCCAAACGAACTTTTAACAAGCAAAGTGCGTGCAAGTTGCAAGTGGCCGAGCGGAGAACGCATTTTTGGAAAGTTATTGTTTATCGTTGAAAATTTCACGTTGTATTTGATGTGACGTTGTTTTTATTATTTATTTAAAGTAATTTAATAATTTATCTTCGTTGATTGGTTGTTTGGCGCCGACTCATAATTAGTTATTTTTCGCTTTTCAGTTTCTGTTTTCGTCGGTTAAATTTTATGTAAAAAAGTTTTATTTTTAATTTTTTTGTGGTTTTAATCTAACTCCAGGTCTCCATTATGTCGTAGTGTCTAGAACTATATTTATGTGTGTCAAGTTTCAACAGGTAAGAATTCAGTGGGTGAACAAACACTCATCCCCTGTTTTACTACCGTTAGGGGTGGATTTTGATTTTTAAATAGGACCAACTTATAGATATACCCTATCCATTAAAAAAAGAATCATCAAAATCGGACCACTCTGTAAAAAGTTATGCGTGGTCAAACATAAAAAAAAAATATATATATATATATGTACACGCGTCGAATTGAGAACCTCCTCCTTTTTTTCGTCGGTTAAAAATACTTCTATAGATTTCAGCGCCATCTATATCTACGCCTCTATCGCATTTACAATGGGAAATGCTCAGAGGAATTGTTTGACCTTATACCAGCCGCTGACTTCCACCATCGTATCGCTCGCCAAAAATCTAAATTCCATCCTCACCATCTTGATGGTTGGCGGTCAACTACTGTACGTTTCACGCGTATTTTTTTGCCTCGTACAGCAGAACCGTGGAACCAACTCCCGTCAGCGGTTTTCCGAAACAATTCGACATGGGAGCCTTCAAGAAACGAGCATCATCATCATCATTTCAGCCGAAAGACGTCCACTGCTGGACATAGGCCTCCCCCAAGCATCGCCACAACGACCGGTCCTGCGCCTTCCGCATCCAACGGATTCCCGCGAACTTCACCATCGAGAAGTACGAGCATATATCTTTTTAAAGGGTCAGCAACACATCGGTGACTCCCCTTGGTGTTGCGGATGTCCATGGGCGGCGGAGATTGCTAACCATCAAGTGACCCGCTTGCTCATTTGCCCCCTAAGTTATAAATAAAAACCGGCCAAGTGCGAGTAAGACTCGCGCAGTAAGGGTTCCGTACCTCTTAACGACCTGATAACTCTGATTTAATTTACGAAAGTTTATCAAAAGACATCAACACACAGTGCGCGAAATATGATTTCACTAGATTATAGATTTCAGACACTAGTCGTAATTTCTTTGCCCAATCTCTTTGACCAATCTAATTTATTTGATGATCATTGTTTTATTACATACAACATTTGATTTAATGAAATCATCAAATTTCTTTGATCAAAATCACATTGGACAAAAAAAATTGACCAGTGGCATACCACCCATAGACTAGAAAACACATTACATAGCAGACCACCTTAAATTTGGCCCTCTAGATGGCGCTGTATAACAACACGCTCTGAGTCGCCAATGGCGCCGTCTAATGCTAAAACAGAAATAATAGTCATGATTAATATTCTATTTAATTCGTTTGTAATTTTTTTTTTTTATATATAACATAGGAGGGCAAACGAGCATGCAGGTCACCTGATGGTAAGCAATCTCCGCCGCCCATGGACATCCGCAACATCAGGGGAGTCGCCGATGCGTCGCCGACCTTTTAAAATATGCGGATTTATATTCGATTATCACTTGCTTTAACGGTGAAGGAAAACATCGTGAGGAAACCTGCACACCTGAGAGTGCTGCATACAGTTCTCAATGATGTGTGTAGTCCGCCAATCCGCACTAGGCCAGCGTGGTGGACTAAGGCCTTAGCCTTCTCGTACTGAGAAGAGGCCCGTGCTCAGCAGTGGGACAGTAATGGGCTGGTTATGTATGTATGTATGCTCTTTTCTTGAAGGCTCCCATATCGAATTTGTTCTGGAAAATCGCTAACGGAAGTTGGTTCCATAGTTTTGCTGTACGGAGCAAAAAATTCACTCCCCATTATACATGCGATATAGGACACATGATACACAATTACACCTACCTGCGTAACCCTATACTAAGAATAGCACGAATACTTCTCACCAGTTTTTAAATAAAATACATTCATACCGTGGATAGTTATCCAGGCGCGGTCTTCTGCCCAGGCTCGAAGACCTATGTGTATTGCTTCCCACTCGTTAGTTGGGAGACGAGTTGGAAACATGATCTTGATGATTCTGGCCTCCAGATCATCATTGAGGATGACCAGGTAGCCCCCCTCAGCAGAACATATCATGTGTGCACGGGCCCATGTCTGTTTCTCTTGGTGCCACTTGTAACAGCTGCCTGTACGCTTATCCAGGTGATATTCTGAAAATGTGATGTAATTCAAATTAAAATTTTAAATCAACCATTCATTACTTCAACGTTAACTATCTCTGAACAACACAGTTTAAAATACCAAAAAAAAAAAATTGGTAGTCAGAAGTGAAAATGGTCCGGCTCGACATCGCTTGCGCGCCGGTACTTCCATTTAGGTGTGTCAAGAACACAAAATCACTACCACGCGTTTGATTTTTAATTGAATAAAAAATTTTTAACAAAAAATAAAACCGACTTCAAAAACCTTAACTAAAAAGTAAAAAGTAATCATTGTATGTATTTTAAAATCTTAACATAAACCAAAATGTTGAAGGCGGCGCGTGATTGACCCTTTGCGTCAAGTAAATATAATGTACTGTCGAGCGCATATCTATAGTAAAGAACAGTTTATGTGAACGTATACATGAAAATCCACGCTTGGCAGGTGAGTTGGCAATCGCAGTTGGTTGTTAAAATACTCAAAGGACGCTGCTGCCCGTCCTCTGGTGAATCCCTTAGTCGCCTTTTACGACACCCTTGAGAAGAGAGAGGGTGGTGCAATTCTTTACGTCCGGCACCACACGAAACAAGTAAGTAATTACATATAAAATAGAGGAATACAAAGTTTGATATAGATAATGTAATATTACTTTGCAAAAGATATTTTCTTTTGTAACAACCCTTGCATATTTTTAGCTACTAGGTAGTAGGTAGTCGTTTGTCGGCATTTTGCGCCGCGACAAAGAAGTTGACTCACTATTAGTATTTACTACATATATGACGTAACCAAATAACTTTTCATTAAAAAAAAATCGTCTCTGAAGTAACAAAATCTAAGAGCGCACCCCCAAGGTAAAAAAAAAGAAATAGATTTTATTCTTGCGCTCCAGTTGACGCACACACTACAAAACTTATACATAATACTTTACAATTTCATGACAGATAAAAAAAAAGACGTTTACTGTTATCAAAAGTTCCGCATGGGTCCAATGTTGTTTCATTTTCTTGTTTCCTGTAACAAATGTAGGGGAGTGGCTCCGTGCATGACGAAGTAAACATGTTATACTTGTAAACATCGAAGTGCATACTGAGGCATTGTTCAAGGCTAGCTCCACGTTCATTTGGGCCCCACCTTATAGGCATGTCAGATAATGGTACTCCTGAAATGTAGAAATACAGATGTGTCTAAATGATTATCTATTTATTACAAGAAACCTTATTATGCAGTTTCGTCATGACGGTGTAACTACTGTAAGGAGTCATTCGAGAAAGATGGCAACACTGGGCCTCGCCACCAAAGTCGGCTATCTTTATCGACAGCGGTGGGAGTTGTTGGCGCGCTTTTTTTTTTTTCCATGTGGATATCTTCATCGACGCACTCCGCCCGGGGTAGGCGGAGCCAGTGTCGGACTCTTACCGACTAAAACCACCACGGTGTTCCTTCAACTACCTTAGCCGGGGGCGTGGGAACCCGTTAGTATTCACACAACCACCCCCGACAGGTCCCGGCCCGCCACAAGCAGGCGAGCCCCTTCACCCCGTGCGGCCTAACGTTGGCCGCACCCTCCAAGGCGGCGCACACGGAACACTGCACGCCACCTCACCTCAAGGGCCTTTACCAGCTATGCCAGCTGCGCCAACTACGCCAACTGTGCCAGCTACGCTAGCTGCTGGTCGGGCAGCAGACTACCCCGAGCCTGCTGCTCGCAGGCCCCATCCTCCCGTATTTTTTTATAGAGGTTTTCTTCCTCGTGTTCTAGGCGGTAAAGCCAAGACCCTCGGTCTCAAGAGGCGCGAGAACACTACTCAGCGGGCACTCCTGGGGTTACGAAATCGACGGGGGCAGGGAAGGACAATCCCCCCGCTGCCTGCCCAGTGGCAGGGTGAGTGCACACCGGGCGTGCCCCTGCTCCTCCACTGTGCCCTCTGCTAGCATCAAAGGGACACGTGGAGTAACTCCCATTGGCCCACATGGGGCCCCTCCCGTACCAGAATATTCGCCACAGGCAATAGGATCCCCCGAGGGTTAATACCTCGAAATGATGCCATTGCCTGTACCCAGGATGCACCGGCCTAACAACTGCCGTTCCCTCCAGACGTGTCCAGAGAGACAAGCAATCGTCAGACACACGTGGAGGTTTTCTGGCCAGCACCCCAGTTACTGGCGCGCTCACTTTACTACAGTGATGTAAACTTAGCTATTTTATAGCTAGATCTAGCCATTTTTGCAAACTCGTCAGCTACATCTTCAAAAAAATTGTACCTAAAATATTTTAGTTTTATACCTACCTACTGAGATTAGTATCATATTTCTAGTTTTTTGTTACTTTAGCTACTTTGCAGGGTAAAATCTGGTGATCTGGCAACTTTTGCAAAAGATCTAGCTACGAAGGTGCAGTTGGCAACACTTTGCCGCCAGACATCGAAGCAGTTGGACTTCTTATAACCTGCCTCCATAGCCAAGTTGACAATCTACAATCGTCAACGCTAATAGAAAACAAACAAAATGTATGGAATGACATCTAAACGAAAAAGTAATTCGTTGAGATATGTCATTTCCATATATTTTTAACCGACGAAAATAAAATAAGAGGTTCTCAATTCTACGCGTATATATATGCTTTTTTTTTATGTATGACCACGCATAACTTTTTACAGAGTAGTCCAATTTTCATGATTCTTTTTTTAATGGATAGAGTATGTCTCGAAATTGGTCCCATTTAAATTTGAAAATCAAAATCCACCCCTAAGGGTGGGAAAACAGGGGATGAGTGTTTGTTCACCCACTGAATTCTTACCTATTAACCAATTCTGTTAAAACTTTGCACACATAAAAGTAGTTCTAGACACTACAACATAATGGAGACCTGCAGTTCGATTTTAACCACAAAAAAATTCAAAAATTAACTTTTTAACATAAAATTGAACCGACGAAAACAGAAACTGAAAAGCGAAAAATAAATGAAAATAACTAATTATGAGTCGGCGCCACAGACCAGTAAGCCTCTAGACGCCTATTAACCGGATACCCCCGGTCACAAAGCATATGCAGTAGCACTGCATATATTACGCCCAGCCACCAATCGGGACGTCACTCCGTCAGCGAGCCGCTCGCTCAATCAATCATATCACCGAACATTTGAGCCGACCAATCATAACGCGCCGTCCACCCCCCGGTCCCCGCCAACATTTTACGACTGTGTTCTCATGCAAAACTTTGTTTATGTGGCGTCTTGAGGCTTACTGGTCTGTGGTCGGCGCCAAACAAATAATCAACGAAGATCATTAAAATACTTACTACTAATAAAAACAAAATAACATCAAATACAACATGAAATTTTCTACGATAAACAATAACTTTCCAAAAATGCGTTCCCCGCTCGACCACTTGCATCTCGCATGCACTTTGCTTGTTTGTTTGGCGCCGACTCATAATTAGTTATTTACATTTATTTTTCGCTTTTCAGTTTCTGTTTTCGTCGGTTCAATTTTTTGTTAAAAAGTTTTATGATTGTTTTCTATTAGCGTTGACGAATGTAGATTAATTGAACTTGGCTAGGGGGGCTGCCTTGTCTCTTTGTTTTTAATATTTGAAGTAGTTACTTATTAACCACTAACATAATAATAATAGTGCTCTCGGTTGGTTTTGAGAGTCTTAATGTGCCTTTAATTTATTTAAGATACCCACTTGGCTCCTGATAAGCAGACATTAGTTCTAACTTTTAACTGTAAAACTATGATTTCTTAGGTTTTCGCTATCACTACACATTATAATAAAACAAGTTTAACCGGAAAACATCCAAATTTTAACAGAGAAGATGGTTGGCAGGAACCACCTTTTTGGAACCCAGTTCTAAAAATAATCAAGTCCCAAACAGCACGCAACACTGTAAAAGATAATGATATTTTGAGTGATTACTTCGTGCATCAAAAAGATTTTAATTAATATAAATTGTACGGTAGTTTTTTTTTTTTTTGAAATATCTGTGAAGACGCTTGTCATTTTACGGCCAAAATTAATATCCAATCTATCCACGATTTACCCTACTAGAGATAGAAATTTGACATATTTTGTATGGAACTTATGTTAAATTCCTATCTCTAGTAGGGCAAATCGTGGATAGATTGGATATTAATTTTGGCCGTTAGTCTACCTGCGACCACGAACGCTGCAAAGCTTTAGAAACGTCAGGAAAACCAATTGAAATAATATACGCGGTTGTTTTATTATTATGTAAAACTATGGTCACTTATATCTAATTAAATTCAATAAATGTGGCCGTCTCCAATACTAAATATTTTATTTGTCTGTTACAAATTCGTCTCCACATGCATGCAGAAATATATAAGATAGTATAAGGCAGTCAGTCCCGTACAAATCTGGTAAATCTGCACTTTTTCATATAATTGGTTTATATGATCAATTTTTTGGGAAGAACTGACCTTCTACAGAGAAGAATTCTCCTCCAGCGAAGAAAGAATATGTTCCTATGAAAATGTGACGATCTATATTTGCTTGTGACATTACTGTCTTAAGAGCATTTGCTAGCTGCTTGTCAAGCGGAGAAGCCAGTACTGCACCTGGAATTCATAAAAAAAATGTCATTCACGTGTTATCCATGGAGTTTCTTGCCAGTTCTTCTCCATAGGACCCACAATTTGGAAGTTTTGGAACCGTGCAACGAGAGCCTGGCGTTTCAAAAGTTCGTGTAATTAGGTTTATTTGAAATAAAAAACATTTGAATTTGTTTTTTTTATTCTTTTCCACGATTTGACTCGACATTATTACACCTTGTAGTAAAATGTAAAGCTGGTTTTTTTGGAATCTGTAACCAATGGGTACCAAACGGGACCCCCCAGAAATAGATAGAATTGCCATGTGGGCATGGCGCGTGTGGCAGCTCTATGCCACAGCGCAGGATATTTCAAAGCCTTTCTCAGCACGCCTTACGACTTGTTTCTATAAATACTGTAACAAAAACCCGCTAAAATGCCTTATTGTGCCGTTTCTAACTGCAGAAACAAAAGCTGTAAAGTACATTTGATTAAAGTTATTTTTTTTTAAATAATGACGTCTAAGGACCGGTATTTCAACAGTCTGATAACTTTTAACCGAGGAATAAATGTGACGTCTTGACAGATCTTCTATACTAAAACTGTAAAATGTCAAACTTATTCTTAAGTTAAAAGTTAACTGGCTATTGAAAGAGCGACCCTAAATGTAAGGCGTAGTTTGTCCGTAAAGTTGCCACGCATGAATCGCAAGTAAAATTGTGATTACAACCATTCTATCTATTTCTGTGCGGGACCGTTTTCGTTTCCGTCCGTCTGTTTGTCACAGGTGTATATCTTTTGAATGGTAATAACAAGCCAGTCGATATTTTCACAGAATATGTGTTACTATGACCCCTATCACGACAAATACTAAAAAGTTTAAAAGCCCAAGTGCTCTTGCACGGGCTTTTAATCTTTTACTCCTTGAAAAACATGCATATTTCTCGACGTTCTTGTTCCTTCTCTATTTTCAAAACGGTAATACATACGTCAAACTATGCATGCAATATGCTATGCATGCCATGCATGCGTCGAACTTGGTATGATTATTGATTAAGATTGACTGTGCATAATAATAATAATGTCCTCCCGGCCGAATTTCAGTCACGGCGGCCAATCTCAATGGAGACTAGCCATCTGCGCGGGACATATTATAGTGCACAAGTGTGTGCGCAAACACAGGTGCACTCTCTATTCCCTCACTCTCATAATCCGATGGGACGGCAATGCGACACAACCGGAGAGAGATCAGGCGCAGGACCAACGGCTTTACGTGCTCTCCGAAGCACGAAGGGGTCTCGATGTGTAACGAAACGGTCACCCATCCACAGAGTGACCGCGGCTAGTGCAGCTAAACCTTGCAGATTGTACAATCCACACGCTTGCTACTTAGCCATGAGCCCTTTAAACTGTGCATACTATGTAGTTTAACAACAAATACTAAAAATAGGTCAAACACAGACATGTGTGGTGGTACCTGCACGTATTCATATTTCGCACACGTTGCGTTGAACTCGCATAAAAAGCAGTTTCTAAGGGGTATCAATCAGGTCGATGGGTGGTACGTTACTGCGCGAGTCCGACTCGCAATCGGCCGGTTTTTTTAATGCGTTTACGCGAAAACTAAGAAGGTCGCTCTGCAAAATAAACCAGACATGTGCGAGTCGGACTCGCGCACCAAGGGTCCTGTACCACCCATCGACTCTTGAAACCCCGTAGAAACTGATTTGCCATAAAAGACACCAAAGGTGCATTTTTATTATTATTTTGTTGTATTATCTGTGTTTTGTGTTCCTCATACATCGGTCATACATCACGGTCGATTCTCCAATTGCAAATGTAAGTTTGTAATCATAAAAAAAAAACTTGTGATATTGCCACAAATTCATGATTTTCGGATATTTTCCTTTATTTGTGCTGTCACACCTTGCTTCTTGCCAAATTTAATAATTCTAGGTCAACGGAAATTATAGTTATTTTCGGTTTTGATGAGTGAGTTTGCGGGTATTAAATATGTGACATTAATGGCCGTATCTTTTCATTGCGTTGACTAAAAGCTTTCATTTGTTTTACTTCAAGAAACCGTCGACAACCACGACAGCGACGATGACGTACATACATACATACATACATATTATCACGCCTCTTTCCCATTGGGGTAGGCAGAGACTATGGATTTCCACCTGCTACGATCCTGACACACCTCTTTCGCTTCATCTACGTCCATTAACCTCGTCATGCATGCTCGTCGGTTTAGAGAACTCTTAACCTGGCATTTTTTGAGAACATCCGCGATTTGATCGCGATACGTTCGCCGAGGTCGTCCCCTTCCAACTCTTCCATCCACACTCGCTTCGTATACTTGTTTCGTCAATCTCCTCTCGTCCATCCTCTCTATATGTCCAAACCATCTTAACATACCTTTCTCAATCTTTGTCACTACATCTTCTTTCACTCCACAACGCTCCCTTATCATGTTATTCCTTACTTTATCTCTCAAAGTTACACCACACATACTTCTCAAAGCTCTCATTTCTACTGCATTTATTCTGCTTTCATGTTTCTTCTGCCATACCCAACTTTCACTACCATACATAAGTGTAAGCACTAACACTCCCCCATGAACAGCCAGCCGTGCCTTTTCCGACACTTTGCGGCTGTTCATGAAGGTGTGTAGTGCCCCATTCACCTGATTACCAGCACTCACTCTCCTTTCAATGTCCTTCACATGCTTGCCATCTCTCGTAAACATGGAACCCAGGTATACAAAATCTTTCACTTGTTCCACCTTTTCGTCACCTATCACGTATATAATAACGATGACGTATATAAATTGATATAAATTTCATACCTCTACCCGTTGCTGATAAAGAAATATTGACAGACAGACAGCCAGACAGACAGATAGACAAGCAGACGGACTAGTTACAGATCCCTCGACTGGAGCGCATCGCTCGTGCGCCGCTGCCTTCAGAAACGGCTTCATATAAATCTTTGCATTTGGACGCGCCGCCGCTCCCCGCGCCTTCAAGGCCCGTCTGTCCCGTTTTTTCATTTTGAAGTACGGAACCCTTAAAATGGGAAACCGCAAAGTAGGTGATATTATGGTGTAACCTGATCAAAAAACAAAATGTAGGTAACGTCGTCTATATGCCTGACCAAAAAAAACCAAAAAAACAAAAAAAAAAAAAAACAAATCCTACTAATATTATGAATGATTAAGTGTTTTTGTTTGTCCTTTTTTCACGTAGCTAGTTTATCGGCTGGAGAGTGACATTTTAATTCCGGAATTCGCGGTTCCTGTGGATCACAGACATAGGAAAAACTATGTCTGTGTTTGGAGATAAATGGGAACATTTGTTTGCACATACAAACAAACAAACAACCTCTCACCCTAAACGCATACACCTTCTTCGTTCCACCGTGGGTAAAAAAAAGCGTAGGAGCAAAGCCGCGTGTAAATCATTATTCATCAACTCAGCTTATAGGAGTCCACTCCTGGACATAGGCCTCTCCCAAGTTGTGGCAATACTCAGTCCTCTGCCTTCCGCATCCAGTACATCCTAGCCACATCAGTTTTTCAGGTCGTCGGTCCACATGAGGGGCTACGCTGCGTTGTTACATCTCAAATGAACGGCGTGAAAATGCCAGTATTTAAATAAATTCAAATAATAACATTATTATCTGCGAAACATTCAATGTTTTAAATTTTTTATGCATGTGTGATAAGTGTTTGACCTCTGATAATTATTGAGGTTATTGTCGCAGATTACCACTATGCAATTGGGTATTTCCCAAAGCTGTTTACAAAACGGGATGCGAATGCTTAAAACAGTTTATCTTAGGTTCAAAATACCAATAGAACGAGCAAAAGTTGAACAAACCTTCATAATGACATCTAAGAAAAGCTTCCTCCCAAGTAGCAGGTATCGTGTGCAGTTTGAGCCAGCCGTCCACCTCGTGATTGAAGATATAATCAGGTTTGCATCGCACAACTTCTGGGAATAAGATAATAATATTATAATAATTAAGAAGGCTACCTCATCACAATTTAGCTGCTTATGATAATTAAAAACTGAAGAAGCAGGTATGCAGATTTCATCCTCTAAGAGGAAAACATATTGGAAAATACATACTACAAATATAAATAAATAAAATAAATAAATATCTTCGGGCCATTTTTACACAGCACCATCTAGTCCCAAACTAAGCAGAGCTTGTGATATGCGTACTAGACAATGGATATAATACTTATATACTTATTTTTTTGTAAATACATACTTATAATACATAAGAAACACCCAGACCAACAGAAACACTTATGTCCATCACACAAATATTTGTGTCATGTGGGAATCGAACCCACGACCTCGTGATCAGCAGTCCGACACTCGAACCACTAGACCACAGAGGTCGTCATGAATGTCATTGTTTAAAACAAATAGATAACAGATTGAATACGTGCCCATAATGTAACAAATGGGAATTACGATCCCGCATGACTCAGGATCTGCGGAATCTTTAATCCCACACAAAGCTGTGTGAATCCACACAAATTCCGCGTAAAGCAAAAGTGGTTCAAAATTGCTAATATTTAAAAAAAAATGATAGTTCGTTCGGGGAATGTGATGATGTGATACATTTATACGTATTCTAATTAATTTGAGCAACAACTATTCTGATGTTTCATTTATATTTTTTTACAGATATTAAGAAAATAGAGATTTACCGGAAACAGGGTCCAAACTACCCGTGGATTAAGAGAAAGAAGTCTCCTTACAATGCACGCCGAGTCTAAGAGTACAGCCTTTTGTATCAAGCCTTTGATCTAGCTCAGTGGTTCCTAAACTTATTTTGTCTACTGCCCACTTTGAGAATAAATTATTTTTTATCGCGCCCATTTTTTCACCTACTTAAAAACCACTATAACTTCAAATTAAATTAATTAATTACTAGCGGAGATTACACATTCATTCTAAACGAGACTTTTACTATAACCCGCAAGAGTTAACTTGAGACCTAAGCGCAGTAGGTAGTACACAACGGCGGCGCTCAGGTCTAAAGTTAACTCTTAAGTGTGTCTGTTGCTTTTTTATTTGGTTGTTTGTGTCTACTTTCATTTCGAAATGGAGCGACCGATTGACATTATTTTCATTTTATTTATTATTTTAAAATAAAAATCATGTCAATCGGTCGCTCGATTATGAACTACGCGGAGAGAAATATCGAACCAAGTTTGAGCAATTGATATTGACAAGTTGTAGTCGAAAGTCGAGAGTCCAGTCGGTGTCTAAGAGTCCTCCTAGCTAGATGAAATTACAAATCGCCCCCCAAGCCTTTACACAACGCCCCCATTTTTTTTTCTTGGTCTCTTTAGGCCTGCAGCGCCCACAAGGGGGTGTTATCGCCCACTTTGGGAAAGGTTGATCTAGCTGCTGAACGAGAACCTCTTCAGATCTTAACATCTGTTATTATTATGTGGAAATTGTGGAATTTAGTAGGATTCACGTAGGATTCATTGAGGAGGATGAAAAAAAGTATTGTTTCTGAAAATTGGCTGCAAGACACCAAAAGTTATAGTTTATGTATAACGGCGGTGGGACCACGGAACTGTTTTTAGAAATCGTGATGTCAATATCACTGACATCGCGATCAACCTCATCTCTACTCATTACACGTATGAAAGGAAACACTCGGATAACTCGGCAAAACAATATATTTTATCACACTCGCCAGAATGATAGTAAAGCCCTTGGGTAGGTATCTAATTAATCTCTTTAGCAAATTCACAAATGATGCAAACCATAAAAATTTGGTAGAAACACACATAAAATACAGAGAGGACCGAGCGTTGTGGCGCAACTTGGGAGAGGCCTATGTCCAGCAGTGGACGGCGATAGGCTGAGTTGACACATAAAATAATAGTAGTAACTGAACAAACAAATATGTGCCACTTAACTCAGTCTCGGTGCTGGAGGTACACTCTGGCCGACGACTCGAGCAAAAAGAGGGTATTTTTTTATGAAATGGACTCTCGCAGAATTGCTACCCAAAATGGATACCCTAACTGCTTAACCGGGCGGGTGGCGGAGAATCCCGTTAGGGACTCCATCCGCCGAAAGCAAAAAGAGGGCTCCCCTAGGGGTTTATATACTCGTTCGTTCGTTCGTTCGTTCGTTCGTTCTTCGTTCGTTCGTTCGTTCGTTCGTTCGAGTTGCCCACCATTCTTTTGTTTTGACTGGACTTTGAAACACAGACTTGGACTTGTACTTTGAAAACAGATGGACTTTGTAATGACATAAGACAACAGTGCTTTTCATTTATCTTATAATATCACAAAAAGCACGCGGGATCCGCGGGATCCGCTGGATCGATTGTAATCACTGGGTGATTGAAAACCAGAAATTAGTTTTACAGTACATTTGTGCTCAAGTGTCTGTTTTATATTATTGTTTACTGTTTTTAAATGAGTTGCGTGTACATAAATCAATAAATAATAATAAATCTTTTAAAAATTAGTCTTCACAGGTCATCTACAAAGTTTAGGTACATTTGTATGCCTTTCAAGGTGAAACACAGTGTGACATAAATAATTTAATTTTCCACCAAGTTTGTAACTTTTTACCTTCTTCTTTCCCTCAGCCTTATCCCATTATCTGGGGTCGGCTCTCCTTGTCTGCTTTCTCCATTTATTTCTATCCCGCGCGGTCGCGGCTTCGTATAAAGTTTGTATCTTTTTTAGTAGTAGTAGAGCTCCTTTGTGAAAGAGCTCGTTCGGGGAAGTACTACCACTGTATCTACTTCTCCAAATAGTGATGCTTGCATTGCTGTGTTTCGGTCTGAAACACACCAATGCCGGAAAAATGCAGCTGTGCCGGTGAAATTACAATCACATGAGACTTTCCATCTTCATGTCTCAGTTTGGCGAACCGACTTGCGGTATCATTTAGGTAACAGCCTAGGTTAAAAACTTCTAACAGCCTAGGTGGTATTGAAGTTGTTATGGGCAAAGGTAACCGCTTAACATCAGGTGGGCCTTTAGCTCGTTTCGCCATCGTATACTATATAACAAAAAATAAAACCGACTTCAAAAACCTTAACTAAAAAGTAAAAATAATCATTGTATGTATTTTAAAATCTTAACATAAACAACATTTTTAAGGCGGCGCGTGGTTGACCCTAAGCGTCATGTAATGTACAGTCGAGCGCAATATCTATAGTAATAAAAACAGTTTATGTGAACGTACATGAAAATCACGCGCCGCCTTCAAAATGTTGTTTATGTTAAGATTTTAAAATACATACAATGATTATTTTTTATAATATTTATTTTATTTCATACTTTTTAGTTGAGGGTTGATTCATAAATGTTTATATAACCAATTTGAGAATATATTTTTTATTAACCTTTGCTATCCCACTGCTGGGCAAAGGTCTCGCTCATGTTCTTCCAAACGTCCAATCACTACCGTGAAAAAAAAACACGCATATCGGCCAAGAATTCTCAGAAAAACGAACCAATGAGCAGATCATCTAGATAGGCGAAGCTAAAATAAACTGATTTATTGAAGCCAGTTAAAAAACTACTCAACCTAAGTCAACAAAATTTCTATGGGACCATCGCGCGGACTTTCTCTACCAAATAAAAAAACAACCACGTAAATCGGCCCACAAATCTCGGAGTAATCGGTGTACATAAATGAAAAAAAAAAAAAAAAAAAAAAAAAAAAACCCGCGGAATACATAACCTCCTCCTTTTTTTGAAGTCGGTTAAAAAAATAACTTGTTTTACAAATAAATTCTTTTGATTTTGTTTTTACAGCCTGAATCGCATCTTGTTCCGAGTGTAAATGATATTGAAAAACGTATTATAATCTTTGCAGTACGGAATTTTTGCATTTGCATTTGTAAAAGAGAGGTAAAAGAGTAAAATATAAACTCACCAGTTAAAATTAACAGGAATGAAAATGAAACAAATATTTTTAACATTTTTGTGTAACGTACTTAACGCTTGACTGTTAGAGCTATTACTGACAGTTATATAAAAATATATTATTAATAAGTACAGTCCCGATCCTTTCCGGTGATACACTTTGTCGAAAAAGTCTCTTGAACGAATCCTGCTACATTACACGTACCTACGGCTGCTATTGAACACTGAGCGCTAGGGATTTTAGCCTTAGTGGTGGTTCACCGGAAACTTTGCTGATAGTATATACCTATGGTGATATGAATAAAAAATAATTGTAGTATGTTTATGTATATGTTATCGGCAATCTGTATAATCCGGTATTCTATACAATACCTAGGCAATGTATAGAATATTGTTGGGACATTTTACACATCACCATCTAATCCCAAACTAAGCAGAGCTTGTACTATGGGTACTAGACAATAGATATAATACATAGATACTTTTTTTTTTGTAAATTTACTTATAACACATAAGAAACACCCAGACCAACACAAACACTTATGTTCATTACACAAATATTTGTGTCCTGTGGGAATCGAACCCACAACCTCGTGATCAGTAGTCCCACACTCGAACCACTAGACCACAGAGGTTGTCAAATAATACCTAAAATGTTTGGGTAATGTATGAAATATTATTTATTTTATACTCTGTCTAGGTATTCTATACAATACCGAAAACGTATAGTAAGTATTAGGTAATGGACAATAATAATATTTCATAAAATGTTACATTTCTGTGTGGTTGCTTAGTAAAACGTATATATTTTGAGATGCATTTGAAATACTAAAAGAGAAAACACATATTTTATTATAGTCAGCAAAGATCATAATATTAAAATTTGGATGGTGATAAAAAATTCAGGCTGGTACTCTTTGCCCCTCTAGGTCACCCATACAATAAAAATCCCCCACCCCATTCCTTCCCTCCCCAAACCCAAAGCACCATCTAGTTCCGACTACAGAAACCAGCTGCTCCCTCTCCCGCAACCCTTACCCCCGCACGCCTCACTCATTCTCACTCAATTTTGTCACCTGACTTATACTTCCCCCTCCACCTCTCATCTATGTAAACTCCCTCGCCCTTGCACCTCCCATCTACCTAGACCCACTGCCTTCGCCCCATTACTCCATCCGCTCTTTTTTTTTTGCCGTTTGGAAATCCTCATGGACGCACTCCACCCGGGGTAAGCGGAGCCAGTGTCGGACTCTTACCGACTAAAACCACCACGGTGTTCCTTCAACTACCTTATCCGGGCCACTGGCCCAGAACGGGCCCGTCCCGCGCTAGAATATTCGCCACAAGCAATAAAATCCCCCGAAGGTTAATCCGTCGAAAGGGTTTTATTGCCCGTGCCCAGGATGCACCGGCCAAACAACTGCCGTTTCCTCCAGACGTGTCCAGAAGGACAAGCAGCCGTCAGGCACACGTAGAGGTTTCTGGCCAGCACTCCATTACTCCATCCCCTAAGATAATCACTCCCAACCCCCTCCCTCTCTCATATACATTGAAGCCTCGCCCCCCACCCTCTCCCAACCAACCCTGCCCCCTCTACTCTTTGCCCCTCTAAGTCACTCATATAATAAAAACCCTCCTCCAAATTCAAAGCACCATCTAGTTTCACCCATGGGAGCCATCTCCTCTTCTTTCCTGCAACCCTTACCCCCAGCACCCACACTCAGTCCTCAAATTTGTTTGCCCACCTCGACTTCCCCCTCTTCCCTCCTTCACCAAGATAGGCCAATCGTGCGCTCACCGCCTCAGTTTACTTTATCGTCTACACATCTGCTTTTTTAATGTACGGCTCAAATAATGATAATGTAACGAAGAAACGATTTTATATAAAGTGCATAAATCTTTGTGAAGAGCTATCTCACTTTGTTCATGCATAGTGCAAAAAAATTCGGGCTCGCTTCGCTCGCGCTTGGTATTCAGCCCCCATTTTCATCACGTATGGCGTATGTTGTAAGAAAATATCCTGTTACGTTAATTATTGAACATATTATAGCGATAAAAAAGAAATCAGGATTCAATTTTAAAAAATCCCGACTGCAATAAATTTTCTGAAACTTACAGACTTGGTTGTGTTACCTATGCTGAAAAGTATTGACTTGAAATATTCAATTCAATTCATTTATTTTGTAAAAATGTGGTAAATACAGGTGGTAGGGTACTAAGAATAATTAATTAACTAATTAATCAATTATTAGGGTTAATTGCTTCAACTGTACAATGCTTACGGATGTAGTCAGCTATCTTATTTCTTTCTCTGGATCCATGATGCAGTCTCCTCGCCAAGTGAAGGATTTCTCCAGAATCTGGTACCCACCTTGAGCTAACACAACTTGTTTTTTTGTTTTTTTTAGTTCATTTGTAGTTACTTGGTTTTTTGAACGTAATAGCACTGCTGAACTAAGCAAGGCAAAAAACTGGATCAGTATTCACGCCAACTTTTATATCTGATTTTTTGCCTAGTAGTGCTGCCCACTAAGCAGCACTACCCACTGGCAGGATCGCCATGCAATGACCAAAAAAACAAGTAACTTGTATGAACGTCTATAATGTTCTGCCCAACTTACATGCTGAGTTAACAATATACAGGGTTATTATAAATTAAGCCTTCGAAAACAGAACCAATAGGTAAAATAAAATATATTTTTTCACGTTATTGTCTATGAATGTTCCGATTACTCTAAGAAAGTTGCATGATACAGTTACTGTAAACGAATGACCTTAGGTTCATGGCCGTTCGTAGTGTACCTAATAATGTGCGCACGCACCCCCACACGAGACGGTGGCGAAAACACACAGCCACGGGCGTTTTCGCTATTTTGTTGGAAAACTTTGAGACGTAAAATAATAATAATAATAAATATCTTTGGGACATTTTTTCATAGCACCATCTAGTCCCAAACTAAGCAGAAAAAAATAACTAATATTAGTGAATAATATTTTTAATTCAGAAGAGGTTCTGTTAAAATAGCTAAGATAATGATATTGTGAGTGATTACTGCGTGCATCGAAACGATTTTAATTAATAATATTGTACGGTAGATTAAAAAAAAAAATTGAAATATCTGTAAAGACGCTTGTCATATGAGTCTACCTGCGACCACAAAATGCTGCAAAGCTTTCGAAACGTCAGGAAAACCAATTTAAATAATATACGCGATTTAATCCGGTTAAACTTTGTTTTATTATAATGTGTAGTGATCGCGAAAACCTAAGAAATTATTATAGCTAAGGTATTTATAATAACCCGGTATAGAGAGAAGGCGCGTCAAGCTAATTAGTTCTCAAATGCTCAGTACGAGCGCGCGGAGGAAAGTGAAAACAATAATAATAATAAATAAATAAATCTTTAATCAAGTAAACATGGTCTCAAAATGTAAGTAACACCTTAAAACTGTGTCGGTGACATTTATTTTTATTTACAATTCATGAGTATGTGATTCACCATTGCACCATCACATGAGAGATGGCGCAACAGCGACCCACATATGCGCAGTCCAGTCTGCCGGAAATCATGTCCAGGATACTGTTAGAACTGGCCCTCACCCTGCGCACCAACGAAGCGCACATCTTACGCATTGTTGCGTTGAAGCAATCTACATGTGCGTCCGCGAACATTCCCGATGCGCTACAGAAACGGGGCAGCCTCACCAGCACCCTAGCGGCCAAAATTAATATCCAATCTATCCACGATTTGCCCTACTTGAGATAGGAATTTGACATAAGTTTAATACAAAATTCGTCAAATTCCTATCTCTAGTAGGGTAAATCGTGGATAGATTGGATATTAATTTCGGCCGTAAACGCGTTCTTAAACTAAACAAGGAGTGCGCTGTACGATCTTTGCGTGTACAATACTCGCCGCGGTTCTTTAAGTATCGGATGTTAGCTGCAGATTTGGTAAGCGCATTGTACAGTCACAACAAAAACGCAATAGACTCTGTATAAGAAGTTATAATTTTATTTATTAAATTTATGCACACACAGAGAAATAATAATAGAAAACATAGAAATGAATAGTACAACAACACTGCTTATTTCTTTAAGAAATTTCTTTCAGCAGACCTGCGAGAGGAAAATTTGAAGCAAAGAGATGAGACACAGTGTGTCAAGGAATACTAATAAATACAACGTGGATACAACAATACCACAATAAATTTTACTATTATAACTATTAAACTATTTTATTTATATTGTAGAAACAATAGTTGCTTGTCATTTAGAGATAATTTTATGTAGTCTCTGAAGAAATCTTAGTGTATGCGTAAGTAAACAGATATGGGCATGGCCGCGCCCAATCTCAAGGAAATTTGACTATTTGACAGTGCAATTGAGAGGTTAATAACTAAACGCTAAACTTACTATAGTGCATATACCTTAATAACATTTTATGGAGGAAATCGTCAAAATGTGTATTCTATTATTTGTCTATTTAAAACAGTATTTATACGCGGCAAGGTATTAGGTACCTAAATTGTTATTTTTTTGTTGTTAAGTACTCGTTATTATTAATAATGCCGCGTAGAAATACTGTTTTAAATAATTATAACATAACACAAAAAACAACAAGTAAAACTAACCTACGAATAATAATTTACACAATAATAAGAAACAAACTGGACACGATTGTACTGAGCGGGTCGAGCGTATAGGCGAAAGCGAGAGAAACGACTAAAGGCCGTTCGGCCGCTAGCGTTGCTAAGCAACTATGCCTTACCCGTTCCCCACTTGCCGTATTTCGCCTCTTACACCTATTTTAAGCTTACTGCACAGCGATTTGTTGCAACTTCAGAAACAAAGATCGGTGGCGCATATTGTATCTAATCCACAGGCTGCATATTATGTAGAAAGTCGTACAGTAGGCTCGGAAGAGCGTGAGCTTAACAGCAAATGAGTAACGTGCAAACCTGCGAGCCAGCATGTTTGCTCTAACCGACAACGCCCTCCGCTCCCTCTCAATTTCGGCATCGTCATGGAGACAAGGGTTCAATATAATTATAGTAAATTTTATTACGAAAACTACTTAAATAAAGCGCAAACCACACACAGAGCGGATGCGGGTCGGGCGCGGGTCGAGCCCGCGTTGGGTGGAGCGCGCTCCCTACCCGCGCGGCTCGCGCTCCGTCTGTAGTGGCGGGATACACGCGCGCCTCCCGCGCTCCCCCCGCCACGGGCCCGACCCGCGCCCGCGTTTCGTGTGATGTCATGCATATAAAAACAGGTTAATATAACCACCGCGGGCCCGAACTGACCGCACTTGCCTTGTGTGTGATTTGCGCTTAAATAACATAAAAATCGAACCATTTAGGATAGGTTAGTTCACTATATTATCATTATTACATTTCTGTAAGTTTATCAGCCTCTCAACGGTGGTGCTGACTCAAAACGCGAAGTGGTAGGGTCTTTCTCGCAGACGAACATGGTCTTTTTGAAACAATCTACGTCATCCAGAGTTCCGTTTCTAATTAAAGCGCCGCAAGACTGCGATAAGCCCCTATTGTCCGGCTGATTAGGCTCCCAAGTATGAAACACTTGTTCTAATCCCTCACCTGAAAATGACACAATGTAACCATTAATGGCATAGAGTATCAGATCGTTGGGTTCCCTCCTATTGTGGTCGAGCCTAAACTTAAAATTATTATTAATCATTAATTAGTTCACTTCAGTCAATTTTTCTCATTTATTGTTCTCACAAAACTCTTTCCAAATCATTTTACAAACCATTGTATCATTTATTATTTGATAAGAGTATATCCATGAAGTTTCTTGCCAGCTCTTCTCCATAGGACCAACTTTTTGGAACAGTGCAACTAGATTCCGTGTAAATGCTTATTCGCAATAAAAACTTTTGACTTTGACTTTGGTATGTACGTCCGTCTGTACTAATCATTTATAGTTTATAACTTCTACAGTTATAAACGTAGTTAAGTACATTTCATTTTAGATGGCGCTGTATAACAACACGGTTTGAGTATAACAACACGGTTTGAGTCATCAATGCAGCTATTGCAAAAACGGAAAAACTAAAATTACCAAGATTAATATTTTATTCGTTTTTAATTCAACAGTATCTTTAAAAATACTTCTGTAGAATTCAGTGACCTTAGTACTATTAGGTATTCTGTGCTTCAGTACTGTTTTTAAACAAGCACAACTATGTTATGATTTGTTTATTTGCTATGCGGTAGGAAACGGTTTTTTTTTTTTACTTTTGTAAATTGGACCCACCGAAATGCATCCCTAGGAATTTTCTTAGCTCTACAATGAAAATAAGCCATCATTAGTCATCTTAACATGGGAAACAGGCGTGATAATATGTATGTATGTGTATGTATGTATGTGTATGTATGTATGTAGTCATCTTAGTGTAACCTTTTTCCACTGTATAAGATGATGGCTTTCAGACTAACCTCTAAGCCAAACATTTGGTAGCGCATCGCATTAAGTACGGCTACAGATAAGTTCAGTGAAGTAGTTTTTTTAACCATGTACATAAGACGGCAAGGTCTATCATGATTGTGATGTATGTTTTGGAATAAAATATATGTTACACTCTTACCGTGAATGGTAATCCAGACGCGGTCTTGGCTCCAGGTTCCTAGACCTATGAGTATCGCTTCCCAGTGGTCAGGTGAGGCACGGGTTGGGAACATCTCCTTGACGATGCTGGCCTCCTCTTCATTGTTGAGGATGACCAGGTGGCCCCCTTCAGCCGCACATATCATGTGTGCACGGGGCCATGTCTGTCGGTCTTGGTGGAGCTTGTAACAGCTGCCTGTACGTTCGTCCAGGTGATATTCTGAAAAGGTGACGTAATTTTATCTGGATCCATCATACACTTTTTCAACGTCAACTGCCTCTGATGATTATGTAATTTTTTTCAACACACTTGCTCGTAAAATGGCTCTTATTGCACCGCTTTTAGGTTCATAATGCAGCTTTTAACGCACGAGTGCTTTTTACTTTACATTATGGTACTAGTGCTTTTTATTTTACAGTTTATTTTTAAATCTCAACAAAGAGTTTGTATGTCTAAACAATATTAATCATTTTTGTGAATAAATCAACTGTATTAATTAAAATATGATAAATAAACATTAAATATAATCAAATTATTTATTTTTGTCAAAAATTAATATTAATTTGGGTTATAAATAAAAAATAAAAATATTATATTTTTAATATTTGGCTTTTTGGCACTTTCCTTCCACCACATACAGATTTTTTTGGTGGTTCAGTATGAGTAATATAACACATTTCCATTAATTGTTCAAAACTTTTATTTTTATCCGACTTAAAATCAGCAAAATATAGACATAATCTGTTCGTAATAACATCAATGAAAGCGCGCGACGGCGAGCGACGGCTGGCTCATGCGGCTGCGGGTTTGCATCGGGGGTACAACCCCCTCCCATCCATCGGGTTCTGATAGAACAAGACGAGAGAGTGGGCCCGCACCAGCGCAACCGCTGGCCCACTTAAATCCTTTCACGCGCAGATGAACCTTGGCAGGGCTTAGGATTACGAGCAAAAGCCCTATGGCGATGGAGCGATGGTGGTGAGAAATTTGGACTTCGGTATATCTGGTTCTTAGCTATCTCTCTGCACATAGGCGATCAGATGAGAGTGGTCGCTCCTGGAATCGACTGTGACGGGATGACGGGTTCGGCAGCACATCTGATGACTGAGCAGCCCTATTTAGGATCGCTCTGCTTACCTCTGCATAGAGGAGGGGCCTAGAACATCACGAAAATGACTACACAGTTAGGTTTCCAGTGACCAGCGGCGTCAAGCAAGGCTGCGTGATGGCTCCAACACTCTTTGCCATTTATTTTGCTGCCGTACTCAAGGAATCATGCAAAGCATGCACAGGACAGATTAGACTCGAGGTAAGAACCGATAAAAGTGTCTTTGATTTGTCGCGTTTTAGATCTAAGCGTATGGTGCAGGACGTTTCTATTTTGGACGCTCTTTATGCAGATGATGTCTGCTTGCTGGCTGATGATGCCGGCAATTTGCAATGCTATCTTGACAACCTAGACAAATCATGTAGAAGGTTTGGCATGGTAATTAGTGTATCTAAAACACAAGTGCTAAAACAACCTGCTCGTGGTACTCTGGTAGACACTACACCGATATTGTTAGGTGGAAAGCCTCTTGAGGAAGTGTCAACATTTCGGTATCTAGGCAGTTATGTTCGTATTGACAACCGCTTAAAGACCGAAATCTCCTCACGCATTGCAAAAGCAGCGGCATCTTTCGGGAAACTTCGCACACGGGTTTGGGATTCGCACGACTTGCAGATGCAGACTAAGATCACTGTGTATAAAGCAATCATATTACCCATCCTACTTTATGCTACTGAGACATGGTGTCTTTACAGGGGTGACATTAAACGACTGGACACCTTTCACATGAAATGTCTGCGATCAATTCTGCGTGTGCGGTGGCAGGACCGAATACCGAACTCTGAAGTGTTAAGGCGCACGAAGCTAACGGGAATAGAGTCCATGCTTATTAAGGGCCAACTAAGGTGGTGTGGTCACATTGTGCGCATGAACGACTTCAGGTTGCCTAAATCTGTGTTCTTTTCTCAGTTGAAGGAGGGAAGGCGCACACCTGGTGGTCAGTTTCTGCGTTACAGGGATGTCCTTAAACGCCATCTAACTGCGTGTGACATACCTTCGGAGGGTTGGGAACGGCTCGCGCAACAGAGAGGTCAATGGCGCAACTCCGTAAACAAGGCTGTTGAGGCTTTTGAAGAACGCCGTTTGCAAGACCTCGATGAAAAACGCCTTAGTAAAAAGAACCGACCAAAGCCTTCCTATACCTACACTTATAATTCTTCAGGTCAGTTGCACTGTGCGCCTTGCAACAGGACCTTTAAAACCAAATTTGGTTTCGCTAGCCACCTCCGCTCTCATGTCCGGAGCTAACAAGGTTCGCCGTTGACGGACACGTCAAGGAGGACATCATCATCATCATCATCACAACCCCCTCCCGGACGGCCGCGTGAGCCAACCGTCGCGCGCTTTTATTGATGTTATTACGAACAGATTGTGTCAATATTTTGCAGATTTTAAGTCGGTAAAAAAAAAAAAATTAACAATTAATGGAAATGTGTTCCATTACTCATACCGAAACACCAAAAAAAAATTGCGCACTAATTACTGTTTTTTCCTGTATAGCTAGCTATACGTCACCGTGCGATTAAAGTAACGCACGCGCCATTTTTCACAAATTCAATATTTGTCTAAAATATATTACTATGTTTTTTCCTCGCAAGTGTGTTGAAAAACGTTGAGTAACACGCGTGAGCATTGACCATTATACTCTCGGCTCGATTACGTCCTCGCCTTCACCTCGGGCTGCAATCCAGCCTTGAGTACAATAGCCAACTTAGCTCACTTGTATCATAATGGCATAACCTGAACCGTTTACTTACTCTCATCGAAAGTACCGCATGGGTCTAATGTTGTTTCATTTTGTTGTTTCCTGTAACAAATGTAGGGGAGTTGCTTCCTGCATGACGAGATATTCATGCTATACGTGCGACCATCATTGTGCATAGTGAGACAGCCTTCAAGATCAGCTCCATTTCCACGTGGTCCCCACTTTATAGGCATATCGGATAGTGGTACTCCTGAAATTTAGATTTACATATTTATAAAATATTTATTGACCTATAAAAATATTTATTGACCTATGTCAAAAAGTCAATCTACATATTATTTACCATTTAAGGGAATTAGTAGTGAGACAAGAAACCCTAATAATTCTGCAGTTTCATTATACTAACCCTATTTTTTTTTTTATAAATAGATTTCGGACATTTTTACACAGCACCATCTAGTCCCAAACTAAGCAGAGCTTGTACTATGGGTACTAGATAATGGATATAATACTTATACATAAGAAACACCCAGACCAACACAAACACTAACGTTCATCACACAAGTATTTGCGTCCTGTGGGAATCGAACCCACGACCTCGTGAACAGCAGTCCGACAATCAAACCACTAGACCGCAGATGTCGTCAATATTTGTCTGTTACTATACAATATCGTGTGTGTCCCCTAGTATCATATTTTTTTAAAGTATCTTTCATATTAATTAATATATTTTACCTAAATCAGTAAAGTTCTCCCACTTTTTTTAAACAATCAAATCGAGTTTTTCCATAAATACCCAAAACATTGCTCTTCTGTAGAGAACTTATGACCTTCACGCATGTTTCTACGTGAGGAAATAATCGAAAGTTACAGCAAGCAAAGTAAGGGCTATAAGGAGGATGTTCAAACACCTTTTTTTAACCGACGAAAAAAAGGAGGAG
Source organism: Asteroscopus sphinx (assembly GCA_949699075.1). NCBI lineage: Eukaryota > Metazoa > Arthropoda > Insecta > Lepidoptera > Noctuidae > Asteroscopus > Asteroscopus sphinx. The sequence continues at coordinate 28,737,026 of OX453010.1, read as the reverse complement.
GTTCTCAATTCGACGCGTATATATTTTTTTTTTTTATTTTTTTTTTTTATGTGTGACCACGCATAACTTTTTACAGAGTGGTCCAATTTTCATGATTCTTTTTTTAATAGATAGAGTATGTCTCGAAATTGGTCCCATTTAAATTTCAAAATCAAAATCCACCCCTAAGGGTAGTAAAATAGGGGATGAGTGTTTGTTCACCCACTGAATTCTTACCTGTTAACCGATTCTGTTGAAACTTGACACACATAAATATAGTTCTAGACACTACGGCATAATGGAGACCTGGAGTTAGATTTTAACCACAAAAAAAATGAAAAATAAAACTTTTTAACAAAAAATTGAACCGACGAAAAGTGAAACTGAAAAGCGAAAAATAACTATTTATGAGTCGGCGCCAAACAACCAATCAACGAAGATCATTAAATTACTTTAAATAAATAATAAAAACAACGTCACATCAAATACAACGTGAAATTTTCAACGATAAACAATAACTTTCCAAAAATGCGTTCTCCGCTCGGCCACTTGCAACTTACACGCACTTTGCATGTTAAAAGTTCGTTTGGCGCCGACTCATAAATAGTTATTTTTCGCTTTTCAGTTTCACTTTTCGTCGGTTCAATTTTTTGTTAAAAAGTTTTATTAATAGTATAGGATGGCGAAACTAGCTAAAGGCCCACCTGATGTTAAGCGGTTACCTTTGTCCGTAACAACTGCAATACCACCGAGGCTGTTGCCTAAATGGTACCGCAAGTCGGTTCGCCAAACTGAGACATGAAGATGGAAAGTCTCATGTGATTGTAATTTCACCGGCACCCGTATCCTTCAGATCGAAACACAGCAATGCAAGCATCACTATTTGGCGGAGAAGTTGGTACGGTGGTAGTACTTCCCCGGACGAGCTCTTTTTGTATGGGGCACCCAAAGTGTATAGAGTTTTTCACATGTAATTTGTTTGTTACAATATTATGCAATGTAGCTAGAGGAATCTCTTAAAGCTCGTCTAACTGTCGATAGGTAATACACCTTTCTTCTATTATTGCTTTTCCCCCACGAGCTATCTTTTCAGGCACAGTGACTTCTAAAGAACTACCGGACGTAGGATCATCGTCCAATCTGAATTCGTCGCGCTTGAATTGTAAATATCAGTGTTCTGTAGTGCTCAAAGATGGGGCTTTTGGATCAAATACAGAAAGCATCTCATTCAGGCAATTTTGTTAAACCACGCTGGAACTTGTAGCATACAATTAAACATTTCGTAAAAGTCGTATTGAGTTAGGTATGTAAAAAAATAGTGGTCAAATTAAGTGTCTTCTCAAATTCAAACAATACGACAAGACTTACTGATCACCCTAAGGCAGTTCACCAACTCAGCTTATCGTAGTCCACTGCTGGACATTGGCAAATTGCACCACAACACTTGGTCCTCTACCTTCCACGTCCAGTACCCCCCCAGCTACCTTCCCAATTAGTCCCGTACACATCTTGACAAACTGCACTTTTTGATATCTAGGTATTAGAAATTTTTGGTTCATCAAATGAATTGGTTTGGAAGAACTGACCTTCTACAGAAAAGAATTCTTTATAGGCGTAAGCGTGTGTTCCTAAGAAAATAGGACGATCTATATTTGATTCTGACATCACTGTGTAAAGAGCCTTTGCTAGCTGCTCGTCAAGCGGAGAAGCCAATACTGCACCTGAAATTCATATAAAAGTCATCCACGTGTTCATTTTGAAAAATTTATTTGACATTGTTACACCTAATAGCACCTTAAATATATTAATTAGTTGGAATTTTTTATTGTGAAAAATGCCTTATTGTGCTGTTTCTAATTGCAGAACCAAAAGCTGTAAAGTACATTCATATCATTTATTTCCTTGCAAACATGGGTAGTTATATATAGATCTCATTTGATAAAAGTTAATTCAAAAAAATTAATGACGACAATATGGGAGGCGTAGTTTGTTCGAAAGTTGCCACGCATGCATCGCAAGAAAAATTGTGATTACAACCATTCTATCTATCTATTTCTGTGGTGTTCCGTGAAAACCAGGATGGACGTTCTACAAAAGAATGCGAAATCTGCACGGCGAACACACGCAGCGTGACAAGCGACGAGATACGCATTATCTCACGCCAAGACGAGATAATGTCATTTTGTCTACCGGAATGTATCTCTAACATGCACGCCAATTTGAGAAACGCCGTTTTGTTAACATCTGTTGTCATCCTCTCATTTCGCGAAACCGGTGTATCAATGTATTAAAAAAACAATACATTTTGTGTTTGGGTGTACTATTACACCACTGCCTACCCCTTCGGGGTAATACAGGCGTGATGTTATGTTATGTGTAGAGTTTACAACAAGTGAAATAAAAGGGAATTTAATTCGAGGGACTATGTTGGATCCCGAGAGCAGCGAAGGATTCTAAGATTGAACAACGAGCGAAGCGAGTGGTACAAGGACCGAAATGTTTATTTTTTTCACGGGTTGTGTACTCTTCTTTTTACCATTGACTGCGAGAAAATAAATAGTAATCCGTGCCTCGGAGGACACGTTAAGTTGTCGGACCAGTGGGGTAATTAGTAATGTATTGACACTGACATAAGCTTTCATTTTGAAACTTTGAAATAATAACAATATTCATTGCGTGGTACATAGTTGCCGATTAGATGAATTGTCAAAACACACGGAGCAATGAACATTAAAATCCTATTGATTGCGATCGCGAGTGGGTTACGCAATTCGGCAGCCGGTTGTCATACGAATATATCAGGCAGTCGTTACGGGTAGTCAGAAGCCTGAAAGTCTGGCAACTGATCTTACACATTTCGGTTTCTCCTCCGCTGGTTTCTTGCAATCACAGGTAAGATGTTTGACCGTACAATTTATACATCTCGGCTCCTTGGAGCAGTATTTCTGAGTATGACCGTACGACTGACATTTCTTGCACTTGGGAACTAATCTTGAAGCTTTGATGGGATGAACTTCAACTTTACACCCTAGTATTGATTTAATACCATCTTATATGAGGCGATGCGTCGCCTCATATAAGTAATAGTAAGTCATGGAAGCTAGAATTAAATAAAGTAAAATAACATCATTATTAACTGTGAAACATTCAATGTTTCAGTAAAACTTAATTTTAATTTTCATGCGTGTGTGATAAGTTTAAAATTAAATAATATATAAATAAATAAATATCTTTGAGACATTTTCACACAGCACCATCTAGTCCCAAACTAATTACTAATGAATTACTGAGGTTGTTAAAAACCAAATCAAACCCAAATCACAATCGCAATCAAATTGCGGACGTTCTCAAAAAACGCCAGGTTAAGAGTACTCTAGATGAAGCGAAAGAGGTGTGTCAGGATCGTAGCAGGTGGAAATCCATAGTCTTTGCCTACTCCAATGGGTAACAGGCGTGATAATATGTATGTGTGTATGTATTATCGAAAATTTGGATTATCAGCATTCAACTGGGTATTCCCCAAAGCTTACAAAACGAGACGGGAACGTTTAAAACAGTTTAACTTAGGTAGTAAGAAAAACGATTTATTTGCGTCAAGAGCGAAGCACAAAGTTACCAAAAAAATTCACGAAAAAACAAAACACATAACAAGTATAACAAAAAATATACAAAGAGTCAAGAAGTATGGTAAGATGTGCGTCACATCCGCGCAAAACGGCCATCGCTCAGCAAATTGCCGTGCCTCATGCACGGCAGAGCCACAGCGCTGGTTTTCAGCGACAGCCGGCGTCAACAGAATAACGTCGATCAGTGCGGCGTGATATTGGTAAATGATTATTAAAAAGAAATCTGTAAGATTAAATACTTAGGTTCATAATACCAGTGGAATGAGCAAAAGTTGAACAAACCTTCAAAATGACATCTAAGAAAGGCTTCCTCCCAAGTATTAGCTATCGTGTGCAGTTTGAGCCAGCCGTCCACCTCGTGGTAGAAGATATAATCAGGTTTGCATCGCACTACGTCTAGAAATAAGATGATATATAATAAATAAGAAAGCTACCGAAATGATGATGATGACGATGATGATGATGATTATTAATCGGGGTTTGGGGGATTCTGCAGCACAAGGGCCATAAAAACAATCGGGCGGAACTACAAGTGGACTCACGGGCATTACGGATAACATAAAAATTACCTTGAATGTATAATTTAATTTAGTTTGTAAAATAATGTTGTGTGGCTGAGTCAATAAAATTATTATTTATTTATTATTTTAATTTTATTTAACTGGAGGCAACGGTACCACAACTCGGACACTCAATACATTATGAATGCTAGCACCACCTACATACGCAAGCTTACGTCTGTATACGAACGCACACACACTTGTAAGTTAGGGATGCTCGCCGCTGTCGCCAAGCTCATAATGCCAACTGGGTTCCAAGCGTTTCTCAGTACTCAGAGATGGCGTGCTTGTATGGCGACTGGCGATTGACGACCACTGCAATTGTGCAGTCCAAGTGCCGTCAAATTGCGGGCGCGTGCGGGGCGCGGGCGAGGAATGTTAAATTGACGGGGGGTGAGTGACCGTCCTGTACGTTAGTACAGTCTAACAAAGCAATTAGTATACAGGGTCGCCAGATATAGATGAAGATTTCTCAGGAAGTTATTATAGAATGGTTTGATTAGGTTTTTGTATAAATATAGTTTAACTTTGTCCGTTATTAAAATGATATTTCACTCGAAAACACATCCATAAGCTTCTAAGAAAACTTCATTTATATCTCTCTACCCTGTATACCAATTGCTTTGTTAGACTGTACTGTTAGGTATTCTGTGACGGTCGAAAACTTTTGGGCTCCCGAAATATTTATTTGCGGTAATTGCGGTGAATACTACTGTGGAGTGTCCCTAAATTGATCTGTGGAGTGTGCAGAATCAGAGTAAGTGTAGATATGTTAAAAATCTGTCTATTTTGTTGTATTTTTGGTTTTACACTTTGAGCGTGAGTTGGTACAATGGCAGAAGAAATGGAGATTTTAAAATCCAGTAGTTGCGGTATGATTGACTGGCCAACAGACTGAACAAAGACTTTAATAAAGCCTATAAAGGCATTTTGTACAGCTTCCTGAGATATTTTCCCCTAAATTGCGGAAAAAATGGTAATCGGTTTGGGCTTGGTCTAGTGATTACGGAGTATCATGGAGCAGTGGAGCAGTAATGGTGAAGATCGATTGATGAGTGGATAGAGCGACTAAACAAAAACGCACAGTGCGTTCATTAGTCGTATCCTCTCCAAACGCAGGTTTGATATTGCGAACTGTTTCCACTGCGTTAGAACCACGTCGGAACTCGTATTCGAAAATTACTATAATTTTTGTAATATCCATGTTTAACACAAATACCGAATGTAAAAACAATTGATAGTTCACAAATAGAATGTTATGAATTTTTTGAAATTATATTATTAAGGTTTTTGTATAAAAAAGTTTGAATCACGTATCTTGAACCATGCAGTTTTAATTATAATTCAAAGTGGCCACTACGTTAAAACGGAAACTTCATACTTTAACTCCTAATAAGATAATAAAACACTTACCAAAAACAACTAACAAATATGTGAAACAAACGAATATTTTAAACATTTTTGTGATGTTGTAACAAAAGCATCAACTACAGTTGTAAGCTGCTCAAGTTTTACTGTCTTAACAGTAAGGTTACATAGCGTTATATACTATCCTAACTCTGAACCAGTGTCCGGGCCGGCGCCCGAGGCTAGTTTTAGGGTTGAGCGAGGTCTAAATATGGCGCCCTTTTTTATTTTTTTACTTAAAGTTAGGAAGATTTACAGTCAAATAGAATCTATATAATGCTGAATGTAGGTCCTAACCTTTGTCCTTAATATTTTAAGTAATGATAAATGCTTTGATAAATTAAATCATTCACATTATATAGGTACAAGTCATGCGCTCGAAAGAAAAATATCGAAACGCAAGGAAAAGTCAATAATAAAATAAATTATTTAATTTTTGACCAACGGGGCGCAACCGGCACCTCCCTAGGTCCGGCGCCAAAAGTGGTGGCGCATCTCGTTCTACCCCAGGGCCGGCACTGCTTTGAACATAGGAAATACCAGTGTTATTGCGGTTTATTTTTATCTCAATTAAGAAAGATAACTCTATCTGCAATTGCTTATTTGTTATTACGAAATTCTTGTAAAATCCCAAATTATATCAAACTACTTAGTTTATGTTAACCTTACAACTTTTGTCTGATAAATATATTAATTTAAATACTGTTCAGACTTAGATTTTTGTGATCACTACACAGGTAATCTATCGTACTTTCGAAATTTTTTAGTCCGAATTTTAAAATCTCGAAAACGACAAATATAGTTTCATGTTCCAGTTGTTTTTTTACACATAATTTTCTTTGTCCGTAAATACTTTTGTCAGATTATCAGTATCATTTTTTAGGGTTCCGTACCCGAAGGGTGCCAAACGGGACCCTATTACTCTCGCTACGGTGTCCATCCATCCGTCCGTCCGTCCGTCCGTCTATCTGCCACAGGGCTGTATCATTTGAACGGTTATTACCATTAGAAAATTTCTTAACATGTATTTTATTCAACGTTTTTGTTCGTGCTCTATCTTCAAAACGGTAATACATACTAGGCTCGAACTTGGTCTGATTATAGTGCATACTATGTAGTTTAGCAACAAATACTAAAAATTCGGCAAACATAGATATATGTGGTGGTACCTGCGTAAGAAAGAGTTGCAAAAATTCATATTTCACGCACGGTGCGTGCGTCTTTTAATGCAGTCTCGTAAATTGAATCAATCTCTATGGGGTATCAGGTCAATAGGTGGTACGGAACCCTTACTGCGTGAGTCCGACTCACACTCACGACCGGATTTTTTTAAATTTAGACAACAGTATCTTTTGTTCGACGTTTTGAAAGACTGAAGCAACTTTTGCGATAAAATTACTAAACAACAATTACGTTTTCTATAATATTAAGAGAGAAAATTACAATAAAATTATTTTTCATGATTTTAAGTTAGTAACTGCTTACCTACGGTATTGACATCTGGGGGAATGGCACCGTGCATTTGTTATGCAAAAACGTGCTTTTCCCATACTAGCGAGAGTCCCACCACTAACACCAGCGAAAACTATTTTCGTGAACCACCACCGGATGACTTTTTAATCACCTTCCAAATTGTTTATAGGCCTTAGATATCATTCAAATACTCCATTTTTGGAAAAAATATTGTAGATAAAATTTTCGCAATAAAATAATTTTCCCGGATTTTTTTTCAATTTCTGTGTGGTTGCTACGCCAAACGTCATTTCTGAGGTGCAATATCTCACTATTTTAGTACTGAGTGATAATAAAAGGGAAAACATGTGTTTTATTATTTTCAACACAGTGATTTATAAGTCAAATGTAAACTATTACTATTATTATTTTCAGCAAATATCATAAAAAAAAATATGGATGGTGATTAAAAAGTCATTGTGTATAAATAAATAATAAATATCTTTTGGCACATTTTTACACAGCACCATCTAGTCCCAAACTAAGCAGAGCTTGTGCTATGGGTACTAGACAATGGATATAATACTTACATACTTTTTTTCTTTGCAAATACTTGCTTATAATAAAACATAGTTTAACCGGATTAAATCGCGTATATTATTTAAATTGGTTTTTCTGACGTTTCGAAAGATTTGCAGTATTTCGTGGTCGCAGGTAGACTAAGATGACAAGCGTCTTTACAGATATTTCTAAAAAAAACATCTTAAAAAAAAAAAATAAGTGTAATATTGATTGGGGTGCTGGCCAGAAAACCTCCACGTGTGTCTGACGGCTGCTTGTCCCTCTGGACACGTCTGGAGGTAACGGCAGTTGTTAGGCCAGTGCATCCTGGGTGCAGGCAATGGAATCCTTTGGAGGGATTAACCCTTGGGGGATCTTATTGCCTGTGGCGAATATTCTGGTACGGGAGGGGCCCCATGTGGGGCAATGGGAGTTGCTCCACGTGTCCCTCTGATGCCAGCAGAGGGCACAGTGGAGGAGCAGGGGTGGGCCCGGTGTGCACTCACCCTGCCACTGGGCAGGCAGCGGGGGGATTGTCCTTCCCTGCCCCCGTCAATCTCGTAACCCCAGGAGTGCCCGCTGAGTAGTGTTCTCGCGCCTCTTGGGACCGAGAGTCTTGGCTTTACCGCCCAGACCGCGAGGAAGAAAACCTCTATAAATAATTACGGGAGGATGGGCTCTGTGAGCAGCAGACTCGGGGTAGTCTGCTGCCCGACCAGCAGTTAGCGTAACTGGCACAGCTGGCGTAGTTGGCGCAGCTGGCATAGCTGGTAAAGGCCCTTGAGATGAGGTGGCGTGCAGTGTTCCGTGTGCGCCGCCTAGGAGGGTGCAGCCAACGTTAGGCCGCACGGGGAGAAGGGGCTCGCCTGTTTGTGGCGGGCCAGGATCTGTCGGGGGTGGTTGTGTGAATACTAACGGGTTCCCACGCCCCCGGCTAAGGAAGTTGAAGGAACACCGTGGTGGTTTTAGTCGGTAAGAGTCCGACACTGGCTCCGCCTACCCCGGGCGGAGTGCGTCCATGAGGATTTCCCTACGGCAAAAAAAAAAGATGCAATATTGATTCACGACACAAAACAGGATGAGAATTAAATTACCACTAAAACAACAGATAAACATTCATAGGTATAAATAAACATATAACAAACAATAAATATGTATCTTAACTATTATAAAATTGTAAACGTCTGTTTGTTTGTTTGTTTGTTCCAGCATCACGCTAAAACTACTGGACCGATTTTGATGATATTTTTTTTGTTTGAAAGCTGATGATCTGACTTATTTATTTGAGGAAAGAGGTAGGGTCTTGAACGCCCCTAAGCCACTGCGACCTAAAAGATCTATTGTGACGCCTCTTGCAGCATTACAGCACTTCCCCAAGCTGCAAGTCAATCATAAAGTCGACTATGACCTTGGGGGAGGAGGATTTGATCTCCTGCATTGAGATGACGTGGCCTCCAAGATGCTGGCTTCTGATGTGGTGCACTGCATCACATTCGCATAGGATATGGATGGGCGTCTCATCCTTTTCGCGACAAAACCTGCAAACTGTGGTATCACTGAGGCCCATCCTGTGAAGGTGTTTGTTCAGCTTGCAGTGCCCAGTAAGGGTTCTTGTCAGGATTCTTATCTGATTTTTGTTCAACGAAAGCGCTTCTTTCGTAAACCTTTTTTTGAAGCCCACAAGTAGCGCTTTCGAGTGTTCTTGGCCTGGGGATTTTTCCCAAAGGCTAATACTTTGGTCAGTTCCCCAGTTTTTAAGGTAGGCTGTAGTGGTGCATTTAGGAATGCCACAGATTGGCTCCGGGCCCACATTGGGGCTTTCAGCACCAGCTCTAGCCAGTTCATCAGCGGCTTCGTTGCCCCTAATGCCACAGTGTCCAGGTACCCATCCTAGTGCCACTGAGTTTGCCGCTCCTAGTGAGTTTAATAGCTGGACACACTCCTTTACAAGTTTGGAGTCAATTTCCTCTGAATTTAAGGCTTTTAAAGCAGCCTGGCTGTCAGAGAAGATGAAGATTCGCCTATTAATATAGGTCCTCTGCAGACTTAAACGGACACATCCAATAATGGCAAATAATTCCGCTTGAAACACAGTGGTGTGCTGGCCTAGGTTGGCGAATTTTTTTACCTTTGGCCGCCCACCGTGGAATCCGGCTCCTGCTAGACCCTCTTTTTTTGATCCGTCGGTGAACCAAACAACATCAGTGGACTGAGGCTGGCCTGGCGTGTCGTCCTTCCACTCAGTCCTCTGAGGTATGAATACCCTAAACAGCCTATCAAAGCTGTATTCGTTTAACATTGCATCAGTGGGCATGGCAATGATGTCTTTCTTCATAAGGTTCTCTTGCAGTGCCCTCATGGCAGTCGACTTCCATCTTGTCCTTCCCGCTATTCTGGCCCTTATCATTGCTGCCCTAGCGTCCATTTGCACCTGCACATGCAAAGGAACGAGATTAAGCAGAGCCTCAAGTGCAGCGGTCGGAGTCGATGCAATTGCTCCTGTTGTTATGAGACACGCGAGTCTCTGGAGGCTTGAGAGAGCATCCCTGCAGGTAGTCTGATGGGTTTTTCCATGCCATACGACACAGCCATAGGTTATCATGGGCCTTGCTATAGCAGTGTACAGCCACAGCGTTGCCCATGGTCTAAGGCCCCATGATCTGACTTAAAAACTGTTTTGGGTTTTGAGAAAGAAAGAAAAACTGGGTTTTGAGAAAGAAAGAAAGAAAGAAAAAAAGAAAAAAAATCGTGGGTTGCGTACTCACCCGACAGATTGAAGCTTCTATGCTTTTGCACGAGCGGATAGTAATGTACGATGGAGTGGAGTGAAGTGGACAGGGGATGGGACTGGGGACGGGACAGGGGACGGGACTGGGGACGGGACAGGGGACGGGACAGGGGACGGCACATGGGACGGGAAATGGGACGGGACAGGGGACGGAATATGGGACGGGAAATGGGACGGGACATGAGACGGCACATGGGACGAGACATGGGACTGGACATAGGATGGGATATGGGACATGGGACGGGACGATAATGATATAGTGAGACAGTGGGACAATGGGGCAGTGGGACAGTGGGGCAGTGGGGCAGTGGGACAGTGGGGCAGTGGTACAGCGGGGCAGTGGGACAGCGGGGCATTTGGACTGGGGGCAGTGGGACAGTGGGGCAGCGGGGCAGTGGGACAGCGGGACAGTGGGACAGCGGGGCAGTGGAACAGTGGGACAGTGGGGCAGTGGGGCAGTTGGACAGTGGGGCAGTTGGACAGTGGGGCAGTGGGACAGTGGGGCAGCGGGGCAGTGGTACAGTGGGGCAGTGGGACAGCGTGGCAGTGGGACAGCGGGGCAGTGGGGCAATGGAGCAGCGGGGCAGTGGGACAGCGGGGGACAGTGGGTAGTGGGACAGTGGGACAGTGGGACAGTGGGACAGTGGACTGGACTGGACTGGACTGGACTGGACTGGACTGACGTGGGTTAGCAGAATTTAACGCGAGTGGAGCCGCGGGTAAAAGCTAGTAATAATATATTATTAAAGTTGCAGATAAAATTTTATTGTGTGTATAGATAATAGGTAATAATATGCAGATGTGTTTACCTTGTTTTAAACCTCCAATATAACACTGGGATTTCCTACGTTCAGAGCGAAAATAGTATTTAACATTGTGTCAATTTATTGTTAAACCATTATAAGTTAAGCAGTTAACAATAACTGTAGTTAATACTGTATTGACATAGCACAAAAATGTTTAAAATATTTGTTTGTTCCACATATCTTTTACTTGTGATCGGTAAGTGTTGCATTTTTTTATAGTATAGGATAGCGAAACGAGCTAAAGACCCACCTGATGTTAAGCGGTTACCTTTGCCCATAACAATTTCAATACCACCTGTTGCCTAAATGGTACCGCAAGTCAGTACGCCAAATTGAGATATGAAGATGGAAAGTCTCATGTGATTGTAATTTCACCGGCACCCGTACCGTACCCTACCCGCATAATCATCTAACAGAGAGTAATAATGTTTTATTTTATTATTTTTAACGCATTTACACATACGAAGCGAAATCTAACGATTTAAATTGGGGAAAGAAAAAATCGCTCTACGAGCAGGATAATGTTTTGTTAGATAAGTGTCAAATCTCTGCTCAAATACCGAAACAGATGACAGTATAAAATGAAGCTAAACTCAGCTGAACCGTGATCAATGAATCTATGCTTGAGGAATGTTCTAAATTTAAATCACAACTCAAAACTAATTTTAAACATTGATCAACGATTGAGGACGTTTTGTAATACGGGCCTAAGAGGTGAGCAAGGAAAAAGCCACCAATAAGATTGTTTAATTTTGCTAGCCTGATATAGCTCAGCTTCACTATTGGTGGGCTTTTCACTCGGTTCCTGCTTAGCTTCCTCACATGGTACTGCTGGAAAGCATCAGGCTTCTACCCCAATTGTACAGTGTTCAAGGGATTAAACATAAAAAAATAAACTTTTTTTGGGACATTTTTACACAGCACCATCTAGTCCCAAACTAAGCAGAGCTTGTACTATGGGTACTAGACAATGGATATGATAAATATATACTTTTCTTCAAAATAAATACTTATAATACATAAGAAACATCCAGACCCATGTTCATCACACAAATATTTGTGTCCTGTGGGAATCAAACCCACGACCTCGTGATCAGCAGACACTCGAACCACTAGACCACAGAGGTCGTCAATATAAATTTTGGATAGGACAATTCGGCAGATTCAAACGTAAAATTAATTAATTAATTCCATAATTAATTTATTAATTGGTTAATCACTTCAGCCAAAAGCCGTCCACTGCTGGACATAGGCCTATCCCAAGTGGGGTGCATTAAAAGAGCATCCACGAGTGACGATATTTAATTGATCGTCCGGCGCACCCTGGGCAGTCAAGCCCCGCTATCAACCTGCTGACTGGCTAATCTTTTCCCCACGACATGAGCTATTATCATTATGTAGCTCATGCCGACACGAAGAAGAAGAAGTGGGGGGATATGCCATAATCGCCACGCTTGGCAGGTGGGTTGGCGATCGCAGTTGTTTGGTTAAATACTCAGAGAATGCTGCTGCCCATCCTCTGGTGAATCCCTTAGTCGTCTTTTACGACACCCATGAGAAGATATAGGATAGTGCAATTCTTTACGTCCGGGACCAAAATAATTCTAATCACACCAAATATCTGCGCTCCATTCATAATAATCATCTTCTCCAGTGTCCTTCTCACCGCTTTGACTTTATTCTCTCTACATTCTGCATTAAATCTATCCTATTAAGGAACGCGCTCCCTCGTGAAATCAGGATGGCTAACAGTCGGCACACCTTTAAAATTAAGTTAAGAAAATATTTCCGTGAATCATCATCATCATCATCATTTCATCCGAAAGACGTCCACTGCTGGACATAGGCCTCCCTCAAGCATCACCACAACGACCGGTCCTGCGCCTTCCACATCCAGCGAATTCCCGCGACCTTCACCAGGTCGTCGGTCCACCTTGTGGGGGGCCTACCCACGCTGCGCCTTCCAGTACGCGGTCACCACTCCAGAACTTTACTGCCCCATCGGCCATCCGTTCTGCAAGCAATGTGCCCCGCCCACTGCCACTTAAGCTTGGCAATTCTTCGGGCTATGTTGGTCACTTTCGTTTCGTTTCGTTTCCGTGAATCAATTTAACAGATTCAGCTCGACTTTGTCAACATAATCAAACTGGACTCAGTATCGAGATATCTATGTCAGTAATGGAAATTTCTATAGATATATTTTTACGGAATTGAATAAGAAAACTAAAAGTCTACCTCTTGTTGCTGTTTTCGTAAAAAAAGTGAAATGTAACATCATTATTTCTAAAAGTCACCATTCCATGTAATTTAATTTTAAATTAAAAAGACTCATTATAAAAATGTGAAGGTATTGTGTACTTTTATATTATTGTTGTTTTAATTATAGGTATTGTAAAATGCAGACCTGATTATTTGTACAATAATTACGTGAACGGCTGGCTCATGCTGCACAAGACCCCCGCTACAATAGAGGAAGCCTTCCTAACATGCCACTATGAAGGTAAGCTCATCGTATAATACAAATACTGTTTTTTTTTTGTACACAAAACAAACAACATTTAGCGATTTAAATTGTGGAAAGAAAAAATCGCTCACGAGCAGGATTTGAACCTGCGACTCCTGGCTCAGTACGCCAGTGCTTTAGCCACTAAGCTACCGTGAACACTGCTCGTGGTAACGAAATTCTCATTCACTTGGTACATCTTTGGGTGACGTCAGCGATATCTTATTAAGAAACAGTGTTTCTTAACCGACTCGACTAACTTTGCAGTTAATTCACAGTCGTATAGAGATATGCCTACCCTTACTAATTATTAAGCTATTGCATAACTTCTATTGCAGGCCTTGAGCGTGGAGACCGAATCCAGAAATTCCGTAACGAAAATAACCTAACACCCCCTACTCCGACCGGCACAGCGGTGATACTTTTTAGTTTTGCCATCTATCGATGAATAGCAGAACTTTTAATGACTTTTTGAAATATCACGCTTGTCTCTTTAGTTCTGCAAATCGCCTCTAGGTGGCATTGGTTGTATCGGCGTTACTGCGCATGCGTAATCCCCCTCTTCGCCCCGCAATCTGGTGACTCATGCCTGCTTAGAGTTTCGGCGTTAGGGCACCCCCTCTTTGTATTTACATAAAAAATGCTATGCAATAGCTTTACCGCAGTCTCCGAGTGCCACACGTCTTTTTTATTATTTTTAACGCATTTTACGCATGCGAAACGAAATCTAACGATTTAAATTGTGGAAAGAAAAAATCGCTCACGAGCAGGATTCGAACCTGCGACTCCTGGCTCAGTACGCCAGTGCTTTAGCCACTAAGCTACCGTGAAAGAAACACAGTCAGTTCAGTCGGTTAAGAAACACTGTTTCTTAATAAGATATCGCTGATGTCACCCAAAGATGTACCAGGTGGATGAGAATTTCGTTACCACGAGTACCTGCGACTACGAAATGCTGCAAAGCTTTCGAAACGTCAGGAAAACCAATTTGAATAATATACGCGATTTAATCCGGTTAAACTTTGTTTTATTATTAATTTATGTTATAAATAAAAAATCTATTTATTATATTTTTAATATTAATCTAATAAGGTAGCGGTTTTCTTCACCCACCGCGCGCGCATGGTTATACGTCATCCTGCGATTACAGTAACCCGCGCCACAGATAATATAATACTATAGTACCCGCGCGCCATTTTGCACAAACTCAATATTTGTCTAATATATTATTATGTTAATATGTTTTTTTCCTCGCAAGTGTGTTGAGAAACGTCGTATCACACGCGTGAGTATTGACCATTATACTCTCGGCTCCACTACGTCCTCTCCTTTGGCTCGGGCTGCAATCCAGCCTCGAGTATAGCCAACTTCGCTCACTTATATATTAATGTACCATTAATGTTTTATTTAATTCTATAACAGGTGCAGTGTTGGCCTCTCCTCTTAACAAACCGTTGCAAGACGTCCTGACCGTAATATTGAAGATATTAAACATGTCAGGGCCGGATCGTCGAATTTTCACTGGATCGCATAATTTGCTCTCTCAAGGTGACTTTTCAACTGTTGCTTAGTTTTAACTTTCTTTGTAACTATTTTATATATGTATACATGCTGCAATTTTAATGGCTTCTTTCCCGAAAAGGGGTCATTGTACTCATTATTATGAACAACTTTAACTATGGGACCAACCCTGAAATTGCGAAAAAATATCAGGTGGTCCCTACATTTGTGTTCACTTAAATCGATAAAATGTTAAAACCACCTGATTTTTTTTTCGCTATTTCAGGGTTGGTCTCATAGTGAAAGTTGTTGATAATGATGAGTACAATGACCCCTTTTCGGGAAAGAAGCCTTTAAAATTTCAATATGTATAGTCAACAAATATGTTGGAGCAAGGATTTAAAATTATTTCATGATTGATAGTTTTGTAAAAAATTCAGATTTAGATTTGCCATCTCAATTTTTAAATGGAGAAAAAATACTGAAATTATTTTTAAATGGAGTTGTCTACTCAGCCAGCAGTGACCGATTTATAAAAAGTATCCTGCCACTAGTGGCAAGCTAAGAAATAATGCTATTCTGACACAAGAAAATATGCCATATTTGCCGTATTAAGTTACTCGTGAAACTGTAGAAACGGTGTCGAAGCCTAAGGGATTTGGGGGTGAATCCACTCGCTAGAGGGCTCGAGCAGCGATTCGGCCCGCAAGGGAGGTCTGGGAGCCACACTTGAAGCTCACACGAGGGGGCACGGGGGAGCTGCGCCCACAAGGGAGGAAGAAAAGAAAGAACAGACGGCAGATAGCTCCTAGTTAGGTTATGTTAGAACAGTGAAGACACTGCGCACGAGTACCGCGGCAGCGGCCGGCGATTGCCATAATCGATTAGTGTCACTTTCCTACATCAATGAAATGTAAGCAACAAGTAACACTTTTTAACTACTACCTACTTGTGCCAGAATAGCCTTTTCTGTTAGTCTGCCGTTATAGTAACTATACCATACCTATATTAAAAATTGAACCTTAACAGTTCGTGTTAAGAAACAAATTATAAAAGCTAACAACTTGCCGCAGAATAGTATTATTTCTTAGCTTGCCACTAGTGGCAAGATTTTTTTTTTATTATACAGCCACTGGTGGCTGTTTAGTTAGACACTTCCTTTTTAAATTGGTATTGAGAAAAAAATTGTCAATCAGTCAACCTCAATTTTTTTTTTAAACATTCCTGTAATTGATTACTCCGTACAATTTCTTTGATTAAACCGTTTTGTTTTGTTTATTTTAGGAAACCCGCCACACATGTATGTACCCATGCATGTTACTGTCGAGAAGAAAAGTGAAAAAAACTGCCTCAGGTTGTCTACAGACGGTGAAGTGCATGCTTCACTATGTACGGGGCAACTTCCCTATGTATGTTACAGGGAGCAAGACAACAACACAGTGTTAAATGAATGCGGTACCTTTGATAACAGTAAGCATACGTTAATTTCGATTACATTCAATCAACAATCAATCAACTCAGCCTATCGCAGTCCACTGCTGGACATAGGCCTCTCCCAAGTTGCGCCACAACGCTCGGTCCTCTGCCTTCCGCATCCAGTCCCCCCCAGCCACGTTCTTTAGGTCGTCGGTCCACCTGGCAGGGGGGCGCCCTACGCTGCGTTTGCCGATACGCAGTCTCTACTCAAGGACTCGTCTGCTCCAACGGCCATCGGTCCTTCGACAGACATGGCCAGCCCACTGCCACTTAAGCTTACTGATCCTACAAGCTATGTCGGTCACTCCGGTTCTTCTCCGGATAATCTCGTTACGGATTTTATCCTTCAAAGAAACTCCAAGCATAGCTCGCTCCATAGCTCGCTGAGCGACTTTAAATTTGTGGACTAGCCCAACTGTCAGTGTCCACGTCTCGGCACCGTAAGTCATGACTGGCAGGACGCACTGGTTGAAGACCTTTGTCTTCAAACTTTGCGGTATAGGCAACGAGAAGACTCGGCGAAGTTTGCCAAATGCTGCCCAGCCCAGACGGATCTCTTCTGTTGGCTTCTTTCTCGAAGTTGTCGATTACATTCACCTCAATGTTACTAAGTTACAAAATGTTTGCTAACTACAAGACTAATGTTTTTTTATATATTAAAGGATGGCGAAACAAGCTAAAGGCCCACCTGATGTTAAGCGGTTATCTTTGCCCATAACAACCGCAATACTACCCAAGCTGTTGTCTAAATGGTACCGCAAGTCGGTTCGCCAAACTGAGACATGAAGATGGAAAGTCTCATGTGATTGTAATTTCACCGGCACCCGGACACTTCAGATCGAAACAGCAATGCAAGCATCACTATTTGGCGGAGAAGTAGATACGGTGGTAGTATTTCCCCGGACGAGCTCTTTCACAAAGGAGCTCTATTATTACTGTAGTGTACTTTTATGTCTTCGATCACAGACATGACACATGATTTATTTCATAACTTCTCTTGGCATAACACCTAACTGCAGTAAATATAACTCAGGATGTATTTCCAGAATATCAGTTGGATGGCCGTACGGGCAGTTGCTACAAACTTCACGACAACCGCCAGGAGTGGTCCCGAGCACACATGATTTGTGAAGCCGAAGGGGGCTACCTGGTCATCCTCAACAACGAAGAGGAAGCCAGCATGATTAAGGACATGTCCTCAAACCGGACACTCAAGGTTGCAGTATCTTTAAACTTTGAGCCGCTGTTCATAGGTCTAATAGACTTGAATAAGGACGGTGATTGGACTACTATTCATGGTATGTCTGCATTGTAAACATGCATATTTTGTACGTAAAATACACGAATACCTATACTGGGTGTCAGGGAAACGCTCCCGAAACTGAAAGGCTATTATTATACTACCTAAACACAATCGAATACCAATAACCATTAGCCTTATACTCATTGTTTTAGTGATTAAGTATTTTGCAAACCGCAATGTAAAGCGTACAAAACTCGGGATCAATGCCGCTCGTACCTAACCTACCTACGCTCGCTACGACACGGACTGTGTATGCGAGCGGATGTCGTTCACCCATAGCGCCAGCTGATATTTTATTTGAATAACATTACATTCATACCATAACATTTATTTGAATAACATTTTTAACAACAAATTAAGTAAATAAATGGGGTTTATCTGCAAATCAGTTTTATTTAACTGCCCTAAGCTGGTTATGTATGAAAATGCAAAAAAAATACGAAAAAATCTAAAAAAAGATTTTATTTTTATTTATTTTTATTTTTTTATGTACACACAACACATTTTATCATAGAAAACATACATAACAGTTTTTTTTTTGTGGTTTTGTATCAGTAATCACCAGCACTATTGCCTATCTTCGTTTTCGGAAGCGTTTCCCTGACACCCAGTATAAATCACTACAAATATTACGTTTCTGTAATGCAGTTAGACAAAAAAATGTGACAGTTACATTCATTATTGTAACATTGACACTGATGATGACTAATAAATGGTGTAGTGAGCGGCTACGGACCCCACTTAGCGTCCTTGTCACTGTCACAAAACTGTTAAATTACAGATCTATTGATAGACAAATATAAGAATATTGTCTTAATTACGTTGTAATACCACCCAATGCTAATGCGCTTGATGCGGGAAGCACAGGACCGGTCGTAGTGGCGATGCTTGGAGAAGGCCTATGTCCAGCAATGAACGTCTTATGGCTGATGATGATGACAGCCCAATGCACGTTTAGAGAGTAAAATATCCAGTATTATCCTATTTCCTACTAATATTATAAATGCGAAAGTATAATTATGTTTGTTTATGCTTCAATCACGCTGAAACGGCTAAATGAATTTGGAAATAGATATATCATAACCCGGATTATATAGGATTTTTAGCCTGATAAACAGTTCCTGAGATCGGTTGCTATAACGACTTTCTGTAATACACCGAACTATTGCTGGCAAAGCTGGCAAGGCTAGTTATTTCAAATTATATTTATATTATTTCTTATTTTAGGCGAGAAAGTGGAAAAAGTCTACCACACCTGGGCACCTCACCAGCCTGACAACAAACGTAACCAGTATTGTGGCTCTCTTCTTATGGACGGCTCTCTGGACGACACCTGGTGTGATGCTCAAGCTATGTTCGTCTGCGAAAAAGACCCTAAAACTATCCGTTTCGAACCTCAATATAATCAAAACACAGACCAGTAATCCTCTAGACACAAATTAGCCAGACACTCCCGGTCACCAAGCATAGACAGTAGCACTACATATTATACGCCCCGCCACCAATCGGGACGTCACTCCGTCAGCGAGCGGCACCAATCACACCACCGAAATTTTGAACCGACCAATCATAACGTGCCGTCCGCCCCCTGTACCCCGTCAACATTTTACGACTGTGTTCTCATGCAAAACTTTGTTTATGCGGCGTCTTGAGACTTACTGGTCTGTGAATCAAAATTATACTAATTGAATCACACATAAGGGAATATAAGGAGATCGGGCAAGCCGTCTGGTTTGCATGGAGTCCGGGCGTCGCAAGCTCAAAATACGCACACAAAGCAAGAAACGCTTAAATAAATTACAACAAAAAGCACGCACACATAAAAAACACGCACTTGTGTACTTACGAATAAAATATTTTAAATTAAAATTAATTATAATCATATTTAAATAAAACATACATAAATATTATAATAAAAACAACGAGATTTCGTCATGTTGGCAAACTATGGATAATTCCTAGTAAAACAGCCCTAAAGCATAATAGTGTATTTTGTAAAGCCACGGTTATTTATAATAAGTTGCCGACAAGGATACGCAACATTGAGAAAAGAACCTGAAGGAGCTATTGCTGGTAAAATGTTACTATTCTCTAAGTGAATTTTTAGATGAAAAGTTTATTGACTCTTGATAAGAGATTTTTTTATTGGTCCATTAAAAATGATAAATATTTGACCCTATACGTAACAACCAACGCCAACCCGCCTGCCAAGCGTGGCGATTATGGCATATCCCCCCTTAATTGGGGGAGGCCTATGTCCAGTAGTGGACGTCTTTCGGCTGAAATGATGATGATGATGATACGTAACAAGTAAATATTGTAGCCCTAATTGTTATAATCTGAAATTGGTATAATTAATATTGTTTCTTTGTCCTAATTGACATGTATGTTAATTATTTTAAATCATTGCTGTAAAAATATTTAGTGAATTGAATTTAGATTTTGATAATAATTTGTATTGTAATTAATATTTGCATACCGTAAATGGTTAAATGTGGATAAGGACTTTATATTATTAATTAATAACTTGATGTACCCATATTATGCAAATAAATAAATCAATCAATCAATCAATTAATTAATTTAAAATCAATTTCATAGAATGTTTTTTAAATGCCCAATTAATTTAATAATATTATAATTAGTGACCAAGAATATTATTTGTCATTTTTTATTTTATAACATCATCATTACTTTTTATTGTTTTATGACATTTGGAATTGTATGATAATAATTAAATAATTTTACTAGCATATTGATTCAAATTTCTCATCTAGATTTTAAATATACATTTGTACGCCTTCTGGCATAACATAGCGGACTCTTTATTGTATTTAAGAACTTTAAAATAATATAAATTTTTGTACCTATGTTATACAAATAAATACATGAATAAATGAATACGCATAATGCGTATAATCACTCGGGTGCAACTGACGGTGAACTAAGGGCAGTGTATGACCACTGTGCATACAGCGGTCAGCTTTAACGTGGTGGCTTGTTCTGTCTCTAGTATTCTGTTGCTCTGTGAATTGAATAGAATAAATGGTGTCCTATTATGTGAATTTCAGACGTTTTATTGCTCTCCTCCGGGAATTCATTCAGCATGGTACATTTATTTCCATGTATCACAGTGTCACCAACCCTTATCCTAATTATATTTGAAAGTTGTTTGGTGCAATAACTTCTGCAGCCTGCGGATCAGGTACACGCAGAAGGCTTACAATGCTTAGAATATATTTTTGTTTTTATTTTATAGTATTAGTATAGTTAGTTACGTCAGCTAAATAGCTGACGTCACCCGAAAGGCTGCCACTCTAAAGTGGAACTGGGCTGCACATATCTGCCGCATGTCAGTCAACCACTGGGCCAAACTGACCACTCAATGGGTCCTTTACATGGCAGACGTCAACGCGGCAGGCCTAGACGGAGATGGCGGGATGAGCTGGACTCCTTCCAAAAGGACTGGACTCTTGTAGCAATAGATAGGGAGAAGTGAAAGGAGAGTAGGGAGGCCTTTGCCCTGCAGTGGGACACTTCATGCTTATAATAATAATATAATAATTAGTGTAGTATTTTATTATTAAATTATGTATCTTATTTGCACCTCTGACAACCCCATTTTCTGTCAAGTTCATTCTTATTCATTTTAAAGTTGCCTGGAAGAAATCGCTGATCGCGATAAGGCCGCCATTTGTATACAATAGTTTAAATGCATATTCAATGTAATATATTTTATAAACGCTATACGCATTGAGGGTACTTTCGGGGCTGCCTCGGTTTTGCAGCGTATAGTTGCAGCAGCATGTTTGCAGTGTGAGGTCTATTCTCGCGTCGTAGATATTATCTCGAACTTGGCGAGTATTTCGAAACAATATGGCGAATGTCGATGGAAAACAAATTTTCTTATTCTCAGAATGTCACGTTAGGGATAAGTCTATGCCCAGTGATCGACATACAACGAGTGGTTCATAGCAGACGACATTACTGACGAAATTTTTGTAAAAATTCTAAATTACCGAGTTGGAGAAGGGGCGCGAATAGCGCGCGTGCAGCAGACCTTCAGATTTATACACACCCAAATACTAATTTGATTATTTGTGTAAGTGTCAATCAATATTTATGGTGACTTTCCGGGTCCGCCTTTCAAATAGTAGTATGATAGATCATTTCCCGATCATCACGTAAAAGTGTGATTCAATCATTAATTTTGTTTACCTGTGTCGATCACAAAATATGTGGAGGTATTGGCGAGCGTCCATCTGTCAATCAATATGAGGTACGATTGCCAACACGTAGACACATATCATTCTGGTGATTAATTGAGTATTAATCAGAGCTAATTAAATACTCAAGATCTGTATCCATAATAAAATTAACCTTATCTTAAATAGTCTGCCGGAGGGCATAAGGCACGAAGTAATAAACGCATTTTTAAGCGTAACTTAACAAAAATATTATTTAGGTAAGTGCTTGATATAGTTAGTTTATAGTTTGATTATTGTATGGAGACTCGTTCCCACAGTCAAACCGATGACACGGTTTTGTGGGGCAAAGACATGAATTAATACCTATACACGCTGAAATTTGAGTCGCTTTTTTCCCGAAAAGGGATCATTGTCCTCATCATTATGAACAACTTTTACTACGGGACCAACCCTGAAATAGCGAAAAAGAAATCAGGTGGTCCCTACATTTTATCGATTTAAGTGAACACAAATGTAGGGACCAACTGACTTTTTTTTCGCGATTTCAGGTTTAGTCCCATAGTAAAAGTTGTTCATAATGATGAGTACAATGACCCCTTTTCGGGAAATAAGTGACTCAAATTTCAGCATGTATAAATAAATAATAATAAGAGAATGAAAGAAATTATAATTTCTTTTTCTATCTTTTTCTAAATTGATCAATACAATTTTGTTTCTATTTAGGTAAAATACGTAGCTAATTTTTTGTTTTAACAATATCATAAACTTATTATACTGATAATACCAGTATTTGTTCGGGAGCCACACCTGTGTTTCTCTTTACTGTACACAAATATTACATGCACATTGTACCCAGACAGCTTAATCTTCTTTTTTCTCCTCGCCTTTCCCAATTATGTTGGGGTCGGCTCCTGGTCTAACCAGATGCGCCTGAACATCAGTATTTTACATGGAGCCACTGCCATCAGCCCCCGCAGCCCAGTTACTGATAATGGCTGTCTCATCCGTTCGTGTGGTGCCGGACGTAAAGAATTGCACCACCCTTTTTCTTCTCATGGGTGTCGTAAAAGGCAACTAAGTGATTCACCAGAGGATGGGCAGTAGCGTTCTCTGAGTATTTAACTAACCAACTGCGATCGCCAACCCGCAAGTAGTGTTGTAGCGCCTCTTGGGACCACCTAGACCGCGAGGAAGAAAACCTCTACAAAAAATTACGGGAGGTAGGGCCTGCGAGCAGCAGACTCGGGGTAGTCTGCTGCCTGACTAGCAGTTGGCGTAGCTGGCGTAGTTGGCGCAGCTGGCGTAGCTGGTAAAGGCCCGTGAGGTGAAGGTGCGTGCAGTGTCCCGTGTGCGCCACCGAGGAGGGTGCGGCTGACGTTAGGCCGCACGGGTAGAAGGGGCTCGCCTGCTTGTGGCGGGCTGAGATCTGTCGGGGGTGGTTGTGTGAATACTCACGGGTTCTCGCGCCCCCGGCTAAGGTAGTTGAAGGAACACCGTGGTGGTTTTAGTCGGTAAGAGTGCGACACTGGCTTCGCCTACCCCGGGCGGAAAGCGTCCATGAGGACTTCCTAACGCCGAAAAAAAAGGCTATAAAATCCGTGAGAATTCTTAGTTCCGGAATGATGCTGTAAAATGAGCTTCAGCAACCGGGACCGACAGCTAACGTGCTTTCTGAGCCACTGAGGGGTCTTGAGACCATGCCACAAGCCCCTCTCCTGTAAAATGAGCTGTAAGCCATAATCGCGAAAAGGCACTTGCTATGACTGATGGCAAGTACGCCTGACCTAAGTGTGGACGTGACTGCCGATTGATTGGATATTTCCTTAAAATATTTCAGATTTCATTAACGAATGACATCTTTGGAGAGAAAAGAGGTCTAAAGTTGACGACAAAAACTACAGTAGATCATGATGATCTACTGTAGTTTTTCATCATCATCATTTCAGCCTAAAGACGTCCACTGCTGAACAAAGTTCTCCCCCAATAAGTGGGGAATAATAGTACTACCAGTAGATACATAATATTAACTGTTTGTGGTAGTCTGGGTACCTACTTCTTGTTTTTTTTTTTTTTTTTTTTTTTTTTTATTATATTATATATATTTTTTTTATAGTATAGGATGGCGAAACGAGCTAAAGGCCCACCTGATGTTAAGCGGTTACCTTTGCCCATAACAACTTCAATACCACCTAGGCTGTTACCTAAATGGTACCGCAAGTCGGTTCGCCAAACTGAGACATGAAGATGGAAAGTCTCATGTGATTGTAATTTCACCGGCACCCGTACCCTTCAGACCGAAACACAGCAAGCAGCTGTATTATAAGTATGTATTTACGAAAATAAATAAAGTATATAAGTATTATGACCATTGTCTAGTACCCATAGCACAAGCTCTGCTTAGTTTAGGACTAGATGGTACTGTGTAAAATGTCCAAAATATTACCCATTTTCAGTTTTTCCGCTAAACGAAACAACGTAATTTTTAACGCCACTCAAAATCAAGAATCGAGGCTCAAAATCGTAATAAAATAAATCAAATTGCACAGCAAACAGAAATTACGGTTTGAATAAATTTAATTCATTAACACCAATGACGAATTTGTATTTCATTCGAACAGTATTAATCCAATACAAACGTACCGGTATAGCGGTATCATGGGCACAAAGTAAATCAATTAATTTGAATTTCGTGTCCGTTTTATTTAAATTCGGGAAGCGAACTAGGGGTTACAGATATTTCTTGATTGTTGTAATTGGATTATTGCATTGCCTGTTCGAGCTCCTTCACACTAGGTTTCTCCGGCGCAGGTGTTCGATCAACGTATACGCAGCGCAGACCACGGTGTTTTCACTCAGAACAAAATGCTTGGTAGATAGTTCACCTAAATTCAGTGGACCCTTTTGTATGTTTTTTAGGGTTCCGTAGTCCTACAAGGAACCCTTATAGTTTCGTCATGTCCGTCCGTCTGTCCGTCTGTCCTAATCCTTTACAGTTTAATAACTTCTACAGTTATAAACATAAGTAAATGAAATTTTGTCAAAAAATAGTCTAATTATATAGATCTCAATTTTAAAAGACTAAAAAAATCGTGATTACGTATTGTAGGGGTGGCGCCCATACATATGAAATGGGGATGAATTATTTTTTTCGCTGCTCCCCTCGTTTGGGGTATCATTGAATAGGTCTACTAAAATGAAGGTAATGTTTCATACATCACTTTTTTATCAGGTGTACCATCTGCGAAATATAGCTTGCCAAAGTGGCTTGCAATGTGTCCCCCCCCCTGCCATTTCTAAACTATGCAACGTAGAAACTTATAATCTTCCACATTGATAGACCTTTGTAAAAACTCTCTTTTAAAATTATTTCGAGTGTAATGTGATTATAAATTTTTGAGTTATAGTGAGAAAACTGCAAGATACTTAAGACGTCTTAGTTCAAAGGTCACCGACCTTATAGAAAAATGGTCCTGGCAAATAATGCTCCTTTAAAAATATATAATAATAAACAGCAATGATTAATATTCGATTTGATTCGTTTGTAATTAGGAACCCTATAATACTGAGCATGGCCCGACATGCTCTTGGCCGGTTTTTTTTATAGTATAGGATGGCGAAACGGGCGATGTTAAGTGGTTACCTTTGCCCATAACAACTGCAATACCACCTAGGCTGTTGCCTAAATGGTACCGCAAGTCGGTTCGCCAAACTGAGACATGAAGATGGAAAGTCTCATGTGATTGTAATTTCACCGGCACCCGTACCCTTCAGACCGAAACACAGCAATGCAAGCAAGCAAGCATCACTATTTGGCGGAGAAGTAGGTACGGTGGTAGTACTTCCCCGGACGAGCTCTTTCACAAAGGAGCTCTACTACTACTAAATACTACTATTATATCTGTATACTTTATTAAATCTAATGTAATATTCAAATTGGTTGATCATACGTCAACTTCTTTAAAAAACCAGCAGATGGCGTTTCTGATCATTATAATCACAGATTACCTAGTTATAATGCTAAATTTCGCAATTATAAGTAATACAAGTAGGATGGCAGAGAATATTGAGTGTCGGAATGAGATACCATAGGGCCTAGGTTCGATTTTCAGTAAAATGTGTCTTTTTGTCCTTTTTGTATGATTTATTTAATAGTTAGCTAGTTCGTGGTTCAAAGCACCAGATGGCACTACATTTACAAACCGTTGACTTATTTCTCTATCTTCCAATATAAAAGTCGTCTGTGCCATACTCTATGGCACAGACGCCGCGACAACGTGACGTCTACTTCTATAGGTGGTGTACAAAATGTGAATTTTGTCATCGTATATTCATGTCTCTATTTCTGTTGCGAGTAGTCGAAAGTGTCACTACAATGCGGATATCATGTCAAACTTGTCCGTCGGGAGTCATTTTGACGCGCGTCTCAAAGCTATTCGATTGATTTATTTCAATTAATTTGTTTCAGAACATTTTATTTGTATTTTATTGTTGTTTAATTAGATTAATTCATTAAGGAGTGTTTGTTAGTTAGTAATCTGTTACTAAAGCCGTGTCTTCTGCGACCCAAATCTAACAAAACATCCTGACAAAAAATGTTATCATTTTACTTTGGCCAATGGCAATGGGCAGTCAGCCCCACTACTAACCTGCTGACTGGCTAATCTTTTGCCAATCTGTTCCCCACGGCATGAGCTATTATCATTATGTAGCTCATGTCGACACGATAGAAGAAGACTTAGGCCAATCAAATGTAGCCAAACAGCTAGGTCACGCCCCCATTTTGTTAGAAAAACATGTTAGGTTTAGAAATAACAAAAATATGGTCGCAGGAGACGCGCTTTTGTTGTGAATATTCTGGACTGGATTTTGTTTGTTAATTCTTTGTCTGTTTTTTTTTAACAATGCACCTACTCGGACTATTTAATATGTATCGTACGGGGAAAAATTGTTTTGTTTTATACTTTATATATTTTTTCATCTATTTTTGAACATGGTACTCAATTTTATTCTATTTGGTTTTCTCGAAAGTTATGGACTCTCAGTGTATCGGGAGCCCAACGGTTGATGTTGGGCGTTCAGTATTTGTGACGTCATCTGCTACGTCAGTTTTAGTTCGGACTTTGCGCTATAGATGTCGCTATAAGGGATTAGATAAAATCACATAATATTTTTTTAGGAAATTACCCTATAGGATTGCCATTTTAACATCTCCCGTGAATTGATAAATTCTCTTAGGGATTTGAACAAAGCCCTGTTTTTAACATTATCCTTGCGACATACACATACCGTAAAATGCCCTAACTTTGCCAACAAGCCCTACTTGCCTAAGGCATTAACTTAATTTTTACACACACTGACACTTTATAACTGAACCAAATGTTAGCGTTGTCATAGTTTTCAAAGCTCCCCAAGTACGGAAATCATAGCTATTATAGTTTACTCAAAAAACAACTAGGCAAAGTAGGGCTTGTGGGCCCAGTTAGGGCAGTTTCCGGTACCATAGTTAGTCAATGATATTTAAAAGTACTATTAAATATTAATTGCCTACACCGTCTAAATTTAACTTTTTATCCTCGGACGAATAAAAAAAGGCGGACGGAATCTCTGCAGCATTTTAACACACCAGATATATATTGTAATTTTATTTGTGACACTACGACAATTACTACCGTCACACGAAATTTGTTGCGTAATCGCGGCTTTTTGTCTTACTATGGGTGTGAATATACAGTATGTCAGCCCGTACTCTAAGCACAGAATATCGAATAGTACTAACTTACAGAACGGCCACTCACCACCCCCCGCCAGTTTAAGATACCGCACCCCGCACCCGCCCACAGTTTGGACTGCAAGATTGCAATGGATGTCAATCGCCAGTTGCTATACAAGCACGCCATCTCTGAGAACTACTGAAAAGCCCTTGGCATTACAAGCGGCGAGCATCCCTAACCTAAACGTGTTTGTGCGTTTGTATACAGACGCAATCTTGTGTACCACCTACATAGGTGGTGCTAGCATTTATATTGTATTTAGTGTCCGAGGTGTGCTCTAAGCGAGCCGTCTTACTATAGGTGCTTCATTTATTGCTTAGCGAGATTCCGTCCGCCTTTTTTGATTCGTCCATGTTTTTATCATTGTAAATTATAATTATTTTTATTTATTTATTATTATTGGAACAGACAACAATTGGGTCTAGTGGGTTAGTAACAAAATGCCTTATTCTATGTTAGTACTTAATAACTACAATAGTGACCTGGCCCGGTTGAGCGTTGTCCGGTTGAGATCATAATGGACCCTAAATAAATGAAATAAAAAAGAAAGGCTTTCCAATTCAGTTCTACCACAGTTTTACCGATTCCTTACTCATCACCGCACTCACGCGAGGTGGAATCTATAAAAATGTCAATACAAGACAGAGAAGGAAATACTTAAGTGAACTGTTGTCCACGTGACAAGGAGCAGACTTTGTTGGCACACACGTTGCGACATCATATGGACAGAAACGGGAGGGTGAGTGTACCAATTGTGCGCCTGACATATTAATTTAACTAAATAATTGTCTATTAGAATTCTATTTTTAGGGGCATTGTCTCGGTATTTTGTGGAGTCTTTTGTTGCGTTATTGCTGTAGATTTTGTTTTAGATCTGTTTTAGTCGTGAAGCTTCGTGTCGTGTTTATAGTGGTATATGCTTAAGATTCTCTTTTATGTAATAGTACATTATGATACAAGTTATGTTATGTTCCGTGTGGTGCCGGACGTAAAGAATTGCACCACCCTATATCTTCTCATGGGTGTCGTAAAAGGCGACTAAGGGATTCACCAGAGGATGGGCAACAGCATTCTCTGAGTATTTAACCAACCAACTGCGATCGCCAACCCGCCTGCCAAGCGTGGCGATTATGGCATATCCCCCCCAACCGGTTGAGGCCTATGTCCAGCAGTGGACGTCTTTCTGATGAAATGATGATGATGATGATGATGATGATACAAGTGAGCTAAACTAAGTGAGCTGAGTATAATGGCCAATGCTCACGAATTTCATTCGAATTTTTTACACACTTGCGAGGAAAAAAAATATGAACATATTTTAGACAAATATTGAATTTTGTGAAAAATGGCGAGTGGATTTCTGTATTCGCACGCCGTGCCTTTGGTTGAGTGATGTATAGCTATGCGTGCGCAGGTGGTTGAAGGAAGCCGCTAAACAGCCTAATCTATACTTAAAATGAAACAGCAGATATGTCAAAACTGTGTCTGTCCGCTTAAACTACTAAACAGATTTCAATGAAACTTTATAATGATAAATGCCCACAGTTTGAAGCTACATATAGGATATATCTTATCTCAGTTATTAGTTTTATTTGGTCCTGCGATGCAACTAAACACTCTACTTTACATCGAAATCGGAAGTCATGAAGGATTTAATAAAAAAATTGAAACAATCTTTATGCAATAAACGTATGTATAACTAAAAAAAAAGTATTTAAGTATTATATCCATTGTTTAGTACCCATAGTACAAGCTCTGCTTAGTTTGGGACTAGATGGTGATGAATGTGTGAAATTAACCAAAATATTTTTTATTTATATTCCTTCTTCTAGGTTATACATTTCTTTTTCCTCGCCTTTTCCCAACTATGTTGGTCGGTTGGTCGGCTTCTAATCTAACCAGATGCGGCTGAACATCAGTATTTTACACGGAGCGACGCCATCAGACCCCCGCAACCCAGTTAGTATGCAATACCGACATCCTAAGGGTAGATCAGTTGTCAGAGTTTCAGGCTTCTGACTACCCCTAATTAATGCCATCGATATTCGTATGACAATCGGTGTCGCCGCCAGCGCCTTACGATTTAACGACAGCAATGTGCTGTTGTAACAGAATAATATAATTCTGTCAGGCGCTAAACTATTAGCGCATAATAATAATTATGATGGTGGAATGTAAGTAAATAAAGTTAGAAAAGTATCAAAATTCACTTGTTAATTGTCCGGTCAGTCGAGAACGTGTCCTCTGTAAAAAACTTAAAATTAAATTATTGTAATTGGAGTTACTCAGCGTTTCATTGAAGAAACCTCGAAGAAGAAAAGTACTTGTGTCTGAAAATAAAATCGAGACCAACGGCTTAACGTGCTCTCCGAGGCCACAAACATAGTAAAACGTATAGAGAGTGCTGCGAACAATCATAGTGAAGCCAAGAAAAACCGTGTTCTTCGAACGTTCCTCAAGCTTTATTCACTGTTTAAAACTACTTTTAGAACATTCCTCAAGCTTAAATTAATTGATCACAGTTCAACGTGGTTCAACTGAGTTTAGCTTTATTTTATACTGTCACCTGTTTCGGCATTTGAGCAGAGATTTGATCTGTAATCACTCAAGTGTGGTGGAGACTACGCTTGAGTAGAGATTTCTTTCCTTGTTTAAGTTATATTCGTGACTCGTGTGCTATGTTGTTGAATTTATGTTTATAATTACCGTATTGGAATAAGATCGATGCTCAAGTAACGATTATATCCTTAAGTAGTTATCAGTTGATTGAAGATCAAACTTGTGGAACGTTCTGTATTACGGACCTTACTCTAGATATCATCGGAGTTCTTAGAAAAAGTTGCACAGAGTACAGATGAAACATTATTTTATTTCCATGAGTCGACACTAAGGCATCTACCCTACCACCTGCAGATTGAGTCTATTACCAAACGATTTATTTATGTTCTGCCTTGATCACGCCGTCACAGCCCTCTTCATTCATATGTCATGATGAAGCCGAGTTGCATCACAATCGGTTAAGACTATGTTAATTGTAAGTTTAACTACACTAAAGTTTAGAGTGGTTTTGAGGGTGATGTGTTGTTATCAAAGACCAGTAAAGACGCCACATGAACAAAGTTTTGCATGAGACTATCTTTAGATGTTGGCGGGGGATGAGGGGCGAACGACGTGTTATGATTGGTCAGCTCAAAAATTTGGTGGTATGATTAGTGGCGGTCGCTGACGGAATGACGAAATAATTGGTGGCGGGGCAGCTTTTATGCAGTGCTAACGCATAAACTTGATGATTGCGGGTATCTGTCTAATTGGCGTCTTTAGAACTGGTTTACGACTATGATATAGCTTGATAGTCTTGTACTTACAGGGGAAGACTTAATTAAAGTCTATATCAATCCAATCTACAATGTATGAAATTTAAAAAAAAAAAAAAAAAAAAAATAGTTTATTCATCAAAAAATTACAGAAGTTACAAGAAATATTAGAGTGATACAAAAATATTAGAATACCGTTGGGTTACAATTCTTGTATGTTGCAAAATCTGTACAAAATTTTACTAACCCTGCCTCCTAAACTAGGGTAACCTGTATCATAAGAGACAGTTTTTGGACATGAAATATATAGAATATGATTTAAAGCAACACAAGTGAACAATTTTTAGGTATTCTTAGCATACTCTTGAGTGGGTTTGTGTATTATTTGTGATGTTTTATGAGGAGTGGAGGTGTGTATGCGTAGGGGGGTGTGTGTATGTGTGGGCTGTGTAAACTAGTAAGAAAAGGTGTGTGTGTTTCTATTTTGAAATAGAAACCCTACTGAATAAGACACAAACATCAGTTTCCTTTTATCATCATCATCATTATTTGAGCCGAAAGACAACCACTGCTGGAAATAGGCCTCCCCCAAGCATCAGAAAAAACAACCGGTCCTGCGCTTTCCGCATCCAGCGGATTCCCGCGACCTTCACCAGGTCGTCGGTCCACAGCCGGTCGATCCTTTGCGACGAAAATATTTAAAAGACCTTTTTAATTGTTTTTGCTATAGAAGTTATTAAACTTTTGCGAATTTCACTCATGTTAAACTATATATACGAGACTTTTCGCGTTTTTATGTGCGCCGAAACGGTCAGTATTGTGTGTCGTGATAATACCGTGTTACGGACAGCGACGTTACGAAAAACCAACCGCGGGTAGTTCGAGAAAACACCCGCCGCTTAAAAAGATGACACCTGCTTACTTCAGACTGCTCGTGACCACGGCCAATGCAACTTCGCTGAAACGTCAAGGTTAGTCAAAATGTTTGTTGTGATGCGCGAAATAAATATGTTTTTGCTATTCTGGATTCAACTTAGTTTTCATGGAATTTGTGTAAGTAAGTAATTTATTCGCAGAAGATATGGTACATAAGTTCTTAAAAATGTAATACATGTTCAATAGCACATCTCGCCTTTAGCAGGCATGCGAAAACTTCAGTTTATGCGTCCAGTAGGCAATTACATCAATTATTTAATTGGATTGACTCATACTTAAAGATGGCGTGAAGATGAAAAGATCACTCCCCAATAAATCATATTATCAGGGATTTTTAGGGAATTTAGGTTTATATTTGGATGCATTCAGGTTTTAATTCAACTTATTTTTTTAAGAAGGCGCAATCTTTTTGTGAAACCAATTTATTATTGCATAATCCTTATCCACAAGAGTTACTCTGAGTTAATTTGTACGGTATATATTTTTTTTTTAATATCTGTAAAGACTCTTGTCACCTTAGTTTTCCTGCAACCACGAACGCTGCAAAGCTTTCGAAACGTCAGGAAAACCAATTTAAATAATATACGCGATGTAATCCGGTTAAACTTGTTTTATTATAATGTGTATTGATCGCGAAAACCTAAGAAATGATTAGTTACTCTAAGTTTTTTTTGTAATGATCCACTAAACTGGATAAAACACTTTTTTGTTAACAATATAGTAGTGGTTTCAAGGACATGACCAAGTGCTTATCCTTCTAGAAGTGGATACAACATGCAAGAGATAGATACACTCAAGAGATTACCCGAAATTAAATTACAATTATATGTTCAAGTTAAACCTCAGCGGTGACAGCTTTCTTTATAAAAATGACCGATGCGTTGAAAATATCAAATTTATTTTGGTTGCTGTTGTACAACGAGCACATACGGTACATGGGTGAATGTTGGCCGTAGTTGGTGCGAAAAAAAGGAAGATGAAACGTTTGTCTATTTATGACACGACTACCGGAGCGTGGTACCGAGAGTTGAAGTTTCTCAAGTATATCTGGACTGTCGATGACCCCCTTCAAATTATTATTATAATCTTTGTCTAACGCAGAATACTACTAGAAATAGGCCCATAGGTCCATCACGAAATTTTCAAGTAAGTAGTTACCGCAAGGCTGGCTGGTTCAACCATCAAATCAAATCAAATCAAATCATTTTATTTGCAAATATGTGTAAAATAATAGATGATGTTATATAAATAAAAAGTCCTTGTTCCATATTTTGCCATGCAAGGCGTGCAAATTAGTCATATTAAAATGACAATTAGTTTAAAAATAATAGCAGGTAGATATAAAATATTAAAAAATTCAGAGGTACAATTATTAATTAATAGTAAAATGGTTAATAATAAATTCATTCAAAATAGTAATAATAATATGATCTAAAATAGTCAGTATTAATTGAGAGGTAAATCGAATATCTCAAATTATAGTCTCCTTTTGTTTGTCATCAATAAAATCTAGAACAGAGTAATAACATTTATTGACTAAGAATTTATGCAGGCATTTCTTAAAGATGTTAATACATTTCTGACTCCTGATAGTTTTTGGTATATTATTGTATATCCTTGGGGCCATACCTAAGATACTCTTGCTAAATAATGCCGTACTGTGAGGCTTGCACCAAATAGTATTTGGGTGTCGTCTAGAGGTTAGTGTTTGATATAGATCAAAATTCAATTTAACAAACGCTGCCATTTCATATATATACAACGATGGCAGAGTGAGTACATTCAATTCTCTGAAGAAAGGTTTGCAACTATTGGTTGGTTGGAGTTTACAAACTGCCCGTAAACATCTTTTTTGGGCTTTGAAAGCACTATCTTTGTCAGTTGAATTTCCCCAATAAATGATACCATACCTTAGACTACTTGTCACAAACGCATTAAAGGCTACCAAAACAGTAGAACGGTTTGTTATTTTGGATAGCCTATATAGGGCATAAGCAGATTTATTTAATTTTTTACATAATGTGTTTATATGTTGTTTCCATGACAAATGGCTATCTAGCTGAAGACCAAGAAATTTTGTATTATCAGTTTCCTCTATTGTAGTATTTCCGTAATGAATAATTGTTTTAGGTCTATTTATTTTCTGATTAAATGTTATAATTTTTGTTTTGTCCAGATTTATTTTTAGGTTATTACTTATCAGCCATTTAATTATATTATTGAGGGCATTATTTATGTCATTTTCAAATGTATTATAATCCTTACCTGTATAAAGTAGTGTGCTGTCATCAGCAAATAAAATCATTTGATGGTTTGTACATTTGACTATGTCATTGATGTAGGTGATAAACAATAACGGGCCAAGTATACTACCTTGTGGAACACCATAGGCAGGCTTCCTAACTTTAGACATGTATGTGGCTTCTGTAATCGTCTTTGCGCATAATGCATTAATACA
The DNA here is from genome assembly GCA_949699075.1 of Asteroscopus sphinx. Lineage (NCBI taxonomy): Eukaryota > Metazoa > Arthropoda > Insecta > Lepidoptera > Noctuidae > Asteroscopus > Asteroscopus sphinx. The sequence continues at coordinate 28,702,378 of OX453010.1, read as the reverse complement.
AGTGATTTGGGCACGATTGCTTAAGTAGGACCTCATGAGTTTCAAAATGTTTCCTCTGACTCCATACCTTTCTAACTTGCGTAAAAGTATTTCATGATCTACGCAATCAAATGCCCTAGACATATCCATAAAAACAGCTGCAGCGGGAGTCCTAGTATCGACATGACTTACAATTTTCTCGATTACTTCATATACGGCCATATTTATAGATCTGTTCCTTCTGAATCCATATTGTTCCTTAACTAGGATATTGTTTGTTTCAAAAAAGGAATAAAGGGAATTATGAATTACTTTTTCAATTATTTTTGAGAATATCGGTAGCAGTGCTATTGGCCTATAATTTGATATAGTTTTTTTATCACCTTTTTTGTGTAAAGGTTTGATTAATGAAGTTTTTAACCTCTCAGGAAAATGGCCATATTCAATACAAAGGTTAACAATGTAGCTTAAGACAGGTGCAATTATAAATGATGCTATTTTGACAATTCTTGTAGTAATACTATCATAGCCACAGCTACCAGTGTTTTTTAATGAGTGAATTATATTTATAATGTCATGATGAGATGTAGGTGGCATAAATATGGATTTGGGATTGACGTCAACATTTGAATAACTTACAGGAATCAGATAAGAATTAGTAGGTTTGATTTCGTCGATAAAATAGTCATTAAATACTTCCGCTATTAATCGTGGGTCATTTATTTCTTTCCACCATCGTTTATATATACTTTTTTACTGATTACAGTGCAACCCATCACTCAGGTTGTCCGATGAGTGTTGTCGAATACCGCCCACGTGCTACTCAATCATTATTAATTGGCCCAGTCGCATCTTGATCTCCGTATTGAGTGATTCAGCGCCCATCAGACCGATTTGCAGTGAGGTGAGCTCACTGTGTGTTTGTGAATGTAACCTTTTTTTTTGTTTTTGGGTGGAAATCCTCATGGATACCCTCCGTCTGGGAATGGCGGAGGGGTATGTCGGACTCCTACCGACTAATACCACACGATGGCTATCCTCTGCACAAAATAGAGGAGCTCCGGGAACTCCAGTGAACCGCGCCGGTGTTGTGAATGTTACCTATACCTAGTGATAAGTGAAAGCAGTGGTTGTGGAATTACAACATATATTGTTTTAGTTACAAAGACAGTAACAAATATAGACGAAGTGCTGCGAACAATCATAGAGAAGCCAAAAAAAACTATGCACCTTCGTGTACAACCAGCGCTCATGGCTCACGCACACACCATGCACCTGAAAAATATTAGCTTTCGCAATGCATAGTGGACGATGCCGCGACATGTGTACTGAGAGGGGTGAGCACGGTTTCAGGTGCATGTGTGTGCGTGAGCGCTGGTTGTATACAATACAATACATTATCTATATTTGCAATAAATAGGGTACATCGAATGTTGTTACCAAAGACATAGTAAAAAATAACTATGTCTGTGGTTCATCATCATCATCATTTCAGCCTTAAGACGTCCACTGCTGGACATAGGCCTCCCCCAAGCAAATGTTGGGGGGATATGCCATAATCGCCACGCTTGGCAGGCGGGTTGGCGATCGCAGTTGGTTGGTTAAAGACTCAGAGAACGCTGCTGCCCATGCTCTGGTGAATCCCTTAGTCGCCTTTACGACACCCATGAGAAGAGATAAGGGTGGTGCAATTCTTTGCGTCCGGCACCACACGGACTAGTCCGGCACCACACGGACTGGCTACTGGACTGGTGGGGGGTATTATTGGATTTCCTTAATAATATTGAGTAACCCCCAAAGACTCAAACGGCACTTAAGGAGAATGTAACAGCCAAGTGGCGCCCCCATCAGTAAATATTACTCGCTGAATACATAATTTATCGAAAATTCGTTTTTAACAATTGAAGTACAGGTACTGCAGTTTAATAAGAAACTATTGACTCTGTAAATTATACTTCGCTGTAGTCGTAGATAGAAAAAGTGCGAAAAACGGCCAGTTTTGAGTAATAATACTGCAACTACTACTGATACTACTGATAGCTTACTTAAAATGTTGCGCCAACTAGGCGAAATGACGGATTTTTATTTTATGATAACAACTTTATGTAATTATTTTATTGTTTTTAACGCATTTACGCATGCGAAGCACAACAGAACTTTATGTAACTCATTTCTAGCAAATCATCATCATCATCATCATCATCATTTCAGCCAAAAGACGTCCACTGCTGGACATAGGCCTCCCCCAAGCATCGCCACAACGGCCGGTCCTGTGCCTTCCCCAGGACCAGGACCTTCACCAGGTCGTCGGTCCACCTTGTGGGGGGCCTACCCACGCTGCGCCTTCCAGTACGCGGCCGCCACTCCAGAACTTTACTGCCCCATCGGCCATCCGTTCTGCGAGCAATGTGCCCCGCCCACTGCCACTTATGTTTGGCAATTCTTCGGGCTATGTCGGTTACTTTCGTTCTCCTGCGAATCTCCTCATTTCTGATTCGATCACGCAGGGACACTCCGAGCATAGCCCTCTCCATTGCCCTTTAATAATAATAATAATAATAATAATTCATTTAATTCAGGCATCAAGGCCCATAAAAAATACATTAAAACAATACACAATAAAACTTAAATAATAAAAATATGCTATACACTAATACATAAGAAGACCTTTGAGTGACTTTGAGCCTTCTTATCAGGCCCATTGTGAGCGACCACGTTTCAGTACCGTAAGTAATTACTGGCAACACACACTGGTCAAAGACTTTCGTCTTGAGACACTGCGGTACTTTGGACGAGAAGATATCTAGCAAATAAACCATTCTTATTCTTATTCTTAAAGCTAAACTCAGCTGAACGTAACGTCCGTGTGGTGCCGGACGTAAAGAATTGCACCACCCTCTCTCTTCTCATGGGTGTCGTAAAAGGCGACTAAGGGATTCACCAGAGGATGGGCAGCAGCGTTCTCTGAGTATTTAAACAACCAACTGCGATCGTCAACCCACCTGCCAAGCGTGGCGATTATGGCATATCCCCCCCCTTTGGGGGAGGCCTTTGTCCAGCAGTGGACGTCTTTCAGCTGAAATGATGATGATGATGAAACTCAGCTGAACTGTGATCAATGAATCTATGTTCTAAAATTAAATCCCAACTCAAAGCTAGTTTTAAACAGTGATCAGTGTTCGCTTGAGGAGCGTCCTGTAATACGAGCCTTAGATTGTAAGTGATGAAAAAATTATCTCTAGCATACGAATACTTTTTCCGCATACTTACATACTTTTTACTATGTCGTGCAGCAGCTCTAAGCATTCAGCTACTGCTTTTATCGTTTTCTGTTCTTTGTTCATGTATTATGCCACAATTGATAATACGGTAAATTGACCATCAAATATTCTGCGAGTTTTTTAACCCCACCTAAATCTTAATATAGTTGATTGCTATTAATTAACACAATTAATATGTTCTCAATGAGATCCATTATTAGACGTTGACGTATCGCTGCCATCGATCACTGTAAACGAAAACTATTATAAGAAACGCCCTTCGGGACCTCATTTCCTTACTTACATGATAACAAAAGGCTTGGTTACACTGGGCGAGCTGCTAATCTGGCAGTAGACAGCTACTATCTTCGCTAAATCATATGCCAGTAGCTTGACTTGTGTCTCAGCCGGTCACACAACGATAAATAGCTGCTATAAAGATGGTGGCTAGCCTCTGCTAGACAGGCCTAATGCGATTGGCGAGTGAAAATAAAAATGTTGTTTTTTCTCAGATGCGACCTACTAACCGACTCGTACATGACAGTAACACCATATGGTGCTAGTGCATTTTATTTTTATTCTTCTTTCCTGTCGCAGGTCTACTGGAAGAAATTGTTTATTTTTAAACGAAAAAACAAAAAACAAAACAAGCTAAAGGCCCACCTGATTTTAAGCAGTTACCTTTGCCCATAACAACAGTAATTACTACCTAGGTTGTTACCTAAATGGTACTGCAAGTCGGTTCGCCAAACTGAGACATGCAGATGGCCAGATGGAAAGTCTCATGTGATTGTAATTTACCGGCACCCGTACCCTTTCTTTTAGAAATAAGCAGTACCTTTGCGTTCAATTGACTTTTTTATGTATCTTGTGTGGTGTGTGTACATAAATTGATAAATAAATAAAATAGTTTAGTCCCACGGTGCGAGAAGCTGCACTGAAGTAGCTTGCACTGAAGTAGCTTGCACTGAAGTAGCTTGCACAGTCTCGTACGCTACCTAGCACTGTGTAACCAAGCCTTTACGCCCGGATGACACGAGGCTAGTATTTCTAGCTAGTTTTTTTTTTTTTTTATTCTTTTTTTTTTTTTGAGGCTTTAGTACACCGCGGTGACTATGCCAGCCTCATAGGTACCTCATATTATTGTTACATTAAAAAATATACAAAACTATACTATGTACAATAAATAATATCAACATATAACCTCGGACCTTCTTAAAAATACTTCTTTTATGAATTTATATACAGCCACTGCATTTTTAGATAAAGGTTGGCGTAGAATGATGTTAATTCCACCATTGTAAAAATCTGTACCAATACAACTATATAATAAATCCCTAATTCTAGCTAGTTAAAAAAAAACATTTATTTCAGACTAATTGATGTCCTTTTCGAGTGAAATATCATTTTAATAACGGACAAAGTGAAACTGTATTTATACAAAACCCTAATCAAACTTATTAAACCCTAATCAAATTTATTTTATAAGTTCTATAATAATTTTCTGAGAAATTTTCATCTATATCTGGCGACTCTGTATAAAGTGATTATAACACTTTCAATTTGTTTTGAGTGATATAATCACTTTCAATTCACAAACATAATATATAATTAAAATAAATTAATAATAATTTCATAGGTTTTCGCGATCACTACACATTATAATAAAACAAAGTTTAACCGGATTATATCGCGTATATTATTTAAATTGGTTTTCCTGACGTTTCGAAAGCTTTGCAGAATTTCGTGGTCGCAGGTCTACCTGCTAGTCTACTAAGATGACAAGCGTCTTTACAGATATTTCAAAAAAAAATAAAAAAAAATCTACCGTACATTATTATTAATTAAAATAGTTTCGATGCACGCAGTAATCACTCACAATATCATTATCTTTTACAGTATTGCGTGCTGTTTGAGACATGATTAAATAATATACGTGATATAATCCGGTTAAACTTTGTTTTATTATAAATAGATTAATAAAGATTTAATTTTATTATTTTTAATAGAGTTATTCCAAATGAGTTGAATGCATAAACATTAATTCCGATAACGTAGCTCACAGGAACAACAGGGTTTTTGTTACATATTGTATAATATTAATGAGATTTATTCATATTTAGTTTCCTTAACATTCCCACTACTGGGCAAATATCTTCTTCATTGTCTACCCGTTTAATTATGAGGATTGCTTTTTCTATAATTTTTTAAAAATTGTCCACAGCGAGTCGCCTGAATTTTTCCAGGCAGGTCTCTACGGTGATTTTTTATTATAACTTACATCAACTAGGCCTATTGCTGGACTTAGACCTCTTCAAAGTTGCGCCACTATACTCAGTCCTCTGCCTTCCGCATCCAGTCCCCCCAGGTCACTTTTTGGTCATCGGTCCACCTGGCGGGGTGCCCTAATATACGCTGCGTTTGCCGATTCGCGGTCTCCACTCAAGGAGTCGTCTGCTTCAGCGGCCATCAGTCCTTCGACAGACATGGCCAGCCCATTGCCACTTCAGCTTACTGATCCTACAAGCTATGTTGGTCACTCCAGTTTTTCTCCGGATAATCTCGTTACGGATCCTTCAAAGAAACTCCAAGCATAGCTCATAACACATAATCATACTTACATAATTAATGATTTATTATTATTCGATAAAACTCTCATAATAACTTCTGTCATTTGATCAAATTATCTGGCTGCAGGCTTAAATTCTTTAATTTGTCATCATTTTGAAGCTGGGCAGGTATCCAAGCGATGTCAAGCGGTGCAGGTACAGTCGACTTCATGACAGTGGTAACACGTCAATTCGAAAACCGCCCTTACTGCTTATGAAATAAAGATGCTGCTAATGTCAAAGTGTTACCACCGACGTGCGGTCGACTGTACTAATCAGACGCCATATAGTAACCTGCTATATACCTACGTGTTATCATGCTTTGACTTATAATTACCGCTGTCAATTTGTCATTAGTTTTGAATGACATGTGACATGACTTACGATTATTACAAGTACCTAACATTTATTATAGCGTTTATGTTGGTTGGAGGGTAAAAAAATATTCCACCTGACTGGATGACTGACAGTCAGGCTGACTGACTTGTACAAAAGGTAGCGAGGGTGGAAATAGCGTCCGATGGACACTGTCATGCTAGTAGTAGTAGTAGAGCTCCTTTGTGAAAGAGCTCGTCCGGGGAAGTACTACCACCCTACCTACTTCTCCGTCAAATAGTGATGCTTGCATTGCTGTGTTTCGGTCTGAAGAGTACGGGTGCCGGTGAAATTACAATCACATGAAACTTTCCATCTTCATGTCTCAGTTTTGCGAACCGACTTGTGCTACCATTTAGGCAACAGCCTCGGTGGTATTGCAGTTGTCATGGGCAAAGGTAACCGCTTAACATCAGGTGGGCCTTTAGCTCGTTACGCCATCATATACTATAAAAAAAAATGCTAGGTGCATCACCTAACTGTATGAAACTTGGATTTGAAAGCGCGGAATAGATTCCGTAGTTATTGATGATTGCAAAAATACTTCCAAAATTAAGATGCCATTTTTTATACATTTTAGAACGAGAATCAAGTAACAAGGTATATGAACATCCTTCTTTAAAAAGTTCCTCGTTCAACCAGTCATCCTGTAAACACATAGGTTTTGCTGTGTTTCAGATGGTCAAAATCATCCATTTATCAAACATGGCAGCAATGACCAAGCCATATTTGTGGAAATTGTGGAAAAAAGAAATCGCTCACGACCAGCCCCCTTAGCCAAGTTGACAATCTACAATCGTCAGCGAAAAAGTCAATCGTTTAGATATGTCATTCCCATACATTTTTATTGTTTTCTATAGCGTTGACGATTGTAGATTGTCAACTTGGCTAGAGGGGCAGGATTCGAACTTGCGACCCCTGATTCAGTACACCAGTGCTTTACCGTAAATCCTGTTCGTGAGCGGTTTTTTTCCACAATTAATATTTTTAACTTTTCTGTAAGTCTGCAAAGTTGTCAACAACAAACAAAGCCGATGGACTGAAACAACTTTTAATTGAAATTTGTTGCTTATGGTCGACTTTATCATGAACATAATACGCTTGACGATTAAAGTTAACGAAATGGAAACGCTGCCCTACTTTTCGAAATAATACTTCAAAATTAATCAGATGGAAACAATCAACAGTAATTGTTTAATTCAATTACTGTTATTTATTTCAGATATTATTAATTGCTTGAAATTTTATTCTATTTTTCAAGTCAGACATGTGGTACACACGGCTACACATCAAGCTGTATAAAACCAGTAAAGGATGACCTATACAATGTTGTAAGGAAAACCTATACAATGCGAGGTCAGCTTATACTGGAAATGTACAGCTTGATGTGTAGCCGTGTGTACAAACACGAATAATTATACAAATATTAAAATATTTTTGGGACATTTTAACACAGCACCATCTAGTCCCAAACTAAGCAGAACTTGAACTATGGGTACTAGACAATGGATATAATACTTATATACTTTTTTTTTGTAAATACATACTTATTATACATAAGAAACACCCAGACCAACACAAACACTTATGTTCATCACACAAATATGTGTGTCCTGTGGTAATTGAACCCATGACCTTGTGATCAGCAATCCAACACTCTAACCACTAGATCACAGACGTCGTCAAAAAAGAAAACAGATTTACTACATGAAAATAAAATTAGACAGGAGTTTAGAGTACAAAAGGCACTCATGTTTAGTCATCATCAACTTAGCCTAACGCAGTCCACTGATGGACATAGACCCCTCCCAAGCCATCAATGCATAAGTAAATAATAACTAATAAAAAGGCAAGGCAAGGATAACTGCTTATATGTTTTACTCCTAAGATTGGCGATACGCAGCGTCATCTAATACACACACACATTATTTGGTAATTCCATGTTCTTTAATTGTTATATCTGTGTAGTCTTAAATATAAGTAAAGTTCTTTCACCTAATGAAAATGTTTGTATTACATAAGCCTTCAAAGGCCAAATTATATAACGCTAGCTGCGGAAGGGCCCTGGTAACCTGTAATACAGGTTTTGAATAAAAACCTGCTTCAGGCACCAGTCTCTCACAAAGTTGGTTTTTATAATTTTGGCACATTTAAAAAAACAAAGTTTAACCGGATTAAATCGCGTATATTAAATTGGTTTTCCTGACGTTTCGAAAGCTTTGCAGCATTTTGTGGTCGCAGATAGACTAAGATGACAAGCGTCTTTAAAAATATTAAAAAAAAAAATATCTTCCAATCAAACAAACCAAACCAATAATACATAACGCAATGTAATCCGGTAAACTTATAATGTGCAGTGATCGGGAAAAACTAAAAAAACTAAATTAATTTATTTTATTATAAACTTCGGTAGCCATTTTCGATATTGATCTCAGAACAAGGAATGATTGATTTCAAACGCTCAAATAGGTACTGATATCACGTTGGCAAGATAGTTGTTTGATATGTTTGAAGAGGTTACCTTGCTAATTTTCTGACACACATAACATAACATCACGCCTGTATTTCCCCGAAGGGGTAGGCAGAGGTGTAATAGTACACCCACATTTCGCCAGTTATGTTATAGTCCCATGTAAAAGGGGGCGAGCCTATTGCCATTGACCGGGCGAAAATCCAGACTCCAGGCTGCTACTGAGAATTTCCTAATGAAAAAACCCAATAACACTTTGCCCGGCCCGGGAATCGAACCCAGGACCCCACACTCAGCAGTCGCGCTTGCAACCACTAGACCAACGAGGCACTCCTTTTCAGTAATTTTCTGACGTTTTGTCTCTTTCCAGGGTAATGCCACCAGACATGGCGATTTCGATGAGGCACACGAAGCTGAAGGCTGAGGAGGCGGCCCTCCTGGCCGGAGAGATCAACAAGCCCTCGTGGGAGTCCCGAAACGAGGGCATCCACGAGAGAGTCAGCTTTGAGGACTGCATCTGGGGATTCGATCTGGCGGGTGGAGTGTATTATAAGACTCCGTTGAGAGTTACTTTCGTAAGTTCATTTAAAATTATCATCATCATAATCAGTTCATTACTGTCCCACTGCTGGGCACGGGCCTCTTCTCAGAATGAGAAGTTTTCAGGCCTTAGTCCACCACGCTGGCCTACTGCGGGTTGTTAGACTACAAACACAATCGAAAACTTTATGGAGCACTCTTAGGTGTGCAGGTTTCCTCGCGATGTCTAGAAGGCGCAGCTTGGGTAGGCCCCCCACAAGGTGGACCAACGACGTGGTCAATGTCGTGGAAAGCGCAGGACCGGTCGTTGTGGCGATGTTTGGGGGAGGAATGCTGCTTGGCATTCCTGTAGACGTCTTATGGCTGAAATGATGACGATGATGATGATCAAGGGTTAAGACTTTTAAAGAGGTTGGTAACGCATCGGTGATAAGATGACCTGCATGCTCGTTTGCCTTCTCTATTTAAGAAAAAACCACTAGTTTTGCTCACTGCGTGTTGGTGTTTTTAACACGCTTTTATTAAGTCGACCTGTATGTAACTATGTAATGGAATCTAAGGTAACTAATTTAATCATCTTCCAAGGGTCGTAGCGTAATGAAAATTGGAAACTGTATGTAGTTCTGATGACAATACAATAATATGGTACTGCCGAACTGATCTGATGATGGAGCCGATATGAACTGGAGCTTCATGATGGAAAATCGTATCATAGCTTCTTTGGATTTCTTAGAAAAGTCTTGTAATGAACTTTGACCACGATTAGGTTTCAAGGTCTGATGATGAAGCCGGAAGATAGGCACTGGCATTCCATGATGAAATATCGTATCATAGTCTTTTTTGTTTTTACGTGCATTTATAAAAGCGTGTTTTTCTAGTGTTTTTTAAACTATTAATTTATTATTAAACATAATAATGATCCTTCCTTATTTTCCTTACGATGGTTCCTTCTTCCACCGTATGTAAGTGGGAGCTTATATTAATTTGGAAGTCTTCATTTTATGCAGGTGAAACCCGACAGTCGGGCTGAGAAGGCGGGTATCCGGCTTGGAGACAGGCTGCTGAGAATCAATGACTTGGACACCTCGACTTTGACCATCCAGCAGGCGCATGACATCATCATAGAGTCTGGCATCCATCTCAAACTTTCTGTTACGTCGTGAGTACTATCTTATCATACTAATATTCTTCTTCTATAGTGTCGACATTAGCTACATAACGTAATTTATGAACTCATACCGTGTGAAAAAGATTAGCTGGTCAGCAGGTTGATAGTGGGGCTGACTGCTCAGAGTGCGCCGGACGATCAATTAACTATGCACCCCATCCATGCGGTGTGGTTACGTGTTCAACAGAAGGCCGTGACCGGTCCTGGTTCGAACCCCAGGGCGGGGAAAAAGTTAAATTGGAATTTTTCTGTCAAGAAAATATCTCAATATTAGCCCAGAGTCAGGAAGTTGGCGCTGCTACACCCCCATCCCTCGGAGAGCATATCAAGCCTGATCTCTCTCCGGTTGTGTCGGATTGCAGTCTCATCGGATTATGAGAGCTAGGGAATAGAGAGTGCATCTGTGTTTGCGCACTCACTTGTGAACTATAATATTATATGTCCCGCGCAGATGGCTAGTATCCGTTGAGATTGGCCGCCGTGACTGAAATTCGGCCGGGAGGACATTATTCAAGCACTAATGCCAAAATATTGACAACCAGACCCGTCACATCAATCAATAGAGCTATCGAATATAAGCCGCGTTAAACATACCTCAGAAACCGGGCATAATACGAGTAGATGTTTGGATGCTATGTATGTCTGAACAGATTTTTGAAGGTGTGCTCTGACCTATACCTATTAATAACTTCTTTCCTTAACGTGATGTCCTTAAGGCAGCTTTTTGAATAATGTTTCTGAATATCATACATTAATTTACAAAAAATACTCTTATGAGGAAATGCGGACAGAGAGACTGTTGAAGATTAGGTATTTGAAGAAACTAAAATAAATCGCTTTGCCTCAAGTAAGTGCGATAAGGACAACTGCAGTTCCGACTGTATAACCTTCGTAAAATAGTCATAATTCGAGGTATGGCTCTTGACTACTTTCTCCTCCGAAACTGGACCTTGAAAGATATTTCATAAACTGAATAAGAAGAATGTGTACTATGTCGCTATGTTTTTCCTTTTTCATTAATAGTAGGCCTCTGTAGACAGCGGTAACTAAATAGGCAATATACATTTTTTTTCAACACGCTTGCTCGTAAAGTGGCTCTTATTGCACCGTTTTTAGGTTCATAATGTAGCTTATAACTTATAACGCACGCGTGCTTTTTTCATTGTATTATAGCACTAGTGCTTTTTACTTTACAATTTATTTTTAAATCGCAGCAAAGAGTTTTTATGCCTAAACAAAATTAAACATTTTTGGGAACTAAATAAAACAGTTTTGGGAATAATTCAACTGTATTAATTAAAATATGCTATATAAACATTTCATTTCATCAAATTTTTTATTTTTGTTAACAAATTAACATTAAATTATGTTTTATATAAAAAAAACAATTTATAATATTTTTAATATTAGGCTGTATGGCGGTTTCCTTCGACCACCTGTGCGCGCATAGCTGTATGTCACCGTGCGATTACAGTAATCCGCGCGCCATTTTTCACAAATTTAATACCATTTGTCTAAAATGTAAAATGTGTGTATGATTTTTTCCTCGCAGGTGTGTTGAAAAACGTCGTATGACACGCGTGAGCATTGACTATTATACTTCTCGGATCCATTACGCCCTCGCCTTCGGCTCGGGCTGCGATCCATCCTCGAGTATAATAGTCAACTTAGCTCACTTGTATCATAATGTACTATTTAAGAGGGCTTCTTGAAATAATTTATCAACAAAAACGAAACATAGGAGCATAGAAAAAGCTGATATTTATTTTACTGTAAGAAGTTATTGCTCTGGGATTATAAACCAGAAAGAAAACAGTCGAGAGCTATTTTTATTAATAACGTATATAAAGGATTTGCCAACTAGCACCTCAAGCAGCGCTTGCAAACTGTGGACCAATAAGACGGCATACTGTTATTTTTTATGTTTTCAGACCTGATGATGAAGAAGATTCTTACTACTGCTATGAGGATCCCATTGTAAGTATACTTTTTCTTTAATACCATCATCATCATCATTTCAGCCGAAAGTTGTCCACTGCTGGGCATAGGCCTCCCCCAAGCATCGCCACAGAGACCAGTCCTGCGCTTTCCGCATCCAGCGGATACCTGTGACCTTCACCAGGTCGTCGGTCCACCTTGTGGGGGGCCTACCCACGCTGCGCCTTCCAGTATTATTTATATTTCTGTGGTTACATATTAGAAAAGCTAACTCGGATCAGAATTTTATAATCCTTCTCATTTTGAGAAGTGGCCGTTGATGATGATGCTTCTCTTAATCCCCTAAACACCCTTTATCACACCCATGGGAAGCAACAAAGTTGTCTATTCTTTACAAATAACTCCTCAAAAGAGATAATACAGATAAAATTAAGCTAAACAAATTCAATGTGCCTGGTGACACTTTAAACAACTCAATTGACTTATAAGAGTAATCAATTTTCAACCCTGTCACGGAGATAACAGAATTGAAAATTGAAAACAATATCACCGTGTATTTAAATAATCACTAACGGAAACAGAGATTTGTATTAGTAACGGGACATAGATTAGAATTATCAGTGGGGTAATTTTAAATATTGAATAGCTTATCATTATTTTAAACGTTATGTTTGTGTTATTCTAAAAACTTAGTTTCCTATTATAGAATTTAGTTATTTATTGTTCTGTGCTCAGATCTCATTTGTAAAATTAGGAATTAATTTGCGAAATTATTCTTCTCTCGCGGGTTTGCTAGAAGAGATATTTATTAGATTAGCAATATCTAGTGTGTGTTGTCCTAAAAGGCAAAAGTGATTAAGTATAAAAGGCCAAATTGGTACTTTAGTCCTTCTGCCTTTAGCAAATATATTATTTTTGCCAATGTTACTGATTTACTTTACCAAAACTTTGATCTACTGGTTTGTTCACCTACACTGTGTCACAAAACAATAATAAATGAAAATACCTTTTGTGATTTACGGACCAAAGCATTTATGACAAGGCCTGTATTATTGTATTATTCATTACATAACTCTATAGAGTAAGAGAAAGAAAGAGACGAACGACAAACTATAACTATATAACTATATTTCTCTCCAGAATAGAATGGGGTTTTATGGTAAGATATTTCCGACAATACAGTCTGGCAGTAATTAAGATTCTATTGAAATAATTGTTTCCTTCATAACAATATGTCTGAAGAAACGCTAGATACTATTCAGAAATAGTTATTACGTAATTCAGATATTTGATTATAAAAAGAATACATTATAAGTATTTAATTACAAATTGGACAACATTATGGTAATTATTTAATTATTTTTTCAACACACTTGCTCGTAAAGTGGCTCTTATTGCATCGCTTTTAGGTTCATAATGTGGCTTATAACGCACGCGTGCTTTTTAGGGTTCCAAAGTCCTACAAGGAACCCTTATAGTTTCGTCATGTCCGTCCGTCTGTCCGTCTGTCCGTCTGTCCGTCTATCCTAATCCTTTACAGCTTAATAAATAATATTTGTTAAAAAATAGTTTACATATAGATCTCAATTTTAAAAGAATAAAAAAATCGTTTTTACGTATTTTAGGGGTGGCGTCGATACATGTGAAATGGGGATGCAAAATTTTTTTTCGCTGCACTCCCTCGTGTGGGATATAATTGAATAGGTCTACTAAAATGAAGGTAATGTTTCATACACCACTTTTTTATCAGGTGTACCATCTGCGAAATATAGCCCGCCAAAGTGGCTTGCAATGTGTCCCCCCCCCTGCCATTTCTAAACTATCCAACGTAGAAACTTATAATCTTCCACATTGATAGACCTTTGTGAAAACTCTCTTTTAAAATTATTTTGAGTATAATGTGATTATAATTTTTTGAGTTATAGAGAGAAAACTGAAAAATACTTAAAACGTCCTAGTTCAAAGGTCATTGACCTTAGAGAAAAATGGTCACAGCAAATAATGCTCTTTTAGCTACTTTCTATTTGAAAAAATCACAAAAAGAAACTTTGCATGAAACACTTCTTAAATTTGGCTTCTTGAATTTATCGCTAGATGGTGCTACTAACAACACGCTCTGAGTTGCGAATGCTGCCGATTATTGCAAAAACTAAAATAGCCATGATTAATATTCGATTTGATTCGTTTGTAATTACACCTACTTAAGGAACCCTATAATACTGAGCATGGCCCGACATGCTCTTGGCCGGTTTTTCATTATATTATTGCACTAGTGCTTTTTACTTTACAGTTTATTTTTAAATCGCAGCAAAGAGTTTTTATGCCTGAACTAAATTAAACATTTTTAGGAATAAATCAACTGTATTAATTAAAATATGCTATATAAACATTTCATTTCATCAAATTATTAATTTTTGACAACAAATTAATATTAATTTGTGTTATAAATAAAATAAAAAAATTATAATATTTTTATATTAGGCTGTATGGCAGTTTCCTTCGACCACTTGCGCGCGCATAGCTGTATGTCACCGCGCGGTCCGCGCGCCATTTTTATCATTTTTCACAAATTCAATATTTGTCTAAAATGTGTAATTTATGTTTTTTTCCTCGCAAGTGTGTTGAAAAACGTCGTATGACACGCGTGAGCATTGGCTATTATACTCTCGGCTCAAATACGCCCTCGCCTTCGGCTCGGGCTGCAATCCAGCCTCTAGTATAATAGTCAACTTAGCTCACTTGTATCATAATGTACTATTAACGCATTTACGCATGCGAAGTGAAATCTGATGATTTAAATTGTGGAAAGAAACAAATCTTTCGATTCTTTCTTTCCACAATTTAAATTGTTAACATTATGGTATTCTAGAAGTTGCAAGACTAACAGACTTATCTTCAATTGTAGAGGACAAAATTAAAAAATTAAAAGTTGGATAGTTTTAAAAGAATTTGGAGGAGAATCGACAAACGTAGCGTAGGACACCCTCAGGCTGAGTGACGATTTACGCAAGAGGGCTGATGGAGACTGGATGAGAGTAGTCGAGAATAGAAGTCGGTGGCGTCATGGTATAATAAGATGTTTCACCAGGTATTCTCTTCCCGCGATGACAGCGCGATGCCTCCAAGCTACGTCACGATCAGTGCTGCCATTGATTGATATCTTCAATATACTTAAGGAGATTTTTGTTCATAATGAATATAAAATAAATTCCTAACTAGCCTAACTATTTGTTATCTCGTGTTATTCATCTAATTAGTTAATAAAGGAAACTATATTAAATTACTAGTTAAAAAGCGATTCTTTATAGAAGAAAGTAAATGAAAAAATGCATTTTGCTCGTGTAATTTATTTTCACAAAGTGGCAGCACATCAAACTGACAAGTGTCACGCTAACAGCCCGCTATTGGCTCCACGGCCGATGACGTAGTACGGAGGCAATCACGTGACCTAGCTGTCACGGGAAGAGACTACCTGGTGTTATTATACCATGGGTGGCGTGCTATTGGAGAGGCCAGTATTCAGTAGTAGACTACGATAGGCTGATGACGCTGATAAGACTTTCCATCTTCATAACTCAGTTTGGCGAACCGACTTGCGGTAAAATTTAGGCAACAGCCTAGGTGGTATTGCAGTTGTTATGGGAAAAGGTAACCGCTTAACATCAGGTGGGCCTTTAGCTCGTTTCGCCATCCTATAGGTACTATAAAAAAACCGATATTTAAATACATTAACGGTACAATTATCAATAACTTTTTTAAATTACTCACTCACTGTATCAACTCGCGAACTTTTCTCGGCACTTTTCCGGATTTGGCACAATATCGAAAACTCGAAGAAAATTATTTACATGGATTTAAATTGTGGAAAGAAAAAAATCGCTCACGAGCAGGATTCGAACCTGCGACTCCTGGCTCAGTACGCCAGTGCTTTAGCCACTAAGCTACCGTGAACACTGCTCGTGGTATCGAAATTATCCTCCACTATACGTCTTTGGGTGACGTCAGCGATATCTTATTAAGAAACATTGTTCCTTAACCGACTCGACTAACTTTGCAGTTAAATCAAAGTCGTATAGATATGCCTACCCTTACTAATTATTTTATTATTTTAACGCATTTTACGCATGCTAAGCGAATTCTAAAGATTTTAAATTGTGGAAAGAAAAAAAAAAGAAAAAATCACCCAAAGACGTATAGTGGAGGATAATTTCGATACCACGAGCAGTGTTCACGGTAGCTTAGTGGCTAAAGCACTGGCGTACTGAGCCAGGAGTCGCAGGTTCGAATCCTGCTCGTGAGCGATTTTTTCTTTCCACAATTTAAAATCTTTAGAATTCGCTTATCATGCGTAAAATGCGTTAAAATAATAAAATAATTATTTACATGGTACATATTCCGTGATATCATCATCTTCATCATTTCAGTTGAAAGACGTCCACTGCTGGACATAGGCCTCCCCCAAGCATCGCCACAACGACTGGTCCTGCGCTTTCCGCATCCAGCGGTTACCTGCGACCTTCATGATATCTTTACTAATACATGCTGAAATTTTAATTGCTTCTTTCACGAAAAGGGGTCATTGTACTCATCATTATGAAAAACTTTTATTATGGGACCAACCCTGAAATCAGTTGGTTCACTTAAATCGATAAAATGTAGGGACCACCTGATTTTTTTTCGCGATTTCAGTGTTGGTCCCATAGTAAAAGTTTTTCATAATGATGAGTACAATGACCCCTTTTCGTGAAAGAAGCCACTAAAATTTCAACATGTATTATAAAGAGGACAGATTTGTTTGTTTGTATTTGTAATCGATAAACTCTTAAACTTCTGAACCGATTTTAATCATTCTTTTACCATTAGAAAGGTACTTTATCCAGAAATAACAGGTTTTATTTTATTTCAGTACACGGGCGAAGGTTCCGGGTGGTGCCGACGTAAAGAATTGCACAACCCTATATCTTCTCATGGGTGTCGTTAAAGGCGACTAAAGGATTCACCAGAGGATGGGCAGCAGCGTTCTCTGAGTATTTAAACAACCAACTGCGATCGCTAACCCGCATGCCAAGCGTGGCGATTATTATGGCATATCCCCCCCTTTAGGGGAGGCCTTTGTCTAGCAGTGGACGTCTTTCGGCTGAAATGATGATGAATGATGCCACGGGCGAAGTCTGGTATCTAATAATATAGTGACCATGGTAGTGTAAAAACTCAGATTGTATCCTTGTTCAGGTGGACGGTTATGACAGCGAGGAGGAAAGGCGGCTGGAAGAAGAAAAGGCCAAGAAAAGAAGGGTTCGTGCTAGAGTGGTATGTAATAAGATGTTCTTAAAGTGGTTTAACACCGGCGAGGCGTGGCGTGGATGGGCCGAGCGAGAATTGAAATTTGTATAGCAAAATTTAAATTCACGTCACGTCCATCTTTGGTGTGAAAGGTCTCGATAGGCGAGGATGTGCGAGGCTAGAATTGAAATATTTGTTGGTACAACATTAAACCTTACTGTTGCATTAATAGAGTATTTATTACATTGCAAAACGGTACATCGCGAGCAGGCGCGTGCCGGCGCGGCGCGTGGTCGGCACGAGACGGCGCGTGCTCGCGATGGACATCTTTCGGTGTGAAAGGGTCAGCGAGATTTCAATTCACGCCCATCCTATCCAATCCTCGCCTCGCCGGTTTGAAACCACCTGTAATCTTTATTTAAGAGTAAGCTAGATAAATAGAAAACGCAAAGATATTGAAGCAGAATCTAGGGCAGATAAATATTTAATCTGTCTTAATGTAAAAAATACCTAACAGTCGTATTTAATTTTTTGTTACTTGTCTTGATTTGGCCATACATTAAATAAGAATACTAATCCCAATTCTATGAATGTCTATATTTTTAAACTAGCTGTACCCGTGGCTTTGCTCACGTTATCATAAGGTAAACTTTCAAATGAGTCAAATTTCAAAGATAATGGGCAAATGATAGCAATAATTATTTTTTTGCCATTATTTTTTTGTTAAGGCGCTGGGCGCAAAGTCAAAGACTAAAGCGTAAACCTAGAACCTAGGCCACACACAAACAAATCTTGAGCAGAATTTACAAAAATAATACAGAATGATATGAATGTATACAATAAAACGCCTTTTTACAAAACTTCTCTATAAACTATATTCGAGGTTTTACCTTCAGCAGCCAAAATGTACAGAGTGTCAGGGCTGGTGACGCGAGAGCAAGCGACGTACAGTCGTCCATGTGAGAAGCAGCTGGTCCTGAGGTCGCCTTCAGTGCCTGCCCCTGCGACTTATTGATAGTCATCGCGAAGCACAGACTCACAGGAAACTGTATGCGCTTGAATTGTATATTTTGTGTATGTGTGGCAAAATAAATGGTTTAAATTTGAAAGGGTAATTGTGGGTAATCAGTGGTATACGTGGAATAAACACCGTCTCGCTAACGGCACACCCAGTGAGAATCTCTGCCTCTTTAATGTGCCTCTGCAAGGATATGACTTTGAGTCGGGTCCCGTTACACAGCTTAGGCGATGTTAAGTTCCGCAAAAATATAAACGGGACACCGACTTTAAGTTTGATAAGATGGGCAGGAAGTCCACTTGCAGAGAGAGAGTTAAGGAATTCTACTGAGTAGTGAGTAGCGTCATCTAGATCTATAACGGTGTTTATAGAAATATAAACCACTTCATTCCCTTAAATTTCTGAGAGAATGCTATCGTTAATGGCAGCGGCTTGGTAATTTTTTGGTGTTAAAATGGCCCTCTCACACAACCAAGAATTCTGCTGGTGCGAGATTTGGCTGATGTCCCCATGAACAGAACGAATTAGATCCTCTACCGTAGGGATCACTCTACAAAGCGTTTCTGGTAGGTCCACCTGGCCACTCTCCTCTGGATAAGTTCCTACTCCAATGTTTAAAAGGACATCAGTGAATTCTTGAGCATGTGAATTCCAGCCAAGTCTTGAGAGCACATGTTGACCGTCAAGCACAATCTGTGAACTTGCGGCCAGAGAATATTTTATTTTATTTATTGATGGATAATAAACAGCTACAACATAAGACATCAATTATAGGGTTAGGAAATTTGTATATGAATAGAGAGTTTTAACGAAGCATTCACCTCATCAGCCCTAGTACCTCGCGTCACCACAGGCAGCGTCTGCCAAAAATTGCCGCTAAAGAGAACTGTTACCCCTCCCATGATGTTGTGGTTCCTGCGGATGTCTTGCAGGGTTTGGTCAACAGCCTCCACTGCCTTGCTGTTCGTAATCGTGCATTCATCCCATTCAATTAGAGAGCAGTCTCGTAGCACAGCGGGCTTGTCACTGTTTCGTTAAAACTGCGCAAACGGGCGTCTCGTAGCTCTCCAAGTCTGTGGGAATCTTAAACATTGTGTGCGCAGTTTTTCCACCAGGGAGCAGTGTTGAGGGCTATTTTTCCTCGCCTTCTGACCTCTGCAAGGATGCCTGAAGTAAGAATGCTTATGCCTGTTCCTCCAGGAGCATCCAAAAAAACATTTTCCCTTTGCAGAGTTCAGCGCTCTGCAGGATAATTTCGAATAGCTGTCTTTGCTCTGAGATGAACTTTTCGACGTGGTCGTTAACAATGACAGACATTGCGCCCGGATTTTAGTCAGTTACGGCGGCGTATTCACGATTAACGCCGGGATGATGAGCCACAGGTTGGGGAGTCGGTAAACCGTACTCACCCAATGAATTGCAGCCGATCGAAACGACCATGTCTTGAAGTGAACAAAGACAGCTATTCAAAACGCGTTCATTATATCAACATAGGTCCGTAAGAATCGCCAATTGGAATGGTGTAAAATATCGCAATTCGTAGGTACTAAGTATTTCAAGACAGTCGAAGAAGCAAACACAAAGACAAAAAAGTAACCCACGTTTCTCTACCAATAAGATCAAATTTTGTGAACGAAACCATAGCGCGATCTAATTCAACGTTAACGCCATCTGGTTAGGAAAGAAGTATTTTAAATTAAATTAATTATTTTACAAAACTAAGTAAGCGGGAGACGTAGTCGTAAATTGGTAATATTTTCCATAGGTTAAGGATAAGAATACAAATAAATTTTCACGCTTTTTTTTTGGTTAGGGGGCTCAGCAGTTAGTACAATAAGTGGTTCAATGGCACTTTTTGCACCGATTTCAATATTTTTTTCACTGTTAAATAGGTAAAGCACTTTTTAGCAGACAATACTTTACTAAACTACTGTTAGATAACTACTGTTTGTGGTAGAAAGTAAAATAAATAAAAATAAATACGGAAGCAGAAAATAATCAACACAATGCACTTTTGCTCACCCCTCATACCAAATAGCGTGATCATTAATTGTTTTATAACTTAATAATCCGCTATTTAGCGGACGTTGTTGCTAAATAACTTAATTTGTTGAAGAATGTTGAAGATGTTTTTTTTTTTTAAAAAAAATGCATAAAAAAAAAAAAACTAAGATTGAGGCTGAAATTCGATCTTAGAACAACACAACCGTGACCCAGACGCCAAGCCACCAGGATGAGTAATTATTTACGGGAAACTACGAAATAAGCATTTTCATTGTTAATATCTGTCGTTTAGCTCCCTTTATGTATAGCGTGATGGTTATTTCTTTAAATATTAATTTTGGCGTTCTGGTAACGAATTATTTTAGTCTTTTTTAGTCTATAAATTATAACATTTCAATATATTCGCTGTAAATCATAACTTTGCAGACAATTTGTGACTCTACTCACCTCCCATGTACAAAAGCGTGATGATTTGTAGCCTATAACCTGACCCGGTCTGTAACCGACTTTTTTGCCAAATTTCAACAAATTCTGTTCAGTAGTCTTGGCGTCATGCTCAAACATACAAACAGATAAACAGACAAACAGACAGAAATTCTAAAAATTGTAGTTTTGGCATCAGTATCGTTCCTAGAATGCGCAACAGTGATTTTTTTCAAAAAATAGTCAATGTACAGTTTGTTCATCTCTAGGATTTTATTATATGTATAGATATGTATATTATAAAAATTCTGATACTGTAAATAATTCCCCTAGGGATTTGTAAAAAAAATCTATTTCAAGCGGCAGCTGTTGACAAAAATTGTAGATAGCTAAAATCTTGGACGAATAAAAAAACGCGGACGGAATCTCGCTAAACAAAAAGTGAAGCAGCCATAGTAATGCGATTAACGCGATTACGCAACAAATCTCGTGTACCGGTAGTCATTGTCGTAGTGTCACAAATAAAATAACAATTTATGTTTGGCGTGCTAAAATTCTGTCGAAATTATAGTGGGTTTAGGAAAAAACAAAGTGCTTCAATCTTTTCTTAACAAGAATCCGTCCGCCATTTTTTATTCGTCCGAGGCTAAAATACTCAAATTATGTCCCAGACAGTCAAGTAATAACATGTATATATAAATAAAGCCATATTTATTCATTTTATTTCTATCAACCTATTATTTGTTTAAGCAGAACTTTTTGTATTTGCTTTCATATAAAAGTTAGAACATTTGTTAAATTATGTAATATAATATTTATAGATATATTAATATATTACCAACCAACTGTTCTATTTTCAGCAAGAATAAAAAAACGAAATTTTCTCTTTAGTAATAATAAGTATCTTTGACGTTGCTAAGACCCACTGCTTCAAGTTCTAGTTTGGATAAAATTCCACCACCATCATTAATTTAAGATCAAGCTTCTTCATCATCATCATCATTTCAGCCGAAAGACGTCCACTGCTGGACATGGGCCTCCCCCAAGCATGTTGGGGGGATATACCATAATCGCCACGCTTGGCAGGCGTGTTGGCGATTGCAGTTGCGATTGTTGTTTGGTTAAATACTCAGAGAACGCTGCTGCCTATCCTCTGATGAATCCCTTAGTCGCCTTTTATGACACCCATGAGAAGAGATTGGGATCAAGCTTCTTGTTGGGTTATTATTTTCCATCTTTCTCTCCATTCCGCCTCCCTTTTGGCTTCCTGAGAGGACACTAATAAATTTTTCCTTCACTTGTTGCATGATCGTTTTTCTCGGTCTTCGTCTCTTCTTCTTCCCATCTATCTTCCGTTCTATAAGTCTTTCATAAATGATCGTGTCTTATCAGGTGTTCGAACATTTTTTCTCCAATTCCATCATCATCATCATCATCATTTCAGCCGAAAGACGTCCACTGCTGGACATAGGTCTCCCCCAAGCATCACCACAACGACCGGTCCTGTGCCTTCCGCATCTAGCGGATTCCTGCGACCTTCACCAGGTCGTCGGTCAACCTTGTGGGGGGCCTACCCACGCTGCGCCTTCCAGTACGCGGTCGCCACTCCAGAACTTTACTGCCCCATCGGCCAACCGTTCTGCGAGCAATGTGCCCCGCCCACTGCCACTTAAGTTTTGCAATTCTTCGGGCTATGTCGGTTTCTTTCGTTCTCCTGCGAATCTCCTCATTTCTGATTCGATCACGCAGGGACACTCCGAGCATAGCCCTCTCTATTGCCCTTTGAGTGACTTTGAGCCTTCTTATCAGGCCCATTGTGAGCGACCACGTTTCGTTTTCGTTTCGTTTCGTTTCAATTCCATACATAAAAACAAACAATTCTATTGAAGACCCATTTCACCCAGGTTAACAACTATTGATGTTCATATTTATTTTGATTATCTTTTCGAAAAGAACAATTTGTGTAACTGTACATTAGTATTCAATTATTTTAATGTTACATTTTATAATCTAAAAATATTCCTAATATTTCAGAGCCATTATTGGAGTCTACAGTGGCCTTGGGTTAGTAAGCGAAGACTGATATACAGAGAATCAAACTGTTTTATGGTACCAAGCAAATACGAAGATGCACGCAGGTGAGTTAAAGAATATAGACATAAGATTCATAACTAGCCCATTACTGTTCCACTGCTTTACATGAGCCTCTTCTCGGAATAAAAAGGACAGAATAAAGGAGTAGAAACAAAAATAATAGAAGGACTAAACCATTTATCTATCAACGTCATTAATGAACTACAAACGACATACGCAAAGGGAAATGTTGTGTGCCAAAACTCAGAAAAATAGAAATATCAATAAAAAATAAACCTTTCCAAATTCATACGCTGCTGAAGTATAAGTATAATGCGAAGGTGAACGCAAAACTACAGCAGCAAGTGGCAGCATCTCTGTTAGTGCCCATCACAGCCAATTTAAAATTTCATAAGCAATAATCTTGAACACATTCTAACAACGAATTTGCTTTATAACCAACGATGGCGGTACCATAAGTTTCTCAGTTTCTTACTCAAGGAACAAATATTTTTTTGTTCAGGCCTTGTATTAATTCTTCTTGTTCGTAGTACATAAATATAGATTTAGTTTTGTAGTTATCTTTCTCTTAAATCATGCTTTGTTTTAGCTGGGACTCTGACACCGACTCTGCTGATCTAGGATTTTAGGACCACCATAAACATAATACATCAACAACTAGTCATCTCACGCAAAAGTGTCTGCAGTATGTCTCCATTTTTCACCCATCTTCTTAAACCCATTCTATTTCCATCTTGTGTCTTGCATTTTCTTACTAACATTATACATGCAAAAGGATGGATTATTGTTTGTTTGTCCTTCAATCACATATTTGGCACACAGATAGTCCATATACTAGATTATTAACCATATTAACCTACTAATATATTTTACTCTACTAAATTAGTACCTGAATCTATTTATGCTAACCTACAGTACTATCAAACCAACTCTGGATAATGGTTTCCCTTATTTTCATCTAAAACGCTGTGGCTTATTAAAATGAATATTATTGTATTTTTCAGAGACAAATATCCTCCTCTCCCATCACAACGATACACCGATGACATTATACTTTACAATGCAGATGGGAATGAAAATGAAGAGAACAAGAAACGTAAACCTTCGTTAAAAGAAATGAAACAAAGGACCAGAAAATCTAGTCAAGGGCGGTTAGCGAATAGCAATGCAGCAAATGATGTAACTGGGGAATCAGATGATACTATGTCTGATGATGAAGAACTAGCCACATTTATCAAAGCTAAATCAAATCAAAAGTCAAGAAGATCAACTTTAACAGTAGAACGACAAGAAACGATTGAAGAAAATAGAAACGAAGAAGAGGAAAATCCCAGAATGCAAGAAGTAAATGGAGAATTAAAAGAAGAAATAAATGAAGAAGCAAATGAAGAAAATAAAATGAGTGAAGAAGAAGTGAATGATGGCAACAATGAAGAAGGTGATACAGCGGTTAAAGAAGTAAATGAAAATAATAATAACCTATTAAGTTCTATTCCTGAAAATACTGAAGAAATTAACCAAGAAACTGAAGAAGGTAGTTCGGAAGTAGACAGTGTAACAGAAAATGATAATGTCGATGAAGTAAACGGTGATGTCAGCGATGATGACACAATAAATGAAGTGCTGGGCAAACATAGTGACAGTGCACCCAAAAGTGATGAAGACAATAATATATTAGATAGTATTTTAAGTGACGAGGGACAGAATTTGGAAAATTCTGAATCTAATAACGAAAGATAAAGGCATCCGATCTAATATCTTTTCATACTTTTACCCTAGTCAGGTGTTTTGAAGGATAGCACTGAGTGACGAAGAAGGGTGGTTAAAATAACGTAGAATTTTATTAATTCCACATGTGATATTGATTATAATGCTCAATTCATCTTCATATATTTAGCATTTATCATGCAATGGTTACTATTTCAAACGAAACCATTTGTTTTCATAATATTAGTCAATTATTAGTTCATTACGTATTACTCGAAGTGTTAGAAAAAAGTATGTCGACACTTTTTTGGCCATTATAAATGGCTCAATCACTAATTGGAATTCCGGTCAATAGATTGTTAATTTGAACACGTGCCAGACTCATTGTAGTAAATAAAATCTTTGTACTAAGTACACACCTAGCTATTAATTGACTGCAGCGAAATATAGTACAAAGAAAATGCATGGTCAAATCGTTATGTTATTTATAGAACATGATTTAAATAGTAATGTGTAGTTACAAATCATGTTACATTATAGTAGAATTAAGGTTTACAACTCTGAATCTGAAAAATATAGCCAATAAGAACATTTAAATAGAGCAGTTTTATTTACTTTAACTTTCACAAAATTTTAATAACTATAGCGATCAAGCATAGAAAAAATATAGTTATAGTATAAGTTCTATAGTTGAACTTATCCTTTAACAAAAACTCAATGTGTTTTAATAATATGAAGCAGCAAACACGCTTGCAAAAATCATGGTTAAAAGGATCGCGTTTTTTGTATAAAATGTCGTATTTTATCTGTTAATGCTTCATTGATTTCGACGTTTCAATTATTTGCAACAGATAGTGTCCAATAAAGCTCTGAATTATGTAAAAGGGAGTTATTTTCAATCGAAAATTTAATGTCATCTGGTACAATTTCCAATCTGCTCTGCAGTTGGATTAAAATGTTGTATTTTTTGTATTGATTTCTGTCAATGTGTTGCAAACAAAATTAAATATGATAAAATTTAGTAACACTTTATTTAGCGTGAGTTGGTCTAATAAGAAAACATAATGGTTATTAGACTAGAATTTGGACCAGTGAAAGCAATTTGGAGGTCCGATATTCGACTCGGCAAGATTCTAGGCTCAGTTTGACCTCCTTGAGATAATCTAAGATGACCTTGCATGGTTTGAGAGCATTATTCGATGATGTAAAAGTATTGTTTAAAAAAATAAGAATGCAACTAGCATAAATTCATATTATAATGTAGTTTTAGGTCAAGAAAAGCATATAATGTAAAAAATACTTATGATACCTCAGCTCAGAAGTAAAAAGTCAAACAAGAGTATTAGTAGCTTATTGTGAATGATTAGTGTGAGCCTCGCAAAAGATGGTGGAACATCATTCACAAGAAAGTTATCCATGGGGCTGGTCACGACCCTCACTATTGAAGAACACGACTGAAGGAGGAGGAGGAGAGTGAGCCTGGGAGTTTAATTTCTAATACCACAAAAAAGTATTCTGCTATCATCAACTCAGCCTATCGCAGTCCACTGCTGGATATACCTAGGCCTCTCCCATGTTGCGCCACAACACTCGGCCCTTTGCCTTTCGCTTCCAGTCCTCCCAACTACATCAGGTCGTCGATCCACCTGGCTGGAGAAGACCCTACGCTGCGTTTGCTGATTTGCAATTGTCTCCACTCAAGGACTCGTCTGCTACGAGCATAATAAATTTAATATGATAAGAAATATGCTTCCAGCCTGCTCTCGTAATTAAAAATTTAATTACTTTTTTATTTGGCAATGAACGCTTAGGAAGTTCCTTTCTCCATTTTGTGCCGACTTTGAAGAGTTATAATAACAAAACAATGTATAACAGTCGACCTAACGTCAGTGATTACTCTTAAATTGCGAAAACCGTCCTTACTGCTTACGAAATAAAGACGCTATCATTATATATCGTTTTTTTTTTCATATTTTAAGGGCTTTGTCGGTCATGCGATTATGCCTCCCTGATAAAATAAACGGAAAATTCTTAACTAAACCTAATCATAGCTAGTTTGTAAAGTGTCCTAGCTGCGTCAGAAACATGGCTAGAACACTGTTACAGTACCCTACTTCGATAAACTTACATGCTAAACTACTTCTAAAATCACTATTGAGGACACATTCCATCAATATGTGGTAGACATCATCAATGTGAGAATTACAAAAAAGACAATTGGGCGTAACAGATTTTGCCATCAAATATAGAAACTTATTACACGGTATGTGGCCGGAGCGAAGTCTAAGCGCGATCACGGTTTCCCGTCTGCTTAATTGGTTGTCTATCCACGGAGAATTAAAGGGATGTGGTTGTATCGTCTTGTACCAGATACCTTTTTCTAGAGACCTCTCGTTAAAATAATCCTTCCAAAGAGAATAACAATCCTGTTTAATTCTGAGAATGAAATTAGTAAAGAATGGTGAAAATTTTAATTAATTAATTATTTTATTTTATTTTGACTGCCTCGTTGGTCTAGTGGTTGCAAGCGCGACTGCTGAGCGTGGGGTCCTGGGTTCGATTCCCGGGTCGGGTAAAGTGTTATTGGGTTTTTTCATTAGGAAATTCTCATTAGCAGCCCGGAGTCTGGATCTGTGCCCGGTCAATGGCAATAGGCTCGCCCCCTATTACATGGGACTATAACATAACTGGCGAAAAGTGGGTGTACTATTACACCACTGCCTACCCCTTCGGGGAAATACAGGCGTGATGTTATGTTACGGTTAATTTAATTTAAAATTTTAAATTAATTTAATTTTTTTTAAACTGTTACCACCGCCTCGGTCGACTGTACAATAATATTCATTGATTGTTTCGTTATCGGGGCGACATCGGTTCTCAGACTGAATTATACCCAACAATATTTCATGGCTGTTTCCTTCCCTGAATCAATTCCGTTTTAATTTATTTCTGACTTTAGAGCTATTGTTTTGATTGATTCGGGATTTTAAATATCGCTGTAATAATTATTTGTGCCTGCCCGACTTATATTTTGACAATCAAGAGTGGTTTGTAAGTTTCACTGAGGAGGACGCGGTGAAAATACTTCTATATTGGCTTTAAGGTGGACCGACGACCTGGTGTAGGTCGCGGGAAACCGCTGGATGCGGAAAGCGCAGGACCGGTCGTTGTGGTGATGCTTGGGGGAGGCTTATGTCCAGCAGTGGACGTCTTTCGGCTGAAATGATGACGATGATGACGATGGCTTGATCGTAGTAAAAAAAAAATCTCATGTGAATTTTTGGGTTCGACAGGCCTTTATATAAAGTCTTTAAAGCTTTTATAAGAAGGATTTAGGCCTTAGTCCACCATAACCAGCCCATTACTGTCCTGCTGGGCCCGGGCCTCTTCTCAGTTGGAGAAGGCTAAGGCCTTAGTCCACCATGCTGGTTGGCTACTACACACATCATCGAGACCTTTATGAAGCACTTATAGGTATAAACGTTTCCTTACGATATTTTATTTACCGTGAAGGTTTAAAAGCAATTAAAAATCTAAGCAAGCATGTGTTGCATTCTAAATGTCAGAAATGTTTGCAGAGTTTGAATTTGGTCTGAGTTCAAATCCTGCTCACATTTCTTCCATTTCTATTCCACTCACCTTCACCTTTAAATCAATTGATAATTAAATTCTAAGAGAGCCCGCAGACTTACAATTCCAAGTTGGCCGACTAAATCGCAGAGTATACTAATAGATTAGTGACCTAGAGAGCCTTACAATTCCAAATTGGCCAACAAAATCGCAGAGTATACTAATAGACTAGAAACCTAGAGAGCCCGCAGACTTACAATTCCAAGTTGGCCGACTAAATCGCAGAGTATATTAATAGTAAACTAATTTAGTTGGATAAGATGTGCGGGCTCTCATTAACAGCCTTACTAATAAAGATTTACCCACGATGTATACCAGAGTTATAACGCTTTCATTACCAATAAATGATTTTTGGCAGTTCAGTTGTATACATCTGTTATAATGGGTGTCAAAATTGTATGAGATATTACGCAACCGTTATTCAGTCCCCGACCCTTGTATAAGAAGCGTATATCTTACATTATTTCGAATTTTTTGATAAAATGAATCATGAAGAACAGAAAAAGCAAGAAAATTAGATAAACTGTTACCAAAATTCGTTTCGAATGTCAGGCTATCAGACAATCAGACTTTCGCATGAAATAGATTCAGTAAAATAAATGCAATATTCCCATTATTATTCGCCATTATTTGATTTCACACAGTTCTAACAATTTTATCAAAAAATACAAGCATAATAAGTAAGTAAATTATTTATTCACCAGAAACTTAGCCTATACATCAAAATCGTATTGTACTTATTTAATCGTCAGGTAATTATGGCTATTCACAATCAGGTAAGATCCCTGCCCCACTAACTAGCATAAAAAATCTCTTTGGTGTAAACTAACGAATGTGTCGGAGCGTTAGACAGTGTTTGAAACTCAGTTGAAAAGTGCGTTCATAAACTTAAAATGTCAAAATAATTTTCTGTTTTTATTGTAAGGAAAACATAAAACTTATTTATAGATATATTAATAAACAATAAATCGGCCACCACTTTATGGTATTTATCACAAAAAAAAATGATACGCTTTTTATACGCCGGTCCACACATATCTAGAGTGCTGGCCATGTTTTACTCGCTGTGTATGTGTCACTCGTACCTCCCTTCTGATCTCATGCGAACTATTATAGTGCCTATTGTTAAAAACAAAACTGGTGACGTTGCTGATAAGTGTAACTATCGACCTATCTCCCTGGCTACTATTATTGCGAAGGTACTTGACAGCCAACTAGACGCGCGTTTGGATAGTTTATTGCATCTACACGATGCACAGTTTGGGTTCCGGAACAATCTTGGCACTGAAAGTGCAATTCTAGGCCTCAAGCATACGGTGCAATATTACACGAAGCGTCGAACGCCAGTTTATGCATGTTTTCTGGATCTCTCCCGTGCCTTTGACCTGGTCTCGTATGAAGTTATGTGGGAAAAGCTGCGGGAGAGAAAAGTGCCAGCGGAACTGTTGCGTATCTTTCAGTACTGGTACTATAACCAGATAAACAGTGTGAGATGGGCCGATAAGCTCTCTGTCTCGTACGGTTTAGAGTGCGGGGTTAGACAAGGGGGGATAACGTCACCAAAGCTGTTTAACCTCTATATCAACGATTTGATCGTTGAGCTCAGCAGCAAGAAAATCGGTTGTCGCATTGATGATGTCAGTGTTAACAATATCAGTTACGCTGACGATATGGTGCTGCTGAGCCCAACGGTTAAGGCGCTTAGAGAGCTGCTCACATGTTGTGAGGGCTATGCTCAGGCGCATGGCTTATCTTATAATGCCAAGAAAAGCGAGTTCTTGGTCTTTAAGGCCGACGGTGGTAAATGTCCAGAAGCCGTGCCCGTAATTATATTGAACGGTAATGAACTAAAACGGGTCTATCAGTTTAAGTACCTGGGACATTATGTCACCGACGACCTTAAAGACCAGGTGGATATAGAGAGGGAACGTAGGGCGCTGGCAGTCCGATGTAACATGCTGGCACGCAGGTTTGCACGTTGTGGCAGACAAGTTAAAATAACGCTTTTTAAAGCTTATTGTCAAGTCTTCTACACGTGCAGTCTGTGGACCAAGTATACTCAGCGGACTATCAGCGCCCTGCGGGTCCAATATAATAACGGTTTCAGGATGTTGATGGGGCTGCCCCGTTTCTGCAGTGCATCAGGTATGTTCACGCAGGCACACGTCGATGGATTCCATGCCATCGTCCGGCAGAAATCGGCCTCGATGCTCTGCAGAGTGCGGGCCAGCTCCAACTCCATCCTGAAGAGCATAGCAGGGAGGTACGAGTCTCCTCTGTTATATTCGGTAATCCAGAAATGCATCACAGGCAACGAACTGGTTACCAAATATTAGTACCTAGTTTTAAGCTTTACTAACCATAGTTATAAGTTCTTTCTTTGTTTTACTAACCTAATATGGATAACTTATCTGAAATAAATATTATTTTATTTTTTTTATTTTTTATTTACACACTTGTCACAAAGTCTCTTTAATTTTGTAATCGAGTTTCAAAACGTTTCCGAAGAAAGTTGCCAGTGGTTTTTGTTATATATACAATTTATAACTATACAATGCCTGCTCACTAATTATTAGTAAAGGGAGTGTGTTACTCTTATTCATAGCTTATACAATGTATAAGTATACAGTTGTTAATCAGTTGTGTTAAATATTTTTATTAGTAAGGCTGTAAGTCACTAGTCTATTATAATACTCTGCGATTTAGTCGGCCAACATGGAATTGTAAGTCTGCGGGCTCTCTAAGCCAAAAATGATTTTGAAAATTCACAGGTTTGAGCAGAATTTAAACTCAGATCCTCCTGTATGGAAGGCAAGTTTTCAACTGCTGAGCTGTCATGGCATAGGTACTTAACATTATGTTACTGATAATATGACTGTAAAATAGAATAGAATAGAATAATTATTTATTTAGGTAACTTAGTGACCCGTACCCAAAATACTCAAACGACATTTAGCTTTAAGACGTTCTTAAATGCAACTTAGTGACAGTGGCTACCTCGTTGGTCTAGTGGTTGCAAGCGCGACTGCTGAGCGTGGGGTCCTGGGTTCGATTCCCGGGTCAGGCAAAGTGTTATTAGGTTTTTTCATTAGGAAATTCTCAGTAGCAGCCTGGAATCTGGATTTGTGCCCGGTCAATGGCAATAGGCTCGCCCCCTATTACATGGGACTATAACATAACCGGCAAAATGTGGGTGCTGCCTACCCCTTCGGGGAAATACAGGCCTGATATTATGTTATGTTAAGAGTGACAGTGAAAGCATGAGATTCAAGGTTTACTTAAAATTAAGTTGCATTTGAGTATTTGGGGGATAGTATGTTAGTACGTACCTACGTGAAAAAACTAATTAAAATCCACGTTTTGTCTAGATTCTCTTCACATGCATCGCTGTATAATGTATACAGACAATCCAGACGCCCTGCTATTATAGCCATGACGCGGTTGGGGCTGGTTCGCATTCTGCAGAGCATGGACGCACATCGTTTGCGAATGATGGTGTAAAAGCAGTCAATACCTACTGGTGCAAACAATCCTGGTGTACTGCAGTATTTAGGCACCTCCAACAACACCCGGAAAGCATTATTAAATTGAACCCGCAGAGCTTTGTACGATTTCTGAGTATATCTTGCCCACAGTGTACTGCTGAAAAAGCACAGATGTAGTAAAAATATAGACGAAGTGCTGCGAACATTAAAAAAAACCGGCCAACAGCATGTTGGGCCATGCTCAGTATTATAGGGTTCCTTAAGTAGGTCTAATTACAAACGAATCACATCGAATATTAATAATTGCTATTTTTTTTTGCAAATAGCGCCACCTAGCGCTACATTTAAGAAGCTAAATTGTGTAAAATAAGAAGTCTTTATTATTCAGAGTGTGGTTCAACTTATCTATCTTACTTAGATAACAGTATTGTTTTGTTTGCACATAGGTATTTAAGATAGAGTTAACGGCGGTGCCCGTGCTAGTAGAATAACTGTGTGAAGTGTGTCATATCAATATAACACGAAGTTTTTTTTGTGATTTTTTTAAATAGTAAGTAACTAAAGTAGCATTATTTGCTATGACCTATGAAAGGACGTTTTAAGTATTTTGCAGTTTTCTCAATATAACTCAAAAATTTATAATCACATTATACTCGAAATAATTTTAAAAGGGAGTTTGGTTTTGTTTTGGTTTGGCAGGAGGGGGGACACATTGCAAGCCACTTTGGCGAACTGTATTTCGCAGATGGTAAACCTGATAAAAAAGTTATGTATGAAACATTACCTTAATTTTAGTAGACCCATTCAATGATACACACGCACGTAAAATACGTTATCAAGATTTTTTTATTCTTTTAAAATTGACATCTATATCTAATCCATTTTTTTACAAAATTTCATTTACTTATGTTTATAACTGTAGAAGTTATTAAGCTGTAAAGGATTAGGACAGACGGACAGACGGACAGACGGACAGACGGACGGACATGACGAAACTATAAGGGTTCCTTGTAGGACTACGGAACCCTAAAAACTGCTCCTTCTTGTACAACTAGCGCTCACGCACACGTTACCCAAAAATAGGTACCCTAACTGCTTAACCGGGGGGGTGGTTGAGAATCCCGATAGGGAGTCCATTCGCCTTAGGGACTCCTTCCGCCTGAGGCTATGAGGCAATATTTACCTCCTTTTGTCTGCTTCATCTTGGTGCGCTAATAACATATCTACCTCTCTTTATATATAATATCATTGGGTAAAATGGATACGCTTGAAAAAAGTCATTTTAGCCATCTACGAGCAACGCGCCAACAACAATAAAAGTACGAAAAGGATTGTTACAAAGCAGGCAAATTTATGATCTCAGTGCTATAATATTTCTTCTATTTCTTTTTACCTTACCTGAGAAAGGTCTGCCAGAAAGGCAAATAGTAATAAACGAAGGCAGTTTAATTTATTCTTATCCGAATTGCGTCTCTTGCAAAATTAATATTGGCAAGTCTTAATATTGAACATTCTATATTGTAGTACCGAGTGAGGTACCTATACGTCGCCTTTTTGATATGACGCCATTTTCGTTTAATTTCGTTGACGAAATTTTTTGCTGCGACTTTCATATAAAATGTTTGTGTATGTGTACTTATATGGTTGATATATTTCAGTCACACTTATGGGTTTTTGATGTTATATCTGTCACTTATGTATGTATCTACTCAGTACTACATCATACTAATATAAGAAAAAATCTGCGACTTTTATATAAAATGTTTGTGTATTTTCATCGTACAATTTTTAATTAAAATCACTCACAATGTGATAGCTGCGTGCATCGAAATGATTTCAATTAATAAAAATTGTATGGTAGATTCATCGATATATATGTACTACGTACTAGATGTGCTGTTCAAAAGAACAACATGGTTACACAAAGTTGTGGTTCCGGAACCACACTGTCATCTGTCATTAGTTCACTTGACAGCTGTCACGAGAACACACGTAAATTTTATCAACGGTTTCGTCAACTGAATTTGGAACATGCTGCTTATATTGACGTCTATTGACGTCGTTGAGTAGATTAAAACAATTCTTTAGAAATATCTGTAAAGACGCTTTTTTTATAGTATAGGATGGCGAAACGAGCTAAAGGCCCACCTGATGTTAAGCGGTTACCTTTGCCCATGACAACTGCAATACCACCTAGGTTGTTGCCTAAATGGTACCGCAAGTCGGTTCGCCAAACTGAGACATGAAGATGGAAAGTCTCAAGTGATTGTAATTTCACCGGCACCCGTACCCTTCAGACCGAAACACAGCAATGCAAGCATCACTATTATATATTATATTACTATTATCTTACGCTTGTCATCTTAGTGTTCTTGCGACCACGAACGCTGCAAAGCTTTCGAAACGTCAGGAAAACAAATTTAAATAATGTCCGCGATGTAATCCGGTTAAATTTAACAAACTACCAAAACAAATCCGAGAATTACCATTAATGCGCATGAAAATAAGTTTAAAACGATGGTTAAAAAACAATGTTTTCTATAGTTTAAAAGAATTTTTTGACTATAAATTTTAATAAATGCTCATCTATTTAATCATTAAGGAATTTGTCTGCAAATGTGTGATTTAACATTAGCTTTGTTAGTTTATCTCTATGATTTAATTGCATTTGTTAAATTTATCTCTATAATTAATTGTTTTCAATAATTTTTGTAATTGTTTTGACGAAATTGTATTCGTATATATACATAGCCCGAAAAAAAATCTATAATCGGAACCAATTTTTATCTTTGTTAATATTGTGTCACTTTGTGTTTTATCATGCAAAAATATGCATAAAAATATATCAGTTAAATTGTAACGATGAGGACTGACCAGAATTAGTGTATGACAAGTGGCGCCTTGTATACTCTTTTATGCCAAACTAATCTGTTTTTTTTTTTTGGATTTGTTTTAAGGCATTAGCCTTCTCATAAAGCGAAGAGGCCCGTGCCCAGCAGTGGGACAGTAATGGGCTGGTTACGTTATGTTAATCTGATTTTAATTATTATTGATATAAATTTTTTGCGTGCCACTTATGGCAAAATATGTGGAAACTAACTGTGACTCTTTATCTATCTGTCTGGACCCGTATTTTTTGCGAAATAAATTATTCTTATTCTTATTATAATTTGTAGTGATCGCGAAAACCTAAGAAATTACTAATCAATCGACAATATACAATTTCGTTAGATTTATTACAAGCCGATGGTACTTACAATTTTCTGATGACAAATACATAAAATTAAAATAAGTAAGGCTGACCTTAGTCCCGTATGGGAACACTGTAGGCTTATAACAATATGTTTTTGATAAGTTAGATTATACTACATATACATAGTTTAGTCTAGTTTCTCTTAGTCTAGGTACTATAGTATTATATTATCTGTGGTCTAGGTCAATGGTAATGACTTTGTTGACTGTCTCGAACGTGATAGGATCCCCAGTCTTTATCTATGAAATTGAGGACTAACGATTATAGTGTACGTGACCTAGTAGTACCTTGGCATATCTAAAGGTAAGAACTTATTAACTTTCAAGATAAAACTGGGATTAACAATATAATAGTAACGAGACAAAGTAATTAAATATTGTTTATCTACACTCGTATCGTAAAATTCGAATTATGAACTCGAAAGTAATGTCATAATGACGTACTTTACGCACATGCACCTGTAATGAATTTAAAAAGTTTCATTACGATACAGTTTGCTGAACAAAACAATGCGGTAATTTAATTTTTTTTCCATAACCTCACAGTTCAGCCCAACTAAGGAGTTTTTAATGCCACTTCGACCCAACCAAGGAGTTTTCAAACCTTTTTTTTAGCAGTCGTACAGTTTGGCACCAATGAGTACACAAAATTCAGGGTGGCGCCACTTGTCATACATTGAAAATTGTTATAGTTTAAAATCGCGTTTTTGGTAGAACTTTGGATTGTCATATTGCTTTTAATCATATTTAAGTGTTTACAGGCATATTTTTTGTATGATAAAACAGAGATTGACGGAATCCTGACAAGGATAGAAAATTAGTTCCAATTATAATGTTTTCGCCAGACTATATTTTATCATCTGTGTAGGCGCGCGCTAGCGAGCGTGCGTGGCAGCGCGCCACGTCCTACTGGATTTGGTCATCGTTACTTGTAAATTTATTGTTATTGTTTACGTTATTATTATGGTTTTGTATGTAGAAAGTTTTATTCTGGGCAAAAATATCTGACTACAGCAGTGATACTGAACTGAGGAGAATATGACCCCGCCTGAATTTCTGGATACAGCAACGTAAATGACGAACAATCTTTTACCAGAGAAATCAAGAAAAACAACGACAATGTTACCAAGATTTTGACTTTGGTATTTTATTTAAAATTGTATGAGTTTAGATAAAATAGTGTATGAAACTGACATAATTAGGTATTAAAACACTCGTGTGATACTATTAAAAACCTCGCCTACGTCTCGGTTTTTAAACTCACACTCGTGTTTTAATAACCCCTATTATGCAACAGTTTCATAAACTACTATTATCTACACTCATATCGTAACATTCGAATTATGAACTCGAAAGTAATGTCATAATGACAGATTTTACGCATATGCATCTGTATTAAATTTTAAAAATTTCATTACGACACAGTTTACTGAACAAAACAATGCTGTAAATTATTATTTTTTCCATAACCGCACACTTCAGCCCAACTAAGGAGTTTTTAATGCCACTTCAGCCCACCCAAGCAGTTTTCAATTGTTGTAGTTGTAGTTGCTGTCATAGCAACACATAATCTGAGAAAATTTCAACAGGCGACTTATTACCGTTGAAAAGATACAGCCCTGTGACAGAAAGACGGACAGACGGCCAGCGGCAGCAGGCTTATTGGTCTGTGGCGGCAGCGTAGCGAGAGTAATTCCGAGTCCCGTTTGGTACCGTTTGGGTCGGAACCCTTAAAAACGTCGTAAAATAAACCAAAACATATCTAAAAATACACGTCACCACTTCACCCCTTATTCATATATACATCCCAAAAGTACTTACCTACTTTTACCATCGGTATACCTGCAAGGTCACACCTAATTAACGTTGATTGTCCAAACTAAACAGCGGGTTAACCGGCCTCTGACGTCATTGCCAGCCGATCTAATATTAGTACAACGTGTCTGTTCTGAACAAATTGATCTTTGTATTTGCTCTTTTTTTTGTGGAACTTGGTATAGGTGATTCGACTGATTTAATGTCGGGAATTGTGATGTTTGTTGAAAATTAATGAGAACATTTGTGAATAATTAAAAGAACAATTAAGGGAAGAGTGAAAAAGTTGAATAAAAAATAACTGATAAAAAACGGGACAGTTTACACAGTACCATCTAGTCCCAAACTAAGCGTAGCTTGTACTAGGGGTACTAGACAATGGATATAATACTTATCTTGGACGAATAAAAAAAGGCGGATGGAATCTCGCTAAACAATAAGTGAAGCATCCATAGTAAGACGGGTCGCTTAAAAGTACGGACTAGCACGCACACATTCACACCCATAGTAAGACAAAAATCCGCGATTACACAAAAAATCTCGTGTGACGGCAGTCAGTGTCGTAGTGTCACAAATAAAATAACAATATATATCTGTGGCCTGATTCACAAACGTTCGAAAAGTTTCCGTTTCTGAAGTGAAATTTGATCGGCAAACGAAACAAAACAACCACTTTCTGCGACCACGAATGATGCAAAGCATTCAAAACATCAGGAAAAGCAATGTTAATAATAATACATCATGTAATCCGGTCAAACTTGTTTTATTACGAAAAAAAAACTATTTGAGACTCGAATGCATTCGGAAACGCCATTCATAGTTCTTTAATTCTACATCGCGGCTTTCCGACAGCAAATGGCTCACGGGAGAGTTTCCATGAATTTCGCGTTGCGTTTCCGAATCCAATCGGTTCTCAAATCGTTTTGTTTCTTAATAAAACAAGTTTAACCGAATTACATCGTGTATTCTTATTAAATTTTTTTCCTGACGTTTCGAATGCTTTGCAGCGTTCATGGTCGCAGAAAGTGGTCGTTTTGTTTTATTTGCCGGTCAAATTTCACTTCGGAAACGGAAACTTTTCGAACATTTGTGAATCAGGCCACTGGTGTGTTAAAATGCTGTCGAAATTAAAGTAGGTTTAGGAAAAAAATAAGTGCTTCAATCTTTTCTTTGCGAGATTCCGTCCGCCTTTTTTATTTGTCCGAGATACTTATATACTTTTTTCAAATACATACGTATAACAAAGAAACACCAAGCCCAACACAAACACTTATGTTCATCACATAAATGTTTGTGTGCTGAGGGAATCGAACCCACGACAATGATCAGCAATACGACACTCGAACCACTAGACCACAGTCGCTAGTTATGATGCTAAATTTTGCAACTATAATACAATATGTATAGATGGCAGAAAGCATCATGCGTCGGAATGAGATACCACAGGGCCCGGGTTCGATATGGCGGGCCGGGACCTGTCGGGGGTGGTTGTGTGAATACTCACGGGTTCCCACGCCCCCGGCTAAGGTAGTTGAAGGAACACCGTGGAGGTTTTAGTCGGTAAGAGTCCGACACTGACTCCGCCTACCCCGGGCGGAGTGCGTCTATGAGGATTTCCACACGGCAAAAAAAAATAACCGGCCAAGTGCGAGTCTGACTTGCGCAGTAAGGGTTCCGTACCACCCATTGACCTGATACCCCATAGAAACTGATTTAATTTACGAGAGTTTATCAAAAGACATCAACGTACAGTGCGCGAAATATGAATTTTTGCATCTCTTTCTTACGCAGGTACCACCACATATGTCTATGTTTGTCTTATTTTTAGTATTAGTTGCTAAACTATATAATATGCACTATATAATCTGACCAAGTCTGATGCTGGTATGTATTACCGTTTTGAAGATAGAGCAGAAACAAAAACGTTGAAAAAAATCCATGTTTTTTGAGGTTTCTTGTATGGGGTTTTGGTTTAAGACTTTTTTTTGTTTTTAGTATTTTTTGTGATACCCCTCACAGCAACACATATTCTGTGAAAATTTCAACCAGTTACCTATTACCGTTTAAAAGATACAGCCCTGTGACAGACAGACGGACGGACGGACGGACGAACAGACAGCGTAGCGAGAGTAATAGGGTCCCGTTAGCACCCTTTGGGTACGGAACCCTAAAAAAAGAATTAACGGCCATATTTATTGAATATGAGCCCAAAATAATAGCTAAACTTCAGTGACATTGACACTCTACAAACTATTT
Organism: Asteroscopus sphinx; assembly: GCA_949699075.1. Classification (NCBI taxonomy): domain Eukaryota; kingdom Metazoa; phylum Arthropoda; class Insecta; order Lepidoptera; family Noctuidae; genus Asteroscopus; species Asteroscopus sphinx. The sequence continues at coordinate 28,663,072 of OX453010.1, read as the reverse complement.
CCAGTAATACTTTGTTTTAATATTATTATTTATAATAATTATGCCTAATCAGTGAAATAGTAATAGTTGTTAAGATAAAAAAAACTTGCTTTTTCATTTATACAGCAGTTAAGTACCCATTTTTTCTGTGCTCCAATTTTCAGGAAACTTGTAAAATCTTCTCATTATTTGTGCAAATCACAACACAACAAGTTTTATGACCCGTTTCCTTCTTTAGCTCATAAACATCGAAAAGACAGCGAATTTAGCGTGGAAAAACAAAAAACATTCCCGATATGTTTCACATTTCTGCCACAGTGTGCGCTGCGATCGATTTGACTGACCCCATCGCCACATTGCACATAGCCAATAGCGTAAATCTTAGCATGACCTGCGTCGCGTGGAGTTACATTTCTCCAAACAACAACAACCTAGAACCAAAGAACAGAATTTTCCACCTAATTCTCTCCATAACACCTCAAAGCAATCTATTTCGTATAATGTATGTTCAAATAGTCCCTAAACCAAATTATAATCTTCAAAGGGCCCCGATGGAGTAACTGGGCCTCAATCAAGGGCTTTAATCAAAAGGGCCTTGTGTCAAACATGAAAAACGTATGAAGGTGCCAATACGTACAGTCGACCGTACGTCAGTGAGGACGGTTTTCGCAATTCAAGTGTTACCACTGACGTGCGTTCGACTGTACGTAGAATTTGATTGGAAATATTGAGGAAACTGTATTAATACAGAACGAGGTTTTCTTTATGGCAACTGATTTCTGAACGAGTCAATTTGTTGAATAACGCTAGAGAGACCTCGGATGAATAAAAAATGGCGGACGGAATCTCGCTAAGAAGAGATTGAAGCTCTTCGTTTTTTCCTAAACCCAATATAATTTCGACAGAATTTTAACACACCAGATATATATTGTTATTTTATTTGTGGCACTATGACAATTCCTACCGTCACACGAGATTTGTTGCGTAATCGCGGCTTTTCGTCTTACTATGCGTGTGAATTTGTGCGTGCCAGCCCGTACTGTTAAGCGAGCCGTCTTACTATGGGTGCTTTACTTTTTGTTTAGCGAGATTCCGTCCGCCATTTTTTATTCGTCCAAGAGAGAGACCTAAAGAAAATGTGTGTTATGTTGAAGTCCTATTTGTTTCTTTCTTTGAAGACTATTTTTATTAGTATTTTCCGTCAATGCTTAATGCCAAAATGCTTTGCTGTGTTGTCTGCATGTCGACGTTCAATTTGGATTTTTAACCGACGGAAAAAAGGAGGAGGTTCTCAATTCGACGCGTATATTTTTTTTATTTTTTTTTTATGTATGACCACGCATAACTTTTTACAGAGTGGTCCGATTTTGATGATTCTGATGGATAGGGTATATCTCGACGTTGGTGCCACTTAAATTTCAAAATCAAAATCCACCCCTAAGGGTAGTAAAATAGGGGATGAGTGTTTGTTCACCCACTGAATTCTTACCTGTTAACCGATTCTGTTGAAACTAGACACACATAAATATAGTTCTAGACACTACGACATAATGGAGACCTGGAGTTAGATTTTAACCACAAAAAAATGAAAAATAAAACTTTTTAACAAAAAATTTAACCGACGAAAACAGAAACTGAAAAGCGAAAAATAAGTAATTATGAGTCGGCGCCAAACAAACAATCAACGAAGATCATTAAATTACTTTAAATAAATAATAAAAACAACGTAACATCAAATACAACGTGAAATTTTCAACGATAAACAATAACTTTCCAAAAATTCCTTCTCCTTTCGGCCACTTGCAACTTGCATGCACGTTGCTTGTTAAAAGTTTGTTTGGCGCCGACTCATAATTAGTTATTTTTCGCTTTTCAGTTTCTGTTTTCGTCGGTTCAATTTTTTGTTAAAAAGTTTTATCAAATTTAGCAATCCATTAATCAATACCATTACACGATCAATCTGATATCAATCGAACCAAGTTCATGGACAGAACTGATGCCAGATTAAACGTCTAAGGGTCAGCGTAGACCTTGCGGAGCGCCACCACGTCCACCTCCGGCTTGAGACGGCCCTGGCTGTGCACTAGCAGAGTTCATGTTTGAAACTGTTTCATTCTATTCAGGCTTACTGGTCTGTGATTGGAACAAAAAATTTAAACAACATCATCACCCTCCGAGCCTTTTCCCAAAATAATTATATTGGGGTCGGCTTGCAGTCTAGCCAGATGCATCAGTATTTTACACGGAGTGACTGCCATCAGACCCTCGCAACCCAGTTACTGGGTAATACTGACAGTCGGAGGTTAGACCAGTTGTCACACTTTGGGGTGCTGGCCAGAAAACCTCCACGTGTGCCTGACGGCTGCTTGTCCTTCTGGACACGTCTGGAGGGATCGGCAGTTGTTTGGCCGGTGCATCCTGGGCACGGGCAATAAAATCCTGTTGAGGGATTAAACTTCGGGGGATTTTATTGCCTGTGGCGAATATTCTGGCGCGGGTGGGGCCCGTTCTGGGCCAGTGGGGAGTTGTTCCACGTGTCCCTCTGATATCAGCAGAGGGCACAGTGGAGGAGCAGGGGCGGGCCCGGTGTGCACTCACCCTGCCACTGGGCAGGCAGCGGGGGGACTGTCCTTCCCTGCCCCCGTCGATCTCGTAACCCCAGGAGTGCCCGCTGAGTAGTGTTCTCGCGCCTCTTGGGACCGAGGGTCTTGGCTTCACCACCCGGACCGCGAGGAAGAAAACCTCTATAAAAAATTACGGGAGGTAGGGCCTGCGAGCAGCAGACTCGGGGTAGTCTGCTGCCCGACCAGCAGTTGGCGTAGCTGGCACAGCCGGCGTAGTTGGCGCAGCTGGTAAAGGCCCATGAGGTGCGGTGGCGTGCAGTGTTCCGTGTGCGCCATCGAGGAGGGTGCGGCCAACGTTAGGCCGCCAGGGGAGGAGGGGCTCGCCTGCTTGAGGCGGGCCAGGACCTGTCGGGGGTGGTTGTGTGAATATTCACGGGTTCCCACGCCCCCGGCTAAGGTAGTTGAAAGAACACCGTGGTGGTTTGAGTCGGTAAGAGTCCGACACTGGCTCCGCCTACCCCGGGCGGAGTGCGTCAAGGAGGATTTCCCCACGGAATAAAAAAAAAAAAATTGTCACAATTTCAGGCTTCTGACTACCCGTAACGACTGCCACAGATATTCGTATGACAACCGGGACCGACAACTTAACGTGCTCTCCGAGGCACGGAGGGGTCTCGATGTGTAACGAAACGGTCACCCATCAACAGACTGACCGCGACAAGTGCAGCTTAACCTTGCAGGTCGTACAATCCGCGCAGTCGTTGCTTCGTTACGAGCCCCTCGACATGTTAACAACATGAAAGCAATAAAATTATGATTACACGCATACGTGTGAGTAATTGACGCAATCTTGTGTACCTATACGCAATGGCTTATATTAAATAGAATTAAACTAATTACCCAAATTATATAATTGAAAATCATATACTACATACCTAATTACATTGATCAAAGCTGAGGGTAATTATTAGCGACGTGCTTGTGGATAATATGTGGGTACTGGTACAGATTCTTCGCCTCATGTGGGCGCTATGTGTGCGTAAAGCTTTATATGTACAGTGATTGCGTGTGCGTGCTTGGATGACGACTGCCGCGTCACTGCCATACTTTTAAGCGCAAACCACACACAGAGCGATTGCGGGTCGGGCGCGGGTCAGGCCCGTAGTGGTTGGAGTGCGGGAACCGCGAGTAGCTCCCAAACCGCGCGACCCGCGCTTTTTCTGTAGTGGCGGGGGACACGCGCGGCTCCCGCACTCCATCCGCCGTGGGCCCGACCCGCGCCCGCATTTCGTGTGATGTCCCCGACCCGCAGTGGGTAGGGCACATTGCTCGCAGAACGGATGGTCGATGGGGCAGTAAAGTTCTGGAGTGTCGACCGCGTACTGGAAGGCGCAACGTGGGTAGCCCCTCCCCCCACAAGGTGGACCTACGATCTGGTGAAGGTTGCGGGAATCCGCTGGATGCGGGAAGCGCAGGACCGGTCGTTGTGGCGATGCTTGGGGGAGGCCTATGTCCAGCAGTGGACGTCTTTCGGCTGAAATGTTGATGATAAGGACTAGCTGACTTTTATGGCTGTGCTTCTGTGGTATGTAGGTAAAGTAAAAAAAAGTTTTTTATATTTTAATCCAGTGCCCCGAGTGCGAGTTTAAAAAAAGTGGTGGAAAGTATCGCAAACTTTATGTTTCCATACAAAGAAAAGAAAGAAAGAAAGAAAAAATAAATGAAAAAAACAAATATTTCCGGACGTTTTTACACAGCACCATCTAGTCCCTAACTAAGCAGAGCTTGTACTATGGGTACTAGACAATGGATTTAATATGTACTTGTATACATTTTTTTTGGAAATACATACTTATAATACATAAGAAACACCCAGACCAACACAAACGCTTACGTTCATCACATAAATATTTGTGTCCCGTGGGAATCGAACCCACGACCTCGTGATCAGCAGTCCGACACTTGGACCACTAGACCACAGACGTCAAATAATAATAAATAGAAATATTTATTTGAGTCAAAAGTTACGCACAAAATTACTTAAAAATAAATAATACAGAACAAATACAGGTACAGAGACAAGAAGTGCGGTAAGATGTGCGTCACATCCGCGCAAAACGGCCACCGCTCAGCATATTGCTGTGCCTCATGCACGGAGCAAAGCCATAGCGCTGGTTTTCAGCGACATCTGGGGTCGACAAATAACGTAGATCAGTGATCATTGTGTATACATTAATAATTTTCCGTTAAAACCACAGAAATAGGAGAGTAGTTAGAATGATCATAACGCTTACTTAGTACGAGAACCAGTGTCGCCAAACTCACACATTTACAACTGAAATAGTACATTACAATACACAAAAAACCGCGACGTGATTGGGTCCCAATTTTAAATTCAAATCGGCCCTTAAACTCGTACAGAGTTTATTTAATTCAATCTTAATGCGAGTGTTTAAAATTTGTTTTTAACGATCATGTCAAAATCACCATTCTAATCAAATTGTTATAGAAGATATGTAAACCAAACAGTTTTGTTAGTGATTTTAGTTTATAAAGTTGCCACTGATGGCGCCTCTGTCTCTTGGTCGGTTTGTACTTGTCAAATATGTTGCGTAAATTTGTTACCGAATTACAATTTGTCGTTCTAATATACATCCTAGTATTATTTATCATAAAACCAACAGGTTATGGGCCCAGGATGCTAAATTAATTGAAGAACGTCAATAATTGTGCGTGAAATTAGTAAAATATTAACATTCAACATGCCGAATAGTGTTGGCAATGGCGGCACGGGCAATGGATGCATGACGGAAAAATTTTCAGCAACGAGCTCTGGTATATCCGTCAACTTTGAGAAGCTCAGCGGGATTTCCAACTACGGAAATTGGAAATTTTCGATGCGCATGTATTTGATACATGAGGATCTGTGGGATTGCATCGAGGAATCAGCGCCGGGCGTTCCAAAGGTCGTTGACGCACGAAAGCAACAACGGACGCTTGCAAAGATATGCTTAATGTTGCAGCCGTCTTCATTTCCTTACGTGCGGAATGTAAATACAGGTCACGAAGCCTGGAACAACCTGAAAACTGCATACGAAGACAGGGGGCTGTGCCGAAGGCTTGGACTTTTACGCACATTATTTGGGTTGAATTTGGATCAATTTGGTAACATGGAAGCGTATCTCTTGAAGATCACAGATTTAGATCAACAATTACGAGACATAAACGCTCCATTGGATGATGATTTTTTGTCAGTATTAATGTTAAGTGGTCTGCCATCGGATTATGATCCGTTAATTATGACGTTAGAAAACTCAAACATTAAGCTGTGCAGTGAAACTGTAAAAAGTAAATTATTACAGGAAAATTTACGCAGAGATTATGATAAGTGTAATGTAATGTAATGCTGCAAGAGGCGTCACAATAGATCTTTTAGGTCGCAGTGGCTTAGGGGCGTTCAAGACCCTACCTCTTTCCTCAAATAAATAAAAAAAAAAATGATAAGTGTGAAGAAAGTGCATTATTATCGACAAAACGATCGGCTAAAAATGCAAATAAACATTCTACAAACATTAAATGTTTTAGTTGCAAGAAACCGGGTCATTTTGCCAAAAACTGTCCTGCAAAGGATGAGAAGAGTGAGCATAAGTGTGAAATGGCATGGAATGGGACATTACTGACGGCTTTGGCGATAGACATTAATTCAAATGCCTGGTATGTGGATTCCGGTGCTACATGTCACATGACAAACAACAAGAAATTGTTACAGAACTATGTTGTTGATACTCCGCGGTTAGTGACAGTTGCTAACAATGAGAAATTGTGTAGTGAAGGACACGGTGACGTAGAATTGTTGTTGGAAGGGCAAAATCGTAAAATAAAAATATGTGAGATTGTTTTTGTGCCCGACTTGTCGACTAATTTACTTTCAGTCAGCAAGATGACAGCAAAGGGACTTCAAGTGCACTTTGACACACGTAAGTGCCGTATCTATTATGGTGAGGCTGTAGTCGCAAGTGCTACAAAGGTGAATGATGTCTATAAACTTGACATTGCGAGTAGTTGTCAACGGTCAGGAAGTGGCAGAGAGCTAGCTGCAGCATGTGAACTATCGACTGGTCTACCATTGACAAAGACCCTGACTATTGAGAGTCAATCGGCAGGAGCTGCAAATTTGTGCGAGGTGAAATTATCTCAGGACTTGTGGCATCGGAGACTCGGACACCTGAATATGAGAAGTATGAAATTACTCAAACAAGGTATGGCTTCTGGCATTGATTATCGTGAAAATAGTAAATATACTCCTTGTGTAGCTTGCATTGAGGGAAAACAGTATAGATTACCATTTCCAAAGAGGTCTTACAATAGAGCAACAGATAAATTAGGTCTTATACACTCTGATTTGTGTGGACCAATGTCAGTTTCCTCATTCAGTGGTGCTAGATATCTATTGACATTTATAGATGATTGTACGAGAATGACATTTGGTTACTTTATTAGAACTAAAGATGAGGTGTTGTCTGTGTTTAAAACTTTTAAAAGTTGTGTTGAAAATCAAACCAATTTTAAAATTAAGGCTCTTAGAACAGATAATGGACGTGAATATGTCAATAAAAAGTTCCAGGTCTTCCTAAGAGAGCATGGCATCAAGCATCAGACGACTGTGCCGTACTCCCCGCAACAAAATGGAGTAGCAGAGAGGGCAAATCGCACAATTATGGAAGCGGCGAGATGCATGCTGCAGGATGCTGGAATGGACAAGAGATTCTGGGCAGAAGCGGTGAACACAGCAATCTTTATTAAAAATAAGTCACCAAGTAAGGCAGTGAGAGGTACCACACCGGAGGAATTATGGACTGGTAATAAAGTAAATTTATCTAACTTGAGAGTATTTGGCTGTATTGCGTATGCAATGATTCCGAATGAAAAACGGAAGAAATTAGATGCAAAGAGTAGGAAGTATATTTTCGTAGGATATTGTACTGAATCGAAAGGATATCGGTTGGTAGATCCAGAAAATCCTTCTACATGCATTAAATCTAGAGATGTACAATTTTTTGAGAACAAAATGTACAAAGATTTAAAATCAAATCAGGAAAATAATACTACTGATTGTCAGATAGAATTTACTAGTGATACGAAAAACATTGATAACACTAGTGGAATCAATGAAGCCTTGCCTGAATCATCTATTGAAGAAATATTGAACTATGGTTCTGGTTGTAATGACCGTGTGGCGATGACAGCAAAGAGTCATACCAAATATACTAGGTATGCCTGCAGACGTTTGAACAAAGGTGCTATTAGTAAAGATAAGCATTGCAGTTGTGTTTGAAATCTTGGTTTAAAGACTGTTTAGTTTAAGGGCAGGTGTTGTAGAAGATATGTAAACCAAACAGTTTTGTTAGTGATTTTAGTTTATAAAGTTGCCACTGATGGCGCCTCTGTCTCTTGGTCGGTTTGTACTTGTCAAATATGTTGCGTAAATTTGTTACCGAATTACAATTTGTCGTTCTAATATACATCCTAGTATTATTTATCATAAAATCAACAAGTGAGTGAGTGAGTACGCAACTACTAGTGAGTTCAACTACTCGAAGCCAGGGGGCGCTTCATTTAAATGACGCTATTTTGGCCTCAATTACATTAGAAATAGATATTTTATTCGCATGCATGCTGGGTAGCATAGCAGATAACTATTCCTGGCAATAACCAACGAGTTCAACTTCTCGACGCTAGAGGGCGCTTAAATTATAGTACGGTATATGCACTCAATTACATTAGAAATAGATGTTATATTCGCATGCATGCTGAGTAGCCTGTCTACTACGGGAATGTCATTCAGCGAACCAACGAAAGTCATTCGCGTAACAATACATTGCTTCCTTAAAATTATCGCAGCTTCGACTGCAAGGAACATCGTACGTAATGAATATTTTTTAAATTGTATTTTGCTATGAAATCGTTTTCAACGACTATTACATATTTTTTCAAAATTTTGCAATATTTCTTAATTATTAAGGTATTTAATACTCATTGGTGAAAATAAATCCTCCTTTTTGATGTACTGAGTACTTGGATTCTTGCTTTACAACTTATAACAGCACAGGACGGCATTTTAAACTAATAAAAGCCCCAGCTTTTTACAGCGATACGTTCCGCGAGCAACTAAATGCGTCGTTTGATCAAATTAGATTATGCGCAGTAGGTTATGATGTTCATGTTCAAAGTTGTGGCGCGCCCACCCCGCCCACATAGTTGTTCTAACTATTTCTATGGTTAAAACAATTTAGCAGATTCAGCTCGACTTTGATTTATTTTGATGTTATATATTTATAAGTATTTACGTAGCTCGAACAAACAAACAGACAATTACAGTTTTATAATAGGATAGAAGACGAATAGCGTCTTTAACTGCTGCGCTACGCTAATACAATTAAGCGCCTTGTACTAAACCCATGCGTCAGCAGTGTCCCTACAAATCAACAGTTTGTACTACAGCCCTTTGTTTTTATTAGCTTAAAGATTAAACAAATCAAAATCCAGTGAAACTTAAATTGAAACTAAACTCATTTATCAGGTCGTCAGTCCACCTTGTGGGGGGCCTACCCACGCTGTGCTTTCCAGTACGCGGTCGCCACTCCAGAACTTTACTGCCCCATCCGTTCTGCGAGCAATGTGCCCCACCCACTGCCACAATTCTTCAGGCTATGTCGGTTACTTTAGTTTTTCTGCAAATCTCCTCATTTCTGATCTAGATATGTTTGTCAAATTTTATCCAAATCATCAGTTTTTGCTTGATGCTCGAAAAAACAACAGACAATTATAGTATTATAATATTAAGGATAAAAGAAGAATAGCGCCTTTAAAAGCAACAGTTTTTTATTAGCTTAGCGATTAAACAAATCAAAATCCAATGAAACTATTAATGGAAACTAAACTCATTTGATACACATAGTTGATTAATTAAAATAACAGTCACGAACAGTCGTCGACTTAGCGTAAAATCAGGGGTTGTTTTAATTTATTTGGTTTGTAATAAAATTGTTCGGTGTACTTAATTTCATTTATCATAGTAGCCACAATGGACTCTGATAGCAGTGGTAGATTAATTAGTAAAAGGTCGATGACCAATTTGTGTGAAGAGCTGGCTAGAATGAAATATTGTTTGATGATTGAAGTCGAGCGATAACAACCGGCCAAGTGCGAGTCGGACTCGCACAGTACCCCGTACCTGATACCCCATAAGAACTGATTTAATTTACGAGAGTTTATCAAAAGACATCAACGCTCAGTGCGCGAAATATGAATATTTTCATGCCCTTCTTACGGAGGTACCACCACATATGTCTATGTTTCTCTTATTCTTAGTATTTGTTGCTAAACTACATAATATGCACTATAATCTGACCAAGTTTGACGCTGGTATATATTACCGTTGTGAAGATAGAGCAGGAACAAAAACGTTGAAAAAAGTGCATGTTTTTTGAGGTTTCTTGTATGGGGACCCCCTTTGGTTTTTGTTATTTTTTTACATACATACATATTATCACGCCTGTTTCCCATTGGGGTAGGCAGAGACTATGGATTTCCACCTGCTACAATCCTGACACACCTCTTTCGCTTCATCTACGTCCATTTACCTCGTCATGCATGCTCGTCGGTTTAGAGAACTCTTAACCTGGCATTTTTTGAGAACATCCGCGATTTGTTTTTCGTTTGTTTTTCGTATTTGTCGTAATACACCACATAGCAACAGATATTCTGAGAAAATTTCATCCGGTTACCTATTACCGTTCAAAAGATACAGCCCTGTGACAGACAGACGGACGGAAGGACGGACGGACAGCGTAGCGAGAGTAATAGGGTCCCGTTTGGCACCCTTAGGGTACGGAACGAGTGTGCTGTAGAGCACACGACTGAAATAAAACTTCACTAACTTATATCTCCCTCAGTACTATTTAATTGAGAACAAAAATCTGCTGGCGCTGTATCGTGGCCGTACCGCGCCTCGTTCCCCGCGTCCCGCACTACCCCCTCCGTTCGCCTTGCTTTTCGTAACGCTATCACCAGCTTACTCCTCAAGTCAAGCGGGCCTAAAGAAGTTTTACTTCAATAATAAAAGAAACCGGCTGAGTGCGATTCGGACTCGTGTACTAAGGGTTCCGTACCACCTATCAATCTTGATACCCCGTAGAAACTGATTGAATTTATGAGAGTCCACCAAAGGTGCAGCATTGTGTATTGATGTCTTTCATATTTGGCAGGTACCATTAGACATGTGTAAAAATAAGGTAAGGACAGACGTGTTTCATATCAACTCAGCCTATCGCAGTCCACTGCTGGACATAGGCCTTTCCCAAGTTGCGCCACAACGCTCGGTCCTCTGCCTTCCGCATCCAGTCCCCCCCAGCCACGTTCTTTAGGTCGTCGGTCCACCTGGCAGGTGGGCGCCCTACGCTGCGTTTGCCGATACGCGGTCTCCACTCAAGGACTGGTCTGCTCCAACGGCAATCGGTCCTTCGACAGACATGGCCAGCCCACTGCTACTTCAGCTTACTGATCCTACAAGCTATGTCGGTCACTCCGGTTCTTCTCCGGATAATCTCGTTACGGATTTTATCGTTTTTTTTTGTTTTTTACATTCGTGTTTACCTTAGTTTTATTATTTTTTGTTAAACTATAGAACATGTTATCACAGTAAGGTTGATGCTTGTATAAATTACCGTTTTTAGGGTTCCGTACCCAAAGGGTGCCAAACGGGACCCTATTACTCTCGCTACGCTGTCCGTCCGTCCACCCATCGGTCTGTCACAGGGCTGTATCTTTTGAACGATAATAGGTAGCCGGTCGAAATTTTCTCAGAATATGTATTGCTATGACAACAAATCGACTATCACGACAAATACTAAAAATAAAAAAGTCTAAAACCAAACGGGGACCCCATACAAGAAACCTCGAAAAACATGCATTTTTTTCAACGTTTTTGTTCCTGCTCTATCTTCAAAACGGTACTACATACTAGCATCAAACTTGGTCTGATTATAGTGCATACTATTTTATATTTTATGAAACATCAAATAAACAATGCTAATTTTTATTGTAATAATGTGATATGGCAAGTAATTATTTATTTTCATAAATTAATGTAGAATATATTGGTAATATATTGGTAATTCTTGTTGACATATTTATTATAATCGACGCGCCCCTCTCGGCTCCACCCGTGCGGCTATTCCCAAACGATAATTAAAACCTAAAAAAAACCTAAACATCAAATCCTTTTATTCTACTAAAATGTCACACATAAAGCGATAGAAATATCACCCTGGGGAACTATTTAGGTTGTGAAGATCTGAGAAGTATTAAGTGTGACTTTAAATTCGTACCGGGGGAGTTGACGGGTTAGCTTGCTTAAGTATAGGGGAAATAGGACCGGGGTATTCCCGGGATGGGAATAAAGTGCTGATTTAGGGATGCAAATTTAAGTGGTAGGAAGAAGGGATAAGATTGTTGTTTATTGTTGTGGGATAAATTTTATTTAATAATTTTATAGAATGATAATAGTTTAAGAGTGTGAATGAATGCTAATAATATGTAATTTAAAAGAAAAAAACTATAATTAACTCCATTGTAATATAAAAGTATTGTTAAATATTACGTGCATTATGAAAAAAAATGTATGCCAGTACCTGGTGGAACATGTATTAGTTCAAAATAATGTTTTCTAACACCATATTGTACCATGCTTGATGCAAAAAAATACTATTCTATTCTATATACACTGTGTTGTGGCATAGTGACAATGCTAAGCGTGAGGTCCTGGGTTCGATTCCCGGGTCGAGCAAAACGTGTTGTTGGGATTTTTCTGTCAAGAAAATTATTTCTCAGCAGCAGCCCGGAGTAAGGAAAACCATCAAAATTTATGGGAATGACATATCTCAACGAATGACTTTTTCGTTGAGATATGTCATTCCCATACATTTTGAGTGCAAAACTTGGCTAAGGGGGCTGGAGTCACGGGCAAAATTTGTTTATTTTTATAGATACTTATTGAACTTATTAATTAGATTTTTTTCATAATGGACACTCTCAGAAAAATAAGACAAAATTAAATCAAAAATTCTCATCTTACCAAAGATTTTATTTTATTCAAAAGCTATGTAAGAATACAGATTAAAGTGATAAAATTATAGGGATTGCGGGTTCGATTCTCATACAGAACAATTATTTGTATCGGTTAAATATAGTGCTCTAGATCTGAGTATTTGGTGTAGGTGAAACTTGTGCATATGATACACAAGATAAATCTGAATATTGGGCAAGGGTTTCGAGAAAAAAATCCACGAAAATAATGTAAAGCAAAAATAGTCAAAATTTTATTCTCTTATGATACATAGTAGCAGTACAGTCTAACAAATCAATTATTATACAGGATCGCCAGATATAAATGAAGTTTTCTCAGAAGATTATGGATGTTTTCGAGTGAAATATCATTTTAATAAGGGACAAAGTTAAACTGTATTCATACAAAATCCTAATTAAACCGTTCTATAATAATTTCCTGATAAATCTTCATCTATATCTCGCGATCCTGTATACTAATTGCTTTGTTAGACTGTTCTATGAACGTATGAATTAAGCAAGGTACACAGAGAATGGTGTCTGGCAGACAGACCGGAAATGAAGGGTCCAGGAGAGGCTACATCCGGCCGCCATGTTGGATTGTCTCGCTTCCAAGTAACGGAAAGGAAGGCCTCGTTATGCAGCTTCATTTGAATGTCAGGGTGTCTACTATACAGTATGTATACACAAAACTAGGGCAAGATTGAATGTAGATGTAACACGGTTTCTGAATCTTCGAACTTAACTTAATTTTCTGATTCACATTTTGGATTTAAAGGATATCCTTTTTTTTTTTTTTTTTTTTTTCAACAATTTATATAAATTGTGGAAAGAAAAAATCACTCACGAGCAGGATTCGAAACTCACCCTGGGTATATATGGTGCCTTTGTACTATTTATTTCTATGGCTGAGGTCGTGGGTTCGATTCCCACAGGACACAAATATTTGTGTGATGAACATAAGTCTTTGTGTTGATCTGGGTGTTGCTTTGTCTTGTCTAAGTATGTATTTACAAAAAAAAAGTATTATACTTGTCAAGTACCCATAGCACAAGCTCTGCTTAGTTTGGGACTAGATGGTGCTGTGTAAAAATGTCCCAAAGATATTTATTATTTATTTATTTATTTATTATGTATTTCTATTATAATTAATCTGTGTGTGCATAAATATAAAATTAAATTAAAATTTTAACAACATGAAAAAGGTAGTATTTTCTATATTAAATAGGCAAAGAAAAAACCGTTAATTCCATTTTTCCCCTGTTTGTTAACCGATTTTTTTTTTTTTGTTTGGTGGCTATTGAAGAGCTTCAGTGTTATCAATAAAAAAAAATTATCGGCATAGTTATAGTAAAAATTTGTTGAATTTCGACTATTGGGCGACTTCTCGTAATCGAAATTGTTTGAACTCAAAAATAAGATGCGTATTTTAATGTTTTTATGGGTTGGGAACGTGGCTGGGGGGGACTGGATGCGAAAGGCAGAGGACCGAGCGTTATGGCGCAACTTGGGAGAGGCCTATGTCCAGCAGTGGACTGCGATAGGCTGAGTTGATTGAGTTGATGGGGTGAAAAAGTCAAAATTGGAAAATGCCATTTTTGTAGAACATCCTGTATAAAAACAATTACAGGGCTTTTTGTATTACGTATGTCGCAATTAGACCCTCATGCATAAATATAAAGGAAATATCACGGGGTTATGAAGAAAGGTAAGGGTTGCTACACTTGCTAAAGCTCGTAACTCGTATTAAAGAATATATGAAAGTTAAACATTGCATCTCATAATATTATGCTTGTATTCTCTGTAGGGTTAAAAAAGTAGATAGATAGATAGATAGAATATACTGTATTGTACACCATGAAAATAGTAGTAAACAGGAACAACGTATAAATTATGGGTACATGGGCGGTCTTATCGCTAAAAGCGATATCTTCCAGACAACCTTTGGATGGACAAAGAAGACGTAAGATCTAGATAATGGGGGCAGTCCGTGGCGTACTACTAAACTAAAATAAATAAATAGCACAAAATATATTACACATATAGGTATCATAAATATATATATAAATAATCTTACAATTTAGAATAGAGATTGGATACATAGGCAATGTCTTAATAAATTACAATCTATTAAAGAAAAGTATTCACCATGTCTTGTACATCATACCTATGTTTGACAAATAAATAATTTTGAATTTTTAATTTTACTGTTGTACCAACCATGGTATAATAACACCAGGTAGTCTCTTCCCGTGACAGCTAGGTCACGTGATGGCCGTGGAGCCAATAGCGGGCTGTTAGCGTGACACTTGTCAGTTTGATGTGCTGCCACTTTGTGAAAATAAATTACCCGAACAAAATGCATTTTTTCATTTACTTTCTTCTATAAAGAATCACTTTTTAATTAGTAATTTAATATAGTTTCCTTTATTAACTAATTAGATGAATAACACGAGATAACAAATAGTTAGGCTAGTTAGGAATTTATTTTATATTCATTATGAACAAAAATCTCCTTAAGTATATTGAAGATATCAATCAATGGCAGCACTGATCGTGACGTAGCTTGGAGGCATCACGCTGTCATTGCGGGAAGAGAATACCTGGTGAAACATCTTGTACCATGGTACCAACATTTTGCTTATTAAGATTAAACTGCACTTGAGATGCTCGGCGCGTCACTGCAGCAGCGCGGCGCGGCATATTCTAAACGCACGCGGCATTTTTTTGCAGTTGTTGGCCATCTGGTATTGTTTTTCATGTTTTTCATCGTCCGTCTTTGTAGGTTGCACGCTTTGAATATGGAAAGTAATTCCTTTCACAAAGGTTGAACGTGAACTGACCAAAGACAATGTGATAATTTGGAGAACTGACAAGCTGTCAAAATGACAACTGACAAGAGAATTCACAACGCCAATGCCGCGCCGCGCATCGCCGCTGGCGCAAACTATACCGCACAAGCGGCAGCGTCGCGGCGGCGCGGCGCTGTAGTGCGGTTTGGATCATACAAATCAATACAAAGATTATTTTTTCAGTCACGCCGGTCTGCTGCAGTTTCGCGCCTTGCCGCGCAAGTGCGGTTGGTCCTGTACTGAAGCGCCGCTCTGTTGCAGTGCCGGGCCGCGCATCTCAAGTGCGGTTTAACCTTTAAGGTTATTATAAGGCAAGTTGAGGTAAGGTGGTGATCCTACGTAAGCCCATTAAGAAAAAAAACAATGGGATGCAACGATGATGGGATGTTTCTTTTTCCTATCGCGAGTAAGTACCAGGCCCCTCAGAAAGTATTGCGAAAAAAAGTTTTTATATATGGGAGACTGCCCAGTTATAATGTTTTTCGAAAATATGATTATTTATAAGTAAAAATAAGTAAGTTCCAATTTCAAAATTTCCCTCCACATTTTTTGCGAGTTAATTCAAAGTATTGTGTCTCACTGAAATATGGATCTGCGCCGGGAACATTTTAGAGCTATGATTTTATACGATTTCAAGTGTCGCCTGAAACCGGATGAATCGTACGATAGACTTCAAATGGCATTCATGGATGAAGGCCCTTCCAAGGCAACCGTGTATCGTTGGTATAACGAATTCAAGCGCGGTCGACCAACTTTGCGGGATGACGAAAGAAGCGGTCGCCCTTTGACGGCTGTTACCGAAGAAAACGTGCTAGCAGTGAAAAATTTAATCCAAGACAATAGGCGAATTACATATCAGGAGATTCAACACATATTGAAGATTGGATCGGGAAGCGTTCACGAGATTCTACACAGCCATCTTCGCGTGAGGAGGATAGTATCACGCTGGGTGCCGCACAACCTCACCGATGCTCAGAAGCAGGCCCGGGTGGAATGGTGCCGTGATATGCTTAACAAATTTGAAGCAGGCTCGTCTCGGCGTGTTTACGACATCGTTACAGGTGATGAGTCCTGGATTTATCAATACGACCCAGAAACCAAGCGCCAGTCGACTGTTTGGGTGTTTCAAAATGAGCCAACGCCTACCAAAGTGAAGCGATCTAGAAGCGGGGGTAAGATTTTGATCGCTAGCTTTTTTAATTTGACTGGCCACTTGGTATCAATTCCCTTACGGGATCAAAGAAGCATTAATGCCGAATGGTATACTACCAAATGTTTGCCAGAAGTTTTCTCTGTTATAAGCAACAAGCGACCAAACACAGGGCTCCGCGGGCTACTGCTCCACCACGACAATGCACCTGCGCACACCGCACTCAAAACGAGGGACTTCCTGGACAGCACGCCAGTCAAACTCCTGGGTCACCCTCCTTACAGCCCTGATCTAGCACCGTGTGACTTCTTTTTATTCCCAAAAATAAAAAATCAGCTCAAAGGGATACAATTTTCGTCGCCGGAAGATGCGCTGGCTGCGTTCGAGCAGGCTGTAAACGAGGTGTCTGCGGCGGACTGGAAAAAGTGTTTTGAAAACTGGTTTAGGCGCATGAATCTTTGTATAGAGGCTGGTGGAAAGTACTTTGAAAAGATTTGATAAAAATATATGTACGTATAGAACAATTTTTTTTAGTTTCGCAAAACTTTCTGAGTGTCCCACGTATAATATAATGTTTAAAGCAACTCTCGATTCAGTCCCATAGAGGCACGTTCCGTTATGTAGCGTCCAAAGAGCGGAATAACCTGCCACCACCTATCAGGTCGGTACAATGTATCAGGTCGGTCCTTACAATTTTCTTGTAACATACACAGGTATTTTTACTTTGTTGTGATTTTAGAGGATCCACCCCTAAGCCACTTAAGTATAAATTAAAGAAGAATAACACAAATTAATTCAAGAAATAAACTTTAAATAATATAAGCAACGTTTTTTTATTTTCAGGCTTTTATACAAATCCCTGGAGGCTTTGTTACAACCTCCAATCAACGCGGAAATTATAATAAAGAAAGAAACAAAGAAAGATGCTTGAATTATTCAATTTTGGACAATTTGTGTAACAGGCCGTCGTGCCGCAATGAATTCATCTCCTTTGACTCATTCGGTGTGATTAACATTAATAAATATTATTAAATAATATGTTAATGGAGACTGCCAAATTTATTGAATTTAATTACATAGAAGTGACCATAGTTTTACAGTTAGAACTAATTACACTTCGTCGCTGCATCCTCGAGATTTACATAATTCACTAAGTAGTACACTCCTCAATGTACTAGGCATCGAACACAATTTTTAGAGATAAACTAGAAAATAAAATCAAATTAGAAACGACTTCTGTGGTAGGTAGGTACTTAGTGGGGGGTATCCCCACTTGCCGCACGCGGCCCGCTACGTTCGCCCGCTCGTCATTCGCTTCTTTTGTGCAGGCATCGCAACATTTATTCCTTAAAATTCTTTAATTATAAAGTTCAGTAAGTATAGTTTAGTGTGTAGTATACGTGTGTGAACATGGGACGAAGGCGTCATGAAGACGATCCAGGGACCATTAAACGGAAAATAAGACGGCTGGAAAAGCGGTTACAGAAACGTCAACGCGACTACACCTCCAGCGATGACGGTGAGTCTATCTTTTAATATCATGCGTAACGTTTTTTTTTTTCTAAGCGCCTTGTTATTCGCATACGTGCAGTATGACTCATCACAACGTGGCTGCGCGGCGACCAGCACATTGTTGTTGTCGTATTATGGCAAAGAGATTTAATTTTTAATGTCTTTGCATTATGGGCTATTACTATTGGCTCGATGTTATGTTGTTTTTTATGTATAGGTTAGCTCTGTGTGTACCTACAGTAATTTATTGGACAATTTGTACTGTAATGCGATTGCAGTCGTCCCAGTTTATTTAGGTATTATAAATGCCTATTTCTCAGTGAATAACAAGTACCGCGATGCGATTGCGGTCACAGCTACCTACATTATAAAATGTAAAAGTGTCGTGATGCGATTACGACCTAATTATTATAAGTGACTTTGTTGTCAAGTGATTTGATGCGATCAAATCTTTTTATTATAATTGGTTTAATCAAAGATTGAACTGTACCTTATAGTAGATTCAACTATCGTTACAGATCTTGAATCTGATGTCTCGCGCTCACGACCTGCCTCCATACTATCGGACTTTGAGTCCTCCGAGCATGACCTATCGGATGGGGCTCATGAGAAAATTCGGTCTGTTGTAACGGTTTCACAAAACATAGTCTCAGATAATGTTGTTGGCGGCCCCAGCACCAGCACAACAGCAACCGTTGAGGCTCTTCCGGCTGAGATACTAGATGTTCTCGGCGAATCAAGAGAAAAAGATGAGGTTTTCGGTCCGAAAATCAGAGAAGAGATCTCTCAACGATGGGGAAAGATTATTATGGAAGGCGTTAGTAAAGAACAGAGGCAAAAGCTATTCGATAGCTGTTTGATTCCAAAAAATTTTCAACTTCTAAAGGCGCCAAAACTTAACCAAGAAATATCCTCTGTCTTAACAGAATCCGCTAGAAACAGGGACAAACGTCTTGAGAAGTCTCAAAACCATTTGGGTATTGGCATAGCGGCTATCACCAACATGTTATCATCAGCAATTGATGACAATCTGGAAAAAACTGAAATTATTAAAAAGCTGTCAGAGACAGCCCAGATATTACTAGACCTCCATTGCCAGGATACTGCTAACAGAAGGAAGCTTGTTACTTTCAGCTTAGATAAGAAATTCCTGAACATTATTCAAGGGGTTAAGCGGGATACCTTTCTCTTTGGAGAGAATTTAGGTGAAAAAATTAAGGCGTCCAAGACTGCTGAAAAGTCTGGTTTACAAATAAAGAGGGCTGAGCCTCCGCCATCCACCTCTAACCGGTCGACACGCTTTAATGATAATTTTCGTCAGGGAAACTCGAAGCGCCCATTTCGGCACCAGAACCACAGAGGCAGGTCGAGTGGGCACAGAACGCAGGCCTCCAACTCGGCCACGAGGAGACATCCAACGTCATCAGAACGTTACCACCCTGCGAAGACAGCTCCCAAGGCTCCTCCGAAACCCGAATAGAGGTAATAAAGCACGCTGGTCGGTTACGACACTTCATGTCAGCTTGGAAAAGCATTACTAAAGATCCTGTGATCTTACAGTGTATTTCTGGTTACAAAATAAATTTTGATCGACCAGTTTTTCAGTGTTCAGAACCAGTAAATAAATCTTTTTCTCTCCAAGAGGTTAAAAATCTTAATATAGAAATTTCAAAGCTTTTGTTATCAGGCGCGATAATAAAATGTGAGGACATCCCTGAACAGTTTATTTCAAACATTTTTTTAGTACCTAAAAGCGACGGTACGTTTAGATTTATCCTTAACCTTAAAAAGTTAAACAAGTTTATTGATCCGCAACATTTTAAGATGGAAGACGTTAGAACAGCTTCCAAATTGTTGTCGAAGTCTTATTACATGGCTAATATAGACTTAAAAGAAGCCTATTTTGTTATTCCAATTCATCATAATAGTCGAAAGTATTTGCGATTCAAGTTTTTGAATCAGACTTATGAATTTCAGTGTTTACCCTTCGGTTTATGTTCAGCTCCGATGATTTTCACAAAAATAATGAAGCCAGTAGCTACATACCTCAGAGAGAATGGGATTCTACTGGTTATTTATTTAGATGATTTATTATGTATTAATAAAACATATGAAAGCTGTTCTCATGATGTAGGAATAATAACTAATCTGTTGGAGAAGCTCGGTTTCGTAATAAATTTCAATAAAAGTGACTTAATTCCCAGTCAAGTTAAAACATTTTTAGGCTTTGAATTAGATTCAGTGGACATGACCTTAAAATTGCCCTTAAGGAAACGATTGAAGGTTCTTGAGATGATTGATAGATATTCTAGTAAACACGTGGTATCTATCAGAGATTTTGCTAAATTTCTGGGATTACTTACGTCTTCATGCCCGGCTGTCGGCTATGGTTGGGTTTATACGAAACGGTTCGAAAGAACTAAATATCTTGCTCTGCAGAGATCGAATGAAGATTACGATGCTGATATGCTCATACCTAGTAATCTAGAATCCGATTTCTCATGGTGGAGATTAAACATCATGAGTACATTTTCTCCGATTCGTCATTATAAATATCATTTAGAGATTTTCTCCGATGCGTCTTTAACAGGTTGGGGTATCGCTTGTGACGGCGAAACCAGTGGTGGTTTTTGGAGCACTGTTGAGGCTCAAAACCATATAAATTTATTGGAACTGAAAGCAGCTTTCATTGCTTTAAAATGTTTTGCTAGTACACTTGCAAACAAAGAGATCCTTTTGAGGATAGATAACACTACTGCAATATCCTATATTAATCGAATGGGCGGTGTCCAATATACACACCTTAACGATATAGCGCGAGAGATTTGGCAGTGGTGTGAAGAGCGTCATCTTCTCATTTTCGCTTCCTATATAAAGTCAAAAGACAACACGGAAGCCGATCAAGAATCAAGGCGCATCAATGTTGACACCGAGTGGGAATTATCTCGTTCAGCCTACCATGAAGTAGTTCTTAATTTTGGTACTCCAGAAATTGATCTGTTTGCGACTTTTTTGAATACAAAATGTCGTAAATACGTGTCGTGGAAACGAGACCCACACGCTTTCAACATTGACGCTTTTACATTAAATTGGAGTAATTTATTTTTTTACTCGTTTCCGCCTTTCTCCTTGATTCTCAAGTGCTTACGAAAAATTATAGATGATAAGGCTACAGGCATCCTTGTTGTTCCGTATTGGCCTAGCCAGCCATGGTATCCGCTGTTTTCAACTTTGCAGATAGCGGAACCTGTTTATCACGGACCCAGTAGTGATCTCCTCTTATCTCCTTTCAGGACGCAGCACCCCCTGTGGAGGCAACTTACCCTGGTATCATGCCTATTATCAGGGAAGCATTTTGTAGGCAGTCATTGACTCCTGAAATCATACAAATTATCAGTGCTTCCCTGTCTAATAATACGTTAAAACAATATAACGTAGCTTATAAAAAATGGTGGCAGTTCTGTCAAAGTCACAAGGTGGATTGTTATGTCGCGTCTATACAACTTGCGTTGCAATTTCTGTTAAAAGAATTTAAATCAGGAGCCGGGTATTCTACAATAAATACTTATCGGTCTGCACTTGGTTTAATCCTGGGCAGACAATTCAGTTCAAATGATAATGTCAACAGGTTTCTTAAAGGGATTTTTAAACTGAAACCGGTTTTTCCTAGATATCAATCCACCTGGGACACTAACGTAGTTTTAGATTTTTTATCTAATTTTTATCCAAATGAAAATCTGTCTTTAGATCAATTAACAAAAAAGCTGGTAACTCTGCTCGCATTGTCGACTGCACAACGTGTGCAGACGTTATCTTTGATTCGGTTCTCTAATATAAATATTGGTGATTCAAACATCATAATAACTATTGAAGATTTAATTAAAACCTCAGCCCCTGGTAAACAAACACCCCGTTTGATTATTCCTTTTTTTCCTAATAAAATAGAGATATGTCCAGGGAGGACGTTATGTTCATATATTAATTTAACGGATAAATTTAGGAACGAACAACATACGGAAAGGTTATTACTAACTACTAAGAGACCAATCCACAACGCCAGCTCCTCTACAATCAGCCGCTGGATTAAACAGACACTCAAGGACAGTGGAATAGACACTACAATATTTACGTCACACAGCACGCGTCACGCGGCTACTTCAGCGGCTGATCGTAGAGGTGCTCCCATTGATGTAATTAAAAAGGCTGCTGGCTGGTCTGGTAATTCTTTAGTATTCGGCAAATTCTATAACAGACCTCTGCATTCTGAGGAGAACAATGATTTTGCTCGGGCTGTTTATGATTAAAATAATACATTGGTAAATACTTAATTAAGGATAAGATTTTGTACAATCAGTTGAATGATTTGATAGGATCATTAAAAACAGGTTAATATATAAATTACATTGAGTTTTTTATTATTCATCTATAAAACCTTAATTGCTATTTATCTTAGAAAGCTCCAAACATCTACTTAGTGAATTATGTAAATCTCGAGGATGCAGCGACGAAGTGTAATTAGTGGTTAAACAAACTTACCTGAAGTGAAGTTTGACCGCAATTACACGAGTCGCTGCATCCGAAGAGATTTACAAACCCGCCCAACCCTGCTTTACAAGCAATCCCGATTACACATTTAAGATAAATAGCCCTCTAAAAAGAATGACGAGCGGGCGAACGTAGCGGGCCGCGTGCGGCAAGTGGGGATACCCCCCACTAAGTACCTACCTACCACAGAAGTCGTTTCTAATTTGATTTTATTTTCTAGTTTATCTCTAAAAATTGTGTTCGATGCCTAGTACATTGAGGAGTGTACTACTTAGTGAATTATGTAAATCTCTTCGGATGCAGCGACTCGTGTAATTGCGGTCAAACTTCACTTCAGGTAAGTTTGTTTAACCACTAATAATTGCTTATCAGGAGCCAAGTGGGTATGTTGAAAAAATTTAATACACATTAAGACTCTCAAAACCAACCGATAGCACTATAAATTATTATGTTAGAAGTCAATAAGTATTTTAATTATATTAACAACAAAGAAACAAGTCAAGTCAGGTTATACGACGTCCAACTGCTTCGATGTCTGACGGCCAAGTGAGCACAGATTACTATATTAGGGGTGCTGGCCAGAAAACTTCCACGTGTGCCTGACGGTTGCTTGTCCTTCTGGACACGTCTAGAGGGAACGGCAGTTATTTGGCCGGTGCATCCTGGGTACGGGCAATAGAATCCTTTCGAGGGATTAACCTTGGGGGGATCTTATTGCCTGTGGCGAATATTCTGGCGCGGGAGGGGCCCGTTCTGGGCCAGTGGGGAGTTGCTCCATGTGTTCCTCTTATGCCAATAGAGGACACAGTGGAGGGGGGAGGGGCAGTGGCGGGCCCGGTGTGCACTCACCCTGCCACTGGGCATGCAGCGGGGGGGCTGTCCTTCCCTGCCCCCATCGATCTCGTAACCCCAGGAGTACCCACTGAGTAGTGTTCTCGCGCCTCTTGGGACCGAGGGTCTTGGCTTTACCGCCCGGACCGCGAGGAAGAAAACCTCTAGGTATAATAAATTAAGGGGGGTAGGGCCTGCGAGAAGCAGACTCGTGGTAGTCTGCTGCGCGACCAGCAGCTGGCGTGGTTGATACAGCTGGCGTATTTTGTCCGTTAGACTATATACCTGGTAGTTTAGCGGTAACGTGTTCAACCGCAGACCGTGAGGTCCTGGGTTGGATTCCAGGGTCGGGCAGCGTTATTAATATTTTTTTGTCAAGAAAATTTCTCAGCAGAAGCCCGGAGTCAGGAAATTGGCGGTGCCCCGTGCCTCTGAGAGCACGTAAAGCTGGTCCTGCGCCTGATCTTTCTCCGGTCGTGTCAGATTGCCGCCGATTGTGCACACGCTTTTGCACTATAATATGTCCCAAGCAGATGGCTAGTCTCCGTTGAGTTTGGTCGCCGTGACCGAAATTCTGCTTATCTCTTTGAAGTATAGAACCGTGATTATATATTTACACAAATTAAATACGTTAGCCACGTCATAATCTGTTTCAAATTCGTTTAGGTTAGCATAGGGTCTATTCGATTATAAGGGTCGCCTTTCCGTCGCTCCATTACGGGTGTTTGAACAAAACCTTACCTGTTTAGACCCTAATGACAGATTGAGGGTATCAAACACAGATTTGTGTTCTAAGTAACACAGTTTTGTTCAAAGTAACATTATATTAGTTTTGTTATGAATTTGGTTACTGTTTTAAAGTTGTTATGTAGGTACCTAGGATGTTGTTTGCAAATAGATTGGTAGTTAATATGTTTTAAGTCCACTTATTTTATTCGAAGTCGCTCAGCGGCCTTACGGGACCATATTACTCTCGCTACGCTGTCCGTCTGTCCGTCCGTCTGTCTGTCACAGGGCTGTATCTTTTGAACGGTAATAGGTAGCTGGTTGAAATATTCTCAGAATATGTGTTCGTGACACCTATCACGACAAATACTAAAAATAAAAAACATGGATGTTGTTTTGTTTATCTTTCAATCGCGCTTAAACGGTTGAACGGATTCGGATGAAATTTGGCACACAGATAGACCTTATGTAAATACCCATGTTAATATAAAAGTTACTTATGATCTGAGGAAGATAAACAGTTTCCACGGGGTGCGCGATAACGTCTATCTGCGAAAATTTTAATGATATGCGGGCAACGTTGCAGGCATGGACTAGTGACACTTTAGATGTAATGCTCGATTATTCAAAACAATTATTAGATTTGCGGCGCGAAAATGTTTCATTAGATTAGTTTAAAGTTTGTTCTGAATGTTAAGGTCAATTTTGCCAAACATCTGTTGTATCATCTGACAGCTGCCGCCATTCGAGATACTAAAGTTAAGGGAAACTATAAATCACTGTACCTATGAGCAATTGCCTAATATCTTAGAATATCATACTTTGGCCTGAAGATAAAAATAAAACGTAATTCGCTAGAATGTGAAGTAGTGGCCACACGCAAGCCCTGATAAAAATACCTGCCTCCCGCTGGAGATGCAACCACCCAAGGCCAAGGGCAAAGCCCACATAGGGCGAATCACTGCACACCAACAAGTGATTGGGGGACCTTCGGGATCGTAGGTGCCAAGAGTAAGGAGACTCGAGGCATCCATTAAGCGACCCTGGGTAGGACAACAGCACGTGGTGGTCACTTGCTGGTCACGTGCTGCTGTCCGAGACCTTGTTGTTTCTCCGGGACGTGTAAAAAGCGTAGCACTAGAGAGGCACCGGCTTGGTCCACAGGAGTTCCCGTAACTCCTCAATTTTGTGCAGAGGATGGCCACCATGTGGTTTTAGTCGGCAAGAGTCCGACATACCCCTCTGCCCTGCCTAAACAGAGGGTATTATACATAAGGATTTTAACCCGAAAACAAAAAAAAGGTAACCTAAGAAGTTGAATATACTTCTTAGGTTACCTTTTTTAGGGTTCCGTACCCGAAGGGTGACAAACGGGACCCTATTACTCTCGCTACGCTGTCCGTCCGTCCGTCCGTCCGTCCGTCTGTCTGTCACAGGGCTGTATCTTTTGAACGGTAATAGGTAACCGGTTGAAATTTTCTCAAAAATTGTGTTGCTATGAGTAGTATCACGACAAATACTAAAAACAAAAAAAAGTCTAAAACCAAAGGGGGTCCCCATACAAGAAACCTCAAAAAACATGCATTTTATTCAACGTTTTTGTTCCTGCTCTATCTTCAAAACTGTAATATATACCAGCGTCAAACTTAGTCAGATTATAGTGCATATTATATAGTTTAGCAACAAATACTAAAAATAAGACAAACATAGATATATGTGGTGCACAGACCAGTAAGCTTCAAGACTCCGCATAAACAAAGTTTTGTATTCAAACGCAGTCGTAAAACGTTGGTGGGGTCAGGGGGGCGGACGGCGCGTTATGATTGGCCGGCTCAAAAGTTCGGTGGTATGATTCCTTATGATTGGTGCCGCTCGCTGACTGAGTGACGTTCCGATTGGCGGAGTGACGTATGATATGCAGTGGTAGAGCATATGCGTTGTGACCGGGGGTGTCCAGCTAAGCGGCGTCTAGAGGCTTACTGGTCTATGATGTGGTGGTACTGCGTAAGAAAGACATGCAAAAATTCATATTTCGCGCACTGTGCGTTGATATCTTTTGATAAACTCTCGTAAATTAAATCAGTTTTTATGGGATATCAGGGCGTTGAGAGGTACGGAACCCTTACTGCGCGAGTCCAACTCGCACTTGGCCGGTTTTTATGTTTTTTATCTTAACGTTTTATTAAGTGCCTCACAGACATCTTATTTGGCAGGTTTAGATGTAAACAGAAAATATACATCTTTTTGGCAATTCATTAAGCTCCCAGTACGAACATCAAATAATTTGAATCTTCAAATATCTCGTTTTATTACCGACAGTCATTCTAGCTTCACAATAGTAGTATTAGTCGTACAAAAGTTTCCATACACTGTTTATTTTAAATTTTACTTCGCACAAAAGGTGAAATTTCATAAAATCTATACTACATTTACTCGCGGTTCTGTTTGCTGATTTTTCTGAATAGGATATAAAAATGTTCGTTGGACTTGTGGTATATGCTTAATGCGGAATGCTGCGGTTTTAAAATTAGTTATTATTATTATTATTATTATCAGCCTGTAGTGTCCCACTGCAGGGCAAAGGCCTCCCTTCCCTTTTTCCACTTGTCCCTGTCTTTTGCCTTCTGGGGCTAATGGACTTGTGGTATATGCTTAATGCGGAATGCTGCGGTTTTAAAATTAGTAATATATTAAAATTACATCGATATTAATATATCGTTATTATTTTTATTTATTTTGTTCCGTGTGGTGCCGGACATAAAGAATTGCACCACCCGTATCTTCACATGGGTGTCGTAAAAGGCGACTAAGGGATTCGCCAGAGGATGGGCAGCAGCGTTCTCTGAGTATTTAACCAATCAACTACGATCGCCAACCCTGCCAAGCGTGGCGATTATGGCATATACCCCCTTAATTGGGGGAGGCCTATGTCCAGCAGTCTTTCGGCTGAAATGATGATGATGACATCGATATTGTGTAAGAGTAGTCCAGGAATTTTCATACGAAAAACCGGCCAAGAGCATGTCGGGCCATGCTCAGTATTATAGGGTTCCTTAAGTAGGTCTAATTACAATCGAATCAAATCGAATATTAATCTTTGCTATTTTAGTTTTTGCAAACAGCGCCACCTAGCGCTAGATTTAAGAAGTGTGTCATATACACACTTCTTAAATTTAGCGCTAGGTGGCCCTGTTACTTTGTGTTATCAATATAACACAAAGTTTCTTTTTGTGATTTTTTTAAATAGAAAGTAACTAAAGGAGCATTATTTGCTACGATCATTTTTATCTAAGGTCAATGACCTATCAACTAGGACGTCTTAAGTATTTTTCAGTTTTCGCACTATAACTCAAAAATTTATAATCACATTTTACTCAAAATAATTTTAAAAGAGAGTTTTTATAAAAGTCTATCAACGTGGAAGATCACAAGTTTCTACGTTGCATAGTTTGGAAATGGCAGGGGGGGGGGACACATTGTAAGCCACTTTGGTGGGCTATATTTCGCAGATGGTACACCTGATAAAAAAGTGATGTATAAAACACTACCTTCATTTTAGTAGACCTATTGAATGATACACCACACGAGGGGGTGCAGCGAAAAAAAAATTGTCATCCCCATTTCACATGTATGGGCGCCACCCCTAAAATACGTTATTAAGATTTTTTTATTCTTTTAAAATTGAGAGCTACATCTATACCATTTTTTAACAAAATTTTATTTACTTATGTTTATAACTGTAGAAGTTATTAAGCTGTAAAGGATTAGGACAGACGGACAGACGGACAGACGGACAGACGGACAGACGGACAGACGGACAGACGGACAGACGGACAGACGGACAGACGGACGGACATGACGAAACTATAAGGGTTCCTTGTAGGACTACGGAACCCTAAAAACGGCCATTTTGAGGACTTTTTCTATCTACAACTACAGCAAACTATATTTTACAGAGTTAATAGTTTCTGATTAAACTACAGTACCTGCCCCCCTAGCCAAGTTGACAATCTACAATCGTCAACGCTAGTATAGTATAGTATAACGGGCTGGTTTCCGCAACTCCACGTCCAAGCATGTATTTTGCGTACGGGTGGGAACTTACTTGATCCACCCTAACTCCTCGAAAAAGGCCAGCAACGCCTTGGTGTTGCTGGTGATCTCTCTGAGGGTACCTGGGTTACCGAATTACTTGGCCCTGTATGTGGCGACCTCAGGGCAGTCTAGAAGCACATGGGCTGCTGTCTCGTCCTCCACCATGCAGTTCGTCAACGCTATAGAAAACAATCAAAATGTATGGGAATGACATATCTCAACGAATGACTTTTTCGTTCAGATATGTCATTCCCATACATTTTGATTGTTTTCTATTAGCGTTGACGATTGTCTACTTGGCTAGGGGGCTGTACTACAATAGTTAAAAACAAATTTTCGATAAATGGTGTATTGAGCGAGTAATATTTTTTTATTGATGGGGGCGCCACTTGGCTGCTACATGCGCCTTAACTCTATTTCAGTCATGTCTGTCTGTTCGGTACAAGTTTTACAATCGATTTTAAACGAACTTCCCGATGAGCTAGATATAAGAAACTTTCAACATAGCTCAGGACTTGATGATCATGCAATATTATATCGCTTTTTACGGTTCCGTACCCAAAGGGTGCCAAACGGGACCCTATTACTCTCGCTACGCAGTCCATCCGTCCGTCTGTCTATCACAGGGCTGTATCTTTTGAACGGTAATAGGTAGCCGGTTGAAATTTTCTCAGAATATATATAAACAATAAAAAAAAAAACTAAAAAAAAACTGTTATTTTTATTAAACAATTAATTTCCACAAATCTGTAATAAGTATTATCTTATATTATCAAATTTGTACTCCTATCAAGGCAAAAAATAGTGATACTGGATTATTTATAAATTAACACCATGTGTCTTGTACATCATACCTATGACAATAAATAATGATTATGTGTTGCTATGACTCCTCTCACGACAAATACTAAAAATGAAAAAATTCAAAAACTAAAGGGAAAACATTCATGTTTTCAACGTTTTTGTTCCTGCTCTATCTTCAATACGGTAATAACTATCAGCGTCAAACTTGGTTTGATTATAGTGCATACTATTTAATTTAGCAACAAATACTAAAAACAGGACAAACATAGACATATGTGGCGGTACCTACGTAAGAAAGAGATGCAAAAATTCATATTTCGCTCACTGTGCTTTGATGTCTTTTGATAAACTCTCGTAAATTAAATCAGTTTCTATGGGGTATCAGGTCGATGGGTGGTACGGAACCCTTACTGCGTGAGTCCGACTCACACTTGGCCGGTTTTTATTAAAAATGTGGTTTAAAATAAATATTATTCATCAAATTATACATTTCTTAAAGTTGCCGATCGTTAGTCTATCCGTATTTCTGTGTCTCGAGTTTGACTTTTACTTGACTAAGGGCCGGTATTTCAATAGTCTGATAACTTTTAACTGAGGAATAAATGTGACGCCTTGCCAAATTTTCTATATTACAGCTGTCAAAATGTCAAACTTATTCCTCAGTTAAAAGTTAACTGGCTATTGAAAGACCGACCCTTAGTTGGTTTCGAACTCCCAATTAATTTTCAATAAACTAACACAAAAGGGCAAACATTTATCTATGCATATACACAGACCTATACCATATGCACCTCAAACCATGCTCACCCCTCTCACTACACATGTCACCGTCCAGTAAGCATCACTATATTTTTATCTACACTCGTATCGTAAAATTCGAATTATGAACCCGAAAGTAATGTCATAATGACATACTTTACGCACATGCACCTGTTATGAATTTAAAAAGTTTCATTACGATACAGTTTGCTGAACAAAACAATGCGGTAATTTAATTTTTTTTCCATAACCGCACACTTCAGCCCAACTAAGGAGTTTTTAATGCCACTTCGACCTAACCAAGGAGTTTTCAAACCTTTTTTTTAGCAGTCGTACAGTTTGGCACCAATGAGTACACAAAATTCAGGGTGGCGCCACTTGTCATACATTGAAAATTTTTATCGTTTAAAATCGCGTTTTTGGCAGAACTTTTGATTTTCATATTGCTTTTATAATTAAATATAATTATTTAAGTGTTTACAGGCATGTTTTTTGTATGATAAAACAGAGATTGACGGAATCCTGACAAGGATAGAAAATTAGTTCCGATTATAATGTTTTCACCAGACTATATTTTATTATCTGTGCAGGCGCGCGCCAGCGCGCGTGGACACAGATACAGATTTGGTCATCGTTACTTGTAAATTTATTGTTATTGTTTACATTATTATTATGGTTTTGTATGTCGAAAGTTTTATTCTGGGCAAAAATATCTGACTACAGCAGTGATACTGAACTGAGGAGAATATGACCCCGCCTGAATTTATGGATGCAGCAAAGTAAATGACGAACAATCTTTTACCAGAGAAATCAGAAAAACAACGACAATTTTACCAAGATTTTGACTTTGTTATTTTATTTAAAATTGTATGAGTGTAGATAAAATAGTGTATGAAACTGACATAATTAGGTATTAAAACACTCGTGTGATACTATTAAAAACCTCGCCTACGGCTCGGTTTTTAAACTCACACTCGTGTTTTAATAACCCCTATTATGTAACAGTTTCATAAACTACTATTGTTTACCTGTTTGTATACCTAGTCGATGATACTGATGTACAGTAAAACTCTATTGAGTTTGTGTATCTTTAGAATGTTTTTGTTATGTATACCACTGAACAAATAAATAAATAAATAATAATAATAAAAAAAGCTAATATTTTTCAGGTGCATGGTGTGTGCGTGAGCGCTGGTTGTATACGAAGGAGCATAGTTTTTTTTGGCTTCACTATGATTGTTCGCAGCACTTCGTCTATATTTTTTACTACGTCTGTGTGCACGTAATATTTATCTCCATTCAGTCTATATGGAATTTGCAATGAAACGTAGGTACACCTTCAAAGTGTCACCAATATTGCCAACTTGACCCCACTCGGCAAACTCTTTATTGCAGTTGTGAGCTCATTTTTGATCGTCATTGTCCAATTTATGCTGTAGTGCAAATATCGCTGTCTATTGGCAGGTAAAATAACACTTTATTGGGCAATAACAAAAGAAATGAAGACTCATTTAAATTTTCTTGACAATTCCAATTTATACCGTCGCAATTACTAAGGTACTAAGGTCACAGCGGTGACACTCCCTGTACGTGTGAGCTCGCTCGCCGTTGACCTTGAGCGCGTGTATGCAATAGGGCCGATACCAAAAACTAATGTGGTGCAAGGAATTTATCGAATGAATATTTATTTGTGTATATATTTGTGTGTGTATAGGTATAGGTGTACACAATGATATTTAAAAGTAATTTTTAATATAATTGGGTGTACATGAAAGATAAGTTTGATTTATGTTAGTTAGATTATGTTCTCTAACATCAAACCTCGATGAAATAGGTAGGCCATTGTGGTAGTACATATTACTTCAGTGAGGTAGGCCTGATTTTTTATTAGTAAGTAGGTGCAATCAGCGTCAAGTAGCTCGACAATTTGTGTAACATAACACATGAAAATTTTTTTTTTGACTGCAACAATAATGACCGTCTGACGTGAGACTTTAAAATACACAAATCGTGTGACGTACTACTTGCGTTGTCCGCTGACATTACACATAATGTAAGTAAAAATCTAAATAAAAATAAAAATAATTTATTTGTAAAACATAAGTTAAAGTTAAAAACTTGGTGGAAAATTAACATATTACGTCACACTATGTTTAACCTTGAAAGGCATACAAATTACATAGTAGGTACTTATAGAACATAGCATAGCATAGTGTAAGTACTCTGTATAAAATAGCGAGAGAAGCGGCCCTTGGCAGGGGCAGCCGAGAAACTGCCCGTTCCACACGCCCCGACCCGCACACATAGCCACGAGCAATTTTACGAGCACACATGCTTAAGTGACGCTTCTTGTCGTTAGTATTTATTCTATGCTAAGCTTAGCCGGGGGGCTTAGCTTAGCCAGGGGCGTGGGAACCCGTGAGTATTCACACAACCACCCCCGACACAAGCAGGCGAGCCCCATCTCCCCGTGCGGCCTGACGGCCGCACCCTCCTTGGTGGCGCACGCGGAGCCCTGCACGCTACCTCACTTTATGGGCCTTTACCAGCTGCGCTAACTACGCCGGCTGTGCCAGCTACGCCAGCTGCTGGTCGGGCAGCAGACTACCCTGAGTCTGCTGCTCGCAAGCCCTACCTCCTGTAATTTTTTATAGAGGTTTTCTTCCTCGCGGTCCGGGCGGTGAAGCCAAGACCCTCGGTCCCAAGAGGCGCGAGAACACTACTCAGTGGGCACTCCTGGGGTTACGAGATCGACGGGGGCAGGAAAAGACAGTCTCCCCGCTGCCTGCCCAGTGGCAGGATGAGTGCACACCGGGCCTGCCCCAGCTCCTCCACTGTGCCCTCTGTTGGCAACAGAGGGACACGTGGAGTAACTCCACACTGGCCCAGAATGGGCCCCACGCCAGAATATTCGCCACAGGCAATAAAATCCCCCGAAGGTTAATCCCTTGAAAGGATTTTATTGCCCGTACCCGGGATGTACCGGCCAAATAACTGCCGTTCCCTCCAGACGTGTCCAGAAGGACAAGCAGCCGTCAGACACACGTGGAGGTTTTCTGGCCAGCACCTCATGGTGCCCTCACCTACCGGCTGTCGCAGTTACTCTTGGAGCACGGTTGCATCGGAAAGTATCGGTGTCGAATAGGCCGGGAGCTGACGCTTGAGTGTCATCAAAGCGGGAGTTGCCTCGAGGACACGGTGCAGAAAACTGGCAGAATGCCCAGCTTGGGCCACGCAGCGTCGTGACCTTACCACTACAGTAGGTGGCAGCGATCTCTCGCTTCCGGCCGTTGTTCTGTCTGTGGTTGGGAGTGAGAGCGCCTGGGAAGGTGCCGTCTCCTTCTGTGAGGAGTTGATGCTCACGAATGAGGTGGCAGAGAGGATGCGTGAGGCGACGACCTCACTCCCCATCCATAGAAGACGGACTGGGTGCCGCAGGAGGGCTTAAGCTGACCTCCAACCACCCTAGGAGTGGGTCTGCGGGCAGCGAGCTCGGGGTAGCCCCCGATCAGTCAAAACCCGTGACGGTGGCGCGTTGTGTTCCGTGCATGCCAGACAGGAGAAGGGTGTGGCCTATTTTGAGACCACACAAGGAGAAAGGGCTCGCCTGCTAGTGGCGAGTCAAGACCTGTCGGGGGTGGTTGGTGAATGCAGTGTTTCCCACACCCCCAGCCAAAGGTAGCTGTAGAGCAACACCGTTGTGGTTTTATTCGGTAAGAGTCCGACACCGGCTCCGCCTTCCCCAAGCGGAGTGCGTTCATGAGGAATTCCCCCCGAGTTTTTTTTTAATGGAAATATAAAGTCATAAATAGCAACAAGATTGCACTTAACGCCATCATCTTGAGACAATTCCGGGGAACAATCCTGTGGGAACCGCGATACAATGAAAATTACATGCTGCTACATCTCAACTGACCTTCTCTAATATAAATTGGATTTGTAGGCGAGAGAGCTTGCATTAAAATGCAACAGTAGGCAGACTAGAATATAAATTACACACGCTATTAATAATTAGGGTTAGGATTATCACACATACACACAAAAATATTTATGTTTATTGTAATTATTATGTATTTGCTCGTATCTACCCGTGGCCTCACTATCGGGACCCACCAGAAAACCAGCGCTACAACATTTCGGTGTTGTAGCATATGCTGAGATGGGGGCCTTTTTTGATCTAGTATAGGAAAGTTATTTTAATATTTTTTTTGTTAATCTGTTTTTTTTTCGCCTAAACGAGACTGAATATTTAATAGTCTAAAATGTACCACATTGATGTATCGTGACCGTATACATGCTGAAATTTTAATCACTTCTTTCCTGAAAAGAAGTCATTGCACTCATCATTATGAACAACTTTTACTATAGGGCCAACCCTGAACACGAAAAAAAAAATCAGGTGGTCGCTACATTTAATCGATTTAAGTGAACAAAAATGTAGGGACTAACAAAATTTTTCTTCGCGATTTCAGGGTTGGCCCTGTAGTAAAAGTTGTTCATAATGATGAGTGCAATGACTTCTTTTCGGGAAAGAAGCCATTAAAATTTCAAAAAAAAAATTATGTCAAAAGTAGTTTATGAATAAAAACTTGGACCTACAAAATAACTACTTTCGCCTCGAAGAATTAAATTCAGCAAACATACAATATAATATAATAGGTCCAAGTTTTTATTCATAAACCAAGAAACCAAGAAAGAAACATCGCGTGGTATTGAGGAATCCCACTTTGCGGGATTGCAATCCCTGCATGGTGTGAAATACGAAATTGTAAAACTATGTAAGCTTTTAATTGCAATCCAGTCACTACAATATCTGCTTTTCCCAAATGGATTTTAAACCAGAACGAACGATACTAGAGTCCGAAATGGAATTCCAATAATAAATAAAAAACCTTATGTACTATTTACAATATAATTTTATTTGGCACTGACTCAGTCGTTGTAAAATCAACTTTATCTTAAAAAAAAGTTTAGACTCAAAATGACACTTCGTTGTTTTTAACACTAAAATGAATAAGGGCACAGTAACCTAACACGTATTACTTGTAGAATAAACTAAGATTGTTTTAAAATTAAATGTAAAATAATTTTGGCTACTACACATACGGTCGAATACCTTCTATCCACGATTTGCCCTATCTAGTAGAAGATAGGGCAAATAGTAGATAGAAAATTGACATAAGCTACATGCAAATTATGAATGTCAAATTTCTATCCCTAGTAGCGAAAATCATGGGTAGGATATTAATTTTGACCGATAATAATACACATTTTTTACGTTTACACACATAGTTTACACAATAATACACATTATTCTTGGATAGGAATTTTCGAAAGGACACAATTGGATCTAATTTACAATATCACAAAATATGGACGCAGTTCATACTAGTAGTAAGTAGTTCGAAGTAGCAACTTCTGCTACTATTTAACTCCCCCAAACATCTACATAATTTAATAATAGTGAATATGAACACCAATCTGACAGTTGGGCTAGTCCACAAATTCAAAGTCGCTCAGCGAGCTATGGAGAGAGCTATGCTTGGAGTTTCTTTGAAGGATAAAATCCGTAACGAGATTATCCGGAGAAGAACCGGAGTGACTGACATAGCTTGTAGGATCAGTAAGCTGAAGTGGCAGTGGGCTGGCCATGTCTGTCGAAGGACCGATGGCCGTTGGAGCAGACGAGTCCTTGAGTGGAGACCGCGAATCGGCAAACGCAGCGTAGGGCGCCCCCCTGCCAGGTGGACCGACGACCTGAAGAACGTGGCTGGGGGGGACTGGATGCGGAAGGCAGAGGACCGAGCGTTGTGGCGCAACTTGGGAGAGGCCTATGTCCAGCAGTGGACTGCGATAGGCTGAGTTGATTGATGAACACCAATAATCATAAATTGAAGCCAGTGTTGTCAAATTGACACATTTTTTTTAAAGTTTACAGCAAGAATTTTTTCGGAACTATTTAAGGGGAATAAAGCAGCCAAGTGGCGCCCCATCAGTAAAAAAAAATTACTCGCTGAATACATCATTTATCGAAAGTTCGTTTTTAGCAATTGAAGTACAGAAAAAAAGAAAGAGTATTAAAAAAAAAAAAATTAAATGAAATGGTATTAGTTAAAGAATACTACCTTTACAAATAGATTGTAATTTATTAAGACATTGCCTATTTATTCAATCTCTATTCTAAATTGTAAGATTATTTATATATATATTATATATATTTATGATACCTATATGTGTAATATATTTTGTGATATTTATTTATTTATTTTAGTTTAGTAGTACGCCGAGGACTGCCCCCATTATCTAGATCTTACGTCTTCTTTGTCCATCCAAAGGTTGTCTGGAAGATATCGCTTTTAGCGATAAGACTGCCCATGTACCCATAATTTATACGTTGTTCCTGTTTACTACTATTTTCATAGTGTACAATAAAGTATATTCTATCTGTCTATCTATCTACAGGGTACTGTAGTTTTAACTCTGTGAAATATAGTTCGCTGTTATAGTTGTAGATAGAAAAAATGCCAAAAGTGGCCGTTTTTCGCACTTTTTTTATCTAAAACTATAGCAAAGTGTATTTAACAGAGTTACTAGTTTCTGATTAAACTACAGTACCTGTACTTCAATCGTTAAAAATGAACATTTGATAAATGATGTATTCAGCGAGTAATATTGTTTTACTGATGGGGGCGCCACTTGTCTGCTACTTGCCCCTTAAGTGGCTTTATAGGTGGTGGTGGTGGTGGTAAGGAAAACTAATCAAAAAATTCCAAAGTACTACCTGTGGTACTAACTTAATTTCTACTGTCTTTTCTGAGCTTATATTGATACATTGGTAATAGTACATTACTGTTGAGGCCTGAAATGAAGCAATTTACGGCCGAGTAATATTGGAAGTACGAAGCGAAGCCGAGAACTTCCCAAGCGATTTTGAAAGGACGAGGCGCAAGCCGAGAGGAAACACAACACAAATTAATTGAACAGTATCTCATTTTCATTCACACGAATTCGCCCGCGCACGGTTCTTGTTCTATTTTCAAAGTTTTGAAAATAAAATGCACATTCAACCTGTATAATGATAAATATTTTGTATCTAAAAACACCTAATTTGTGTGTGTACTTAAAAACCTCGGTAGCATAATTTAAAAAATAAAAGTGTCCAGCAATTTCTATTATTGTCCTGTTGGATATTACCGGCCTGGTATTTCGTTGTGTACGGAAAAGAGCCGATTGTTGTATTTTTTTTTTTGAATAATGAACCAATTTCCGAGCAAGTGGGAGAAAAATATTATTAATGACCGATTTCTATGATTTATAGAAAACAAAACTCTTGTTTCGTTACAAAAAACGAAGCAAGAACTAAATTCTTCTGTTGGTATTAACCGTCCATTGCTTCCATTGGAACTGGAATACTTTGTAACAACCTTGAAATATTGAGCTTCAATCAAAAGTAAACCTTAATGCATAGGCACAACGTTAGAATTCGTCAAGGCACGGTCTCCTCATGGGGGTGTCTTCGCGAGGCTCGGTGGTTGAGGACAGCTGCAGATCCAGGTTGTAGCGACGGTTGTACCATAGGAGCACCAGAAGGCAGACGAGGCACAGGATTATGAAGAACACCAGCATGAAGAGGAGGTATAGCTGGAAGAACAGACAAGGTAACTATTAGTTAAGTCAAAGAACTCGGGTTTCTCAGACCTCTCCCATAGTAGGTATTAGTTTTAAATGGGTATTATCACTTTTTTTTTTAATAAAACAAAGTTTAACCGGATTAAATCGCGTATATTATTTAAATTGGTTTCCCTGACGTTTCGAAAGCTTTGCAGCATTTCGTGGTCGCAGGTAGACTAAGATGACAAGCGTCTTTACAAATATTATCAATAAGATACATAATTAAAATTAGTACAAAAGTACCACTTAAACCTCCTGGGTTTGAGTCTGAGTGTGGCACTTACAATTCATCCTCGTATCAGCACATTTATTTATGTAAGTATAAACGTGTTACTACACACTACACACTACTACACTAGGCATTGTAGAGAGAGAGATTGGTGATCTTTTGTTTCGTTATTAACGGATATTAGTAGGTACACTGCTGAACCCCTTGACGTGAAATCTTTGTCATCTTTTACGACACTACTTGTGGAAAAGGGGTGGTGGTATGCCACAGAACGACAGCTCTTATAACAAAACATAGTTTTACAAAATGAATTATTTTTTTGCTACTAAACATCTCTGCAAACTATACAATATGTAACTGAAATAACTGAAAAAGTTCAAAGGGGTCATTTTACTTTTACTATGGTAGCAACCCTGAAAACGCTAACTAATGGTTTCAAGATTAAGAGGTTTTCAGGTATTTCAATTACCCCTTGTAGATAAAAAAACGTAACGAGATTATCCGGAGAAGAACCGGAGTGACCGACATAGCTTGTAGGATCAGTACGATGAAGTGGCAGTGGGCTGGCCATGTCTGTCGAAGGACCGATGGCCGCTGGAGCAGACGAGTCCTCGAGTGAAGACCGCGAATCGGCAAACGCAGCGTAGGGCGCCCCCCTGCCAGGTGGACCGACGACCTAAAGAACGTGGCTGGGGGGGACTGGATGCGGAAGGCAGAGGACCGAGCGTTGTGGCGCAACTTGGGAGAGGCCTATGTCCAGCAGTAGACTGCGATAGGCTGAGTTGATGATTATAGATTAAAACCCTTTAAATATTCCAGATAACTATTTCAGGATCGTAAATTTATATATACATAAAGATAAAGATAAAGTAATTTATTTGCGTGAATAAGGTACAAAAAGATAATAATTTCTTAGGTTTTCACAATAAAAAAAAAAAAAAAACAAAAACGAAACTAAAAAAAAAGAATGTACAAAAGATCTTAACACATAATATTATATAAAAACATAACCCTCCTTCTGGCGCAGTCGGGTAATAAAAGCAGTCCTTGCTCTTGCTCTCAGCCAAAACAATATCCGTACAATACTAAAACGTCCATTAAATTAATCAGTAATCCATTACTATTATAATACTCATTAACGTACAGTCAACTGCACGTTAGTGGCAACACTTGAACTACCGAAATTTGGCCATTATTGACTACAAGCATCTACAAGTAAAAAAACACATCACTGTAAACATTGGTGCGTTTCCAGCAAACATTACATAAACTACGATAACTAAAATAACAAACGTACGATACACTGTTTTCTTTTAATTACTGCAGATCAACGAGCTGCCAATCAATCAATTATGTTGGTAGGGTTGTCATAACAACTCAAAATATGTATTCGTAAACATTTTGACAGTAACCTCAAAATTATGTACATATATACATTACGAGGGACTCGTGGCGAAGCAAAAACAGCATAGATTGTATATGTACAATCTGCGAGGTTAAGCTGTACTTGCCGCGGTCAGTCTGTGGATGGGTGACCGTTTCGTTACCCCTCCGTGCCTCGGAGAGCACGTAAAGCTATCACTAAGCAACTATAAAATTAAATATAAATAATCGTGTTAGTGGTCAATCCGCACGAATTGGATTGGCACGAAACGTGCGGATCGACTCTTTTAAATTTTATAAATTTTTTGGGAGTCGATTCGCACGAAGACAATTTATTTTCGTGCGGATCGACACCTTCAATTATACCTGTACTTTCCCTTTTATGTTAATGGTAGTAAACCAAGATGATATTAAACAAACGTCCCTACACAAACAGGAGATTATGAAAGCCTTCTTAAAATTAAAATGCAAGGTCTGACGATGTTTTCTTTCCATTACCAAATCTGCATACTTACATACTTAAGTTAAGCTCTTCCTGTCCGCTTGGTTAATGAAGTAAGTAGGAAAAACATTGAAGTTTAGAGAAACGTAAATATTTGCCTTACTTGTTTTAACCTGAGAAAACATAAGGGTTCTTATTATATGATTTCATTGTACATTGTGATTATAAATTTTGTCACATTTAATTAATTTTGAAAACTATACTGGATGAATGTTCACGGTAGCTTAGTGTAGCTAACACTAGACATTACGAATAAAAAATAGCGCGCAACTTGCTGGCCGCGGAGAACGCGCGGCGCGAACGTCGCTGAACGAGTGAGAGTGCAGGAGCTCTAAAACGTGCTGCAAACATTTTGTTCGAGGTGTCTTCTCTAGTACGTAGTACATATTACCTCAGTGAGTAGCTAATGCACGAGCGTACTGAGCCAGGAGTCGCAATTGCAACAGATCGTGAGCGATTTTTACTTTCCACAATTTAAATCTATAGATTTCGCTTCACATGAGTGAATGCGTTAAAATAATAAAATAATTATACTGGATGATTTCGAATGCATTAGCAATTATTTAAGGGATGATTGTCCTCATTAATCTGAACGACTTTTACTATAGAACCAACCCTGAAATCGCAAAAAAAAAAAACAGCTGTTCCCTACATTTGTGTTCACGTAAACAGACAAAATGTAGCACGTGTACTCCAAAATCCAATAATCTCTGTATAAAGTATATTTACATTTTCATTTAGTTGTCAATGCCAAGACTATTACATTACAAGTAAAGTATCACCTTTAGTTATTGTTTTGAGATCACAACACTTCTTGTCACCACGTGAGTATAACCCGGCAAAATATAATACGACTAATAGACACAACACATTCAAACCACAAACAACCTGTGTCACTTCGCCGGGTAAACACTGACGTCATTTTATACAAAAACAACCAACACGCATGCGTGAACTAAAACAATTGAATCAGGAATTCAAATTATGAAATATTTTTTTATTATTTTGGAGATATTTTATGTGATATCAACAAAAATGGGGTTGTTTTTAGAGAAATTTTGAGAATCTTACCCCGAAATAGACGAAGAGGCCCCAATGTGACATGGTGTCTATATAACTACCGATGGGAAACTGAGCTATGGGGGTAAGGCAATCTGCCAAGTATTATTTGCGTAACGCACCCCCAAGGATTTTAACATCGATTCCTTTTTTGTCGACAATGTTTGTTTATTTGCGCAACTCTCACAGGAAATAATATGGTTGGTGACTGAGGGTAAGTGGCAGTGAATTGGGTCAAGATTCGGATGGGTGGTTCTTGTCATTGTTTTTGAAATGTGACAGCTATCGGTTTGATGGTAATGTCAACGGACAGGTCAGGAACAACTATCTGTGGATCACACAAATACCTATTTGTTTCGTTCAGAAATCGACCACACTGTGCCAAAAGCGGTTAAAGCAATTGGTGTTCTAAATTAGAAGTCATAGGTTCGAATTCTGTCTTGTTACCTAACTGCCCCAGAAGAAGGGTAATGTTTTTTTTGTGTGTATGCATTTGTTTCGGTTTTGGTTCGCCAAACTGAGACATGAAGATGGAAAGTCTCATGTGATTGTAATTTCACCGGCACCCATACCCTTCAGACCGAAACACAGCAATGCAAGCATCACTATTTGGCGGAGAAGTAGATACGGTGGTAGTACTTCCCCGGACGAGCTCTTTCACAAAGGAGCTCTACTACTACTATGTATAATAACTTCTTAGGTTTTCGCGATCACTACACATTACTACTATGTATGTTTGTCTGTTTGTTTGTTACCTCTTGTAGCCTAAATGGCTTGACGGATTTTGAAGTGTGAGGTTTCATTGGATTTGTCTTCATCCCAAGAGTATCATACAATTTTTAGGGTTCTGTACCCAAAGGGTGCCAAACGAGACCCTATTACTCTCGCTACGCTGTCCGTCCGTCAGTCTGTCTGTCACAGGGCTGTATCTTTGTAACGGTTATAGATTAGGACTGTTGATAAAATATCGACATATCGAAATATCGATATTTTTATTTAGAAATATCGATATTTATTACTAATATATTTTTGGACGATATATCGATAGTTCGATGCTGAAATGTAGATCGTAGTATCGATCGATATTTTTTTAATATTTTTTTATTTTTTCGTAAATTATTTAATCTACAAAATCATCGTCAACTTCATTTACACTATATTATGTTTTTTCTCTATTCCTAGTTTACTTATTATTCTGAAAACGATATGTAATTTTGTATAGATATACCTCTGTGGTATAAAAATTACTATAATCTATTATATGGTTTGTTGAAACAGTTGTTGTTTATTGTCACTGTCAGCGTTAACAGCTTCGCATCTCTACGTCTATTTAGTCTGTGGTTAACATTTTTTTTCAATAACATTTTAACAACTCTTACTGAAAAATATTGATACACATGATTGTCTTATTTAAATTAAACAATAATAACTAAGAACTATTACCTAACACTTTTATACATTTATAATTTGTTTGATAAATATACTGGACTTTAAACTGTGTAATCATTTATTTTTTGAGCTGACTTACGATTTTTTTAATAAAGCCGATATATCGCAATATCGATATATCGAAAATTCTATATTTAAAAAAATATCAACAGCCCTATTATAGATACCTAACCAGTTGATATCCCCCACAGGTAGGCCCCCCACAAGGTGGACCGACGACCTGGTGAAGGTCGCGGGAATCCGCTGGATGCGGAAGGCACAGGACCGGTCGTTGTGGCGATGCTTGGGGGAGGCCTATGTCCAGCAGTGGACGTCTATCGGCTGAAATGATGATGATGATAGATATGGAAGGTGCTGGTGCCTGATACATTGTTTTTCATGAGTCCCATACCCATATACGGTCGACCGCAAGTCGGTGGTAACACTTTGACATTAGCAGCATCTTTATTACGTAAGCAAGCAATCTTATTATCATTATCTTTTACAGTGTTGCGTGCTGTTTGGGACTTGGTTTTTTTTTTTTTTTTTAAATTATATTTTTTGATATTGTGAGTGATTACTGCGTGCATCGAAACGATTTTAATTAATAATATTGTACGGTAGATTAAAATATTTTTTTAGAAATATCTGTAAAGACGATTGTCATCTTAGTCTACCTGCGAACACGAAATGCT
This sequence comes from Asteroscopus sphinx, assembly GCA_949699075.1. NCBI lineage: Eukaryota > Metazoa > Arthropoda > Insecta > Lepidoptera > Noctuidae > Asteroscopus > Asteroscopus sphinx. Next base: position 28,620,163 of record OX453010.1, on the reverse strand, counting down.
GCAAAGCTTTCAAAACGTCAGGGAAACCAATTTAAATAATATACGCGATTTAATCCGGTTAAACTTTGTTTTATTATAATGTGTAGTGATCGCGAAAACCTAAGAAGTTATTAAGATTATAATTGGTTATTCTTAAAATGAGCAAAAGTTAAGAGTGTCTATCTATAGGAATTCATAGTAATATGATGATGATGAATGATGATAGTAATATGTATTCAGGAAATATTATATTATATTTCCTGAAATAGCATTTTCCGTTCCATATTTATTCCTAACAAGTTTGTTGGTTGATTTTCGTTAAAAGAAGAATGACTAATTTTGAAAGCTTTGACAAATATTAAAATGTTTGTTGGATATCATTTGTTTTTTTTGTTTGGATTGCGTGATTTGGTTGAGATTTTCAGTGTTTGGGGCTTAATTAGTGATGCGACTCGAGTCCACTTTTACTCGAGGGACTCGAGTGACATCGAAAAAAAACGTACTCGAGTGAAAAAAATATCGACTCGAGTTCACTCTGATTCGAGTCACTAGCCAATAACTCACCGAGACATGCGAAACGATGTGTTTTCCATTTTATGTCTGTTATTTGGTTTTATGAATAGACCATATTTGATCATTTTTAGTAGCATATTATATTAATTTTGATAAAATGTTGATTTTTAACCGACGAAAAAAAAGGAGGAGGTTCTCAATTCAACGAGTAATTTTGTTCTTTTTTTATTTTATTTATGACCACGCATAACTTTTTACAGAGTGGTCCGTTTTTGATGATTCTTTTTTTTAATGGATAGGGTATATCTCGAAGTTGGTCCCATTTAAATTTCAAAATCAAAATCCATCCCTAAGGGTAGGAAAACAGGGGATGAACACTCATCCCCTGTTTTCAACAAATGAAGAAGCGTTCACCTACTGAATTCTTACCTGTTAACCGATTCTGTTGAAACTTGGCACATATAAATGTAGTTCTAGACACTACAACATCATTTATGGAGACCATTCGTACTTCATGGAATTTAGCCACAAAAATATTTAAAATAAAACTTTTTAACAATAAATTGAACCGACGAAAACAGAAACTGAAAAGCGAAAAATAAAATGAAGCTTTTAGTCATTTCCTAACTAAACTAATGTAAATAACTAATTATGAGTCGGCGTCAAACAAACAATTAACGAAGCTCATTAATTTACTTTAAATAAATAATAAAAACAACATAAAGGAGATAATAACATAACATCAAATACAACGTGAAATTTTCCACGAAAAACAATAACCCAAAGATGTATCAAGTGGATGAGAATTTCGTTACCACGAGCAGTGTTCACGGCAGCTTAGTGGCTAAAGCACTGGCTACTGAGCCAGGAGTCGCAGGTTCGAATCGTGCTCGTGAGCGATTTTTTTTTTCTTTGCACAATTTAAATCGTTAGATTTCGTTTCGCATGCGTAAAATCGCGTATCGGCAAACGCAGCGTAGGGCGCCCCCCTGCCAGGTGGACCGACGACCTAAAGAACGTGGCTGGGGGGGACTGGATGCGGAAGGCAGAGGACCGAGCGTTGTGGCGCAATTTGGGAGAGGCCTATGTTCAGCAGTGGACTGCGATAGGCTGAGTTGATATGCGTAAAATGCGTTAAAAATAATAAATAATTGATAAACAATAACTTTCCAAAAATGCGTTTTCCGCTCGACCACTTGCAACTTGCACGCACTTTGCTTGTTTGTTTGGCGCCGACTCATAATTAGTTATTTACATTAGTTTAGTTAGGAAAAGACTAAAAGCTTCATTTTATTTTTCTCTTTTCAGTTTTTGTTTTCGTCGGTTCAATTTTTTGTTAAAAAGTTTTATGTAAGACTGACGATGTATTGAAATAAAACTTCAAGATTGTCGTTTTATTGAGCCTCAACTTATTCACAAAATAAAAAATAATTTATTCATGGATTGTGATAGGTGACTCGATAGAAGCGAGTGTTCGAGTGACTCGTGAACCACTCGAGTGACTCGACCACTCGAGTAGTACTTGAGTAAAATTGTAAAATGACTTATGTTATGTCACAGACCAGTAAGCCTCAAGACGCCACATAAACAAAGTTTTGCATGAGAACACAGTCGTAAAATGTTGGCGGGACCGGGGGGCGGACGGCGCGTTATGATTGGTCGGCTCAAATGTTCGGTGATATGATTGATGCCGCTCGCTGACGGAGTGACGTCCCGATTGGTGGCTGGGCGTAAGATATGCAGTGCTACTGCATATGCTTTGTGTCCGGGGGTATCCGGCTAATAGGCATCTAGAGGCTTACTGGTCTGTGTTTTATGTGAACACAAATGTAGGGAACATTATCGGATAACATAAACACTATACATAACTTCCTAAATGGAAAACACTGATTACTGGAGCATCGATCCTATGATCTCACGCTCATCAACCTTGCTTGTAAACCACAAAGTTACACAGTTTGATCTCTCTACAGTTTGTCGTTCTATGTAATGCATAGTTCATCTTAAGTTGGATGGTGCAACATGTCCTTCTTTGAAATTCCTTGCCAGCGTCGCCGCGGGGAACACATGGTTGGTTATAAGCCTGATTCTATTCAAGGCATCTGCTGCGTTAATTATACTTGTAAAATCTCAGTGTTTCTATCTGCTATTCCAAGGATGCTGGGTACATAGCTAATTTGAATGTATAATCTGGATGCCTCTGGGCTTTGACTTTGCTTCAGTTATTTTTTAAACTGTATAACATAGTTAGACTTTGCAAATATTCTCTGAAATGTAACCTAACATTTTACTACAAAGGGGCGTACTCACTGTATATTTGAATTGTTACATTATACGCGATTGCTACTAAGGTTACTGCCTCGTTGGTCTGGTGGTCGTAAGCGCGACTGCTGAGCATGGGGTCCTGGGTTCGATTCCCGGGTCGGGCAAAGTGTTATTGGGTTTTTTCGCCAGGAAATTCTCAGTAGCAGCCCGGAGTCTGGATTTGTGCCCAGTTAGTGGCAATAGGCTCGCCCCCTATTACATGGGACTTAAAACATAACGGCGAACATGGCGAAATGTGGGTATAGTATACACCTCTGCCTACCCCTTCGGGGAAATACTGGCGTGATGTTATGTTATGTTATATTACGCGAATGCTCGTGGTGAGCACGCTCCTTTTCATTATAATATGTGTTTCTTATGTATTATAAGTATGTATTTACAAAAAAAAAAGTATATAAGTATTATATCCATTGTCTAGTACCCATATCACAAGCTCTGCTTAGTTTGGGACTAGATGGTGATGGTGCTGTGTAAAAATGTCCCGAAGGTATTTATTTATTTGATTTAATAGTACGCCAGCGAAACGTTATCATCATCTTCAGCCTATATTCGACGACCTCTGTGGTCTAGAGGTTCGAGTGTCGGACTGCTGATCACGAGGTCGTGGGTTCGATTCCCACAGGACACAAATATTTGTGTGATGAACATGAGTGTTTGTGTTGGTCTGGTTATTTCTTATGTATTATAAGTATGTATTTACAACAAAAAAAAAGTATACATGTATTATATCCATTGTCCAGTACCCATAGCACAAGCTCTGCTTAGTTTGGGACTAGATGGTGCTGTGTAAAAATATCCCAAAGATATTTATTTATTTATTTTTACACAATTCACAGTTACAGTAACGTAATAAACAACAAGAAATTTAAACGAGCGCGGGAACTATGACATTGAGAGGGCAACGCTTCTACCGCCTCGTTCGTCAACGATCGGTCAATCTCGGAAGTCGTCCGGGCCGTGCGGCGCCCGAATCTAGGCTAGTTACTTCATAGTAAATGTACTAATTATCTTCAGTCTTTTTTCGTCACGTGCCAAGTGATGTAGCTCGTATTTCATAGAAGTTGTATGAGCGCTCTGCGTGCGCTCCAAGAAGCGCGCGGGACTTTTCTGTTCGAGCGAAAATAAGTTTTAACTTCTTCAGTTTAGAAATGAGATTGATTTGTCGTTACTTCATTACTATTCGTAAGTGCCACAGACCAGTAAGCTTCAAGACTCCGCATAAACAAAGTTTTGTATTCGAACGCAGTCGTAAAACGTTGGTGGGGTCAGGGGGCGGACGGCGCGTTATGATTGGCCGGCTCAAACGTTCGGTGGTATGATTCCTTATGATTGGTGCCGCTCGCTGACTGAGTGACGTTCCGATTGGCTGAGGGACGTATGATATGCAGTGGTAGATCATATGCGTTGTGACCGGGGGTGTCCAGCTAACCGGCGTCTAGAGGCTTACTGGTCTTACGTAAGTGCATAATATTAATATTTTTGATTATTTTGTTATTCTTTTTAAAGGTATTATGAATTTATGAACTGGTAGTGCAGCGCACGAGTGTACTTAGGGGACAGCCGCCACTGTTGACAACCATGCAGCAGGTGCTTTAGGCTTAAGATTCAGGCGCAAGCGATCTTTGTTATCCGCGAATCGGCAAACGCAGCGTAGGGCGCCCCCCTGCCAGGTGGACCGACGACCTAAAGAACGTGGCTGGGGGGGACTGGATGCGGAAGGCAGAGGACCGAGCGTTGTGGCGCAACTTGGGAGAGGCCTATGTCCAGCAGTGGACTGCGATAGGCTGAGTTGATTGATCTTTGTTATTGCAAAGGCTGTAGTTTTCGTCGTAAAACTAGCAGAGTACTTAAAGATTACGTGAATAGATAAAAGCAATTCACCTCAGCATTTCTTTTTCACTATGAAAAGCCAAGCCCAATAAGGCCGCTGTCGTAAATCACGCAGCACGACGATATTTACGATCCACGCACAATATCTTACTATTTTACTTTCCTTTATTCATAAGTAGATAGGCACATAAAAATACTGTCACCTTGGAAGCCTACATCAAGAAACACGCTTGCATCATCATCCTCCGAGCCTTTTCCCAATTATATTGGGGTCGACTTCCAGTCTAACCAGATGCGGCTGAACATCAGTATTTTACACGGAGCGACTGCCATCAGACCCCCGCAACTCAGTTGGGTAATACTGACATTCGGAGGTTAGATCAGTTGTCAGACTTTCAGGCTTCTGACTACCCGTAACGACTGCCATAGATATTCGTATGACAACCGGGACCGACAGCTTAACGTGCTCTCCAAGGCACGGAGGGGTTTCGATGTGTAACGAAACGGTCACCCATCCACAGACTGACCGTGGCAAGTGCAGCTTAACCTTGCAGATCGTACAATCCGCGCAGTCGTTGCTTTGCTACAAGCCCCGCATGCCACCCCAAGCCGCTTAAGCCCCTTATTTTTGCTTGCATGTACAGAATAAATAAAAAACCGGCCAAGTGCGAGTCGGACTCACGCAGTAAGGGTTTCATAACACCCATTGACTTGATACCCCATAGAAACTGATTTAATTCACAGGAGTACACCAAAAGACATCAAAGCACCGTGCGCGAAATATAAATTTTTGCATATCTTTCTTACGCAGGTACCATCACGTATGTCTATGTTTGTCATATTTTTAGTCTTTACTGATAAACAACATAGTATGCACTATAATCAGACCAAGTTTGACGCTGGTATGTATTACCGTTTTGAAGATAGAGCAAGAATAAAAACGTTAAAAAAAATGCATGTTTTTCGAGGTTTCTTGTATGGGGTCCCCTTTGCTTTAAGACTTTTTTTATTTTTAGTATTTGTCGTAATTGGGATCATAGCAACATAGTTTTCGAAAAAAAAAACAACCAGCTACCTATTACCGTTCAATAGATACAGCTCTGTGACGGACATACGGTCGGACGGACGGACAGCGTAGCGCAAGTAATAGGGTCCCGTTTGGTATCCTTTGGTTACGGAACCCTAAAATGTGAACAAATATTAAAAAAAAATATATATAAATTTAAAAAAATGCATTGGTACCCAAAGGCTAGGTCCACATGTATATCGTTTTCGTGTATTATTATTTTGAGAAAAGAGGTAGGGGTCTTCAATGTCCCTAGCCACTGCGACCTGATAAGATCTATTGTGACGCCTCTTGCAGTATTAAAGCACCATCCCAAGATGCAAGTCAATTATGATGTCGACTAAGGTCTTAGTGAAGGAGGATTCGATCTCCTGCGTTGAGATAACGTGGCCTCCACGGTGCTGGCTTCATAGGTTTGCATTTTGGTGTATCATAAGTATCACCAAATCAATCAAAGTCACTCAAAGGGCAATGGAGAGGGCTGTGCTCGGAGTGTTCCTGCGTGATCGAATCAGAAATGAGGAGATTCGCAGGAGAACGAAAGTAACCGACATAGCCAGAAGAATTGCCAAACTTCAGTGGCAGTGGGCGGGGCACATTGCTCGCAGAACGGATGGCCGATGGGGCAGTAAAGTTCTGGAGTGGCGACCGCGTACTGGAAGGCGCAGCGTGGGTAGGCCCCCCACAAGGTGGACCGACGACCTGGTGAAGGTCGCGGGAATCCGCTGGATGCGGAAGGCACAGGTCCGGTCGTTGTGGCGATGATTGGGGGAGGCCTATGTCCAGCAGTGGACGTCTTTCGGCTGAAATGATGATGATGATGATGAAGTATCACCGCCGCATGATAGTTAGTTTAAGCACACATGATCGCGTATAATGTCGCGACCAATGAAGTTTCTAATTCCCTCGTACCGTAAAAAAATCAGCTGATCCCTACATTTTGTCGATTCATGTGAATAAAAATGTAGGGGATAGTTGATTTTTTTTCGCAATTTCTGGGTTGGTCCCATAGTAATAGTTGTTCATACTGATTAGTACAATGACCCCCTTAAGAGGTTTTCAGTTATTTCAACAACGCGTTGTATAAAGCACTTTCAATTATTTACTTTTGACATGCTTTCATATTCACTTTGATATTAAGATATTGTATTATTATGCTTTCTTTTTCTTATCTTGGTAAGAAAAAACAGAAACATAGAGGAAGTAAAAAGAAGAGTAAATTTAACCTGGAATAAGTTATGGAGTTTCAAAGAAATAATGAAATCACACTTACCGTTAAAACTAAAAGTTAAGGTCATGAACACATGTCTATTGCCATGCCTTACATATGCTTGCCAGACTTGGATTTTCAATGGAAAAACCAAAAACAAAATAAAAGTTTGCCAAAGGGCGATGGAGAGGAGCATCCTAAACATAAGACTTAGAGACAAACAACGAAATTCGATGATAAGAAAGAAGACACAAGTACTGGATGCCCTTCAACACGCTCAAGCATTAAAGTGGAGATGGGCGGGCCACCTGGCGCGATTAGACGACGACAGATGGACCCAGAGAACAACCACGTGGAAAGGCCCATTGGGAAAGAGGAAGAGAGGAAGACCTACAGAAAGATGGCAAGACGAAATAGTAAAAATGACTGACAAAACATGGATGAAGAAAGCTTCAGATAGAAAAATCTGGAAGTTATTGGAGGATGCCTATACCCGTCGAGGGGTCCTAAATTGATTATATTTATATTAAACGAGTATTACTGTTCACATACGTAAACATACAAATTAATTAAGCCATAATAAAGGCTTTTTTATTTTTATTATTATGCTTTATTGCTTTAGACGCTTCAGTTAATAGCTTGGCGTAGAATTGTGTTTTTCCTGTTGCATGCTAAATGGCAGAATATAGCTGCACAAAGATTGTTTTTATGACAATATTCATATAACACCTACCTAACCTATATTCGCAATAAACGATTGAATTGAATTGAATTGAACAATAATACTCAACTGAAACTTTTTGTGAATAGAATAGTAAATAACTAGGTTACATTACCATTTAAACCTAATAATGTGCCACAGACACACTGAAAGTGGCAGGCAGCTGGTACACTGTCCAAAGAAGTCATAAATTCCAATTTGAGACGCAGAGATATTTACGACGCGCCTGGTATGTTTCAAATGTGTCTTATTCCTTGTTATTTCTGTACCTATCCTTGTTAGCAGTCTGGATATAATTTGTTGTTACCTTAGAAATTCTAAATAAGACTACATGCTTAGACTGATAAGACATACAGTGACAGTTTTGTTCAAAGTTCCTCTTAAAGTTGAAACACAGAAACAATCCATGTGTGCCTACAAGCGGCACGTTAGTTGATTATCACTTGCTTTAACGGTGAAGGAAAACATCGTGAGGAAACTTACACACCTGAGAATGCTCCATACAGTTCTCTATTATTGTGTGTAGGCCACCAACCCACTAGGCCAGCGTTGTGGACCTTAACCACAGAAACAGATAGAATGGTTGTAATCACAATTTTACTTGCGATTTATTATTATTTTTATGATGTGCAAACAATAAAGTATACTCTATCTATCTATCTATAGGCCTCCCCCAAAAGGGAGGATATGCCATTACGTTGGCAGGCGTGTTGGTGATCGCAGTTGGTTGGTTAAATAATCAGAGAACGCTGCTACCCATGCTCTGGTGAATCCCTTAGTCGCCTTTTACGTCACCCATGAGAAGTGATAGGGTGGTGCAATACTTTACGTCCGGCACCACACGGAACATCACAAGTAGTCGAAATCTCACATTTTATATCAAACTAGCCTATGCCCGCGACTTCGCCCGCGTGAAAGACGTTTATCGCGCATCCCTCGGGAACTGTTCATCTTTCCGGGATAAAAAGTAGCCTATATGTTAACTGCCTCGTTGGTCTAGTGGTCGCAAGCGCGACCGCTGAGCGTGAGGTCCTGGGTTCGATTCCCGGGTCGGGCAGTGTTATTGGGATTTTTCATTAGGAAATTCTCAGTAGCAGCCCGGAGTCTGGATTTGTGCCCGGTAAATGGCAATAGGCTCGCCCCCTATTACATGGGACTTACAACATAACTGGCAAAATGAGGGTGTACTATACACCGATGCCTACCCCTTCGGGGAAATACAGGCGTGATATTATATTGTTGTTATTTATGTTAATCCAAGTTATGTTCTATCTGTGTGCCAAATTTCATTATAATCGGTTTAGCCGTTCTTGAGTTATAAATGATGTAACTAACCCGGCTTTGTTTTATATATTAAATAAGATTTCTACACACTTTCTCTGAAGTCAATGACCTTAGTACTATCCTAGTATGCTAGTACCTTTACCTTAATAATTTTCTATAGGCACTTGGGCTGATGTTTATTATTAGGCTAGTTTTACTCTTGGGTATTGGGTAATGTCTAATACTAGCAAGATCGCATTACCGTAGTGCCTATTTAGAAAGAGAATAATGTTTAACTTTATATTTATCTTAATGAGAGAGCCTCGTGTATCATAACATCTACAAGGTACTTGAGTAGTAGTAGAGCTCTTTTGTGAAATATATCGTCCGGGGAAGTACTACCACCGTAGGTACCTACTTCTCTGCCAAACAGTGATGCTTGCATTCCTGTGTTTCGGTTTGAAGGGTACGGGTGCCGGTGAAATTACAATCACATGAGACTTTCCATCTTCATGTCTCAGTTTGGCGAACCGACTTGCGGTACCATTTAGGTAACAGCCTTTGTGGTATTGAAGTTGTTATGGGCAAAGGTAACCGCTTAACATCAGGTGGGCTTTTGGCTCGTTTTAAGCTGCTCTAGCCGCGGTTAGTCTTCGAATGGGTGACCATATCGTTGCACATCGAGACCCCTCCGTGCCTCGGAGAGCACGATAAGGTGTCTGTCCCGGTTGCCATACGAATATCTATGGCAGTCGTTACGGGTAGTCAGAAGCCTGAAAATCTGATAACTGGTTTTAACTTAGGATGTCATGTACACCAGGTACTGAACTAAAAGTCTCAGTTTCGAATCCTGTCGTAAGCGAATTTTTCTATAGACATTTTTTTTTACATGTCTTTAAATCAATCAATCAATCATTTATTTGCTTGAATACGGGTGTACATGGGGTGATTGATACTTAGATTAAAACAAAGTTATTTTACCATATAGGTGTGCAAATATGTACTTGTGATAATTCACATGTAGTTAGTTAGTTGTTCAGTTATAAACCTGACTAAACCAACCGAATCATTGTAACAGGTCATCAACATTCATCATAATTTCAGCCGAAAGACGTCCACTGATGGATATAGGCATCCCCTAAGCATCGCCAAAACGACCGGTCCTACACTTTCCGCATCCAGCGGATTCCCGCGACCTTCACCAGGTCATCGGTCCACCTTGTGGGGGGCCTACCCACGCTGCGCCATCCAGTACGCGGTCGCCACTCCAGAACTTACTGCCCCATCGGCCATCCGTTCTGCGAACCACGCCCACTGCCACTTAATATTGGCAGTTCTTCGGCTATGTCGGTTACCCTCGTTCTCCTGCGAATCTCCTCATTTCTGTTTGTATCACACAGAGACGCTGCGAATATAGCTCTCTCCATTGCCCTTTAATTGACTTTGAGCCTTCTTGTCATGCCCATTGTGAGCGACAATGTTTCAATGCCGTAAGTAATTACTGGCAACACACACTGGTCAAAGACTTTCGTCTTGAGGCACTGCGGTATTTTGGACGAGAAGAAGAAGAGTAGACTATTACAATCATAATCGCAAATGACGATATTCAAACGGGTATAATGACAACCCGGCTTCAGTGAAAATAGCATTTCTTTCACTACCACGATTTCCAGAACTTTGCAAGCCTTTGAATTGGAAATGTAACCGCTACTGAAAATCCGTTCCGTTACCATACATAATAAAATAAAAAACAACAATCAATTAAATCGTTTCCAAATCAACCATTAGCGTTGCCTCGCAGTTCCGCACGACCCTATACCACTTGAGGCGTAAATGTGGGACAAACAAACAAGCTCTGTGTGTGCATAATATTATCGTGGATGGGTGGGCAAGCAAACAGCTGCACTATAAATAACGGACCGTAATGATTCTTTGTGTTTGTGGATTTTTATTCTACGTATAGAATAGACAGAGCCGCGGGAACATAACCATAGCACTCCTACTGGGGTTACACGGTATATGGGGGCAAGGAAACACATCCTTCAGTCCTTCCACTGCCCGCCCGGTGGAGGGTTAGTTACACCGTGTCCGTCTCTGCTCCTCCACTCTGACATCTGCTAACATCAGATGGAGAGACGGAGCAACGTCCCATTGGTCCTGAACGGGCTCCTCCCGTGTCAGAATATTCGCTACTGGCAATAAGATCCCCCGAAAGAGAGTAATTGCCCGTGCCTAGGGTGCATCGATAACTGCTGCCCTCCAGACGTGTCGAGAAGGACTAGTAGCCATCAAGCACACTCGCAAGGTAAGGCAAGGTTTTCTGGCCCAGCACCACAATTAATGCAATAGATTAACTATATTGAAATATATTTACGGGACTTTTCGCGCATGATGAAATAAAAAAAAACTAACATTTTGACTAACCTCAACGTTTCGGACAAGTTGCATTGGGCATGGTCACGAGCAGACTGAAGTATGCGAGTGTCATCGTCCTTAGCGGCGGGTGTTTTTTCGAACTACCCACGATTGGTTTTTCGTAACCTCGCTGTCCGTAACAAGATATACTGAATAACGACACACAATGCTGACAGTTTCGGCAGACACACATGTAGACATACCACGACGCGAACACTTCTCGATTACTGGATTCCACAAGGAGAACAACCTATATCCATCTTCCCGATATATTTTTTTATATTTCTTTATTTCAATCGCTTGTAGTACAATTCTGGGATAGTAATGACGATCAGTGGAGAGGATTTTCGGGTCATGTAGCTCAATCCAGTGGTTTGGTCCTGATTCGAACAAATGTTTGGCTATGGCAGATTTGTTGTGATATTTTTTATTGAGTGACAAGCACAGTCAAAAATATAGTATTCGAAATATAAAAAATAACTATATAAAAATCGAACACTGAACACTGTAGTGCAGCCAGTACGATTATGCTTCAACATCCTCCCCTTAATCGGACAAGGCTACCAATTAATTTGACTGACTGTACTTATACAGCTACATATTATTTCAGCTGACTGTACTTATATGCACAATGTTAATCGACCTGACTGTACATTACATTACAAGGAGATTTTATTACAAAAGATTTGTCCATTTGTCTGCGCCTTACCGATGTGATGTGCTCGTTCACTCTCTCCGCGATAAACTATATTCGAACTATAATAGATTAACTATATTCGAATACACCGAATATCTTTAATTCGTGCTCCAATATTGATTTAAGTTCATCTGAAACAGAAAACACGAAACCAAAATACACGACAACACATTTCCAGTAAATCGATTCGCTTAGCTTTCACGGTGAAAATTAAATCCCTACATTAAGCTTTTATAAGCTATAAATCAAAGAGCTTTGAATTATTGCCCCAAATGTGCCTTACGTATGTTGTGTGTACAAATTATGATTAACGACTTTTAAAGGTGTTTACATTATGTCCCAGTTTTACGTTTGAAGGCGTGGAGTGTTTACGAACGTTCTAATTTTATGAGCTAATTAGCAATCAGTGGTAATTAATCCGATTAAGTTTGTACATAATAAGTTTTGTTACTTACTAGTCTTACTACGCTAAAGGCGTATCTTTTGCTAGAATACTTCTTCTTCGTGTCGACGGTACAAAAAAATTACTGATAGTGGCACAGTAATCACACGCTGCTGGCCCAGAAAGGACATTGCTAAAGATCCTTAGTGACTCCGCCTTAAGGCGTTACAAATTAAAGTTGATGCTCACCATATACAACTCAATGAAGCCAATGTATTGCAATACATTCATAAACACGGACAGTACTAAATATTATTTTAGATTTTTAAAATATTTACTATTTTGACACATATAATCACAGATATCTGTGCTATTTTGATGTCATGTTTTGCTTTTTTTGTTATGTCAAACATCCTACATTGTCATCAAGTTTCAGTCGATCTTTGACTATGGAACTATTGGACTTGACATAAACGAAAAAAAACCGTGTCGGTTTTTGATATGTCCGAGACATATTATGGCCGCCTAGTAGTCTTGTTTTTTACAAAAATATAATTGTAGAACTTATCGATAGAGTTGTTTCAGAAAAATTGTGATGATTCCTGGGTTAAAATGGATAATAAATGTTTTAATTCGTGGATTTTGTGGTTTTATTAACCACAACAAATCGAGACAAAAAATGGCGGATTTTAAAATAATCGCCACGCTCAGTAATTCATGTCACGGAAAACTGACGTATGAAAGTAGTGTCGTATCTTTCCTTCACATGTGGTTGTACGTATGTTAAAGAGAGAAGACTATAAATATCTTATCTGTAAAATTGCATAGACAATAATGTCGCTTCCATAGATTCCATTTTCAAAGCAGTCGATGCCAATTTTTTGGAATTTCTTGTGTGAAAAAGAGTTTATAATATTGAATCATAGACTATAGAGTATCGAAATAAAAATATGGATGATACAATTTTATCCGGTTACGTCATTCATGTATTGATACTCCTTAAAATATAAAAAATGGTTCTTGTACTGTCCGCATTAAATACAATATATATTATGAAACGAAAAAATTCGCATGTAATTTTCGTATATTGTTCATCTTTGTAACAGTTTAAGGCTATTTTTAACCGACTTCAAAGAAAGGAGGAGGTTATGTATTCAGCGGGTATTTTTTTTTTTTAATCAATGTCCTTTGCCACGTCTTGTGCGTTGTCTGTGGCATCGATAAGGTCACTCAATGTGCAAGTGCTTGGGCACAAGGAGCAGCATAGCAAGTGTGACATTGATTGAGGATCAATGCCACACATGCAGGCTGTAGCTGTTTGGTCTATATAGCCCCACTTGCTCATGTTAAGCTAGCTATGCTAGAATACTATAATTATATTTTGTAGTAATAATATTTGATAGAAATGTCTGATTTGCGAATTGAGATAGTTGATCTTGTAGTTCTCGTGTCCATAAGAAATAAGCCAAGTGTGAGCCGGACTCACGCACTGAGCGTTCCGTACTACCCATGCATCGGCCTGATACCCCGTAGAAACAAACTGATTTAATTTCTGATTTAGTTCCACAAAGGTGCAGCACTGAAAGAAAGAAATAAAGAAAGAAAGAAAAAAAATTATTTGACACAACTGAGACATATACAAAAGAAAGGATATACATGAACAAGAAATAGATATAGTGAAGAAGTAACAACCGAGGACTGCGCGTTGATGTCTTTCATATTTGCATCTCTTTCTTACTCAGGCACCACCACACATGTCTGTGTGTTTCTTATATTTAATATTCCTGTAATAATAGTATTCCTGTATTATTTCGTGTATTGTCTAGCTGTATCCGTGACTCTGTCCGCATGGATGTCGGAAAATATCATCATGTCGTATTCATGAATATAGTGTCTTCTAATATCCGATTAAATATACTATAGATGCACGATACCAGCTCTAAAAACGGTGCCATCAAAACTGTGCAATAATCAGTCACGTGTACAGCTTCGACCTCAGCTGCTTCACGACCGCGCTAGTGGTGAGACGTTTCACGAAAAACAAATCAAAACTGTACACCAAATGTGCAAACGCAGGATGAAGTATAGTACTTGTTGATATCTTAAACATAATTACAAGTACACTTTATCGCGGAGCCGTTTTTTTGGGTTTCATTTTGTACGAGACCGTGCATCTATAGTATTTTTGATCGAAGCTTCTAATATTCATAAGCGTCTACACAGACGATTACACAATTAACCTACCATACTCATACACTTTGTTTTTAGAACCAATCGGTCGGTGATGGAATTTGGTCTAAACTCTTCTCATTCTGAGAAATAGTCCGTACCCAATAGTGGGACAGTAATGGGATGAATATGTTATGTTAATCTATAACACTATAAATATTATCCAGTTCCTTAACTCTTCTCATTCTGAGAAGAGGTCCATGCCCAGCAGAGGGGCAATAATGGGCTGATTATGTGATTGAAAAATTCTGTAACAGACATAAATATGTACCTACGCGATATTCTATGTCTGATTAATTGTGCAGCAATATTCAAGACAGGTAACTTGACGCGTAGCGGCAATGCTACGACAGCGTAGCTTGCGTAGCTGTGACGTCAGCTACGCCGTAGCAAACACTTCATAAGTCCTTTATCTGGGGGCACGGTAGTGCCAAGTCGAGCAAAGACGGGCATGGCCGTACCATCCTTTTCTCGATTTATTTGTCAGTTAGATAAGATAACAGTGTTATATCGTGAAGTTTGTAATACCAATTTATATGGGTTAGTTTATAATTGAGTTGTGTTCGGCTAACAAAGTAAATAAATTTGTGTGACACAAAGAATAGCACCACCCCATCTCTTCTCGTGGGTGTCGTAAAAGGCGACTAAGGGGCTCACCAGAGGATGGGCAGCAGCGTTCTCTGAGTATTTATTCAAATAACTGCGATAGCCATCTCGCCTGCCAAGCGTGGCGTGGTAAGGATGGGTCAAAACTACTGCAATGCATCTTTGCATTGGTTTGACTCAACTTTTATGGCATATCCTCCCCTGTAGGGGGAGACCTATGTCGAGCAGTGTGCGTCTTTCGGCTAAGATGATGATTATAATGATGATTTGATCAAAAGAAGAAGAAGAATTGAAAAGATTAGGGGTCTTACCACAAAAAAAAATTAAAACAAGCTTTCGATGCGTGTTTGATGAGACAGCGTTTAAAAATTAAATGCGCAGTGACCGAGTGTTTCATTTCTTTTACCACAAAACAATGTTTAACATCTGTTTGCTTAGGCGCTGCTCTCAGAGCACGGAAACAAAGGACGCACGCACCCCTACTGCGCGCGAGCTTTGTTTCCATGGTCTTAGGCGCTTCCTTTTTTTATGCAATACGGTAAACCCCAGGAAAGGTTTCAATGCAGCCAGTTGCAGGTAGAACTGGTTTGATGAAACAAATATATTATGGCGTGAAATGTTTCATTTTAGTAAAAAATATATATTAAAAATATAAATTAAGTACTTTTGTACGCTTATAAAGTTGTTTCTATTAATAAAAAGACATTGGAGCACAAAATATATTTTTTTTGTGCAAATTAACGTTTGATAAAACTACAGCCACTAATAACATTCAAATCATAACTAATACATTATTATCAGAAAATTATGAAATGACCACAAGCGAATTTTAGGGGTTAGACAAGGGCAGACACTTTAAAACAGACGATCTGGGCTGTTTAATATAAACACGCAGTGAAAGACGTGGGTTTGTAGTAACAATTTTCTGAAACATCTGTCGGACACATAACTAAGACGTGGTTAAATCTTTTGTGGTAAGACCGAAGATGATTAAAGGCTTGAAGAAATGGTTTGCTCATATATGCAGCCTGAACCTCATGGGACCTCAAAATGGACTTCGTTAAGGACATCATCAAACAGTATGCCGATACTCATGAATATAGACTTCATCATCGTGTGAACGTTGAGGCTATCCAGCTCCTCGACAACATTGACTTAGTGAGAAGACTGAAAAGGACAAAACCTTTTGAGTTAGTGTAGTGTTAAAATAATAATAGTGGTAGTGAATACTAATTAAAGACACATGATCAAAGTGACTTCGCCTTAAGAGACGCTAAGAACTATCTTATTATTATTATCATGTGTCACATTCTTAGAAATAATATTATTATCTAGAAGTTTAAGTTAACATAAAGTTACTTATTAATCTTCTAGAGTAGATCGTAATTATATTAAGGTACAAATAATCATCTATTAAGACCCACAGACATAGTAAAAAAAATATAAGAAGTTCTGCGAACAATCATAGTGAAGCCAAAAAAACCGTACACCATGCACCTGAAGGATATTTGCTTTCGCGATGCTTACTGGACGATGCCGTGACATGTGTACTGAGAGGGGTGAGTACGGTTTGAGGTGCATGTGTGTGCGTGAGCGCTGGTTGTACACGAAGGAGCATAGTTTTTTTTGGCTTCACTATGTTTGTTCGCAGCACTTCTTCTATATTTTTTACTATGTCTGTGTTAAGAACTTATACATAAAAAAGAAAAAAAAATGCAGCCTGAACATAGTTAAGTGAATTTTATAGTAGAATTTAAGTGTTTCCTTGATAACAACACAATTTCCCATTTTGGGCATTATCATAACGCGGTTAGCATATATTAATAATGTAAGCCACGTTTACCTGAACTGGGAGTATTTTGTATAATTTTACCGTTTGTGCACCCTTATTTTGTTCAGGCACATATTTTGAAAGTATTATTAACCTTCCGTGAAAGCTGGAGGGTTGGAAGCGTTAATATACGGTTCGCGTATGACGGTTGAAGCCCATAAGGTGTAGAGATAATTCATATTTATCCCGTAGAATATCCCAAGGTTTCATTATTATATTGACCACCGTAAAGTTTGAAGACAAAGGTCTTCAACCAGTGCGTCCTGCCAGTCATGACTTACGGTGCCGAGACGTGGACACTGACAGTTGGGCTAGTCCACAAATTTAAAGTCGCTCAGCGAGCTATGGAGCGAGCTATGCTTGGAGTTTCTTTGAAGGATAAAATCCGTAACGAGATTATCCGGAGAAGAACCGGAGTGACCGACATAGCTTGTAGGATCAGTAAGCTGAAGTGGCAGTGGGCTGGCCATGTCTGTCGAAGGACCGATGGCCGTTGGAGCAGACGAGTCCTTGAGTGGAGACCGCGTATCGGCAAACGCAGCGTAGGGCGCCCCCCTGCCAGGTGGACCGACGACCTAAAGAACGTGGCTGGGGGGGACTGGATGCGGAAGGCAGAGGACCGAGCGTTGTGGCGCAATTTGGGAGAGGCCTATGTCCAGCAGTGGACTGCGATAGGCTGAGTTGATTGATTGATTGACCACCGTTGCTCACTGACTACCATTACCCACTTTTCACCTAAAATACCTTCCACATATAAGTAGAAATATTTTAAGGTCAAAAAAATCAAAATCATTTATTTGTGACTAGCTTTTACTTCACTCGCGTTAAATTCTTTTAACCCACGTGATGGATTCTGTTAATAATTAGCTGTTTTCCTGTAACTATTTCAAAACTTCATATGTCTGTTTGTTTATTTATTCGAGCTTCACGCAAAAACTACACTCCACTCCACTCCTCTCCTCTCCACTCCACTCCACTCCACTCCACTCCACTTCAATCCACTCCACTCCACTCCGCTCCACTCCACTCCACTCCACTCCACTCCACTACACTCCACTCCACTCCACTCCACTCCACTCCACTCCACTCCATCGTACATTACTATCCGCTCGTGCAAATGCGTAAAAGCGTCGTATCTGTCGGGTGAGGACGCACCCCACGAATAAATTTTTATCTTCTTTCTTTCTTTATTTCTTAAAACCCATACCAGTTTTTAAGTCTAATCATTAGCTTTCAAACACAAAAAGTTTCATCAAAATCGGTTCAGTAGTTTTAGCGTGATACTTGAACAAACAATTTTATACAATTTTGTTATAGTTAAGATAAGATAAGATATAAAAGTAGCCTATATGTTAATCCAGGTCAAGTTCTATCTGTATACAAAATTTCATTCAAATCCATACGGTAGTTTTTGCGTGAAAGAGTAACAAACATCCATACATCCATACATCCATACCTCCATACATCCATACATCCTCACATCCTCACAAACTTTCACATTTATAATATTAGTAGGAAGTAGGATTCACAGGTAACAAATAGGTCTTATTAAATTCATTCTGTGCCATATCAGCCTCATAGGCATACAAATGTCATAAAAATAAATGGTGAAACTAATGGCACACATGCATCAGCCATCGTATAACCATAGTCCACTATCCCATACCAGGCCAGCGTGGTGTACCAAAGCCTACACTTTTGAAATTGTTAGAAAAGGCGGTGCCCGGAGTGAGACCGATAAGGATTAATTATTGTTTATACTGTTTGAGGGGCTCGTAGCGATGCAACGACTGCGCGGATTGTACGATCTGCAAGGTTAAGCTGCACTAGCCGCGGTCAGTCTGTGGATGGGTGACCATTTCGTTACACATCGAGACCCCTCCGTGCCTCGGAGAGCACGTTAAGCTGTCGGTCCCGGTTGTCATACGAATATCTATGGCAGTCGTTACGAGTAGTCAGAAGCCTGAAAGTCTGACAACTAGTCTAACCTCCGAATGTCAGAATTACCCAGTAACTGGGTTGCGGGGGTCTGATGGCAGTCGCTCCGTGTAAAATACTGATGTTCAGCCGCATCTGGTTAGACTGGAAGCCGACCCTAATATAATTGGGAAAAGGCTCGGAGGATGATGACTGTTTGAAACACAATGCATTCACAAAGCTTTAATTTACTGTCAAGTCTCGAATTGAAACCGTTGAAAGGATATGAAAATCAATAATTACAACCGGGGCAGTAATACCACAGTACCTACTTCTCCGCCAAACAGTGCTGTTTGCATTGCTGTGTTTCGGTCTGAAGGGTACGGGTGCCTGTGAAATTACAATCACAAGAGACTTTCCATCTTCATGTCTCAGTTTGGCGAACCGGCAACAGCCTAGGTGGTATTGAAGTTGTTATGGGCAAAGGTAACCGTTTAAGATCAGGTGGGCCTTTGGCTCGTTTCGCCATCCTATACTAACCACACTGCTCCAATACAGCTACTACTCGGTACCTATCGCTTCGAAAATTGCAAACACTACCCATCAAAACGCTGCCATTGCCAGGAATGCGACAGTACGCAGTACGCGCCGCCAGGAAGGTGAAAGGACGCTGCCCACGCGCTTGAGAGCGTAGCAAAGTGTGGTGCTGATAAAAAGATCTCTCGTAATCAGCGCGCTGTAAGCGAGTGAGCGTACGGCTTTCTCGCTTGAAGCGTGCGGCCCGTTTGCTTGAAGTGCGCTGCCAACGGGACGAGAAGATGGCAGCGGTAGTGCACTTGCCGCGAGCCGTTAGTTAATTATTTATCGTGATATTATAAAATGTTTCGAAAAATTATGCGACTTAGGGCCATGTTTTGCTACCTCCTGATAAGTGCCAGTTAACTTATCTGGTAGATAATTTTATGCAAATCTTGTTCTATTTTCGAATTTATCTAGCAGATAGTGCCTATCTGGTGATGAAACAGACAAGTTATTTGCTGTGTTGGAGCCTTTAGATCTTTGTACTTCGCAAAACGTTCAAATTAGTAACAACAACATAACATAACATCACGCCAGTATTTCCCCGAAGGGGTAGGCAGAGGTGTAATAGTACACCCACATTTCGCCAGTTATGTTAGTCCCATATAATAGGGGGCGAGCCAAATTAGTAGGACCGTGTTAAAACTGAATATTCCAAACGGACTTACTACGGACTAACGGACTCTTACCACGGACGAACGGACTTACTTGAACTTGCTTCGGCAGTACATATACTGTACTACTAAATTGAGTAAAAGTAAAATTATGAGATTTTAAATCTCTAGTTCGACTTTGTACGAAACACGTCAGAAACAGTAAACCCCTGAGGTAAAAATAGTATTTTAGAAGTACGTTAGAGCTATTTAAAATGTAATGCACTGAAAAGTGAGCAAGATGTACATGTTACTTGCAAAATAATTGAATTCAAATTCAATTAGCTTTGTTATAAGAATAGAGATGTTTTGCTTGTTTATTGTAGGTATGGATTCTTGTTAGTTCACGTCATTGGTGTCGTTTCTCTTGTTTACGAACTAAACATATTTTAAAACTACTTTTACGAATAGTAGATACAAGAAAGGGAGTGTTAGTGCCTACACTTATGTATGGTAGTGAAAGTTGGGTATGGCAGAAAAAACATGAAAGCAGAATAAATGCAGTAGAAATGAGAGCTTTGAGAAGTATGTGTGGTGTAACTTTGAGAGAAAAAGTAAGGAATAACGTGATAAGGGAGCGTTGTAGAGTGAAAGAAGATGTAGTGACAAAGATTGAGAAAGGTATGTTAAGATGGTTTGGACATATAAAGAGGATGGACGAGAGGAGATTGACGAAACAAGTATACGAAGCGAGTGTTGATGGAAGAGTTGGAAGGGGACGACCTCAGCGAACGTATCGCGATCAAATCGCGGATGTTCTCAAAAAATGCCAGGTTAAGAGTTCTCTAAACCGACCAGCATGCATGACGAGGTTAATGGACGTAGATGAAGCGAAAGAGGTGTGTCAGGATCGTAGCAGGTGGAAATCCATAGTCTCTGCCTACCCCAATGGGAAACAGGCGTGATAATATGTATGTATGTATGTAGAAAGGGATGGCAACAATTTTAGAACTGTCAAATTAGTCTGAATTTAGATTTTCATACAAGTTTAGTCGTGATCTCGGAACGTGCCCACTAAAATACAAAGAAATGTAACACGTAAACTAATTTGATAGTTCTAAAATTGTTGTCAACTCTTTCTTGTGTGTACTATTAGTAAAAGAGAGCGATAGTTTTATAATAAGTTTAGTTCGTGAACAAGAGAATATACACCATTATCTTTAAATCTAAAATTTAAAAATGTATGTAAATTGATCTAGATCTTCATGATAACTTGCTCATCATCATTTCAGTCGAAAGCCGTTCACTGCTGGATATAGGGCTCTCCTAAGCATCGCCACAACGACCGGTTCTGTGCTTTCCGCATCCAGCGGACTCTCACGACCTTCGCCAGGTCATCGGTCTACCTTTTGGGGGCCTACCCACGTTGCGCCTTCCAGATCGCGATCCGATCGCCACTCCAAACTTGTTCGAGATCAATTTATTGCATTATGCATTGCGTTTCAAAGATTGGACTGATCACATCAATCAAAATTGTCTACAACAAGCATGAAATTGACTACTAAAGGGTACTACTTGGGTATCTATGGACGTAAGGTATGTAGATCTAGAAAAAAAACATCAAAACGAAACGATTTTAATTAATAATATTGTACGGTAGATTAAAATATTTTTTTAGAAATATTTGTAAAGACGCTTGTCATCTTTAGTCTACCTGCTACCACGAAATGCTGCAAAGCTTTTGAAACGTCAGGGAAACCAATTTAAATAATATACGCGATTTAATCCGGTTAAACTTTGTTTTATTATAATGTAGATCTAGCTTAAGTTTTTGAAAGCTTTTGTTTTTAGTGGCCCATCCAGAGGCGGACTGTCCATGAGGTCGACTAGTCGTGGGTCTAGGGCGCCCAACATGCGCTTCCCTTACATTTTTACGCTGCAAAATTAGTAGAAAGGCGCAGCTACTACTAAAGAGCGGCCGAGATTGCTAGTCCACCTCTGAGCCCATCCTTTTTGGAACCATAAGAACATTATGTTTTAAGCGCGCTGGAAATGCGGCTAGTTGGCGAGACAACTAACTCGGCAGTTGACAGTTCAGTCACTGGCCTTTCACTAGCCTCGTGTACAAATACATTTGAAGACAGTTCAGTGAGTAAGTCAGTGAGAAGTAACTAAACTAACTCGTAAAATAACTTGGTGCCCAGCGCACAAACACGAGAATATAGAGTCGTTTTATTCATGAGGTCCAAGGAACTTGATGACACTGTAGGGACACATGTAGGTATAAGGCAGATCAAGGCAAGCAAAAATGTATGCGAGCGAGAGGCATGCACGGACGGACAGTTGCTGTGCACTGGTCCTAGTAAACGGTTCTCTGAAGGGGTTTTGATGCGAAATATATTCAGTTAAATCACGTCCGACTTTCTCTGTAACCCTGAATCCTCTTGACCAGCAGGTGCAGTACTCAACAAATAGGGATTATCATAACCACACATCTATGGTGCCCTAAACCCTAAAACACCATAACAACAACAGCTTCTTGTAATAACAATTAAGCCAAACAAACTTTTTGCCTGCCTAACTTTTAGTTAGACCAGAATTCCAATAAAGAAAGTTTTACGCTTAATTAGAAATCTTAATAATTTTTGGGTACCGTAAACTGCCCTAACTTGGCCCACAAGCCCTACTTTGCCTAGTTATTTTTTGAGTAAACTATAATGGTTATGATTTCCGTACTTGGGGAGCTTTAAAAACTATGAAAACGCTAACATTTGGTTCAGTTAGAAAGTGTTAGTGCGTGTAAATATTAAGTTAATGCCTTAGACAAAATAGGGCTTGTGGGCAAAGTTAGGGCATTTTACGGTACCTAAAATCCTGCAACTTTGCCCACATAGTCCTATTTTATTAATACAAACTGTTTCACTCACGTTATGCCATCGGGTGTGCCTGACCAGTTTTAAGCTCGAACGGAGCCCTTAATCATGAGCTGGTTGCGCGGCGGCGTCGCGCACCAAACTGTGGACTTAGAGGCCACAGCGCGCCGCGTAGCGCTGCGCTCGCGACGATGGGGCGCCTGGTTTCGGTGGTGGTCGTGCATCACCGTCGCTCGTCGTGTCCGAGTCTTCAGGTGGAATATCACCGGTACATACACTGCTGACCGTGTCACACTCCAGGCTCAACAGGACATGGCTGTTTGATGAAGACCTGAGAGCTGGTTTCCAGGCAGGTGGCAGTTACCAGCCTCCGTCTCTATCGCCTATTTTGCCTAATAGCATAAAGTAATTTTTGACACCCTGACACTCCATAACTTTATTGCCAATTTGCAGAATACATAATTTTATTCTTTATCATATTATTACTTCATTTCAAAAAGTCATAAGTCTTCAAAAGGAGGATCCCTCTTCAACTTATACTTCTTCAAGGTAAACACATGTGAAGATGAATACAGTTATTAAAAATAAAATTCGTCGACAATTTTATTACATCTCCCTTCTACGCTGTGTACGTTAAAATGGCTGCCTGCCCGTATAACACTTACTGATATTAATTTTCGTCAAATAAATGAGAAAAATCTCTCACAGAGATACTATGTTACATGTGTAAGTACTTTTATGATGAAAGGTTTTAATAATAATAATAAAATCTTTATTTTTAACCGACTTCAAAAAAAAAACCGTAAGGGAAAAAAATATCGCCTTTGTTGGCTCCAAAAGCTCTCGAAGGTATGTGCAGTCTTCCAATCCATATCCTCCCACGCCCCCTACCAAAGGTATTTGAATGAACACAGTGCACCTTTCGATGAGTTTTTGTTGCGGCGGGTCACACGCGCGGTATGCAGTCAAGGGTGCCTGGCAATGTGACGCCATTTTTTGATTTACAAAAGCAAGCGAAAAGCAGTAAAAGTCTAACAGTTGAACGCTTGTCTTTATGCAGTAGGGTCTGATTTTGAACTATGACTTTTCAAATTCACAAAATTCCAAATTGTCGATCGGAATTTGAGTATCACTTAACGGTGAAGGAAAATATCGTGAAGAAACCTACACACCTGAGACTACTTCATACATTTCTTGATGTGTAGGTACGATATGACATTTTTACACATCACCATCAAGTCCCAAACTAAGCAGAGCTTGTGCTATGGGTACTAGACAATGGATGTAATACTTATATACTTTTTTTTTGTAAATAATATAATTTTTCTTATAATATATAAAAAACAACCAGACCAACACAAATACTCATGTTCATCACACAAATATTTGTGTCCTGTGGGAATCAAACCCACGACCTCGTGATCAGCAGTCCGACACTCGAACCACTAGACCACAGAGGTCATAAAAAAAACACGTTGTTTACAGATAAAGACCGCCATTTGGGAAGAAATACTGAAGACTTCCAAGTGGCGCCGGTACCGCACCCACTTGTCACCCCTTGGTGCTTGGCACCCGAGGCGGACCGCTCCATCACCCCCCTTTACGCCGCCACTGCCGACAACCCGCAGGAGTCCAGCGTGATGGACTAAGACCTGAACCCTTCTCATCCTGAATCCTAAGAAGAAGCCAGTGCCCAGCAGTAGAACAATGAAGGGCTGGTTATGTATGTTATGTTGTATTGTACTTACATAGTACTTTTATAATTGTTTTGGGATAATTGGGATGGTATTGAGCAAGTTTCAGGTATAAAAAAAATCAACATCATACGAATTTTTGTTACGATACATTCGCTTACAGAACTTTCTAGGATGCGAAAACATAACAGCAAAAGTTTCACCGGAACTAAACTGGAATTTTAACCACGAAAACTTTATAACTGTGAAACAAATAACAAACTGTCCCTTGTCGGTATTGAATTGCGCAGTCAGAACTGTGAAACAAGTTATTTGGCCCGTAACGTTGTGTCGGTGTTAGAACTATGCAATTTTTAGCTTCAGAATCAGATTATATTTTACTATCCTGTTTCAGGTTCCCAACCTTTTACCATATATGCCTCCCACAACTTCATCGTAAAACTAAAACGACCCCCCGAATCTGTCAGGGTCAAATCAGGAGCTGGGAGCCGATGGCATGTGCACCTACGCTGAACCGGGTCAAGTTACTTCATTTGGTCACATACAGGTCACTGCTGCCTCAGGGTTGTTGGCATCAAGACATTTTTTTTCTAATATACCTAAATAATAACATGAATTTTAATAAATTCAGTTTATTATTGTTTATTATTAAAGGAGGGAAGAGGCCTACATCCAAGAATGGATAAGTGATAGGCTCCAATGATGATGATGATGATGATTATTGAAAACACTGGACCCCCCTTGGGTCACTCTACGCCCCCCAAGTGGGGCCCGCCCCACTGGTTGGGAACCACTGCTGTAGAAGTAAATGTAAGGGCCACGCCCTTATATCCCATTATAACATATTATTTTTTATTTTATTATTATTATGAAACAGACAACAATTGGGTCTAGTGTGTTAGTAACAAAGTGCCTTATTCTATGTTAGTACTTAATAACTAATAGTGACTTGTTCCGGTTGACCAGCGCCCACACAAGCGGGCTGTCAGCCCGGGCGGCTAACATGCGCAGGATGGAGTTGGGGCTGCCGCGCAGCCTGCGAATTGGTGACGCGGACTTTTTACGCCAGACGGCGTTGAATCCGTCGGTACGCGCTTCAGCAAACATAGCCGATGCACCACAAAAGCGCGGCAGCCGCAACAGTGCCCTGAACGCATTATATATTGTATTGGATTCGCAGAGCGTTGTATGCCTTTTGGGTATATCTGAACCACAAGGCCCCCGAGTACAGCGATATGCAGTATGCCTTGAATAGCATTATTTTAATTGAGGCTGTACATCGGGAAAACCTGCGGGCCAGCATGTTCACCCGGACTGACAACGCTCTGCGTTCCCTCTCCATGCCCATATTATAGTTAGGTAATTAGTAGCGAAGAGCTATTTTTTAGTTCAAGAAGAGTTAAACTTCAATTTGATCTACAAGGTTCGACAAAAATGGTAATATAATAGATAGGTTACTAGTTTTCGGGTCAAAATGTTCATATCATTTTTTTTTTTCAAAAATGTAGTCTTTAATTGTATAATTAATAATTATTATTTAATTATTAATATTATTTAATTGTATAAATAATAATTAATCAGTATTGATTGCCTATTAACAATAAGGATGGTGATTAAAAAGGCACCTGTATTGTAGATCACCAATGAATGTGAATGAATGTGTTTTAGTAGTAGTAGAGCTCCTTTGTGAAAGAGCTCGTCCGGGGAAGTACTACCACCGTATCTACTTCTCCGCCAAACAGTGATGCTTGCATTGCTGTGTTTCGGTCTGAAGGGTACGGGTGCCGGTGAAATTACAATCACATGAGACTTTCTATCTTCATGTCTTAGTTTGGCGAACCAACTTGCGGTACCATTCTAGGTGGTATTGAAGTTGTTATGGGCAAAGGTAACCGCTTAGCATCAGGTGGGCCTTTAGCTCGTTTCGCCATCCTATACTATTAAAAAAAAAAGTTACTGCAATTGGCTTATAGTTTATTAACGGGCCTGCGCTCTAAGTTCTTTCCTTTAGAACCATCATACCCAACAAAGTATTTGTTTCGTACCCACAACAATCCTGCAAATCGTAGAAGAAGCGTATCGCTCAATTGCACAAGAGAAAAATAAATTCATTCAACTTAAATAACATAACAGACAAACCTAAAGTATGCGAAGATGTTTGGATGTTTGTTACTCTATCAAGTTGTAACGGCTGAGCAGATTTAAATGAAATTTGGCACACAGATATACAATAACCCAATATAGGCTACTTTATGTCTCGGGAAAACTGTGACTCGCGCCGGTTTTTTATATTACAGGAAAATAAGCAGTTCCCTAGGAATGACCGATAAGTATTTCTGTGCTATGCCGAATTATTCGTGGACAAAGCTGCGGGTAAAGTCTTGTTACTTTATATCCTACGTAAGTTTTCCTGTTACCACTTTGTATGAATAGACTGAACAACAAGTGGGCGGTAGGGTAGCGACCTACGAGTACCTTGCGTGTTATAAGTGTACATACTTATAGGTTTTTTTCTTACACGTGTATCGGTATTTTGTTTATAGTTCCACGCGATTCAATAGGAAGTTGATAGTGTTACACTTACAGGCGGCGCCTGCTACCTCGTCATTTCAGCCGAAAGACGTCCACTACTGGACAATGGATATAGACCTACCCCATTTGGGGGGATATACGATAATCACCACGCTTGGTAGGCGGATTGGCGATCGCAGTGTAACGAGGTCCAACTCGTTATGCTGCTCACCGTATTTGATTTTCCTGGCCACTTTATTATACTTTCATCAATCCAAATTCAAAATTCATTTTATTTTTTTTAAATGGCCAATCTTCTAATTTTTTAGCTCAGTTCTATATACAATACAATACAATACAATACAATACCATACAATACCATACAATACAATACAATACAATACACAGTACAATACACTACAATACACAAATAAAAACAAAAAAATACATAAATAATACAGTAGTATACAGTACAATATTGTACGCTGAAAGACACTCATGTGTCTGAGACTGTGTCTTGCAATCATTATAATATTTTTTAACAAACAGTCAATGTATCAATTTACCAGTTGAGTGGGATACAATATTACAAAACGTTCCTGCTTGTGTTTTATTGTGTTCGTGCCGACCTACACATCTACCTACCTATCTACCTGGTTCCTGTCTTCAGCCAGAGCTCGCTGCAATGCATTAGCAGCAGCTTATCGTTGTACCGTCGGAGTTTTACTTACCACCCCTCCAACCCTCCGTACCTCAGAGTTCCATACCTTCATACCTCTGAGTTCCGTACCTCCAATTCCGTACCTCCAATTCCGTACCTCCAGTTCCTGTACCTCCAGTTCAAGTTTCCGTGTGTCACCGTGTCAAGCCTCCGAACCTTCAACCCTCCGAGCCTCCTGTGTGTGTGCCTCCGCTGTCTCCGGGTTACTACATCTCCTACTCCTGCATGAGCTACCCTCACCCTGAAAACCACGACGTGACAGCAGTTGGTTGGTTAAATACTCAGAGAACGCTGCTGCCCATCGTTTGATGAATCCCTTAGTCGCCTTTTACGACACCCATGAGAAGAGATAAGGGTGGTGCAATTCTTTACGTCCGGCACCACACGGAACACTGCTACCTGCTGTACTAGGTACTAAGTACCTAGGCGTGTCACCGGTTCACCGTTACCGACACATAAATACGCATTTACGCCCATCATATTTCTAGCATTCAGTCCAAAATTAATTAAGCCTAAATAAATCCGCTGTTAAATGTGCTGCAAAATACAATTTAAATGTTCAAAAAAAAATATTACCGTACAATCTTGGACGAATAAAAAAAGCGGACGGAATTTCGCTAAACAAAAACTGAGGCATCCATAGTAAGACGGCTCGCTTAAAATTATGGGCTGGCATCACAGACAAGTAAGCCTAAAGACGCCTCATGTACAAAGTTTTGCTCAAGAACGCAATTGTAAAATGTTGGCGGGGGACAGATGCGGACGGCGCGTTATGATTGGTCAACTCAAAAGTCATAAATCAAGTTCAATCGAACTAGTGACGGGACATCGAAAGTTTTTTATCGACAAGATTTCTATAAGGTTAAATCAAATTACCTGGCGAAACTTCACAGAAGTGATGGGTATCGATATCTAATGACAATAAAACAAGAAAAGATATGATTTTCTAAACTCATCATTTCATTCAAGGTAGCTAATCACGGGATTAACAGTCACGGGACGCGTGACCTTGTAGATTTGCATAGTATTTTTTAAGAAATTCACATACCATCAATACGTAAGAATTACTTTTTTTTATTCACGCGTAACGCGGCCGTTGACCCCGTGATGGCTGTAGTTATAATTATGAGTTCAGAAAATCATATTTTTAATCGTAATATTATTGACTTATACAGGGTTAGTTTTTAAAGACCAGCCAAATTTTAAAATTAAGATTATGAGGTCAAGCCGAAAGTGTATATATCAACTCAGCCTATCGCAGTCCACTGCTGGACATTGGCCTCTCCCAAATTGCGCCACAACACTCGGTCCTCTGCCTTCCGCTTTTGTCGAAAGAGAGCTTTTAAAAAATTATAGTCAAATGAAAAAAATATATAATAAAACATTCATTTGAAAATGTCCGAATTTTTTCTTAAATTATAATCACGCCATAAGGCCGATGACCTTGCTCGCTTGAGTAGGTACCCAGTGTGCGCAGGTAATGTCTATCTAGTAATAATTAATAACAAAATATAATACCTAGGTAGTCGTGATATCTATGACATTTCATTATTATTAAATTCTAAAGGCAATATTCTCACTTTGTAACTCTTATAATAAAACAAAGTTTAACCGGATTAAATCGCGTATATTTAAATTGGTTTCCCTGACGTTTCAACCGATATGTACCTAGAATGCTCCGTGAGGCTATTGAAATTAAAAAACATCCTAATTTTAATAGAGAAGATGGTTGGCAGCTTCCACCTGTTTGGAACCCAGTCCTAAAAATAATCAAGTCCCAAACAGCACGCAACACTGTAAAAGATAATGATATTGTGAGTGATTACTGCGTGCATCGAAACGATTTTAATTAATAATATTGTACGGTAGATTAAAATATTTTTTTAGAAATATTTGTAACGACGCTTGTCATCTTAGTCTACCTGCGACCACGAAATGCTGCAAAGCTTTCGAAACGTCAGGGAAACCAATTTAAATATACGCGATTTAATCCGGTTAAACTTTGTTTTATTATAATGTGTAGTGATCGCGAAAACCTAAGAAGTTATTTTGTAACTCTTATTTATTTCTGGCATTAACCTACATTATACTCACATTATTAATTATTTCGTAAAAAACCGGCCAAGAGCATGTCGGGCCATGCTCAGTATTATAGGGTTCCTTAAGTAGGTGTAATTACAAACGAATCAAATCGAATATTAATCATGGCTATTTTAGTTTTTGCAATAGACGGCAGCGTTGGCGACTCAGAAGGTGTTGTTAGTAGCGCCATCTAGCGATAAATTTTCACTCCATAAATAATAAAAATCAAGTGGCGTCAAGTCCGGTGACCTAGCAGGCCATAGTACGGGGCGCATACGCAACAAGTCAAGGTCATACTAGCCGGCCGGTGCCGTTGCGGCATGTGGGAAGGGGTGCGGGGTGGTCGGGGAGAAGTGCACTATGCGGATTTGTGGTTGTATGCGTGCGTTGCCGTATGCGGTTGTTGAACTGAATTGTTTTGATGTAACTTTCCATACTTTCTGTTTTTTAGTGGCGGACAGGAAACAAGTCTTGGAAACAAAAAATGTTTATTTCGTAGAACGAAAATATTGTCGATTCTGAACCGTCTCTGAAAATTTGGCCGGCTATTGAAAATTAACTCTGTATAGATATTGTTACCTCGGCGAACTAATTTGATTTAACGTTAATGATAACAATAAATTAAAATCGTAATTAATTTTTATTATTTATTTTTAATATAGCATGTAAAGGCAGGCCTTATGCACTATGCGTTTAGGCACGTTTGAATACGGCACCGCTGGGCCGGCTAAGGGGCTTAATTTATTGGCCCTTAAAACAAATTAATTTGGTGTAAACCCTCGTTACAGATTTTAAATGTGATTTCATTGTTAAATAGGCAAGCCGAACATTGACATATTAATATTTGTCTATACCGCTTTTTATTAAATCAACTAAATGATTTACGTAATTATTTAAAATCAAATTCATGTTGCAGTAATTCTGGAAATAACTGTTTGTTAGATAATTAATGTAGAGTATTCGTTATTATGTAGTTTGCACGGTGATCTGATGTAGGTATTTATTATTAAAAAGATAGGAATCATTTACAACATTCGCATTTTATCGATAAATTATATTTGTGTTAGTACCCCAACTCTAGCACACATGATTATGATAGAGCGAGATAGCGGTATGTGAAGTACCGTGAAACAGAAAAAGATGGCGAAAAAAAACTTCAACGTGCGACCACGTTTTGTGCTTTGCTATACACTATTTTAAATTAACAAAATTATTCTTAAATGGAAAATATGGACATATCTGTGAAATGTACTACCGTCTTTATTAAAACTGAATGTTGTACTAAATATTCCGCACCATTTCACTGCACAATAGGGATTTTTTTACAGAAAAAAACGTGTTTATTAGAGCTCTTTACTCAGTTGCGCTTGCTGACGGAGTGACGAACCGAATGGGGGTGGGGCGGCTGATATGCAGTGGTACTGCATATGATGTGTGACCGCGGGTGTCCGTCTAATAGGCGTCTTTTAGGCTTATTGGTCTGTGGCTGGCATGCACACATGCACACACATAGTAAGACAAAAAGCCGCGATTACACAACAGATCTCGTGTGACGGTAGTCACTGTCGTAGTGTCACAAATAAAATAACAATATATATCTGGTGTGTTCAAATTATTTTGAAATTGTAGTGGGTTTAGAAAAAACTAAATGCTTCAATATTTTCTTAGCGAGATTGCGTCCGCCATTTTTATTCGTCCGAGGGTACAATTTTTTAATTATAATCGTTTCGATGCACGCAGTATAATCACTCACAATGTCACTATCTTTTTCAACAGTGTTGCGTGCTGTTTGGGACTTGATTATTTTAAGAACTGGGTTCCAAATAGGTGGTAGTTGCCAACCAGGTAGTAGCTGCCTGGTTTTTATCTTTTGTTTCTTATCAAAAAAATTTGGCGTGACGAATCTTCGTTTCCTATTATGAGTACCAGAAGAGATAGAGAGAGTACAAGTGAGGCGTGCTCAAGCTTTGCCTATATTTAAAAAAAATACTTACCTATCATCACTGTAATTTCCAGCAGGTACATTATGTAATATTTAGACATATTATATTGTATTTATTATGTTTATTGTATCTCATATTTATGTAGTTGTGTTATAGATGTATGTTGTAGTGTTGCGTCTTTTACGCCTATTTTTACTTACGGTTTATGTTTATACCATCATTTATATATTCAAATTAAGCAGTAAATTATAATTGTTACCATCATATTTATACTGAAACATGACATGTGTCGTATGTCTGAATGTTCTCTTAATGTATAATAATGGCATCGGCCAGTATAGGTAGGCTTAGCTCACATTGTTCAGGGTGGAATAAATCATGTTACAGATGATCGGAGCTTGACGCTGGCCACTAATGGAAAAAGAAAACAATCATATTCAAAAATCTACCTTGGTGTTTGGAACAGATCGAAAAAGATGGGGCTGTCAGTGAAAGACTAGATCTGGTGCTGAGCTGATGCTTTGAGTTGAAATATTGATAGGGAAGTCTGAATTCCGAATTTGCACGGAAGGTTGGATTGTGAGGGACGCCTCCTATTTAGCCAACTCCCTAAAGCTTCCTCTTGAAAAGTTACAGACAATCCAGACTGAAAATCAAAGGTGCTCTCTGCTTTGCGGCCCGTCTTCTGCAGCCTGCTGTTCCGTTTTGCGGAAGAATCCTCCGCTACCCGGCCCTCCGCTACTCTGCTCTGCGTGCTGTGTATATATAGGGACATTAAGTGCCGGTGTTTTTTTAGTGATTTTTATAAAATTGTATATAATATAATATTTGCCTTTTCCACTAGGGGCATTTTCATTGGTCCCTCCGACCTCTACACTACAATGTATAGTATTTATGTTATGTAGTATATGTATTCTATTATGTTGTTACACTGAGTACTACCCCTCTCTTTACTTGCCCATATTGTCCATCCTAAGGTTGTCTGGAAGAAATCGCCTTGAGCGATAAGACCACTCATTGTACATGTCTTCTATATAAGTCACATATGTTGCTATTTTCTTTTATGTACAATAAAGAGTATTTGTATTGTATTGTATTGAGATGTTCATTTCGTTTTCCATCATTATAAAACATGGCATATGCACCTAGTTGGTAACACGTCCCGGTGACGTGTCTTCTTTGTAAAAAGGAATATGTTATGCGCTCATTAGTAAGCGCACGAGCTTCCTTGTGACGTTGCAAATGTTTTATTTTACGTCAAGCAGTCAGAGCTTTGAAAAACCAAAAACACTAAATTATGATTTTCTTTTATTTATTTTGTATTTTTAAGCTTGCACAGTAGTTTAGTTAAAGTAGAACATGAAATTGGTGTCGCAAAAAGCTAAAAAAAGTACAGTCTGGCTGTGCGGTAAATCCCATAATTTACACGTTGTTTCTGTTTTCTGCTATTTTTATTTTATTTTTTTACGTACACACAACACATTTTATCACAGAAAACATAAAGAACAAACACTTTTATGTGGTACATCAGAACATTTATCTATCTAAATCATTTCCTTTGCCTCGCTGTGGGATGTTACTGTAACAGTAACTTTTTACACC
Organism: Asteroscopus sphinx; assembly: GCA_949699075.1. Taxonomy (NCBI): domain Eukaryota; kingdom Metazoa; phylum Arthropoda; class Insecta; order Lepidoptera; family Noctuidae; genus Asteroscopus; species Asteroscopus sphinx. Next base: position 28,586,581 of record OX453010.1, on the reverse strand, counting down.
TACAGGATAATACCCACAGAACTTAGAGTAATAAGAAATAGAGTATTAAACAGTGTGCAATGTTAGTCGAGTCGGTTAAGAAACACTGTTTCTTAATAAGATATCGCTGAAGTCACCCAAAGACGTACCAAAAGTGAAGGTTAATTTCGATACCACGAGCAGTGTTCGTCCGTGTGGTGCCGGACCTCAAGAATTGCACCACCCTATATCTTCTCATGGATGACGTAAAAGGCGACTAAGGGATTCTCCAGAGGATGGGCAGCAGCGTTCTCCGAGTATTTAACCAACCAATTGCGATCGCCAACACGCCTGCCAAGCGTGGTGATTATGGTATATCCCCCCTTATTGGGGGAGGCCTTTATCCAGCAGTGGACGTCTTTAGGCTGAAATGATGATGATGAGCAGTGTTCACGGTAGCTTAGTGGCTAAAGCACTGGCGTACTGAGCCAGGAGTCGCAGGTTCAAATCCTGCTCGTGAGCGATTTTTTATTTCCACAATTTAAATCGTTAGATTTCGCTTAGCATGCGTAAATGAAAGAAAGAAAGAAAGAAAGAAAAAATATTTATTGCCACAACAAGACGACATGCGGTAGGTGCACATTAAAATACTTAATTACACCTTATTGTACCATGTTTGATGCAAATAAATACTATTCTATTATATTCTATTCTAATTAGGTACATTTCTTGAATCATTTTATCAATGTATGATACCAACTTTGCGTGTCGTAGCTGCGGCAAAGAGGTCGACACTCAGCATGATGCTGTGTTGTAACGTGAGTCACAACACAGCGCTGATTTTCAGTGTCAACCCCAAGTGATGATGAGCAGGTGCCAAGCCAGCAAAAACAGCCAATGATTATTATACCCAAAACAAATAAAGCAATAATTATTATACAAGAGTGTGTGGGGTGTGTGTGGGGGGTGTGTGTGTGTGTGTGAACTGTTACAAATACTTTATATTATATACACATACTTACATAACCATATTATTACATACATGATTATTATAAATGATAAAAAAATTAATAGAATCAACATTCATCAAGGGTTTCGTTCATCAACTCAGCCTATCGCAGTCCACTGCTGGACATAGGCTTCTCCCAAGTTGCGCCACAACACTCGGTCCTCTGCCTTCCGCATCCAGTCCCCCCAGCCACGTAAATGCGTTAAAAATAATAAAATAATTAGAATAATTTACTATCCGTTTGAGAATCATAATGATATGAATAGAGTAGAAATAGGTTAATACAACTCCTAGACGTACCTTTGTATAAATATCAGACAACGGTCTTACTTTTAGTTTTTCCTATTACTACTTACAGAACTTATTAAATACAGTTCAGATTAATCTCTAATGAATATGAAACTAAACTGTGCCAGGGTTTTCTGGGAATCAAGCAATTTTATAAACGAAAAACAAATGCCAAGTGCACTTTGTAGGTCACACATAAATCAGGGCTCTGTAGTCGTAAGAAGAAATAAATGCAAACAAATCACAACTTTACAGTTGCCCGGAATCATTTTGTGACAAGACAGTAAATGGACTGAAAGCCTATTTGGTATCTACACTTTTTCTTTAAAAAGATTCCATCAAAACAATACAGAGTTCAATTCTAGTCAGTTCTGAAAACGCTCTTAAAATTAAAAAAGTCGCGCCTTCCACGACTCTCGAGTCTCGTGACTATTAATAGGGGAATGTATGGCAGAAGAAAAATGAAAGCAAAATAAATGCTGTATAAACGATAGCTTTGAGAAGTATGTGTGTATTGTGTGTGCTTTGAAAGTTACACCAACTTTGAGTGGTAAATAAGGAATAGTGTGATAGATAGATACATAGATAGAATATACTTTATTGTACACCATGAAAATAGTAGTAAACAGGAACAACGTACAAATTATGGGTACATGGACGTAAAGAATTGCACCACCCTATATCTTCTCATGTGAGTCGTAAAAGGCGACTAAGGGATTCACCAGAGAATGGGCACTGGGCAGCAGCGTTCTCTGTGTATTTAACCAACCCGCCTACCAAGCGTGGCGATTATGGCATATCCCCTCCCTTAATGGGGAAGGCCTAAGTCCAGCAGTGGACGTCTTTCGGCTGAAATGATGACGATGATCCTAGTTAAAAACATGGTTCTATTTTTCCTGGAATATTTACCAGTATTAAAATGTGGAAATGAAGCGTTTCATATAATATTCCACTTGAACTATAGCCACTTTGAAATTTCAACCTCCAATTTGAGCCTCTTTTGCAATAAAAAATTAAAACATTTTATAATATAACAGTTTGACAGTTAGACAGTTTGATTGTATCACGTATAAAAAAGAAATTAAAAAAAAAGAAAACGCGCGTTTCATGTAAATTTTTTTTTTTGCAATAAGGCTGGGTAAACAATATTCAAAACTATTCTGACTTTCAAATCGATAATATTAGTAGTTGGTTAAATATGAGTAACAGAGTCGCAGCATAAGGGTTCCTTTTTACCGTTTTGGTACGGAACCGTAAAATTCAGTTTTTTGCCAACCCTGTGGTTCCAACAAATGTGACGGTTGGAAAAAAAAACATCATAAGTGTCGTATAAAAGACGCCGAACAATTTATGTCAAGAAGTTGGAAAAAAAACTCCAACTGTGTGTAAAAAAAAAACCACAAGTATTAGAATCACCAATCAGTCTGCCAAGCATTGTGATTAGGGTTGCAACACGTACTTCATCCTGAGTACCGAGGTTAAGGACCTATATAGGACAAGTAGAATAATGGTTTTTGAAGTGCATTTTATCTGCGTAAACACAGACGCTTTTCTGGACATCGAGAAAAGTCTGTTCTGCAAAGTGCAAATATTTGGATTTTCTCGGCTTTTCTATAATACAAATATGTAACTATAAAACTAAACTTTATAACTTTAGATAGAAAAAATCCAAAAAAATCATATTCTAAGACTCACAAGGCTATTATAGATTATTGTACTCTATTCGCGTATGTGTACTTTTTCTTCTACGAAAGTAATAAAGTTAGCTATAAAAAAAATACTTCTCTCACATCTACACATTTTCACCCCACTGGCTTAGCCTTTCTTGTCATACTTTTATTATTTTATGATATTTGGCTGTAAGCTTCAATGCTGCGAATGAAAAAATCGCGTGAAGTGATGAAATATAAATATGTTCGGAGTTCAGACATAGAAATTAAAAGAACTCTTTTTATCCTGAGTACTTTATTTTTATGAACACAAAACACTAATGTACTTTTATTGTTCCAAAAAAATGTGGCAACCCTATTAAAATTATGATTAAGGCAATGTCCCATCACTTAAGTTGAAATCATAAAGGTATTATACTTACGTCAGTATATACAAAGTCTTTGGTTGTAAAATAGTATGGAATCAGGCGTTATCTACATTGCGGAAATCCATGACATACAAAATATGGAGTTACAATATTTTGGGGCGAAATACGTGTAGACTATTAGTGTTGTTTTCATGTTGCTTAATATTATATATTAATCGCACCTTGTCATGTGCATTATATTTGTGAGGGGAAGTAGGCATGGGTAACTCAGGACACATCTATATCTTTGGATATATATCCCAAAGTGGATATGTATCACTCCTTCACTTTCAAAAAAATAAACATATCCTTTATCCAAGTAACTCGGATGCCCGACATTCGACATAAAATTTTGACATTATTATTTTGTTGACATCTAATAATGTTTTCTTAAATTGTGACAGTGTATTGATACGTAGCTTCTTAAATCGTTGATTGATACCTAAATGTTTTGTATGCTTTCTGGCGGGACATAGCAAGGATCTTTTTTTTTTTTGTAAATAACATCTGTATACCCTGTGTTCACAAAACGAAATACGTTAATTGAATTGAATCGACACTGACGACAACGACATGGAACAAAAAACTAATTTTATATAATCTTTGTACATAATACTTGATTTTTAAATACGCTTTTAATTTTTTATTTGATAGGCAGTCTTGCCTGTACAGTATGAAAGGAAATCAATTATTATGTTAATGTCTCATTTAATAATTCCGCGGACTTATTAAATTGGCTACAATATATCCAGCCTCATCCCGGTGGATTTATTTATTGTATTGTATTGTATTTATTGATAACAATTGTTACAAGTCTTTTTTTTTTTAAATTAACATAATTCTTAACTTACTCAGACTTAACTTACTCAGACTTAACTTACTCAGACTTAACTTTATCAGAAGTTAACATAACATTTAGAAGCTGGTGTTATCAATCTCAGACATAGCATGCAACGTAAAGTTACTCCAGTCCCGGATATATTAAGCGGATATGGATATGCTCATCGGACACATATCTTTACTTGGAATGATATATTACATATCTAATATTTTACCGGAGCTAGTTAGCCCATGTCTAGCGGGCAGAGACGGTGTTGGTGTTGTGTGTTGGTGGTGTTGTGTACATACAAGCTTGATGAAACTAGTTTGGCGGATTCAACAAAAAAATGTTTTTACTCCATATTTTGTACCTAAGTTCAAAGTTGAATCTAATAAAACAGGCCAAAAACTCTACATTTCTCTCTCTCTACACACTCTAAATCTTTCTCAATTAATCATACAACTTCAAAAACACTTTCAGTACATTTACAGATCATTTTCAGAAGAAGTATCCTCCATTAACTCCCGAATTTTTCCGACGATCACATATCGCTGAACATCTCACCAAATATTTACGATCTCGCGACCAGCGGTACTTTATCCACGCGAAAAGATCTCTCATTCGTAAAAAGATATCTTTCCCTTCACAGGTATCATTTCCCCAGATTTCCTGTCGTCCAAACAATATTTCATTAGATACGTATTTCAGTAAATATTTGTCGCCATGATTCGTTCGTCCGATTTTTCTTCCTGCCTCGGAAATCTCGAGTAGTCAGTTGCTGATTCGAGGGCGGAGCGAGCGGTTGTGTGGCGCGCATACCCAATACCCAAGTGTGTATCGGAACGTTCGTGAATTACGAATTCCTCATTCTGAAATTTATTTTTCATGCGTGTGAGTTTAAAAGTTTATGATTTAGTTTCAAAGTGATCGAGAATTTGAAGTGTAGTGTATGTTTGTTTTTTTTTTTGAACTCCAGTGGAAGTTCACTCCGGTTGTTGGTGGGGACTTCACAGGATGTAATGTGAGTAATTAACGAACTTTTATTGCTGGCCGCAAGTGGTCGCATTAATTTTATCTTTGTTCGACTTTTCGTCATATGTTGGGACATTTATTTCGAAACTTTTGGAACATTTAACGGCCTCAGGGCTACGTGTTTTATTTTTCAGCCTTGGGTATTCTGATTAGAATTTTAAATTGGACATTTTTACGTTTCGTATATGTACATATATTTAAACATGTGGAGATAAAAATGAAAATAAAATAAAAAGAACAATATACATTTACGATGTTTAATCATCAAACATTAAATAATTAATGAATAATCTGATCCACTTTTGGAGAACAGGTTTGTGGAATTTAGTTTACAAAATTAGGTACAGGTTAAAACAATGAGTTTGCTAATTTAAATAAGGATTTACAAATTATATTATTCCGTGTATTAATCCAATGCGGTGTTTTATTAAAAATTAAGTTAATCCAATTTTTTATTTCGAACAACAATATTATGCGGACAAACTGTAGATTAAAAATTTAAATACATTTTAAATTCAGTGTTTGTTTTTCAAAATGAGGTCTTAATTGGAAATTAACAGGAAGGGTTTTGATGATTTGAATTTTCAGGAGATTAGATTTTTTGAACATCAATCTGTCAATAGCACTGGTTTTCTGTGTAAATGACAAGATCAAAGCTATAGATGCTTTTGAAGACATTTTTAAATTAATCGTAAGTACCTTTGAAATTTGGGCTTTCCCATTTTTGAAAAAAATAACTCTTTTTTTTATCGAAATAATTATTTTATAAACATTATGATGTAGGTACAGATTTTGTAATTCGCCGACAGAACCCTTATATGTTTAGTCACCCAGTATTTTTCCGCACCACGATTGTGTTTTTCCGCCCCGCAATTAATCCCAATAAAAGAATCATTACAGTAACATTAATTGAGAACACAACAGTTCTAAAAACAGAGTCCAAGTACAGTTACCATGAAAACACCACAGAAACGAACTAAGGCTTTGAAAATTTAATGCAAATTACCGGAAAAGGAAAAATTTCTAAACTTAATTTTCAATTTATTTCCATAAAGAACACGTGGATTTTATAGGAAAATTATGACAAGTTTACAAATACACGCACGTATTTTTTTCTAATTATTTTAGATAATTTAGACCAATCATCATCCTCCTCCGTCCGTGTGGTGCCGGACTTATCTCTTCTCATGGGTGTCGTAAAAGGCGACTAAGGGATTCACTAGAGGATGGGCAGCAACGTTCTCTGAGTATTTAACCAACCAACTGCGATCGTCAACCCGCCTGCCAAGCGTGGCGATTATGGCATATCCCCCCCTTATTTGGGGGAGGCCTATGTCCAGTAGTGGACGTCTTTCGGCTGTAATGATGATCATCCTCCTGCCCTTATCCCAATTTATTTAGGGTCGGCGCAGCATATCTTTTTCTTCCATACATCTCTATCGCCGTTTTCTCCGTGTTCACTTTCTGTTTATCCATACCATCTTTCACACAATCCATCCATCTTTTCTTCAGTCTACCTCTTTTCTAATAGCCATCCACATTCGTACACAAAACTTTTTTCGTAACAGTTAAGACCAATGCAGTAATCTATACTAATAATATAAAGAGAAAAGATTTATTTGTTTGTTTGTAATCGATAAACTCAAAAACGACTGAACCGATTTTAATCATTCTTTCACCATTAGAAAGCTACTTTATCCAGAAGTAACATAGGCTTTATTTTATTTCAGTACGTGGGAAAAACCGCGGGAAAGTCTAGTAATAATATAACGAAGTAACTATGTATTAGTAGAGCTCCTTGTGAGGGAGATCGTCCGGGGAAGTACTACCAGTACCACCGAACCTACTTCTGCCGCCAAACAGTGATGCTTGTATTGCTGTGTTCCGGTATAAAGGGTACGGGTGCCGGTGAAATTACAATTATATGAGACTTTCCATCTTCATGTGACAGTTTGGCGAACCGACTTGCGGTACCATTTAGGCAACAGCCTAGGTGGTATTGCAGTTGTTATGGGCAAAAGTAACCACTTAACATCGCCCGTTTCGCCATCCTATACTATAAAAAAAACCGGCCAAGAGCATGTCGGGCCATGCTCAGTATTATAGGATTCCTAATTACAAACGAATCAAATCGAATATTAATCATTGCTATTTATTATTATATATTTTTAAAGGAGCATTATTTGCCGGGACCATTTTTCTCTAAGGTCGATGACCTTTGAGCTAGGACGTCTTAAGTATTTTGCAGTTTTCTCACTATACCTCAAAAATTTATTATCACATTATACTCGAAATAATTTTAAAAGAGAGTTTTTACAAAGGTCTATCAATGTGGAAGATTATAAGTTTCTACGTCGCATAGTTTAGAAATGGCAGGGGGACACACACATTGCAAGCCACTTTCGCAAGTTATATTTCGCAGATGGTACACCTGATAAAAAAGTGATGTATGAAACATTACCTTCATTTTAGTAGACTTATTCAATGATACACCAAAAGAGGGGGTGCAGCGAAAAATCACATGAAGATGGAAAGTCTCATATAAGACTTTCCATCTTCATGTGATAGTTTGGTGAACCGACTTACGGTACCATTTAGGCAACAGCCTAGGTGGTATTGCAGTTGTTATGAGCAAAGGTAACCACTTAACATCAGATGGGGCTTTAGCTCGTTTTGCAATCGTATGCCATAAACAACGTTAGCAAAAACTCCAACTCGCGGCCAAAGACCGTCCGGAACTTTTTCCAAATAATAGGATTTTTAACCACTTTAAACTGGTTCTCCGATTTTAGGCCCTGGTAACCCTACACATCCGCGCAAAGTGGCCATCCCTCAAACAGAAAATAAACGACGTAGATCAGAAATCTTTCCGGTGAACCACAACAAAGGCTAAAATCGCTTGCACTCAATGTGCAATGGCAGCGGTACTACGTGTATTGTAGCAGAATTCGTTCAAGGGATTTTGTCGACAATATGTACCACCGCAAAGTATCGTGACCGTACCTAATTCAGTCTTCTTCTTGTCAGCGGTATGACTGATCTTTTGTCAGACTTGGCAAGCCCAAAACTTTGCATCCTCTACGGCGTTATCAGTGGGCGCAGAGGTCGCTTAAGGTGCAGTGTTGGGGCACAAAGGACAGGATAAGAGGTGAGGCATGGTTTGAGGGTCGGTCGCCCAGTCGCCGTTTTGTTGATGCAACCCTATTTCCCAAGATTATAATTACACCTTCCCACGTGGGTTCGAAGTCGGTTAAGTGACTTCCAAGTGGACCAGAGAAGGTATACCCCGCAGGAAGACGTTCATTAGGCTGGACCTAATTCAGTAGAGGACGGAAACCTGACTTAGAACGTAGGATATTTTACCTCATACCTACTCTGGTCGCCGAGCCTTCTGTCATGCATGGTGATAATGGTAATCCTTGATTGACAATATATTGATCGAAGATTACAATATCGAAAATGCCCGTTGAATATAGCGGTGTATGAAAGCTCAAATTAAGCCAGTGGATTTTAACTGACTGATACATATAAATCTAAATAAGGTAATGAAATGTTATCTACTGTATTTTGCTACGGGAATGCATGTCACCGGTTTCCCAACGGTTGATGTTGAGCGTTTGTATTTATCCTAACTGCTTGTCACATCTTGCTTGCGCGATTCAAGATTCAGTGACGTCATCCCACTCATATCACAGTAGTAGTTTGCATGTATTACGATAGATGTCGCTACAAGGACCTTAAAACCAGTTTTTTTTATATACGACCTAGTTACCTACTAACACTTAGGTTTAATAACATTCACTTGTCAAAGATGTCATTTTCTCCCATTGACTCGTCGACAGCATAAACCGAATAATAAACAGCTCAATTGACAAATTCGCTCGACTGATTTAGACACAATGGCAGCCACGATGGCAGCCTACAAAACGTAATTTAAAACGATTCTCATTGATCCACTCTGGAAGTCTGTGTATCGTGGATGTTGGATGCCATTAAAAACAATGTTTCATGTAATTTTAAACTCTTAACTATTAACAAATAAAATTAGTAATGTAATAAGAATAATAATAATTGTATAATTTATTAATAAAGTAATAATAATAATTCATTTAATTAATTCTAATTTTCTAATTGGGGTATTGGGTGTATGTGTATGTCGTCGCCTTGCCTGAAATAAAGAAATTTTATTTATTTATTTTATTAGATACATACAAACTCGACGGATCTGTGGGACTGATACAAATATTTGTCGTGATGCGGGACAGCGGAATTGGATCCGATAATGGACGAAATAGATATAGGGTACATTTATATAGGATGAGGGGCTCGTGGCTAAGTAGCAACCACGCGGATTGTATGACCTACATTTGTCACGGTCAGTCCGTGGATGGGTGACAATTTCATTGCACATGGAGACCCCTCCTTGCCTCGGAGACCACGTAAAGCTATGTGTCTCGGTTGCCATACTAATATCTATGGCAGTCGTAACGGGTAGTCAGAAGCCCAAAAGTCTGACAACTGGTATAACCTCCGAATATCAGTTACCCCCCTTAATTTACATGTTATTCCTAAGCTTAAACAATGTTAATGGTGTACAATAAAGAATATTCTATCTTCTATCTATCTATCTACCCAGTAACTGGGTTACGGGGTTCTGATGGCAGTCGCTCCGTGTAAAATACTGCTGTTCAGCTGCATCTGATTAGACTCGAAGTTGAACCCAACATAGTTGGGAAACGGCATGTATGTTTATGTAGGATGTTGTATATTCTGTTTTGGTAGTTGACCAGAAATTATATTATATTATTTGATGCTAAAAAAGATTATTTTTCAAGTATGTAGCTACGTGTTTTCAAGTTTCAAAAAGTCCTACAATAGTTGTCGAAAAAGGGTTTAAGAGTCATCTTCTTGTCCATACGAAAAGCGCAACTAGTTTCCCACCCCTATATCTACACCGTGAAAAACGAATGCTGATATTTTTTTATTTTAACTTCGCAATATCTTTGTAGTTATAAGGCAGCTAAAATGTCGAATCATTGCGTTGAAATACCTCGAGTAGTACGAAGTAGCTTATAAAAGAACGTATTAAAAAAAAACGAATCCTATCAGCATAGATATAATATAGATCTATAGCGATTGACACCAAAAACAAAAGATTTAGTTAAGATTTGAAAACTGTTTCTTCCAAAACGCAAATTTCATGGGTAAAAAAAAAGCCAATGCAGGCAAAAAAGTAGCTTAAAGCCTCGCGAGAGGACATTCCTCTTAAAGCCTCGCGAGAGGACATTCCTCTTAATCACAATGTTTTTTCGGTTACTGTGCTTGCAGCTTGTGTGTCTCATTTCTGTTATCTATGAGCAAAGGACAATAGGCATAAAAAATCCAGAAGTAAAAGGACATTGTCGGTTTCTTTTTCTTTGGTTTCGCCGTACTTTTCCGCCGCTGGAAGTATTTGGTTCCGGCCTTTGACAGAGTCACTCTTCTTTACTGCGTAGTCTTTTATTTGCCGCGACTTCGCCCGCGTGAATATCGTTTATCTCGTATTTCTCGGGAACTGTTCATCTTCCCGGGATAAAAAGCAAACCCTTGATTAATGTTGATTCTATTAAATTTTTTATCATTTATAATAATCATGTATGTAATAATATGGTTATGTAAGTATGTGTATATAATATAAAGTATTTGTAACAGTTCACACGCACACACACACCCCCCACACACACCCCACACACTCTTATATAATAATTATTGCTTTATTTGTTTTTGGGTATAATAATCATTGGCTGCTTTTGCTGGCTTGGCACCCGCTCATCATCACTTGGGGTTGACACTGAAAATCAGCGCTGTGTTGTGACTCACGTTACAACACAGCATCATGCTGAGTGTTGACCACTTTGCCGCAGCTACGACATGCAAAGTAGGTATCATACATTGATAAAATGATTCAAGAAATGTACCTAATTAAGTATTTTTTATGTGCACCTACCGCATGTCGTCTTGTTGTGGCAATAAATAATGTTTCTTTCTTTCTTTCTTTAAAAAAAGTAGCCTATATGTTAATCCGGGTTATGGCCTACCTGTATGCTAAAGGACATTGCCCATTCTCTTAGGAGCTTTAGGCCCCTCAAAAAAAATTGCTATGTCACGGCGGTTTTAGTCTTATTTTGTAGACCAAAATTATTTTTTATTATTCTGCAAACGATTTTATTTTTTTCACCCTGGTTTAAGAGAAATCTAATTTTTTCCAACTCCTTAACTGATTGATAAGTATGCTCCGTGCATCGTTGGGCGATATAACTGAACGCAACCATAAGGATATCCAGAGACACCATGTATGGTGTTGCAAGATATAATTATTTTGTTAATGGATTTTTGAAATCAATTTTGTAGTATTTTTTAAATAATAAGATTGCAAGCTGTTAAGTTTTTGGGTGTATTAATTAATATCGATTTTATCAGTAATATTTTAGTTAATTTCAAATGATAATAACAATATTTACAATTAATGCATAGGTATTTTAAAGCAAAGAATCATCTTATTTTTCTGTACAAAAAGATTTCAAAAATATGTTTTGCAATTTCTTTTGATTTGACGTCATATAAGTGATTTAAAAAAAAAACGGATTTACGCATGCGAACCGAAATCTAAAGATATAAATTGTGGAAAGAAAAAATAAGAAATCAATCATTCAAGATAAGTCTGGCATCTGAAACACAGTAAAAGTGAATTCATAGAAGTATCGCTATTTAGAATCGATTCCGATTATTTGTGGAAATAGTCTGATATCTGGCAATATTTTCGTTCGGTTTGAATGGAGGATATACTAACGATTCAGTTTAATACATATTTATTATGTTTTTTAATGCTAGGGTGAAAGAAATGTTGATAAAGAACAAATAAACGTGAAAAAATATGACATAATTGAATAACATACAGTTTTGACATGTTGCCGAAAATGGGCCCATCCGTGGGCATTGTCCTTTAATTAAAATCAATACAGTAGTTTGTTCGTGAAAGTGTGACAAACATGCACAATTGCACACACCCATACATCCTCACAAAATTTTACGTTTATAATATTAGTACGAAGTAGGGTAGGATATAATATTAGTAGGATAGGATTGTTCGGTAGTAAGTAATGCAATTGTATATTATCAACTTATTTGTATACGAAATGAAAAGCCTAATCTGTTCAGTATAGCAAGCAGGCATGCCAGCATAGAAAGTTATATGCAAAACACTTTGTATTTTACTTAACATTAAAGCATACAGGCGTAGCAATTTTACCATCCCTGGTAAAACTGTGCGTAGGCATTCTCGATAGCACATATTATTATTATATTTCTGTGGTTTCTTTTCGTTTTATACTAAAAATGTTTTATCATCATTATTGATATGCTGTTTTCATTCCGTAGGTACGGAAAAAATTACATTATTTTATTATATTTAAACAAATTGAATTTTATTGAAATGATGAAAGTGAAATCACTCTGAGATTTATGTTTTTTAAGAATAAGAATGTTTATTTGCTAGAAATGAGTTACATATAGTTGTTATCATAAAATAAAAATTTGTCATTTCGCCTAGTTGGCATGCAAAATTAAAAAAAAAAAAAAAAAAAACTTTCGCCAGACTATATTTTATTATCTGTGTGGACGTGCGCTGGGGCGCGTGCGCGGCCCCGCGCCATGACCTACTGGATTTGGTTATCATAACTTGTGAATTTATTGTAATTGTTTACGTTAATTTTTTTTTTTTTTTAAGAATAAGAATATTTTTTTTTTTATACCTCACACTAGGATTCCGTGTCGTGAGATCTAGGCTCATACAAATTTAGTATCAGTAGGTATTTCCGTGTTAAAAAAATAAATAAAAATAAAATATGTTTATTACAGACATTACTGCCCATAGTTTGTTAGTAATACAGAAACTTATATCTATGTTAGTAACAACGTAACATTAATTTAAATATCTTCTGTGACTGCCCGATGCACTGGTTACATGCACATGTGTATGTACCCAGTGCCTCATGATCGGGCAGTCAGGCTTATCACCAATAACCTTGAGAATGGTGTTGGTGCTCCCACGGACTCTGCGCATCAGTGACGCGACACGTTTGCGTATCACCGTATGGAACCCGTCAGTGTGCGCTAGAGCAAACATGCCTGACGCACTACAGAATCGCGGGAGCCCCAACATCACTCTGAAGGCATTGTTGTATTGTACTCGGAGAGCGTTGAAAGTCCCCTGCGTGTATCTGACCCACAGACTACAAGTGTATAGCGTTTGGCAGAAGGCCTTAAAGAGGGTTACTTTAACCTCTGCGCTACACTGCAAATCTGCGAGCCAGCATATTGCAGCGGACTGCCATCGCTCTCCTTTCCCTCTCAATGTCGGTATCATCCTTCAAGTTCTCGTCTACTAAATGACCGAGATACTTGAAAGACGACACCCTGACAAGAGCTACACCGGTTAACATCACCGGCGGCACGTAGGCCACCCTTCGCCCCTTTGCTCGAAAAACTACAAGCTCACTTTTCTTGACATTATACAAGAGGCCGTGTGACTCTGCGTACTCCTCGCAAATGGCAATCAGTTTCCTGAGCGCAGCGACAGATGGGCTCAGCAACACCATGTCATCAGCATAGCTGATGCTGTTTACACACATACCATCAATTGAGCATCCGACATGTGCGTTGCTAAGCCCACAAATCAGCTGGTTAACATACAGGTTAAAGAGGGAGGGGGATGTCAGTCCACCCTGTCTCACCCCACACTCCAACCTGTACTCCTCAGAAAACTGACTAAGCCATCTGACCCGGTTAGTCTGGTGGCTATACCATAACTTAAAAATATTGACCAGCTCAATGGGCACACCGGAATCTATTAATTTAGCCCAAAGGATATCATACCTAACCAGGTCAAATGCCCTAGTGAGGTCTAGAAAGGCGGCATATATAGGTGTGTTCCTTTCTGTGTAGTACCCAACGGTATGCTTGAGAGACATAATGGCACATTCTGTGGAAAGCCCGGGCCTAAACCCAAACTGAGCATCGTGCAGATTAAGATGTCGACTAAGCTGTCTCTCAAGCAAACCGTCGAGCACCTTTGATGCGATAGTAGCTAGGGAGATGGGCCGATAATTAGACTTGTCAGTGACATCTCCAGTCTTATTTTTAATTATCGGAACCACAACCGTACTCATAAGATCAGCTGGAAGGTATGAATGTCTTATGCACATAGTAAATAGCATACCCAACAGTCTCGGGAGGTGCGGCCCCGCATACAGGAGGTGCTCAAATTAAGTTAAGGAGACAATCATTTGCAATCATGTAGGTACTTAATAATATGTCAATACATTTCGATTTCGTAATCTAAGATGGAACATAAAATAAAATAAAGTAAATTAAGGTATGTATATATGAGTGATATGTGTGTTATTATTATGATTTTGCATGTCTAAAGTTGTATTCTGGGCAAAAATATCTGACTACAGCAGTGATACTAAACTGAGAAGAATATGACTCCGCCTGAACTTCTGGATACAGCAACGTAAATGACCAACAATCTTTTACCAGAAAAATCAAGAAAAACTACGACAATGTTACCAAGATTTTGACTTTGGTATTTTATTTAAAATTGTATGACGTTAAGACCGCCTTTTTACCCTGTTGTGCATAAAGAATTAAATAAATAAAACCATAATAATAACGTAAACAATAACAATAAATTTACAAGTAACGATGACCGAATCCAGTAGGCCGTGGCGCGCGGCCGCACACGGGCCCTAGCCCGCGCCTACACAGGTAATAAAATATAGTCTGGCGAAAACATTATAATCGGAACTAATTTTCTATCCTTGTCAGGATTCCGTCAATCTCTGTTTTATCATACAAAAAATATGCCTGTAAACACTTAAATATAATTAAAAGCAATATGACAATCCAAAGTTCTGCCAAAAACGCGATTTTAAACGATAAAAATTTTCAATGTATGACTAGTGGCGCCACCCTGAATTTTGTGTACTCATTGGTGCCAAACTGTACGACTGCTAAAAAAAGGTTTGAAAACTCCTTGGTTGGGTCGAAGTGGCATTAATAACTTCTTAATTGGGCTGAAGTGTGTGGTTATGGAAAAAAAAAAAATTACCGCATTGTTTTGTTCAACAAACTGTATCATTGTGAAACTTTTTAAATTCATTACAGGTGCATGTGCGTAAAGTATGTCATTATGACATTACTTTCGAGTTCATAATTCGAATTTTACGATACGAGTGTAGATAAACTACTATTACGTACGACTACGAGAACTGGCTCAAAATTTGCTTGAAAAGTTTGTATCAGACATTCAAACAGAAGGACAAACAACGAAGCAAGGTAATAGGTAGCCGGTTAAAAACTCCATACAAGAAACCTCGAAAAACATGCATTTTTTCAACGTTTTAGTTTCTGCTTAATAAAGTTTTTGTTCCAAAACGGTAAACATACCAGCGTCAAACTTGGTTTGGTTATAGTGCATACTATGTAGTTTAGCAACACAACTTGCTTACTTCGACATTGCAATATTATTTAGTACTCAATTACAATCATTTATTTTATACGGCCGCGGTTTCGTTTGTTTACGTGATTTGATATTACGTGTTATCAGTCGTATGTCGATCACACGTGGCTGTGTTGGCCTTTTTGTGTCATACGATATAGTATGGACAACATTCACACAGAATTAGTTTTATTATTTAGTAGTACTACTACTAAATAATAACCCGGATGAGCTCGTCCGGGGAAGTATTACCACCGTACCTGCTTCTCCGGCTAGTGCATAGTGATGCTTGCATTGCTGTGTTTCGGTCTGAAGGGTACAGGTGCCGGTGAAATTACAATCACATGAGACTTTCCATTTTCATGTCTCAGTTTGGCGAACCGACTTGCGGTACCATATAGGCAACAGACTAGGTAGTACTGAAGGTGTTACGGGCAAAGGTAACCACTTAACATCAGGTGGGCCTTAAGTTCGTTTTGCCATCCTATACTATAAAAAATGTATGTGGGAACAAAAATCTTTGATAAAAAAACTGCTATCAGGTTTTACATTTTTTAGTATTTGCCATGATAGGCCATAATAACACATATTTCAACTGGCTACCTATTACCTTTAAAAATATAGCCCTATGACAGACCGACGTGTGGACGGACGGCGTAGGCAGAGTAAATAGGGTCCTTTTGGCGCCCTTGGGTTACGGAACCCTCAAAAGTATCCTATATGTTTTGAGTTTCAGGAGATTTGGTGATCGCAATGTGTTTTCCAAAATACTGAAAGTCTTCGACCAGTGTGTATTGCCAACATTACTTACGGCACTGACACGTGGTCGCTCACAATGGACCTGATAAGAATGCTCAATGCTCAAAGTCACTCAAAGGGCAGTGGGGAGGGCTATGCTCGGAGTGGCCCTGCGTGATCGAATCAGAAATGAGGAGATTCGCAGGAGAACGAAGGTAACCGACAGCCCGAAGAATTGCCGAAATTAAGTGGCAGTGAGCGGGGCACATTGCTCTCAGAACGGATGGCCGTTGGGGCAGTAAAGTTCTGGTGTGGAGATCGCGCAATGGAAGGCGCAGCTTGGGTAGGCCCTCCACAAGGTGGGCCGACGACCTGGTGAAGGTCGCAGGAATCCGCTGGATGCGGAAAGCGCAGTATTGGTCGTTGTGGCAATGCTTGGCGGAGGCCTATATCCAGCAGTGGACGTCTTTCGGCTGAAATGATGATGATGATGATGAATGTGTTTTCACTTGTCATGTAGCAAACACATAGATATTGTTAAATTCACAGTTATTTGTTAATAATATTCAGGGTACATAATGATTCTACATACCTACACAGGGTTATTTGTAAAACACCGTTAACCTCTCAGGACTATGTTACTAACATCATAATCAACAACTTTTGTTCAATGACTTTTAAAAATTCATCATATTTTAGTTTCAGATTTTCATACAAAAATAAAAATATTTAAATTGAACGCTCTAAATGTTACGAAGTCCATGCGAAGCAAAAGAAAGCGCGTCTAGTTAAATAGCGAGGGGAGCGGGGTTAGGGCGGCGGGGGCGCTTGAACTTGACCTATTTACGGGTGGCCCTCAGTCGGTCGGTCGCTTTGATGCACTTGCGTCGCGGCAGACGTAGGTAGGTACAGCAAAATACAGAGTTAAAATGAGTTAGATAGGACAACAAAATCATGAAGGTTTGTTTTTGGTAAATGTATTAAGTTTTGTAAAAAGTCATAGAACAAAAGTTGTTGTTTATGATGTTAGTAACATAGTCCTGAGAGGTTAACGGTGTTTTACAAATAACCCTTTATACATACATATGTTATCGGGAGGACAGTTTCGGGGGCGTATGTTGTTTGTGGTATCGAACATACATTGCTTTTGTTTCAAACAATCAATCATACCTACATAGTTGCAATCTCGAAAAAACCAGAGAATATGTTTTTTGGGAAAACATCCGGGTTTCCGAAGGCCATGCGATTAGGGATGGGCAAATTTCATGAAATTTTTCAACCATTGAAATTTATCGAAATAGTTTTCACCCCGAACTTTAAATTTTCATCTCAAAGTAAATTTCCTTAACAAAGTATCATCAAATATCATTAGTAAATACAAGATGACTGCTTGATGAATTATTGAAGGAGGATGTTCAGTAGGTACTTGATTCTCTTTCCAAATAACAAAAAAATTGCTAAAATTTTAGAAATATTTTTATCGCTTCATCATAGTTTCATGCGGTGAGGCGATGCATCTAGCACGGTAGTGTTCATCGGTCACAATTTTTTTTATTTTTTCGAATATCCTCTCGCATGCGTCACCCAAGATAGGTGCCTTAACTGCTTAAACGGGCGGGTGGCGGAGAATCCCGTGAGGGACTCCATCCACCGAAAAAATTCCCTAAACCTAACATTTAAACTAAAATCGCGGTTGCAAAACCGCATAAGGGCATCCCCCAAGGGAGAGCTCGGACCTCGACTTTCATTTTTCATTTTCATTTAATTCTCCCACAAGTTATATGCATAATTATGAGTTAAACTAAGTCAATAAGAAGATGGGAGACAGGAGCCCATACTAAGTAAAACCTGTGCTACGGACCTCGGCTTACTGGGGCATTGCGGGGGACCCCGCCGTTATGTCCCCCTGGCAGCCGTTGCTGCATCGGGAGTTGCTTTCTCGAAAGTGGCGGACTTTCGGTATATCGGGTGTCGTTCATTATTTCCACCTTCTCCCCCTTTTGTACTAGCTAGCAGACCCCTACACAGTCAGCGTGTGCGCAAGTAATTACTCTTATATGCATGATTTATCGTAGAGTAGGTATTGTTTCTATATGTTTTTTGTTATGTGTACTCATATTATACCATATTCTTGAATGTCTTTCGTTTGTTTAGTCACGAAATTTTACACATTAATTTTCATAATTATACAGTACCTACTTATTAGCTGTAAGTGGAATTAGTAACTTTCCTAAAAACGTAAATAGTGAACCTAAAAATATTTGGGCTATATCTTATGTACTCGTAGACACGCCACTGTAAGCAAAGAGGTATTATACCAATCACTTTAGAAGCGATAGCATTACTTAGCTAAATTGAGGCTCAAAACTAAATTCCTTTAACACACAGATTACCTAATTTAGTCCTAACTAAAATTTATCTCAAATCTCGTTAGCAGGCGATATCGCTCCTTAATCTAGTCTATACATAATCTAATTTGCGTTTTATGAGTTAATATTTAGTCGTCTTTTGATAAAAATTAATGGAAGCAAAGGGTACGAGGCAGCCATCTCAGGTGGCATGTAAATTAACTTTAATTGATAGTGACAACCGATTAGTAACGGTTCTTTAAGCGGTTTTGACGCAATTTGAAGCTATTTTTATAAATAGGATGACAGGGGTTCTTGACAATTATTCTTATTCTTTATTGTACACACATACAACGTGTATCAGAAATGCGTGGTCATATTTTAAGAGCTCATTCAGGGCATAGCATAGAACAACTTTTACTATGGGACGAACCCTGAAATCGCGAAAAAAACCAGCTGTTCCCTACTAAATCATCGATGTCACTCGACAAACTGTAAGGTTCAGCTGATTTTTTTCGCTGTTTCAAGATTGGTCTCATAGTAAGAGTTGTTCGATAGCATCCCCTGAATAAGCTCTTCAAATATGACCACGCTTTTCTGATACACGTTGTATATACATTTAATATTACAGTAGAACATTTTATGTACATGGACGAGCTTAACTCAGAAATGAGTTTTCTAACATGAATTATGTGATGGTCTTAGAGTAATAAGACATAGAGCGATAGTTTCATTCAAAGTTCCGCTCAAAGTTGAAGCGGAAAAACAATCGATGTGTGCTACAAGCAGCACGTAAAATGTTCGCCAACACACAGATACTTAGCCACGCGTAAGCTGTATTGAAAGTAGTCTTTAAAAGCCAACTTGAATTTGATTCACTCCACGTGCAACTATTGTGGTTCTAAGCCTAATTAGTCTAAGGTGATGACTATAAGCAGTTGCTTATCTTCCCGGGATAAAAATAAGCCGTGTGGTGCCGGACACAAAGAATTGCACCACCCTATATCTTCTCATGGGTGTCGTAAAAGGCGACGGGATTCACCAGAGGATGGGCAGCAGCGTTCTCTGAGTATTTAACCAACAACTGCGATCGCCAACCCACCTGCCAAGGCCTATGTCCAGCAGTGGACGTCTTTCGGCTGAAATGATAATGATGATGTCCTTCAATGACGCTGAAATGACTGAGCGCATTTAGATGAAATTTGGTACACAGATAGACCAAAACCCGGATTAACATAATTATAGGTTACTTTTTTAACCGGTGAAAATAAATAAGTCTCGAGACAAGCGCGATTACATCTTTTTACCCACTACCCTTGGAGGGTAATGTTTTTGTGATACTGCGGGCATAGGATATTTCGCACGAACAAACAATACGCAGTATTATAACGTAATATTTACTCAATAGTTATTAATGATGACTGGAATGAATCAGTAGGTACTTCTCTTATAATAACCCCGGTTCCACACGTTGGCCTGAACATTGGCGCTAACGCTATTCGCCAACGTGTCGTCAACATCAACTCAGCCTATCGCAGTCAACTGTTGGAGATAGGCCTCTCCCAAGTTGCACCACAACACTCGGTCCTCTGCCTTCCGCATCCAGTCCCGCCCAGCCACGTTCTTTAGGTCGTCAGTCCACCTGGCGGGGGGGCGCCCTACACTGCGTTTGCCGATTTGCGATCTCCACTGAGCGACTCGTCTGCTCCAACGGCCATCGGTCCTTCGACAGACATGGCCAGCCCACTGCCACTTCAGCTTACTGATCTTACAAGCTATGTCGGTCACTCCGGTTCTTTTCCGGATAATCTCGTTACGGATTTTATCCTTCAAAGAAACTCCAAGCATAGCTCACTCATAGCTCGCTGAGCGACTTTGAATTTGTGGACTAGCCCAACTGTCAGCGTCCACGTCACCAACGTGTGGATCAGGAAAATGGCGTTGGCAAATCGTTGGGGCGAGCGTTGGCAGTTAGCCATCGCGTGTCAGTTTTATCAAAGGAATTATGCACCAACGTTGGCGATGCGTTCACACGTTGGCGGTTTGCTCAGTCTTGCCGCAGCACTCATGCTGTAAGGTGCATCGAATGAGCTTGTTCCAACAATAACCGCGTCTTGAAAATGTCATTTGCGTGGATGGACGCAATAGTTATAGAATTTATATAAAATAATATTTATGTTTATTAACAAATAATAAAGATATTCTCTTTTTTGTCAAAACATTTTTCAAAGACGACGTCTACTGTGTTATTTTAATTGAGAGTTGTGCTCTTAAGCACTCAATAATGTTAAAGTGCCCAGTTCAACATCTATTTCAGACATCTTTACATTGGCTCTGACGAGACTAAACTAATATTATCTCCAACGTGTGGACGCTTGGCATAATTACGGGCCAACGCTCGTCCCAACGTTGAGGCCAACGTGTGGAGCCGGCAAGAATAATGGCTAGAGCAATATTCTTTAAATATGACTCTTACATATCACGAATAATTATTTATAATTTTAGTGTGCGGTTAACCACTTGCCATTTTTAAAATATTCATCCATTGTCCGTCATCTTTATTTTCATTCAAATAATTTGAACGGATGAGCGTCGTCGATCTAAAATTGAAATAGAAGCAGTTTTATAAATAAACATCTTTGAGAATTTCATTTATTAGATTTTTCTTGTAACGATCTAGAATTCTATTATTTTAACGCATTTACGCGTGCGAAGCGAAGTCTAAAGATATAAATAAATAGTGGAAAGAAAACGTCACTACGCCCACACACCGTCAGGCTTACTTGATCAAGTTTATTTGATCTGAGTGGCCGGCACTAGTAATAGGGACTTATGTAACATTTGACCTTAGTTGCACGGTCTAAATAGTGGGTCCTATGGAGAAGATCAGGAAGAAACTCCATGGATAGTCTTTTAAAAGTAATTGTTCAATACAAGAAATAATGTGAGAATAATGTAGGCATGTCCGAAATAAGAGAAGATGCCTTTAAAAACCAAAAATAAAAATATTTTAGCATTTTTAGAGACCACAGACCAAGTAAACCTCTAGACGCCGATTAGCCGGACACCCCCGGTCACAACGCATATGATACGCCCCGCCGCCAATTAGACGTCAGTCCGTCAGCTAGCGGCACCAATCATACGGAATCATATCACCGAACTTTTGAGCCGACCAATCATAACGCGCCGTCCGCCCCCCGGTCCCCGCCAACATTTTACGACTGCGTTCTCATGCAAAACTTTGTATAAGTGGCGTCTTGAGGCTAACTGGTCTGTGTTAGAGACTAATGACAACACATACAATTTTGAGACGTATGTAGTCAGTGAGCTTATGTAGTAGTCAAACTGTGTCACGTATTCTTTGGTATGTAATGCCAAACATGATGTTAGTTTTTGAAGTAAAACTTCTTTAGGCACGCTTGACTTGGGGAGTAAGCTGGTGAATGCATTACGAAAAGTGTGATCGGGTGGGGCGAACGGAGGGAGTAGTGCGGGGAACGAGGCACGCGCTAGGTCGGCCACGATACAGTGCCGGCAGATGTATGCGCGCCTCGCCGCCATTCCTTTATTCTCATTGAAATAGTATTGAGAGAGATTTTTTTTTCCTTTATTTTTATTTAAACATACATTATTATGACAAAAGCAAACCAAAAACCACGGGGGTTTGTCCGGAATGCCGTTATTCTGCAGACAACTTATTAAACTAAATACATAAATATGTGCAATAAATGAACAAACAATGGGTTCGGCGAGCGACTGCCTCTGTTGCCTTCATGTAAAAAACATAATTACGAGTCACGACTCACGACACGACAAGCATCTAGGTATAGGTTGTTTATAAAGTTCGTTTTTAACTTGCGTTTGATATTTGACTTATTAATACTTTGTACAAAAGAAGGGTTGAGCTTATTACGTAAACGAGGAATAAGATACAGGGTGGTTCTTTCACCGTAAGAATTAATAGCGCCAACCGTAGTTAGTTATTATAGTTATAAGTTAGTGAAGTTTTACTTCAGTCGTGTGCTTTGAGTATTCGTGTGCTCTAAACTCGGGTCTAGGGTCTAAAGCACACTCGTTTTTTTTTTCATAATAACAGACCTGGCACAAAATATTAAAAAAAATATACTTTTTATTAAGTCACAGAAAAAGGAAAAAAAAATCAGAGAAGATTCTAGGCTGCCACTTTCATTATAATACAATACAACTTTAGATTTAACATCCAACCTTTTTATTAAAGTAAATATAGGTTGGGTACGTAATAAAAGCCCACTGTCTGTCTACGAAATCCCTGGTCGTCCCTTTTTCGAATTGTTCAGTAAACTTGTTTTGAAAATCTAGAAAAAACTTTCAATGTCAATTTGTGTCCTGTTGATGGATTGAATTTGGAATGTGTAAATAAATCTCTAATGTTTGGAATCCCTTCAGGCTCGGTGGAGCGATGATATTTGGCAAGGTGGCTGGTATACATGCTGAAATTTTAATCACTTCTTTCCCGAAAAGGGGTCATTGTACTCTTAATAATAAGTATGAATAAAATATAAATAAAAATAATAAATAAATAAATAAATAATAAAATAATAAATATGAAATCGCGGATGTTCTCAAAAAATGCCAGGTTTAGAGTTCTCTAAACCGACGAGCATGCATGACGAGGTTAATGGACGTAGATGAAGCGAAAGAGGTGTGTCAGGATCGTAGCAGGTGGAAATCCATAGTCTCTGCCTACCCCAATGGGAAACAGGCGTGATAATATGTATGTATGTATGTATGTATGAACAACTTTTACTATGGGACCTTACCTGAAATAGCGAAAAAAATATCAGTTAGTCCCTACATTTGTGTTCACTTAAATCGATAAAATGTAGGGACCATCTGATATTTTTTTCGCGATTTCAGGGTTGGTCCCATAGTAAAAGTTGTTCATAATTATGAGTACAATGACCCCTTTTCGGGTAAGAAGCGATTAAAATTTCATAATGTATAGTAGCTGGTTGCGAGTGGCTGAGGATCGATGTCAGTGACGTGCTTATTGGAGAGGCATCACACTACATCGCTTCATGCAAGATATATTCATGCACGAAATCGTCTAAGATAGTTTTGAACGAGGAAAAAATGCAAGAATTAATTAGTGAGATGAGTTCAAGTAAAGTTAACGTAACAGAAGAGGAAAGGGAAGAACCAGAAGAAGAAGGAAATTGGACTACTGTAAATAGGAAAAAAAAACAGATACTCGAACAGGGAAATAAAAAAGGCGGAAATATAAGTGTAATTGATATTCAGGGAACGGAAAGAAAAAAAAATTTACATGTATGGCGCCTGCAAAAGGAAACCACCGTAGAAAGTTTAGAAAAATATATTAAGAAAATTTATAGAGAGGAAGTTCCAGTTAAAGTGGAAAAAATCGTACATAAGACTGAAAGGGATTATGCCTCATTTATAATAGGAGTTCCAGAGAGCAGATACGAAATATTATGCCAACCGGAAAGCTGGCCCGTAAATATTGAATTTTCGGAATGGGTGTGGTTTCGTAAACCAACCTATAAACCAAGAAACCCTTAGTAAACCCGTTGAGATACTGTATCAAAACGTGCGTGGGCTGCGAACAAAGCTGGAGGAATTTTACACCGGGATTTCAACCGCAAGTGCAGATTTGTTCGCCGTAACTGAAACTGGCTGTAATGAATCTATCCATGACGCAGAAATGATTCCACCTGGATACACCATTATACGATGTGACCGGGCAGACGGACGTAAACAAGGCGGCGCATGTCTCGTGGCCACACCGCGTTTTGAGCTACGGCGAGTATCGTTACCGAGTGACGTCAACGTCGATAATCATGTGTTTGAACTGGTTTGTGCCACTGTATATCTGCGTAACAGACTTTTGTTCTTGCTTTGTGTTGTTTATATCCCGCCTAATAGTAATGACAATGAATACATGTTATTATTTAGCATCATTGAACAGTTTTGTAATAAGTACAGTGAGTTAGTGGTTTTAGGTGATTTTAATTTGTATTCTTGTTCTGCAGCCATTATTAATTATTATGAATACTTCCAAACTGTTTGTGAATTTACTCAGAGTAACAACGTATGTAATTGCAATGGTCGTCAGTTAGATCTAGTGCTTAGTACGCTGGCGACGGGAATGAGTGTGAGTGTGCGCGCGGCAGCGGCGCCGCTCGTGGCGGTGGACGCGCAGCACCCGCCACTTGAGATCTCGGTAAGTACACACACGCGCCTGCGCCGATTCCCTGGCTCAGCAGGCTCATCGGTACCTGACGTAAACACATATGCACCGATGGGTTGGAACTTTAATAAAGCTGACTTTTCGTCATTGTACTCCTTAATTGCGGCCGTAGATTGGACTCCTTTGTACGAGTTAGATCTAGAAATGAGTTTGAATTATTTTTATAAAAGCATTAATTCTGTTATAGATGACTGCGTTCCGAAAAAAAAGCGAAGTCGTGTAAACTCAAGGTACATTTATCCTGAGTGGTACACTGTTGAAATAATTCGCGACATAAGATTAAAGGCTTTTTTGCATAAACGGTACAAAGCAAGTGGGTCAAGGACCGATTATGAAGTGTTTGCTCGGTCTAGAACGAATATAAAAAATATGATAGAATTCGCACAGGAGCAGTATCAACTCCGTATCCAGAATCAAATGCTTCTGGAATTATGCTAAATCTAAAAGGGGTAGGAGAAGTCCTCAATTAATTTTAAAAGACGGGGAAGCGTTGTCTGGTCAACAGTGTGTTGACGAGTTTGCAAAGTATTTTTATTCTGTATATAGTTCGGAAAGGCCCGACTTAAATGTGAGCGCGGCTATAATAGAAGCAGGTAGCGGAAACGGAGCGGCACGGGTACACATCGACCAATTACAGTTGGCAGACGTATGTCGAGCGCTTCAAGAACTCAAGCCAAAAAGGTCAACAGGACCGGATGGCATTCCGCCTTACATTTTTAAGGATTGTCGGTTAGTGTTAGCCAAGCCACTACTTCATATATATAACAAATGTCTAAACGCTGCGGTATTCCCGGAGAGGTGGAAAGTGACCCGCGTTGTCCCGGTTCCGAAGGGAGGTTCAGCAGAATCGGTGGATGGGTATAGACCTGTTGCAGTGTTGTCGACGCCGGCAAAATTATTTGAAGCGGTTATTCAGAAGAGCATATTCCTTCAAGTGAGTGCGCAGCTCTCAGACGCGCAGCATGGGTTTCGGCCAGGAAGAAGTACCACCAGTAATCTTCTCAACCACATGGCTCATCTCGTGCCATCTGTAGACAGTGGGGGACAGACTGATGCTGCTTACTTCGATTTCAGGAAAGCATTCGACTTAGTCGATAATGACATGTTGCTTAAGAAGTTAGCAGGTGTTGGTTTCACACCACATTTGCTGTATTTTTTTGCCAGTTACATGACCGATAGGCAACAATATGTAGAATATGCGGGACACGTCTCAGAGCCGTATTTCACGAGGTCCGGAGTAAGTCAGGGTAGTAACCTTGGCCCTTTGGAGTTCTTGATTATGATAAATGACCTACCAGGTGTGGTTAAAGACGCCAAGTGTTTGTTGTTTGCTGACGACCTCAAACTGTCGCTCAATATAAAAAACAGCGATGACTGTGACAAGCTACAGAGGGACATAGATAGGGTGGTGAGCTGGAGCAAATACAATCTCTTGCAGTTCAACAGCTCGAAGTGTGTGACAATCACTTTCTCTCGGGCCCACACTCCCGTCTCACATAATTACCACATTGACGGGTTGCCGATGGTGAGAGTCACAGAAGTACGGGATTTAGGAGTTACTTTTAACACAGGGGTAACTTTTCGTGACCACATAATGAGCATTTGTAGGAAAGCCTATAGGAATCTTGGCTTTATGATTCGTATGGTGCGAGGATTCACCAATATGAAAGCGATTACCGCCCTATATAATGCACTGGTGAGGAGCCAATTAGAATGTAATGCAGCCATCTGGGCTCCGCATGAAATTAAATATAGTCTCATGCTGGAGCGGGTACAAAATAAATTTATTAGATATTTATATATGCGAAATTATGGTGTGTATCCGTTTTACCCATTAATGTACCCCACTTTATTTATTTTGGGTATGGTAGGGTACAATGAGTTAAAAGTCAGGAGGGAACTGGCACTCACCTCGTATTTATTTAAAATACTGAGAGGGAAGGTGCATAATGCGGACATGTTAGGGCAGGTGAGCCTGTGTGTGCCGGACAGGTACGTGTGGCGACGACGGCAGCCACAACTGCTGGTGGAGCCGCGCGGTCGGACTAACCTTTTGAGGGAGGCGCCGCTGACGCGTGCACTCCGCACTCTTAACCTCATAGCTGGGGAGATGGACCTATTCTGTTGTTCTCTGAGTGAATTCACAAGAACAGCATTATTTGTTTTATGTTACAAAAGTTAATTAATACATTATCATGTCTATATTCCGTACACAGCCGCTTTGGGTTAAAAAAAAAATTCCTGTAATAGTAGTTATAAGAAAGATAAATAAAAAAAAAAAAAAAAAAAATATCGACATGCAGCAAAATTTGAAATTTTGATGAAAATGTCCGGATTTTTCTGCAAATGTCTGGAATTTTGAAATCTGGCAACCTTACTCTTGGGAGGCTGTTGGTTGATTTATTAACAGTAGACATCACGTCATGTCATGTATGAAGAGTTAAGATAAGTTGTATAAGTATATTTGACAACAACGAATCGAATGGTTCCTAAAAACCTATATTCTAAACTATTGGGATGGATATTTGGATATTAATAAGCAAAATAGTAGGTATAGAATTTCGTAGTTCACGCATATAAATAATCAGAATATTTGCAGCTGCCCGTGAGGTATCATCTTTCGAAAAGTACTTCAACTCAGCCTATCGCAGTCCACTGCTGGACACAGGCCTCTCCCAAGTTGCGCCACAACGCTCGGTCCTCTGCCTTCCGCATCCAGTCCCCCCAGCCACGTTCTTTAGCTCGTCGGTCCACCTAGCAGTACTTAAAAAAAAAAACCTACTAATGTACTTAAAAAGTACTTACTACATTTTATTTAAATACATTCAGCTTTATCTGACAAATGGAATCATCAAAATTGTCTTGAACTTGTAACCTTATTCAAAAGTATCAAAAATATTTTGGCATCTAAATATTATTAGGTAATTCAAAATTTAAAAAACTCAACATTTCAATTAATCTACTCAATCAAATCAATATGAATAATCTTTAGGCCGTTGTTATTATTTGTATGATAAATCTGAGGAAACTGTATCTGGATATTGTTTCACGTATTTCTATATGTTTATGTTTGTTACTTTATGTTTGCTGGACATAGGCCTCCCCTAAGCATCGCCACAACAATCGGTCCTGCGCTTCCCGCATCCAGCGGATTCCCGCGACCTTCACCAGGTCGTCGGTCCACCTTGTGGCGGGGGGCCTACTCACGCTGCGCCTTCCAGTACGCGGTCGCCTCTGCAAAACTCTTCCGGCGTCTAACAGTGGACGTCTTTCATCTGAAATGATGATGATGACGATGACTACATGTTTGTTTTTCTCAAGTCAACATCATTGTTATCATCATTTCAGCCGAAAGACATCCACTGCTGGACATAGGTCTCCACCAAGCATCACCACAACGACCGTTCCTGCGCTTTCCGCATCCAGCGGTTACCCGAGACCTTCACCAGGTCGTCGGCTCACCTTGTGGGGGGCCTACCCACGCTGCACCGTCCAGTACGCGGTCGCCACTCCAGAACTTTACTGCCCCATCGGCCATCCGTTCTGCGAGCAATGTGCCCCGCGCATTGCCATTTAAGATGGCAATTCTTCGGGCTATGTCGGTTACCTTCGTTCTCCTGCGAATATCTCCATTTTTGTTTCGATCACGCAGGGACACTCCGAGCATAGCCCTCTCCATTGCGCTTAGTTCATTTTTCTTAGGCACTCATGACTGTGAGCCATCTTCTTTTTACCATGTAAAGTATAAAATAAAAACTTAAACACTAATAAACAATAAACACACAAATAAAAAAAACACACACACACACACACACCCCCGCACCCCCCCCCCACACACACACCCCCACACAATAATAAACACAAACACACCCCTACACAACACACACACACACACACTAATAATAATAAACTTCAACACTTTACTGCATCTACAACAAAACAATAATTTTCTTTCTCTCCGCCTAAGGTATTATAGATATATTCGCTGCTGGTACCTTTATTGCAAGTTCTAAAGCCCCGAACAATACAGTAATGGGCCATTGTGGCGCTCAATGTCTTGAACACCAGCTATTTGTCGCCACTTGGTGCAATAACTTGCGTTCAGACAGTGTAGGTATCGAGCTATTGCGAGTAAAGCTAAAATGTTTGCTCTTTTGAAATAAATGGCTCAAAATTATGACGGTACACTAGAAAATGTGCTGTGGGCATTAATTTGATCAAAAAGGCAAAGAATATATTTCCGATGAATAGAGATCGCCTCGTTGAATGGTCGTACATTTGCCGAAAACGGAACTATATAAAAAGAGCAGCTATTCAATGAGTATATAAATATTATAATAAGCTGCCCAATAACATTAAACCATTGCCTCTTACTATGCACGCATAGACATGCAGAATGATGCATGGAGCAGACGCTCCATTACAGGTTATACTCAATAAAGGAATATTTCTTATCAAATTTTGACTAAAAGTAAATAATTAAAAATATATAATTACAATTCTATAATATTATATAAATTCATAAACATTATAATTATAAACATTTGCATGCTATGATATAAAGATAGCGGAATAAGCGAACTATGAATGAACGTACCAACTACAATGTACCTATTCCTTGCAAATAAAGACATTCTATTCTATTCTATGAAACTCACAAAAATACCCTGACCTAGAATGGCTATCGATCAGAAGGATTTTTAGTTTGATAAGTGTAGTTACTATAATATTATAGTAACTAAAATACCTAAAGTAAACTAATGTCAAATACGTACAAATAATGTTAAAATACGTTTATTTGACATCTGTCACATGACTCAAGCTATATTTTACGAGCTGTACCCTCTAACAGTTATTACGTCACCAGTTTTCCAAAAAAAAAATTGAGTCGAAAATATAGTGGGAATTTCTCTGTGAACTTATCTACGGTACACTTTTTGCTTGCTGCACGGATTTTGAAATTCGAATCTCGGAATTCAGATGGCAGTATGTATTTCGAAATTGGAATGGTAAGCGTTTATAACAGGGAAATACATTAAGTTGTCGTCTTGAATTCTAATTTAGAATTTTGGTGTTCAGTGAACCATGTTTATGAGTATTACAAATTGGTGTTAATTTGTGTCGTTTGTTTATGGGACTGTGTAAATCTCTTCAACTAAATGTAAGGAACAGCCATCGATATATATGTACTACGTAACAGCAGATTTTTTTTCGCGATTTCAGGACTGGTCCAACACTAAAAGTTGTTCATACTGATGAGTACAATGACCCCTTAAGAGGTTTTAATTAATTTCAATAACACGTTGTATAATCTTATTATATAAAACAAAGTCAGGTTAGTTACATCATTTATAACTAAAGAACGGCCGGACCGATTTTAATTAAATTTGGCATACAGATAGAACATAACCCGGATTAACATACAGGCTACTTTTTATCCCGGGAAGATGAACAGTTCCCGAGGGATGCGCGATAAACGACTTTCACGTGGGCGAAGTCGCGGGCACATGCTAGTTTTCCATAAAGAAGACCTCAGTCCATGCTGATTCTGCTGCTATTACTGAATTTAACGTAAAACATTGACATATTTTTTTGTGTAATAGAAAATAAAGGAAACAGAATGCAATTACATCAATCCGTTTCCCTGACTACGCTTTTCCTTCTTTAATTCCCAAATCAATATCATACGGAACCAACATACATTTTTATCGCTGCCAACCACAGAGTATGTTGGCAGAATTTCCACGATAGATATATCTTATGCTTGGATTATGTACTTTGTATGCGTTATATATGCGCTGAGAATTGCGGGATTTAAAGATAAAAGTTACTTACTTTTGTATAGCGTATTCTGAAAGGATTTGAGAATGTTCCAGGGGGAAGTTATTCTGTATTAAGAATTTTACTAAGCTTTAATGTTTAGAACGAATTAAATGTTTGAACTCTTATTTGCTGTTTTCTATAATTATCGCTGTCTTGACTTAATTCAATGTAGAGCTTAGAGGCTATTTGGTAACGAACTGCTACTAAAATCTAACGTACAAAGTTTAGCCCATAGACGCACAGTTGCTTGTTTTTCGGTGTTCTTCAGGCTGTACTTTGGAAAGTTTGCGCAAGAGCTCCATGAGCTTATTCCGCCATCTCCTTTCTTTCATTGGACTACAAGACGCACTGAAGAATATTATTCACATTTGGTAGAAATCCCTACTATTAGGACCAAGTGCTTTGAGAATTCTTTCATAATGCGAACAGCCAAGTTGTGGAATTCACTGCATCTGTATTTTCGGGCACGTACAGCCCTAACGCCTTTAAAGCTAGAGTGAATCGTTGAATCGGCATCTAATAGGTTTGCTCACTCCATCGTCGACCACATCTTGACAAAGCTGTCTAGATTGCGGTCAAGAACAAATATATATCTCATAAAAAATTGTGAGTTAATTACAATATGCTTAGGCCTTGCGCCCTTTGATGGATAGAATTGAAAATGAATAGAAAAAAAAATCATATTACGTTATTCGAAGTTACATACTGTTACTGTTTATGACCATAATTCATTATCATTCTACGGTTGGACAGATGCCGTAATTTCCAGACCTTAGTCTAGACTTTTTTATGGCTTGGATCAAAATGTAGATCATTTTTTTATCGTGGCTATTTTACCAGAAATAGAAGGCCCAATTCAACATGACCAAAACAACACTTTTTAAACCCAAAACTAAAACTAAAAAGTGAATAGAATGTTGGAATTATAAACACTTATTTGACGCTTGAAGTCTGTGGTCTAGTGGTTCGAGTGTCGGACTGCTAATCACGAGATCGTGTGTCGAAATATTTGTGTGATGAACATAAGTGTTTGTGTTGGTCTGGGTGTTTCTTATTTATTTGTATTTACAACAAAAAAACGAGTGTGCTTTAGACCACACGACTGAAGTAAAACTTCACTAACTTATATCTCCTTCTCAACTTCCGTTCGCCTCGCCCGATCACACTTTTCGTAACGCTCTCGCCAGCTTACTCCCCAAGTCAAGCGTGCGTAAAGTTTTATTTCAAAAAACAGTATACAAGTATTATATCCATTGTCTATTAGTACCTAAGTACAGGCTCTGCTTAGTTTGAGACTAGATGGTGTTGTGTAAAATGTCCCAAAAATATTTATTTATTTATTTATAAAGTTGGGAAAAACTACTTAAAATCGTAAGCGTGTTTAAACGTTGTGCTTTTTTCTGCCAACGAATTTTTTTACGCTTTTGCCGCTTTTCGTTTTTCACTTCTAAAAAAATTGACTTTTATTTGTCTACATTACACTATTTTATTTACATTTAAACTATTTACAAAGTTCACTAAAAACTATACCAACAAACTACAATCGTCGCGTAATTACCAAGGAGAACATTCAAAAACGCATTCACTCGTTGACGACGAAAAATAAACTAAGCGCCAAAGCAAAAGCAAATCAATCAAGGTCAAAAACGTTTAAAATATTTAAACGATACGAAAATAATCAACAAAATAAAAAAGTGCTTTCTCTAAACAAATTTTACGTAAACGAATAAAATTTTATTCTGCCGGTTTCAAACCACCACCAGTGAACTTTGAAATTGAGTCTTATGGTCATAGAAATAAGGTTACATTTCAATCGTACTATTGAAAGCATAAGTTTGGTTTACGAAAAAGTCTAAACGAAATCTGCTTTAATCACAAAGCGTGCTTATACGCTTTTTTTTTAATTAGACTTTTTTAAGCGCTTTTTGTTTAAACGCCCACTTCTATTTATTTACTGCATTTCCAAGACCGATAAATTTATACCGGGCAGAAGTGCATTTACTTGTATTTTCTACAATTTTGATATTGTGTAGCATTTCAAGCAACGGAGCTACGTGCGCAAAGATCGCACGCTGATATTTTTATTCAAATAGCTAAAAGGATTTTTGTGTTTCCTTACATACAATGGTTCTGTAACGGACACATTCCAAATAATTTTGTTTGTGTTTGGCATCAGAATTACGAGGTATATTAACATTATAATGTAGGTGCGCGGGGCTTAATTAATAGACGATAGGAACAAATTATTACTTCTACCTAAATTAGTTTTACAGAAACAGTACAGTACAGTATAGTGACGGCGACAGCATGTGGCTATGTATGTATGGTATGACCCTCAAACTATGCCTCACCTCTTATCCTGTCCTTTGTGCCCCGCTGATAACGCCGTAAAGGTTACAAAATTTTTGGGCTTGCCAAGTCTGACAAAAGATCAGTCGTACCACTGACACGAAGAAGAAGAAGTAGACAGTTCAGCAGTGTAGAACAGCTGTAGGAGTCTAAGGTTGACAATTACTACAACATAATTAGATAGATAGATAGAGTATACTTTATTGTTTAGATACTATAAAAATAAAATAAATTAATAATTATCATTAAATAACTCCTCTTACATAACCAAACACAACACACACTATCGCACGAACATACACGCACCAACATGACACCATACGCACCCCCACACCTACACACACACCTCCAATTCACTAAACACACACACACCTTCACCCCCTACAGTCCCTACACACACCCCCAGCCCTTGAACCTACACGACCCCTACACGTACACACTCTACACAGGCGCATACAAAAATGGCACTTATAGTTACATTGCATGCTTTCATTACTATTAATAACTTTGTTTGTTTATTTTTTATTTTTTATAGTATAGTATGGCGAAACGAGCTAAAGGCCCACCTGATGTTAAGCGGTTACCTTTGCCCATAACAACTTCAATACCACCTAGGCTGTTACCTAAATAGCACCCTAAGTCGGTTCGCCAAACTGAGACATGGAGATGGAAAGTCTCATGTGATTGTAATTTCACCGGCACCCGTACCCTTCAGACCGAAACACAGCAATGCAAGCATCACTGTTTGGCGGAGAAGTAGATACGGTGGTAGTACTTGCCTGGACGAGCTCTTTCACAAAGGAGCTCTACTACTACTACATAATTTGTAAAATAAAATAAATGTCACTATGTATCTATTATTTTTTATGTAAACTATATCATGATTTGTTTAATTTAACTAAGGAAGGTGGACCCCAAGCTGCAGGTTAACCTGGTTTGGGGATCAACGTTTATCTGAATTGTAACAAATTACCTACTTATTTTGGAAATATACACACACCCCACACACTCTTATATAATAATTATTGCTTTATTTGTTTTTGGGTATAATAATCATTGGCTGCTTTGGCACCCGCTCATCATCACTTGGGGTTGACACTGAAAATCAGCGCTGTGTTGTGACTCACGTTACAACACAGCATCATGCTGAGTGTTGACCTCTTTGCCGCAGCTACGACATGAAAAGTAGGTATCATACATACATTGATAAAATGATTCAAGAAATGTACCTAATTAAGTATTTTTTATGTGCACCTACCGCATGTCGTCTTGTTGTGGCAATAAATCATTTTTCTTTCTTTCTTTCTTTCTTCTTCTAAATAAACGATTGTTATATTCTTATTAATAAATTTTGAACAGCTCACAGTACCAAATCCGTGTCTTAAAATGTTGTCTTGAAAAATACAATATCAACAAAAAAAATCGTCTGATGTTTTTCATAGGAATCCGATCCGCTAAGTCCATAGGTACTGTCTTTTCTAAAATTAGAAGTGTTAATTTTCATTTACTTTTAAAAGCAATGAATAAATGTTTATCTTTTTATTAAACTGCGAAAATCCACCATCCACGGATTATCCGGGTTTTATTCAATGTCCTTGTTTGTTAAGTCTGTTCTCTTTGCCACGGTGGGCAATATTTTCTGTTCGCTACATTATACCGCGGCATCACGCGTGCCTTTTGAAGATAAAAAAGGATTTTCTTTGAGTTATTGTGATGAGAACATTTGTTTAGAGATCAGTCTTGACTGATTCTTTGAGATTGTGTTGGACGGGTGATATTTGTTGCTACCTTTGTTTATAAAAGGGTTTCATGAATTGAAGACCTTGTGCCTTTACTATACTTGTTTATTTACAAAAAAAGGCTAATTATGAAATGTATGTTGAGAAACATCGTTTTTTAGGAATCCTATAATAGTACATTATGATACAAGTGAGCTAAGTTGACTATTATACTCGAGGCTGGATTGCAGCCCAAGCCGAAGGCGAGGGCGTAATGGAGCCGAGAGTATAATAGTCAATGCTCACGCGTGTCATACGACGTTTTTCAACACACTTGCGAGGAAAAAAACATAAATTACGCATTTTAGACAAATATTGAATTTGTGAAAAATGATAAAAATGGCGCGCGGACCGCGCGGTGACATACAGCTATGCGCGCGCAGGTGTTCGAAGGAAACCGCCATACAGCCTAATATTCAAATATTATAAATTGATTTTTTTACTTATAACACAAAATAATATTAATTTGTTGACAAAAATTAATAATTTGATGAAATGAAATGTTTATTTAGCATATTTTAATTAATACAGTTGATTTATTCCCAAAAATGTTTAATTTAGTTCAGGCATAAAAACTCTTTGCTGCGATTTATAAATAAACTGTAAAGTAATAAAACTTTTTAACAAAAAATTGAACCGACGAAAAGAGAAACTGAAAAGCGAAAAATAACTAATTATGAGTCGGCGCCAAACGAACTTTTAACAAGCAAAGTGCATGCGTGCAAGTTGCAACTGGCCGAGCGGAGAACACATTTTTGGAAAGTTATTGTTTATCGTTGAAAATTTCACGATGTATTTAATGTGACGTTGTTTTTATTATTTATTTAAAGTAATTTAATGATTTTCGTTGATAGGTTGTTTGGCGCCGACTCATAATTAGTTATTTTTCGCTTTTCAGTTTCTCTTTTCGTCGGTTCAATTTTTTGTTAAAAAGTTTTATTTTTCATTTTTTTGTGGTTAAAATCTATAACTCCAGGTCTCCATTATGACGTAGTGTCTAGAACTATATTTATGTGTGTCAATTTTCAACAGAATCGGTTAACAGGTAAGAATTCAGTGGGTGAACAAACACTCATCCCCTGTTTTACTACCCTTAGGGGTGGATTTTGATTTTGAAATTTAAATGGGACCAACTTCGAGATATACCCTATCGATTAAAAAAAGAATCATCAAAATCGGACCACTCTGTAAAAAGTTATGCGTGGTCATACATTAAAAAAAAAAAAAAAAAAAAAAAAAAAAAAATATACGCGTCGAATTGAGAACCTCCTCCTTTTTTTCGTCGGTTAAAAAGCACTAGTGTAATAATATAATGAAAAAAGCACGCGTGCGTTATAAGCCACATTATGAACCTAAAAGCGATGCAATAAGAGCCACTTTACGAGCAAGTGTGT
Organism: Asteroscopus sphinx; assembly: GCA_949699075.1. Lineage (NCBI taxonomy): Eukaryota > Metazoa > Arthropoda > Insecta > Lepidoptera > Noctuidae > Asteroscopus > Asteroscopus sphinx. The sequence continues at coordinate 28,550,180 of OX453010.1, read as the reverse complement.
TGAAAAATAAATTACTCATAAAAGAGAAACTCTGCATCATGAACAAAAATTGCGATGACTTAGATGGTCATGACTTTTCCGTGAGGTGCCGCACATAAAGAATTGCAAGCGCCTAAAGGATTCACCAAAGGATGGACAGCAGCGTTCTGTGAGTATTTAACCAACCAACTGCGATCACCAACCCGCCTGCCAAGCGTGGCGATTATGGCATATCCCCTCTTTTTGGGGTAAGCCTATGTCCAGCAGTGGACTGGCTGAAATGATGATGATGATGATGATGAACATAATAATACATAGTTTGACATTAATTTGATTTTACAACGTTATTAATAGTACATAATGAAAGCATGCAATGCAACTATGGGTGCCATGTATGTATGCGCCTGTGTAGAGTGTGTACGTGTAGGGGTCGTGTAGGTTCGAGGGTTGGGGGTGTGTGTAGGGGGTGAAGGTGTTTGTGTGTTTAGGGATTTGGAGGTCTGTGTGTAGGTGTGGTGGAGCGTGTATGTGCGTGCGATAGTGTGTGTGTACGTGTTTGGTTATGTAAAAGGATTTATTTAATGATAATTATTTATTTAATTTATTTTTATAATGTCTTAACAATAAAGTATACTCTATCTATCTATCTAATTACGTGGGACACTCAGAAAGTTTTGCGAAACTAAAAAAAATTGTTCTATACGTACATATATTTTTATCAAATCTTTTCAAAGTACTTTCCACCAGCCTCTATACAAAGATTCATGTGCCTAAACCAGTTTTCAAAACACTTTTTCCAGTCCGCCGCAGACACCTCGTTTACAGCCTGCTCGAACGCAGCCAGCGCATCTTCCGGCGACGTAAAATTGTATCCCTTTGAGCTGATTTTTTATTTTTGGGAATAAAAAGAAGTCACACGGTGCTAGATCAGGGCTGTAAGGAGGGTGACCCAGGAGTTTGACTGGCGTGCTGTCCAGGAAGTCCCTCGTTTTGAGTGCGGTGTGCGCAGGTGCATTGTCGTGGTGGAGCAGTAGCCCGCGGAGCCCTGTGTTTGGTCGCTTGTTGCTTATAACAGAGAAAACTTCTGGCAAACATTTGGTAGTATACCATTCGGCATTAATGCTTCTTTGATCCCGTAAGGGAATTGATACCAAGTGGCCAGTCAAATTAAAAAAGCTAGCGATCAAAATCTTACCCCCGCTTCTAGATCGCTTCACTTTGGTAGGCGTTGGCTCATTTTGAAACACCCAAACAGTCGACTGGCGCTTGGTTTCTGGGTCGTATTGATAAATCCAGGACTCATCACCTGTAACGATGTCGTAAACACGCCGAGACGAGCCTGCTTCAAATTTGTTAAGCATATCACGGCACCATTCCACCCGGGCCTGCTTCTGAGCATCGGTGAGGTTGTGCGGCACCCAGCGTGATACTATCCTCCTCACGCGAAGATGGCTGTGTAGAATCTCGTGAACGCTTCCCGATCCAATCTTCAATATGTGTTGAATCTCCTGATATGTAATTCGCCTATTGTCTTGGATTAAATTTTTCACTGCTAGCACGTTTTCTTCGGTAACAGCCGTCAAAGGGCGACCGCTTCTTTCGTCATCCCCCAAAGTTGGTCGACCGCGCTTGAATTCGTTATACCAACGATACACGGTTGCCTTGGAAGGGCCTTCATCCATGAATGCCATTTGAAGTCTATCGTACGATTCATCCGGTTTCAGGCGACACTTGAAATCGTATAAAATCATAGCTCTAAAATGTTCTCGGCGCAGATCCATATTTCAGTGAGACACAATACTTTGAATTAACTCGCAAAAAATGTGGAGGGAAATTTTGAAATTGGAACTTACTTATTTTTACTTATAAATAATCATATTTTCGAAAAACATTATAACTGGCCAGTCTCCCATATATAAAAACTTTTTTTCGCAATACTTTCTGAGGGGCCTGGTATGTTGAAGTAATTGGCAACCATCATTATTATGTTGTAAGGATTCAACAGAGGATGGGCAGCAGCTACTTAGTATTAACCAACCAACTGCGATCGTCAACCCGCCTGCCAAGCGTGGCGATTATGGCATATCCCCCATTTTTTGGGGGAGGCCTATGTCCAACAGTGGACGTCTGTTGGCTGAAACGATGATGTACTAGATTTCTGAAAAAAAAAAGAACCAAACACAATAAACCGGCCAAAGTGCGAGTTAAATTCTCGCACTAGTGTGTACAACACCACAACTTTGTGTTAAAATATTTTTATTATCTTTAGAAGTTGTCATGATAATTATACACAACGTGTTATTGAAATAACCGAAAACCTCTTAAGGGGTCATTGTACTGATCAGTATGAACATCTTTTACTATGGGACCAACCCTCAAATTGCGAAAAAAATATCAGCTGATCCCTACATTTTATCGATTTAGGTGAACACAAATGTAGGGTCCGCTGTTTTTTTTTTTGCGATTTCAGGGTTGGTCCCATATTGTTCATACTAATCAGTACAATGAAACCTTAAAACGTTTTCAGTTATTTTAATAACACGTTGTATAACTAAATTATTCTGTAAATTACGGTTAAAAAGATACAGCTCTGACAGATAGACTGACGGATAGATAGACATAATATAGTATTATAGGATCCCGTTGGCAATGAAACCCTAGTAAAAAAACCGGCCAAGAGCATGTCGGGCCATGCTCAGTATTATAGGGTTCCTTAAGTTGGTGTAATTACAAATAAATTAAATCGAATATTAATCATTGCTATTTTACTTTTTGCAATAATCAGCAGCATTCGCGACTCAGAGCGTGTTGTTAGTAGCGCCATCTAGCGATAAATTCAAGAAGCCAAATTGAAGAAGTGCGTCCTGTCAACATAACACAAAGTTACTTTTTGTGATTTTTTAAAATAGAAAGTAACTAAAGGAGCGTTATTTGGTAAGTTATAATGTCAATGACCTGTGAACAAGGACGTCTTAAGTATTTATCAGTTTTCTCTAACTCGAAAATTTATAATTACATTATACTCGAAATAATTTTAAAAGAGAGTTTTTACAAAGGTCTATCATTGTAGAAGATTATAAGTTTCTACGTTGCATATTTTAGAAATGGCGGGGGGGACACATTGCAAGCCACTTTGGCGGGCTATATTTCCCAGATGGTATACCTGATAAAAAAGTTATGTATGTAACATTACCTTCATTTTTGTAGACCTATTCAATGATACCCCACACGAGGGGGTGCAGCGAAAAAAATAATTTCATCCCCATTTCACATGTATGGGCACCACCCCTAAAATAAGTAATCACGACTTTTTTATTCTTTTGAAATTGAGATCTATATCTAAGCCATTGTTTAACAAAATTTCATTTACTTATGTTTATAACTGTAGAAGTTATTAAGCTGTAAAGGATTAGGACAGACGGACAGACGGACAGACGAATGGACGGACAGACGGACAGACGGACAGACGGACGGACATGACGAAACTATAAGGGTTCCTTGTAGGAATACGGAACCCTAAAAAACAGAAAATATTAATTTGATATACTTAAATAGCTTAAACGAACCAATTCACATACGAAAGCCTGATCAAAAATTCTTTATTTTATTTGTCTCTTCTCAATAATTTTGCAAATCCCCGATTGTCCCTTTCTATAACATCAAGGTATTTTCTAATAAAAATAAGTACCATTTATACAAAAGACTTTAGTATTGGAAAAGGCTAAAAAGGGGTAGCTTAACGTCCCCGGTATCAAAGAAACAAATCATGATATTTGAGTCCTTTGGGAAAAAGAAATAAAGGTATTTTTATGCGCCCGCAGATAGAATGGAAGAGGATTGGTTGATGAAGTAATGCATAAAGAATTGCTGGCTTCTCCACAAAAATAAGCCACTTATCTCATTTTTAGTTATTTAGTTATCTACCAGTGTGTGTTGCCAGTAATTACTTTCGGCATTGAAACGTGGTCGCTCATAATGGGCCTGATAAGAAGGCTCAAAGTCACTCAAAGGGCAATGGAAAGGGCTATGCTCGGAGCGTCCCTGCGTGATCGAATCAGAAATGAGGAGATTTGCAGGAGAACAAAGGTAACCGACATAGCCCGAAGAATTGCCAAACTTAAGTGGCAGTGGGCGGGGCACATTAATCGCAGAACGGATGGCCGATGGGGCCGTAAAGTTCTGGAGTGGCGACTGCGTACTGGAAGGCGCAGCGTTGGTGGGCCCCCCACAAAGTGGACCGACGACCTGGTGAAGGTCGCGGGAATCCGCTGGATGTGGAAGGCGCAGGACTGGTCGTTGTAGCGAAGCTTGACTGAAATGATGGTGGTGATGATGAATTATCCAGAATTATCGTCCATGTACGATAAATTATTACGTCTGGCAACGCTGCTACAGGGTTCATCCTATACGTATCTTTTTTATGGCATAGGATGGCAAACAAGCTAAAGACCCACCTGATGTCAATACCGGGTTGATAAGTGAGTGACAACCTAAGGTTAAACCGCACTTGAGATGCGCGGCGCGGCACTGCAGCGGAGCGGCGCGACACCACAAGTATTCTTTGTATTGATTTGTATGACCCCAACCGCACTACGACGTTGCGGCAGCGGAATTACGCGGCGCGACGCTTCAGTACAGGCCAACCGGACTTGTGCGGCGCGGCGCGTAATTGCAGCGTAACGGCGCGACACCAAAAATATTCTTTGTATTGATTTGTATGATCCAAACCGCACTACAGCGTCACGGCAACGGAGCGGCGCGGCGCGTCGCTGCAGAGTTGGCTCCCGGAGAATATTTTTCCGGGAGCTTTTTTCCTATACCGCAACGCTGCCGTTAGTGCGGTATAGCTTGCAACAGCGGCGATGCGCGGCGCGGCATTGGCGATGTGAATTCTCTTGTCAGTTGTCATCTTGACAGCTAGTCAGTTCTCCTAATTGTCACATTGTCTTTGGTCAGTTCACGTTCAACCTTTGTGAAAGGAATTACTTTCCATAGTCAAAGCGTGCAACCTACAAAGATCGACGATGAAAAACAATACCAGATAGCCAACAACTGCAAAAAAAATGCCACGTGCGTTTAAAAAGTGCCGCGCCGCGCCGCGAATTTCAAGTAATGTTACAAAATGCTGCGCCGCGCCGCTGCAGTGTCGCGCCGCGCATCGCAAGTGCGGTTTAACCTTTAAGCTTTTTTTTTTGGTTAGAACGGAACATGTTTCGCCTTTTAAATTATCTTGCTGCCCTAAATCCTGCTCAATTAGATGACCTAATTCCTTGCATGGACCAATCTGTGTTGCCAACTACTAGCCGAGGGCCGAATATTATAGGTTGACAGGTGATTGGTTAAACGAGCGACTTATTCAATTATTTTCTTACCTTAATTTTATGAAATATTTTAGTAGTCGTAGTGATTAAAAGCTCGACTGATAAAAATGGGGTTCATCAGTAGACTGCTGCCGGCTTTATTTGTTCCAGCAACAATTATTTGCTGTCCAGACTGCATAAATCTATATTATGTGAGGGTGTTGGAGGTCAGACAGCAGTCGCGCCGTGTAAATCATACGAACCAACTAAATCCCTCGCCACCTTATAAATTGTAGCTTTAGTCGCTTTTTATTACACATGTGACAATGAGAGAAGGTATATTGTTACGTATATCCAAGTTTAATCAAAGGATGATGGGCAAAATGTATGGAACCTCGTACCCGCTCCAATAGCAATCACTGTAGGGTCGTTGTATATTTACTATGGTGACTAGTCCCAAATCTTTGTCCATTTTCCGTGAGACCGCGACAAAGACCCCCGGTTACAATTCTATATTTTGATATCATTGTTGAAAATAATATAAAGGAACATTTTTATCTTACAATCCCCCAGGGGGAGGGGTGCGTGGTGCGCATGGGCAGCTTCACGCCGCGTATTCCGTCACATCATATTTTCACCATTTTTCCACCTGCATTTAACAACACGCAACGTGTGTGTCACCGATGTTGGCAGAGAATTGTAAACGATGTTGGAAGACCTGCTATTCTAGAAGTAGAACAGAATGCCCAGGAACTTCAGGTTCCAGAGTACACACGAGCAGCAAACACTCCAAGGCATTGTATCTTCAACTATTGCCAAAACACAAACCGCTATCGAATTCCAGAGACGATCAAGATTTACATCTTCTGTGAATATAAGTTTTATATTCCCGATGGTGCTAGAATATATAGACAACACCTTCAGAGCAATGTATGGGATGAGCTGCCTCAGTTCTGCAATATTACTCATCACTTCACTGCACAACAGTTTAGTGACGCTTGTGACATGTTGAGAATGGCTTTAGATAGAGATAGATAGATAGAATATTCTTTATTGTACACCATTACCATACAGCGTCAATCTAGGCTAGATTTCAACGAGAGAGGTGTTTTGAACAACGAGGCAATGCACTTTTAGACCGGACGTAATTGCGATCAGATTGATGCCATATTAGAGCAAACACCCTCACTAAGTGAGAGATGCAAGGAACCTTGTACTGCGTTAGGTACGTACCTCGACGAAACTACTAACCGGAGATTTAGATGAGAGACTAGCGACATTGTTTAATAGGTCACGCTGAAAGCTGGAGCGTTTGTTGGCTATTGTGCGCGAATGCCTCATTAATGAATATGTCATACTGCACTTGGGAATAGACCAAATAATTGAAATGACGTATTAGAATGGAACCTCACTATTCCGAGAGCATTATATGGTAATGAAGAAAATGATAAAGCAATCGTAATATGCGATGGATCTTAAGTATATTTACATATATATAAAAAAGTTCAACTTTTTATCTATATATATCAGCGGCAATCACATAGTTTGCCTATGTTCCAGAACTTGCTGAAGCCGTTCTTACTTGTGTGTTCTAATGGTTATATTATTGATGTTATGGGCCCATATGCTGCTACTAAGTCAGATGCGAACATTATGAGTGACATAATGAATGATGGAGAGAATCCATTACATAGCTTTGTCCAAAAAAATGATGTCTTCATTTTGGACCATGGGTTCAGGGACAGCTTAGGTGATATTTAAGGATGTGGTTATGAATCCTACGTGCCACCAATAAAATATAGACAAGAGATACAGCTGACCTCTAGCACCATCGGGAATATATAACTTATATTCACAGAAGACGTGAATCTTGATCGTCTCTGGAATTCGATAGCGGTTTGTGTTTTGGCAATAGTTGAAGATACAATGCCTTGGAGTGTTTGCTGCTCGTGTGTACTCTGGAACCTGAAGTTCCTGGGCATTCTGTTCTACTTCTAGTATAGCAGGTCTTCCAACATCGGTGACACACACGTTGCGTGTTGTTAAATGCAGGTGGCAAAATGGTAAAAATATGATGTGACGGAATACGCGGCGTGAAGCTGCCCATGCGCACCACGCACCCCTCCCCCTGGGGGATTGTAAGATAAAAATGTTCCTTTATATTATTTTCAACAATGATATCAAAATATAGAATTGTAACCGGGGGTCTTTGTCGCGGCCTCACGGAAAATGGACAAAGATTTCGGACAAGTCGCCATAGTAAATATTTTTCGTCTTGCTTAGACCTACCCAACGACCCTACAGTGATTGCTATTGGAGCCGGTACCAAAATGCCTATTGTCCTTTAGTTTAGTTCTTGGATAAACTTTTGCTTGTGTTATTTATTTGCGCTCCAGGTTTTTGAGGCGGCCTAATCTTAGTGACATAACGCAATAGGATATTTGGCAGAAAGGGTTCGAGAGGCGATGGCCTCTCTTCCCATTCGCAGGAGACGACCTGAGCGTCGCAGGAGGGCATATGCCGACCTCCGGCCACCCTTGGTGTGGGCTACGGGCGGCGAACTCGGGGTGGCCCACCGCCCGAACCAGTCAAGGCCCGTGACGGTGGCGCGTTGTATTCCGAGCGCGCCAGTCAGGAGGAGGCTGCGGCCGATGTGGTGGCCACACGGGGAGAAGGGGCACACCTGCGAGCCGGGACTTGCCGACTTGCATGGTTGGGAGGATATAAGTTTCCCACGCCTTCGGCCAAGGGTCGTTAGATGAACACCGAGGTGGTTTTAAGTCGGTGAGTGGTTCCCCGGGCGGAGTGCGTCCATGAGGATTTTCCCCATAAAGAAAAAAAGGCAATAGGGTAGGTATTTCACATTTTTTTTTAAATTAGAAGTCAAACAATATGAGTAACATCAATCAGATGTGGCAAAATAACGGGATTTTACACGGAGCGACTGCCATCAGACCCCCGACACTCAGTAACTGGGTAATACCGACGTCCTAAGATTAGACCAGTTGTCAGACTTTCAGGCTTCTGACTACCCGTAACGGCCGCCACAGATATTCGTATGACAACCGGGACCAACAGCCAATCGTGCTCTCAGAGGCACGGAAAACTTTCGAAGCATAGCAAACGGTTACCCATCCATGGATTGACCGCGGCAATCGCAGCTTAACCTCTCAGATCGTACAATCCACATTCTGAATTTTTATGTAGTTTAATAAACCAACAATGACGTAACCAAAACCTAAAAAGAAAATACACATAATTCACTTTCCGGATACAACAGGAAATTTTCACAAAAAACTTCAGTGCTGACTTTCCAGCCTCTTTCAGTAATCTTTAAAACCTTTTTCTAAAACATATCTCAGGCACCCTTTCCGCTCATTTCACAATGGCGTGGTATTTATTGTAGGGCCCAAGGGCTATTGACCCTTGAGGGTACTTGTAAGGGTCCCCATTAAGGGCACAAAACCTTGTATATTGCGGTTCGAGAGGGTGATATGTAATTCGATTGTGTGGTGATGATTTTTCATGTTTTTGGGCTGGTCGAGTGTTGGGGTGAAGTGCGAATAGGGTGTTTTTCTAAGTGATGTGTTTGTAACTTATGGGCTGTTACATGCGATTAGCTGTGATGTCTGTAAGGTTTATGGAATACTTTTTGCTTTATATTAACCTTTCAAGCGGTATTAAATGAAATGAAATGAATATATTCATTCTGCAAATTGGATGTTAAAATTACGTTTTTAAGTCGGTTATTTGAAAAAATTCTTATCTACCTCTGAGAAAAATATCGAAACTAACTTAAGGATCATAATAGGTATATCTCTTTTAAAGTCCAGCCATGTTGTATTAAGTATTTGTGTGAGGACAATTATTATTATTATTATTTATTTCATTCAAGTAACCAAGACTCATAGGGTTAGTAACATTATTTACTTAAAAACTATGTTAGTAATAACAAAATTAAAATGCAATCCAATTATAATATAATTCAAAAAAATAAAGATTTTTGAATCACTGCTTCAGAATTCCAGCAGAAATTCTGGAGCAGCGATTCAAAAGACAGCAATTTAATCTGCCTGCAATCATGCCCAGGATGCTATTGGAGCTAGCCCGCACCCGGCGCACCAAGGATGCACACCTTTTCCGCATTGTAGCAAGAAAGCAATCTACATGCATTTCAGCAAACATCCCTGATGCGCTATAGAAGCGAGGCAGCCCCATCAGCACCCTAAAGGCATTATTATACTGGACGCGAAGGGCGCTGTACGACTTTTGTGTAAAATTTACCCACAGGCTACTGGTATAGAATGATGTGCAGAAGGCTCTAAATAAAGTTAATTTCTGTAACAATTGTGACTTCTTATTAATTCATCCATTTGAGTGACCCAACGAGTCCCTCTACATAGCAGACGTTAACGCGGCAGGCCCAGATAGAGATAACGGGATGAGTTGGATTCCTTCTAAAAAGGCTGGTCGCTAACAGCAATAGACAGAGAGATACAAAGAGTGTAAGGAGGGTGTTCAGTGTGGTGCCGGACGTAAAGAATTGCACCACCCTGTATCTTCTCATGGTTGTCGTAAAAGGCGACTAAGGGATTCACCAGAGGATGGGTAGCAGCGTTCTCTGAGTATTTAACTAACCAACTGCGAGCGCCAACCCCTGCCACGCGTGGCGATTATGGCATATTCCCTCAAACTGCTTGGGGAGGCCTATGTCTAGCTGTGGACGTCTTTCGGCTGAAATGATGATGATGATGATGATGAGGGAAGCCTTTGTCCTGCAATGGGACCACATAGGCTTCCAATAATAATCATCATAGATTCTATAAATAGAGAATTTTATCAGTATTTGGAACAATAAAATAATTACTCCAGTTTTACCTCAATTTTTCCAATCCGTCCATATTAAAATTTCCGCGAGGTAAAAAGCAGCCAAGATACTTTGTTCTCGCGTTCTGTTATCATTGTCAATCTGAAAGAAAAAGAAAAAAAAATGGTTTATTGACTACAGTCAAAATCTTGAGAAACCGATGGGAAAAAAATACGAAAGCCTTATATTTTACATGTTTTCTTCCTCCATTGTGATTTTATGGAAAAATCCACCTGAAAACACGGTTTTAGAATCACATCAATTCTCGGGACATTTCCTATCGGAACAGCTGTTACGATTAAAGGTACATTAGGGGCGGAAATAGACAGGAAGCTTTACGTTAAACATGTCTATAGGTATCCTTGTGATAGTGGGATGGAACACTTATTAAAAACATTGGGTGACCACGTACTGGAAAGCGCAGCGTGGGTAGACCCCCCACAAGGTGGACCGACGACCTGGTGAAGATCGTGGGAATCCGCTGGATGCGGAAAGTGTAGGATCAGTCATTGTGGCGATGGTTGGGACAGGCCTATGTCCCAGCGTCTTTCTGAAATGATAATGATGATGATTCTCAAAATTTAAGATTCCCGAATCATAAAATCTTTCCAAAGTAATTAAGTAGATTTTTTTTATATAGGTATCTACCTTAGTAATGTATGTGTATTAGGCCTCTTGCTTGCGCAATGAATAACATCATGTATGGTAGGCACATTCGTGCGGTAGTCAAGAGTCAGGCCACCTGTACTCTGTTGACTACTGATAATTTGCCTACCACACATTTGATTATTCAGTGGTCAAGAGATATAATACAAATTACTTCTAAAATGGTCACTTTTCGACTTAAAGTTTTAACCATTTACCTGGAAAAAAAAAAGTTACAAACAAAATAAAGCTTTTTTTGTTTTTTTTTTTCCGTGGGGAAATCCTCATGGACGCACTCCACCCAGGGTAGGCGGAGCCAGTGTCGGACTCTTACTGACTAAAACCACCACGGTGTTCCTTCAACTACCTTAGCCGGGGGCGTGGGAACCCGTGAGTATTCACACAACCACCCCCGATAGGTCCCGGCCCGCCACAAGCAGGCGAGCTCCTTCTCCCCGTGCGGCCTAACGTCAGCCGCACCCTCCTCTGTGGCGCACACGGAACACTGCACGCCACCTTACATCACGGGCCTTTACCAACTGCGCCAACTACACCAGCTGCTGGTCGGGCAGCAGACTACCCCGAGTCTGCTGCTCGCAGGCCCATCCTCCTGTAATTTTGATAGAGGTTTTCTTCCTCGCGGTCCGGGCGGTGAAGCCATGACCCTCGGTCCCAAGAGGCGCGAGAACACTACTCAGCAAGCACTCCTGGGATTACCAGACCGACGGGGGCAGGGAAGGACAGTCCCCCCACTGCCTGCCCAGTGGCAGGGTGAGTGCACACCGGGCCCGCCCCTGCTCCTCCACAGTGCCCTCTGCTTTCTCAGAGGGACACGCAGAGCAACTTCCCATTGGCCCACATCGGGCCCCTCCCGTGCCAGAATATTCGCCACAGGCAATAAGGTCCCTCGGTCCAAAGGAGACTTATTGCCCGTGCCCAGGGTGCACCGGCCCAACAACTGCCGTTCCCTCTAGACGTGTCCAGAAGGACAAGCAGCCGTCAGACACACGTGGAGATTTTCTGGCCAGCACCCCCGTGGACGAGCTCCCTTGACCTCCACGGCAACGATATACGCAATGTAATCTGGTTAAACTTGTTTTATTAGAAGACTGAAAACTTATTTTTAGAACAAAAATAGCCACGTACAGGTAACTTAGCATTCTAGTAGATACACAAGACACCTACGCCTGGTATATTGAGAACTATGAATCGTGAGTGCTGCGAATACCAATCGTCTCAGAGTTGGAGTTACGACGTATACCTTTGAATAACTTAAGTTATTTTATGAACTTACGTAAGGTAGACCATATGGCGCAGTGGATTTATTCTGCTGAAGGCTGCAGGTTCAGTCTCTAAGAGAATTTATTGCCTGAACCCTTTTTTCATTACGGAACTTGGAACGATTGTAGTGGAATCCGGTTTTTTTTCAACAAGTTTTTTTTAACAGACGATCCTATGTACCAGGCCCCTCAGAAAGTATTGCGAAAAAAAGTTTTTATATATGGGAGACTGGCCAGTTATAATGTTTTTCGAAAATATGATTATTTATAAGTAAAAATAAGTAAGTTCCAATTTCAAAATTTCCCTCCACATTTTTTGCGAGTTAATTCAAAGTATTGTGTCTCACTGAAATATGGATCTGCGCCGGGAACATTTTAGAGCTATGATTTTATACGATTTCAAGTGTCGCCTGAAACCGGATGAATCGTACGATAGACTTCAAATGGCATTCATGGATGAAGGCCCTTCCAAGGCAACCGTGTATCGTTGGTATAACGAATTCAAGCGCGGTCGACCAACTTTGGGGGATGACGAAAGAAGCGGTCGCCCTTTGACGGCTGTTACCGAAGAAAACGTGCTAGCAGTGAAAAATTTAATCCAAGACAATAGGCGAATTACATATCAGGAGATTCAACACATATTGAAGATTGGATCGGGAAGCGTTCACGAGATTCTACACAGCCATCTTCGCGTGAGGTGGATAGTATCACGCTGGGTGCCGCACAACCTCACCGATGCTCAGAAGCAGGCCCGGGTGGAATGGTGCCGTGATATGCTTAACAAATTTGAAGCAGGCTCGTCTCGGCGTGTTTACGACATCGTTACAGGTGATGAGTCCTGGATTTATCAATACGACCCAGAAACCAAGCGCCAGTCGACTGTTTGGGTGTTTCAAAATGAGCCAACGCCTACCAAAGTGAAGCGATCTAGAAGCGGGGGTAAGATTTTGATCGCTAGCTTTTTTAATTTGACTGGCCACTTGGTATCAATTCCCTTACGGGATCAAAGAAGCATTAATGCCGAATGGTATACTACCAAATGTTTGCCAGAAGTTTTCTCTGATCCGCGCAATTTGCCTCCCTCGCGACAACACGTACTTTTACTGTGCTCGCACATTTAAATCGTTAACTAGTGTAAAAAGTAAAGACCTTACGGTAAAATCTATACTGTTTAGTGGCTAAGTGTACGGGCTGCACAGTGCACGAATTTGTTCAAAATTCCACCCAGTGATTAAGAAGTAAACACAAAATTTAGGAATATCACCTGCAAAAATAACAAATAATCAGCTGTGAGGCGCATGAGTCATCCGTGCCACCGAACAAAGAGCATCGCGCGGCTACGGGTGACGTATTTACTTGGTTCAACGACCGACCTTCGTTCGTCATACACACACACATATCGAGGCTGCAAGGACACGATCGGCTTCACTCGGCGGTCGCTTGGGACTACGAAGACGAACGAACCACGTCGCCTACACCTGCGCACCGCGGTAAATGAATTGATGGTAACAAACGAACTTCCAATTCAGGAAGAAAACATCAAATAATAATTTGCATCGGACCGGGCACATCAGATTATAAGAATACAATTACTGTGCAATAACTTATTCCTGAAAAGTACTACCTAGCCAGCCAAGGAAGGTCAGTCTACATAAATAATCTATATAATCTAGAACGACGACCACAGCGACGGCGCGCGGTGCACCTTCGGTCTACATAGCAAGATGCCTCGTTTAAACCGGTCGCCTCCAGCTACTCCCGCATCGAGCAACCAAATAATACAAACGCTGTCCGATTCGGATATTCCTCAGGCAGCATCGAACAGCCCTTATGATAATGTTAATCGTTCAACGCGATGCAAACGTCCGCGTCACGCATTCTCACCAGGCAGCGAACTGCAAGACTTCAAACAAGAAATTCTTGATATGCTCAATACGTGGAAGGACGAACAACAAGCACATTTTTCAAAATTTTCACAAGAACAAAGCTCATCTATCGCAAAATTAGTTTCCGAGGTAGCTGAATTAAAATCTCAAAATTTGGCAATTCAAAAATCCAATCTCGAGATAGAAAAGACAGTAACATTTATTAACAAACAATATGACGATTTGATGAAACAAATAGACTCAATTCAAAAAGAAAAACAAGTCTACAGGGACTGCGTTCAAACACTAGAGACGAAAATCGAGGACTTGAAACAATTATCACACTCCTCCAGCGTTGAGATTCGTAATGTGCCTATCAAAGACAATGAAACGGCGATGGACTTAGCTGCGGTTGTTACCCAAGTAAGTGCTACAGTTGAGGTACCCATAAACAACAGTAACATACGCGATGTTTACCGTCTCCCAGGCAAGCTGGGCACCACCCGGCCTATTATAGCCGAATTCACCACTGTGCAGGCTAAAAATGTACTGCTAACCTCGGTGCGGAGTTTTAATAAAAGACAACCACAGGAGGCCCGTCTCAGCACCCAAAACATCGGTGTACCTGGTGATCGCCGACCAATTTATGTCGGAGAGTACCTCCCCCCCAGCTCAAGGAAACTCTTTTTTGCTGCGAGAGAATTTGCCAAGCTTAAAGAATTTAAGTTTTGTTGGACGGCCAATGGAAGTATTCTCCTGCGAAAAGAAGAGGGAGCCAAACACATCCTTGTCAAATCAGAGCAGACACTACGAGACCTAGCACAAGTGAATCAATGACTACTGTTTATGTCAATGATGCAACACACCATATTCCAAAAAAATTGTACTGTTATTATATCTCACTCATATTCAATTATTTGCTTATTTCACATGTTTATAATAACCGTTAATTGTTATTCTGGTTCTTTAATAAGATGTTATTACAATTGCAGACTTAATTTGTACACCCATAACTCACACACTCACAACACACATAACAACAATTATAACACATCACTTTTCATATCCACCACACTCAAATCTATACCAGGCCCCTCAGAAAGTATTGCGAAAAAAAGTTTTTATATATGGGAGACTGGCCAGTTATAATGTTTTTCGAAAATATGATTATTTATAAGTAAAAATAAGTAAGTTCCAATTTCAAAATTTCCCTCCACATTTTTTGCGAGTTAATTCAAAGTATTGTGTCTCACTGAAATATGGATCTGCGCCGAGAACATTTTAGAGCTATGATTTTATACGATTTCAAGTGTCGCCTGAAACCGGATGAATCGTACGATAGACTTCAAATGGCATTCATGGATGAAGGCCCTTCCAAGGCAACCGTGTATCGTTGGTATAACGAATTCAAGCGCGGTCGACCAACTTTGGGGGATGACGAAAGAAGCGGTCGCCCTTTGACGGCTGTTACCGAAGAAAACGTGCTAGCAGTGAAAAATTTAATCCAAGACAATAGGCGAATTACATATCAGGAGATTCAACACATATTGAAGATTGGATCGGGAAGCGTTCACGAGATTCTACACAGCCATCTTCGCGTGAGGAGGATAGTATCACGCTGGGTGCCGCACAACCTCACCGATGCTCAGAAGCAGGCCCGGGTGGAATGGTGCCGTGATATGCTTAACAAATTTGAAGCAGGCTCGTCTCGGCGTGTTTACGACATCGTTACAGGTGATGAGTCCTGGATTTATCAATACGACCCAGAAACCAAGCGCCAGTCGACTGTTTGGGTGTTTCAAAATGAGCCAACGCCTACCAAAGTGAAGCGATCTAGAAGCGGGGGTAAGATTTTGATCGCTAGCTTTTTTAATTTGACTGGCCACTTGGTATCAATTCCCTTACGGGATCAAAGAAGCATTAATGCCGAATGGTATACTACCAAATGTTTGCCAGAAGTTTTCTCTGTTATAAGCAACAAGCGACCAAACACAGGGCTCCGCGGGCTACTGCTCCACCACGACAATGCACCTGCGCACACCGCACTCAAAACGAGGGACTTCCTGGACAGCACGCCAGTCAAACTCCTGGGTCACCCTCCTTACAGCCCTGATCTAGCACCGTGTGACTTCTTTTTATTCCCAAAAATAAAAAATCAGCTCAAAGGGATACAATTTTCGTCGCCGGAAGATGCGCTGGCTGCGTTCGAGCAGGCTGTAAACGAGGTGTCTGCGGCGGACTGGAAAAAGTGTTTTGAAAACTGGTTAAGGCGCATGAATCTTTGTATAGAGGCTGGTGGAAAGTACTTTGAAAAGATTTGATAAAAATATATGTACGTATAGAACAATTTTTTTTAGTTTCGCAAAACTTTCTGAGTGTCCCACGTACATAATAATTTGAGCTGCGTGATTTATCTCTCCTTAACTGTCCTCATTCTTGTCAATTATTGTGCCGGCACATTTTGTTTGAATGTGATGTTACTGTTGATGTTTCTACAACTGATTACCCGATTTAGAATACCTGCATCTCTTTATCATATATATTTTTCCAGTGGTGTTTTTGAGACGTATCGTATATTTCTGTGGATGATCTTCTGTGCTCAACGTTTAGGATTCTCAAACCAATGCAATGGCTAATATTGTTGAAAATGTTATCCGCGACCTAGATAGTCACGAAATTGCGAAAAGTCACAAATGTACACCAGATAAGTGCATAGATTTCCTAAATGAATCAGTTACAAACATGAAGATTATGCACTTAAATATTCGTAGCATAAATAAGAATTTAAATGAATTTTTAGTATTATTATCTTTAATAAAAATAGACTGTGACATTATAATTCTGACGGAGTGCTGGCTGAGTAAGGTCACGAATGTCCCAATTTTGGATGGTTACATTTCGCATCATACTATAAATATAAAAAATCAAAATGATGGAATAGTAATATTCTCTAGAGAGAATCTAGTCTGTTCAGTATATGAACCAGATTTTACCAACGCTAATTGCCTGATTTGTGAAATTGATAATAATATGGCACTAGTTGCAGTCTACCGCTCGCCATCTTATAATACCAAGAACCAATTTCAATGTTTTTTAAACAGCTTAGATAATGTTCTTTCTAAATTAAATACGTATAAAACTATCGCCCTGATCGGTGACGTTAATGTCGACATTAAGCTACATAATGAGGATGACCGTTCGAGTGACTACTTAATTCTAAATGCATCCCATGGTCTCTTACCAGCACTTCAAATTCCCACGAGAGCTAACAACTGTCTCGATCACATTATCCTTAAATGTGGAAAACCAGCTACAGCGCTGGTTCTAGAGTTCCCTATTACAGATCACTTGCCTATCTTACTATATATTGAAGACAAACAATTAACGAAAAAACCACCTAATACGATTTCTCGTGTAGATTATAATAAATTAGTTCAAGAAATTGAAAACACGGACTTCTCACATGTGATGGATATGTGTGATGCGAATGCAGCCGCAAATGAACTCATAAGTGTTATCCAGGGCTTAATAAACAAATTTACATACCAAGTGAAAATTCCAAAAAAAGATAGAAACATTAAACCGTGGATTACGCCAGGTCTACTGCGATGCATTCGCCATCGTGATAAACTTCATATGCAGACAAAAAAGTTACCAAATGATGTAATTCTAAGAATTACCTACTCTCGTTACCGAAATTATTGTAACAACCTATTACGTAATCTAAAAGTCCAATTCGACAGACATGAGTTAGAGAAAGCCAAAACAAATCTTAAGACACTATGGAACAAAATCCAGGAAATTACTAACTATAAGAAATCGCGCACATCTGCCACAGATTTACTAAAAATCAATCCTGATCCTCAAACATCTGTTGATCTTGTGAGCAAATTCTTTGCAAATGTAGGCAAAAACCTCGCGTCAAAAATTACATCACCTTTGTCAACGTCCTCCAATCAGGACTCACGGTCATACGAAAACACTCCTCTAAACTCACTTGTTCTTCTCGAGTTCGAGGAATCTGACATAAACTATGCCATAATAAACCTACGCCTAGACTCTGCTACTGGATGGGATGGAATTTCTTCTAATATATTGAAACAATGTCGTCATATTCTCGTCGCCCCAATCACACATATTTTCAATTGCTCAATAGTCACTGGAGTATTTCCGGAAGCTTTTAAAAAAGCTGTCGTGCATCCGATACATAAGAGTGGGAACAAAGAATGCATGAATAACTATAGGCCCATTTCAGTCCTCTCAGCTATCTCCAAAACCTTCGAAAAACTAATGAACTCAAGGCTTACGCAGTTCCTTAACAAACATAAAATCATTGCCCCGAATCAATATGGTTTCAAAAAAGGAGTATCGACAGAGGATGCTGTCCTTGACCTAAGCGAATTCGTTGC
Source organism: Asteroscopus sphinx (assembly GCA_949699075.1). NCBI lineage: Eukaryota > Metazoa > Arthropoda > Insecta > Lepidoptera > Noctuidae > Asteroscopus > Asteroscopus sphinx. Next base: position 28,531,835 of record OX453010.1, on the reverse strand, counting down.
AAGAAAGCTGGATGAAAAATATAAATGCATAGGCATATTCCTGGATTTAAAAAAAGCATTTGATACAGTCTCTGTTCCCAACCTTCTGTCGAAGCTGGAGGGCGTTGGCGTGCGTGGTCTGGTTCATGACCTTTTCAAAAGCTACCTCACAAACCGGAAATTGTGTGTTAAAGTTGAAAACTTTATCAGCAGGGAAGAAACTGTCACTTTTGGAGTGCCCCAGGGAAGTGTGCTGGGGCCGACCTTATTCCAGGTTTATATTAACGGCCTATGTAACTTGCCTCTCGAAAATTCCAGATTATTTACCTATGCAGACGATACTGCAATTATAGTTTATGGAACTGATTGGAAGCAAGTGAGGACTATTGCCGAATCGTCTCTAAAGAGCGTAATGCACTGGTTGCAACTTAACCTTCTTACCCTGAACTTGGATAAGACTTACTTCATCCCTTTCCGACTGACCGCAATCACAAACCCCCCTCCAAATTATACCATCACTGCACACACCTGTAATGCCCATATCTCCACCTGTACATGTCTGTCCCTACGTGAGGTTAATACTGTCAAATATCTGGGTGTAGTTATTGATAGCGGGCTGAAGTGGTACACGCACTTAGATAACATAAGCACTAGAATCAGAAGAATGATTCACGTATTCAAGCTTCTTAGGACCTCTGCTGATTTTAAGACGCTTAACATGGTGTATAGCGCTATTTGTCAGTCCGTAATAACCTATTGCATTACAGCATGGGGTGGAGCGTCAAAAAGTAGATTTCTCATGTTAGAGCGATCGCAGAGAGCCGTTCTTAAAGTCATGTTGAAAAAGCATTTTAGATATTCAACAGCACAATTATATAAAGATGCTAAAGTACTCACTGTGAGGCAGCTGTTTGTTCTACAATCCATCATGAGGAAACATGCTGACCTCCCCCCACCAGACCCTAAACGCCGTAAAAAGAAGCTTCTCTGTCTTACAGAACCTCACAGGACCACTTTTGCTAAACGACAGCATTATGTCTTAAGCTCACACTTATATGAAAACATAAATAAAAACCTACATATTATCAACCTAAATTCACACAAAGCCAAAACTATTATAAGGGATTGGTTGAAAGATCAGGACTATTATGCTACAGAAAATTTACTTACCTGGCCCAGTTAATACTAATTATAAAAATATTACTACAGCCGCAGCAACCACACACACCCTCACCACATCCCTACACACATACACCCCCTTTCCTCTACACGACACGCACACATACATAAACTACTCGAAACCACACATACACTACATGCACATAACCAAACACACGCATACATTACACATACTTATAACGTACACATACATAAACTAAAGACAAATTCATCATAATATTAATTATCCTTTCATATAATAACTTCTTAGGTTTTCGCGATTTATTGAACTTTGTTTTATTATAACTTTGTTTTATTATCCTTTCATATCTCTTACACCGCACTGGTACACAACCAAATACATCAGAATATTTACTAATAAATCTCTGTATACACATCTTTGTTTCATACATCACATCACAGTTTTGTAAACGCACAATATGTCGCTAAGAACAATGACAAAAGTCGCTCGACCATAATGTACTGTTTAAGCGAGGACACTGTCTCCTAAGATACAGGGTATCCTAGTTTAGGAGGCAGGGTTTCACTAATTGCTCTTACCTTTTGACTATTGTATCCAGGTTGTATCCAGGTTATCCAGGTTGTATCCAGGTTGTAAATGTTTGCCAGAAGTTTTCTCTGTTATAAGCAACAAGCGACCAAACACAGGGCTCCGCGGGCTACTGCTCCACCACGACAATGCACCTGCGCACACCGCACTCAAAACGAGGGACTTCCTGGACAGCACGCCAGTCAAACTCCTGGGTCACCCTCCTTACAGCCCTGATCTAGCACCGTGTGACTTCTTTTTATTCCCAAAAATAAAAAATCAGCTCAAAGGGATACAATTTTCGTCGCCGGAAGATGCGCTGGCTGCGTTCGAGCAGGCTGTAAACGAGGTGTCTGCGGCGGACTGGAAAAAGTGTTTTGAAAACTGGTTTAGGCGCATGAATCTTTGTATAGAGGCTGGTGGAAAGTACTTTGAAAAGATTTGATAAAAATATATGTACGTATAGAACAATTTTTTTTAGTTTCGCAAAACTTTCTGAGTGTCCCACGTAAGTCTATCCATACAACCTTATTCTAAGTTTATACTAAACCTCTTAAGGGGTTATTGTATACTCATAATTATGAACAACTTTTTGTAATGGGACCAACTTTGAAATCGCGATGAAAAAATCAGCTGATCCCTATATTTTGTGACATGTGAACACAAATGTAGGGATCAAAACGATGAGTACAATGACCCCTTAAGACGCTGACAACAGCCAAATACCCCAAATAGGCTTCTTTTAAAAACATTTTTAGCTGTATCTATTCAGTTTGTGGCAGTGAAAAAAATATATGTTAATCTTGATCGTATTTTCTGAAACTGTACTTTGCCCAAAACACGTTTTCTTGAGAAAACTTCAAGAAAACGTGTTTTGGGCAAAGTACAGTTAGTACAGAACATCAGACATACTAGCAAAATTTTATTCCATCCGTCCACAAACACATCGCATTCAGGGTTAGCAACCAGGAGGGCGTTGAGCGCCTTTAAGGTACGGCACACTGGGGACTCTGCCCTGGAGACAGTCCGACATGACGGCTGGGCGAACAATTCGTGTCGGTGGCTCTGACGGTGTCTGAGGTATCAGTCGGGAACATATAGTCGACAGAATAGGTCATGAAGCTCAGGACAGTCAATTCGTCCGTGAAGAGTTTTACAGGCTACCGTGAGCTGATCAAGGCCTCTTCTCACCTTCAATGAATTGAAACCTAACATTCCTAAGAGGTAATTAGTAGGGTACATGTACGGATAGAAATGATAAAGCCTTTTATATAAAAACCTTAGAAAAGTTTTTTGTACCTTTTCAAGCATTAATGTTTGGGTTGCTGTATAGGGGTTCCAGACACAGGCACTAGCTTCTAGCTTACTTCGAACCAAGGCGTTGTATAATAGCTCAATAACTTGCGGAGTCTGAAAGTCACGAGCATTTCGTAAAATTATGATTATATAATTTATGATTATTAAATTGATACAAAACTAATACCAATGTAAGATCTAACAATGCACAAACATCTTAAATAAAAATATTGCAGCATTTGATGAGGGATTTGCCAAAATAGATAGGAAAGTTCCAACATCCAACATATTCAATTTATGAACACGCACTAATTCCCTTTGTCTTTTATATTCGACACAATCTGTTAATAAATGTTTGACGTCACACACGTCACAGTTTGGTGAATCTACTTTTTTCATCAAATAGCCCATGGTATAATAAGATGTTTCACCAGGTATTCTCTTCCCGCAATGACAGCGCGATGCCTCCAAGCTACGTCACGATCAGTGCTGCCATTGATTGATATCTTCAATATACTTAAGGAGATTTTTGTTCATAATGAATATAAAATAAACTCCTAACTAGCCTAACTATTTGTTATCTCGTGTTATTCATCTAATTAGTTAATAAAGGAAACTATATTAAATTACTAGTTAAAAAGTGATTCTTTATAGAAGAAAGTAAATGAAAAAATGCATTTTGCTCGGGTAATTTATTTTCACAAAGTGGCAGCACATCAAACTGACAAGTATCACGCTAACAGCCCGCTATTGGCTCCACGGCCGATGACGTAGTACGGAGGCAATCACGTGACCTAGCTGTCACGGGAAGAGACTACCTGGTGTTATTATACCATGAAATAGCCAAACTTCCTAGAAGTATAATATCCAGAACGCAATCTATGAGCAACGACTAAATAAATCCTTCTGAAATAATTAAGTTTAACCGAATAACTGCTTCCGCATCCAGTCCCCCCCAGCCACGTTCTTTAGGTCGTCAGTCCACCTGGCAGGGGGGCGCCCTACGCTGCGTTTGCCGATTCGCGGTCTCCACTCAAGGACTCGTCTGCTCCAACGGCCATCGGTCCTTCGACAGACATGGCCAGGCCACTGCCACTTCAGCTTACTGATCCTACAAGCTATGTCTGTCACTCCGGTTCTTCTCCGGATAATCTCGTCACGGATTTTGTCCTTCAAAGAAACTCCAAGCATAGCTCGCTCTATAGCTCGCTGAGCAACTTTGAATTTATGGACTAGCCCAACTGTCAGTGTCCACGTCTCGGCAGGCCAAGGCAAAGGACCGAGCGTTGTGGCGCAACTTAGGAGAGGCCTATGTCCAGCAGTGGACTGCGATAGGCTGAGTTGATTGAATAACTGCCACCCAGCAAAATGTTAACTGTAAGTTATAGTATAGTATAACGGGCTGGTTTCCGCAACTCCACGATCAAGCGTGTATTTTGCGTACGGGTGGGAACTTACTCGATCCACCCTAACTCCTCGAAAAAGGCCAGCAACGCCTTGGTGTTGCTGGTGATCTCTCTGAGGGTACCTGGGTTACCGAAGTACTTGGCCCTGTATGTGGCGACCTCAGGGCAGTCTAGAAGCACATGGGCTGCTGTCTCGTCTTCCACCATGCAGGCTCTGCACAGTGGGCTGTCCGTGACACCTATGACAAAAAGATGTTTGTTAAAGGACCCGTGGCCAGTAATAGCAGCTGTGACTGTACGCAGCTGTTGTTTTGACAATCGGAGGGCCTGTTTCGTAAACCGGCCGTCGATTGTGGGAAGTGCCTCCTTGGCCTGCCTGCACTCACCATGGTCTTTCCATAGTTTGTAGTGTTTGTCCTTGGTGCGTTTCCTTACCAAGTTGCGTAGGTATCCAAAGGGGAGTGGCACTATGGGTTCAGGTCCCACGACTACCATACTCGATCCCCTTCTGGCCAGTTCATCCGCTGCGTCATTGCCTCGGGAACTGCTGTGTCCTTTTATCCATTGAATGGTTATGTTATTGAGATTACCTACCTGGTTGAGGTTTTGCTGGCACTCGTGTATCAGCCCCGAGTTTACCGTGTGGCTGCTTAGTGCTTGTAGTACAGACATGCTGTCCGAGAGTATACGAATTGAGTAGTCTTTAACCTTCCTGGCTATAATCGCCGAAGCTGCCAGGGAAATGCCCATGCACTCGGCCTGGAACACCGTGTTATGGACCCCCAATGATGTGGCTATGTATATATTGAGGTCTTCCGAGAAGATCCCGGCACCCGTACCTGTACCTGTTTTGGATCCATCCGTGAAGATTCGCACCTCTGCAGGGCACAGCCCTTCGCATCGGTGATCCTCATACAGCTGGATTTCGTACTTCTTGTCGAAAATAAATTGCTTGGGAATCCGGTCGTTAATGGATTTCAACAGAGGGAATTCATTGCTGAGTTCCTGTATCAACGCGGTGTGTTGTGTACTACTCTTACTCCATAGATTTAGTGTTTTTAGACGTACTGCCGCCATCGCCGCCTCCTGTTGTATAAAAAGGTGGAGCGGTGGAATTCCCAGCATGGCAACTGTAAGTTATACAACACCCTCAAAGTTTTCGTTCAGTCTGTATGTTTCTGTATGATTTGTACGTGTAATGGCGTCGGCACATGAAATCTTAGTGGCTATGACTATAAATGTTTATTTATACGCCTAATTGGTACTTTACTGCTGTGCTAATTCGGGAAATTAAAGGTGATTACAGATTGATAGTTTTATCGGTTAATTCGTGCGATTCAAAGATAATTAGTAATAATGAAAGATGAACATCAAAGGGACCATAGGTCGGTATTCCACAACGATGTTCTCAAGAACTGCCTTTTTGGAAAAATATAAATTAATGACAATTTAAATTGTGGATAGAAAAAATCGCTCACGAGCAGCATTCGAACCTGCGACTCCTGCCTCAGTCACCCAAAGACGTACCAAAAGTGGAGGTTAATTTCGATACCACAAGCAGTGTTCACGGTAGCTTAGTGGCTAAAGCACTGGCGTACTGTGCCAGGAGTCGCAGGTTCGAATTCTGCTCGTGAGCGATTTTTTCTGTCCACAATTTAAATCGTTAGATTTTGCATCGCATGCGTAAATGCGTTAAAAATAATAAAATAAATTAATGACAGTTCCTGAATATAGATTCATGCTTACAATTATATCGTTAGGTACCATAACATGGCGCTCAATATCGGAATATACTGGCGCTTAGTCAAGATTAGCTTTTAAGTTTCCATACCTCAAAAACAAAAGAAACATGAGGAGGACCTTATAGGATTACTTTGTTTTCAATCCATGTCTGTCTGTCCATTCGACTATTAATTCCAGTTTTAGATTGTTATGCATACGATTCTACCTACATGGCAAAATCTAGCGATAGGACGAATCGTATTTTTTTCAACTCGAGTCATTCGAGTTGAAGTGTTCGTTAATTCGAATCACAATCCGAGTTGATTCGACTCGGTCGGCAGTACCAAACGCGTGGTGCGAATTTGACTCGTATGTTCTAATCTACCGAGCTGACTCGAGAGACCGAGTTGGGCACGGTTACAAACAGCGAGCCACCGAGTTAACGAGCCATCCGAGTTAGCGAGTGGCGTCGAATCGGGCGAGTCATGTGATTCGTAAGGATCGATCGAGTTGGTCGTATCCACGAATCGTAACGATTTCGCACCGCCTGTTATTTTTTTCTCACTTGAACTCGTAGTTCGCAGCTATTGGCTGCCTCACTCGCTCGCTTACCGCCACTTGCTCGGGAGAGCGAGTCACCGAGCCGAGAGCCGGCGAATAGCTACGTGAAACGAATCAATTCCGTTTTTATGTAATACAATTCGAATCAACGAGTTCAAAGGAGTTATTTGAGTTAAATGATTCGAATCGCCCATCTCTAGTAAAATCTAATCTCTAGCTAAATTCTGGCTAATTATGTATCGAATTTGCACATCTGACAACACCATTTTCTGTCCAGTTTATTCTTGTCCATCCTAAGGTTGCCTGGAAGAAATCGCTGATCGCGATAAGGCCGCCATTTGTACAATAGTTTAAATGCATATTCAATGTAATGTTTTTTATGGTGTACAATAAAGCATATATAAATAAATAAATAAATAAAACTCAAGATATATTTACTGTGACTAAAGCACTTGATGATGAAGAAATACATAATATTTGTGAAAACTAGCAGTTTCTTTGTTCACGCATTTTTTGTTTACCTACCTCTATAAAAAAAAAACCATTAAACCATTTAAACCATTTATTTTGCCACACATACACAAAATATACACATTACATGCAAAGGTAACAGGACAAATTAATGAGAACACAACATGCATACAACACAATATGTGTGGCAAGGGATCCAGCTCAGTATTTGCTGTGCATGTAGGTATGCACAGCACTGATTTTCAGCTGGTCCCTCCCATCTGTATATCTTAAAAGTGAAATTTACGCGCACAAGAACAAAAAAAAAAAAAGTAAATGAAAGAAGACAATAGCTGTCAAGTCCCTATAATCATGTAAGTGCGATGATAAAATTCTGGTACCGAACCCTGATAGCGCGATCCCGACTCGTTCATGACTTTTTTTTAACGAAGCGTCGATTTTTTCTTTTTTAAATATATTATTAATTAAATTGTTTTTATCATCGTCCATACACCTCAATTCAATTCAATTTTTTTAAGTTATGGCTCCATCGTTATTCGATGATTTTGCCAATGTCAAGGTAGGTCCATACACCTCACAGACGCCTCATAACCGGCAACCGATATCTGTCAACACATCTATGAAATTTTACTAATTTAGGTCGCCACTTTTCGCCACTCGAAACCTTTAAATCATCATCATCGTCATCATTTCAGGCTAAAGATGTCCACTGCTGGACAAAGGCCTCCCCCAAAAAGGGGGGATATGCCATAATCGCCACGCTTGGCAGGCGGGTTGGCGATCGCAGTTGGTTGGTTAAATACTCAGAGAACGCTGCTGCCTATCCTCTGGTGAATCCCTCTCCTCTTTACGTCCGGCACCACACGGAACAAAACAAACCAGTTTCCACCAATTATGTGAGCCGTCAAAACTGCCGCGTTAGTGATTAGCCAATAGCGACCTTGGTACGGCCAATCGGATTGCAGTACCCCGCCTCAGCTAGTGGCAGAATTGATTGTACGCATTATATTCAACATTAGGCGTCTATTGGACTGTATGGTTGATGGTTTTTATTTTCTTAAGTCGCTCCACAAAATCAATCAATCAAGTAGGAATACGCCTTAAGAAATACAAAATGTGAACTGCTTAACATTCCTTACGCCTCATAAACTGTCAAATGCTCGCTGCAGGTTATTGTTATATCTGGACCAGTTCCAATGACATGTCATTTGTGCATTGTGGCTTAAAACTAAGACTAACACCGGTACACTGGTGCCGAAATAGTAACTTTTGTTTGTGGATTTATCTTATTTCCTGTGTGGTTTCTACGGATGGTCTGATATGCTCACATAGTATTTTGGTAAGTGAAGTAACAAAGGTGATTTCGAATATAATTAGACGTCGTTCGAATAGTATATTACGTGTTATTCAAAAAATTCAAAATTCAAAATTTTTATTTCAGTAGCATGTACAATCTACAATTATATCTTACGTTGGGGTCTCCTTTTAAGGTGAATGCTACAGGGTAGTCCGCGAAATTAAAAAATTTTGGCGTTTTTTGCAAATTTTAGCTTTATTTCGCGTTGTTTATCGGTCAAAATATAATTGGCGGAAATAATAACAATATTTCTACTGAATAATGCTCATAAAAAATATTAATCAAGCTCTATAAGCTGTACAAGCTCGTAAATATTAATTAATGATAAAATTATCAATTTTCGAGCTTGTACAGCTTATAAAGCTAGTTTAATATTTTTTATGAGAATTATTCAATAGATATATTGTTATTATTTCCGCCAATCATATTTTGATTGATATACAACGCGAAATAAAGCTACACTTTGCAAAAAAACCCAGAAAATTTTGAATTTCGCGGGCTATCCTGTAGCATTCACCTTAAGTATGGATAATACCTGTGCTAGGAGGCCCCGCTCTTCATAACAAGTTTACTTAAGGAAGTATTGTGCATACATCAACGTTTACAACAAAAAGGAAAACAATATAAAATTAATTATTGAAATAACTGAAAACCTCTTAAGGGGTTATTGTACTCATCAGTATCAACAACTTTTAAAATGGGACCAACCCTGAAATCGCGAAACATAAATCAGCTCTTCCTTACATTTTGTCGATATATGTGAATACAAATGAAGGGAACAGCTGGTATTTTTTACCCGACTGCGCCAGAAGGAGGGTTATTTAGCAATAACGGTCATATTAGCCCACAGAAAAACTAACTTGCCAGTAAAAGAGAGAGAGAGAGAGTAAGTAGCGTTGAAAAAACCTGGAATAATAAATTCCAGTTTCTTTAAAAATCTACCGTGTTATTCAATGTTTCATTCTAAAAAAACAAATAAGTGTGACGGGAAATAATCATGCTTTTCGAACGGGAATAAATTAAAGTAACAGAAACAAACCCATACATTTAATGCGGTCTGGTCATTCAGTAGGTACTGTTTTTGTTCAGGTAAAAATCTAACATAAGTAGTGTTTCTTCTTTCTTGTATTTGTTTCAAACCATTGTTTCAAACTATTTTTTTCGTGAAAACCCGTTCTTTTCATCAACTATTCAAGTGGTTTGAATTTTACAATCAATCAATCAAAATATTTATTTATTTATTTATTTCCACAAAAAAAAAACATACATTTGGCAGATACAGTGTAGAACATAAACCAGTTTAGGTTTTTCTGTACACCGCTTGGTCCGTCGACATTCATTACAACGAGATGTGGGTGGGTGAACACGACGCATCGCGCTCGCTCGCCCCGTGCAAAAAATTCACAAATACCCTCAACTAATTTATATTTCTTCTCAATAGCAAATTTCTTACAAAAATACAGCATGTTTTTTTTATATTTGTGTACATAGGTAAACATTTTCATTGATTGATTTTTCAACGATACGCGTCCAAAAAACTGAAATACCTATACGATTAGATTTTTTTCCTTCACGGTGCGTTGTTTTCGTTGTTTTTCTTATGTATACCAATAAATAAATAAAATAAATAAATAAATGCTTTTGATGAATTCTCGTAAATTTTATCAGTTTTATGGGGTATCAGGTCGATGGGTGGAACGGAGCCCTTACTGCGTGAGTCCAACTCGCACTTGGCCGGTTTTTCGTGTAAAATGGAGTTTATATTCATCATCATCATCATTTCAGCCGAAAGACGTCCACTGCTGGACATAGGCCTCCCCCAAGCATCGCCACAACGATCGGTCCTGTGCCTTCCGAATCCAGCGGATTCCCGCGACCTTCACCAGGTCGTCGGTCCACCTTGTGGGGGGCCTACCCACGCTGCGCCTTCCAGTACGCGGTCGCCACTCCAGAACTTTACTGCCCCATCGGCCATACGTTCTGCGAGCAATGTGCCCCGCCCACTGCCACTTAAGTTTGGCAATTCTTCGGGCTATGTCGGTTACTTTCGTTCTCCTGCGAATCTCCTCATTTCTGATTCGATCACGCAGGGACACTCCGAGCATAGCCCTCTCCATTGCCCTTGGAGTGACTTTGAGCCTTCTTATCAGGCCCATTGTGAGCGACCACGTTTCAGTACCGTAAGTAATTACTGGCAACAGACACTGGTCAAAGACTTTCGTCTTGAGACACTGCGGTATTTTGGACGAGAAGATATTGCGTACGGAGTTTATATTATTACATATTTTATGTTTATGGTTCGAAATAAATGTTGATTATTATTAATTGGTTCCACGATCAAGTACGTTCCAACTCTGATTGGTTTCTTCCGTTTTCTATCTTATTAATCAAGTCCTATTTAAGGATCAAATAAATCCCCCACAAGTTGCTTCATTGACAATCTATTGTTAAGTACGTGAGTACTATATTAGCTGAGCTATTTATAGCTGAACGCTGGCATTTGACGCTAGTTTGTCGCACGCCAGATTAGATGTTATCGAAGTTACGATGCTGTTTGTAGTTTGTGCCAGGAGTGATCTGTCACGCTAGTTGTCACTTTCCACATGAATGTAGTGTTTACACTTTGTGAGGCTGTGTTACTATTGTTGTGGCATACGTATTGTGGTCGCTCACAATGGGCCTGATAAATAAAATAAATAAATATATATTCTTGAGATATTTTTACACAGCACCATCTAGTCCCAAACTAAGCAGAGCTTGTACAATGGGTACTAGACAATGGATATAATACATTTTTTTTTTTTTTTTGTAAATACATACTTATAATACATAAGAAACACCCAGACCAACACAAAAACTTATGTTCATCACACAAATATTTGTGTCCTGTGGTAATCGAACCCACGACCTCGTGATTAACAGTCCGACACTCGAACCACTAGACCACAGACGTCAAAGATAAGAAAGCTCAAAGTCATTCAAAGAGCAATTGAGTGAGAGAGTGTCCCTGCGTGATCGAATCAGGAATGAGAAGATTCACAGGAAAACGAAAGTAACCGACATAGCCCGAAGAATTGCCAAACTTAAGTGGCAGTGGGTGGGGCACATTGCTAGCAGAACGGATGGCGGATGGTGCAGTAAAGTTCTGGAGTGGCGACCGCGTACTGGAAGGCGCAGCGTGGGTAGGCCCCCCACAAGGTGGACCGACGACCTGGTGAAGGTCGCGGGATCCGCTGGATAAACTAGACCCAATTGTTGTCTGTTTCATAATAATAAATAAATAAAATAAATAAATAAAAATAAAGCGCAGGACCGGTCGTTGTGGCGATGCTTGGGGGAGGCCTATGTCCAGCAGTGGAAGTCTTTCGGCTGAAATGATGATGATGATGATGATTATTATCTTCCCCATTTCTTATGTATGGACGCCACCGCTAGAATACATAATTACGTTTTATTTATGCTTTAAAATTGAGATCTATATGTAAACTATTTTTAGGCATAATGTAACATGTATTTACAATAATAAAACAAAGTTTAACCCTAATTTGGTTTAACCGGATTAAATCGCATATATTATTTAAATTGGTTTTCCTGACGTTTCGAAAGCCAATAATATACCTACGCGATTTAATCCGGTTAAACTTTGTTTTATTGTAATGTGTAGTGATTGCGAAAATCTAAGAAATTATAACATGTATTTACGTTTATAACTGAAGAATTTATTAAGCTGTTAAGGATTAGGACAGACGGACAGACGAATGGACATGATAAAATTATAAGGGTTCCTTGTAGGAACTACGGAACCCTAAAAGCGCCATTTCTTTCAAATGTTTTTATTTCAAACTCTTGTTCATTGCTTTTGTCTGTGAGTTACCACTTACTGGAGCAATAAGACAAACAAATACAGCCTACGCAATATTAAGACGAAAAGGTCAAAGCTTTAGACAAGTATTTGTTCCAACTCAGTAGGTCCTAGATAATTTGGTTTTAAATAATCTGTTAACTTGACATCAAAGAGGCGATTTGTTATTATTTTAATAGCCAACTTCTGGCGGTATCGAAATGAGATCGTCTATTAATAATTATTATAGTAATTATTCCTAAGCTATTCAGTCATATTAGAATTTTGGTGGATAATTGAACACATCTGCTTTATCTAACCCAGGGGTGGGCAAACTTTTTTCATCAGGGGCCAAAAAAGTCCTAGGAAATCTTATGGGCCTACCCAGTTTATTTTTTGTAGTTTTCTTATAGTATTACTTACATAAATTCAGCTTTATTTAATAATTTCTTAGGTTTTCGATAATAAAACAAGTTTAACCGGATTAAATCGCGTATATGACTCAATTTGGTTTTCCAGACGTTTCGAAAGCTTCGCAACGTTCATGGTTGCAGGAAGACAAGGTGGTGGTAAGTGGTGCTTCTTCCTGCGACCACGAACGCAGCAAAGCTTTCGAAATGTCAGGATAACCAATTCAAATAATATATACGATGTAATCCGGTTTAACTTTTCACCGCCAATGACATGTATAGAAGACAAACGATTTTATGCCCTCGGTGCCACGCCTTGTAACTTATATATTTATATAATTTTGTACTAACTTCCATACAATATTTGTCTTCTATAGAAGACGTGGCGCTGAGGGCACGAAAACCTTTATGACGCCGGCGCGGTGGCGTTGATAAGGTTAAACTGGTTTTATCAGCTTTATTTGGTGTTAAAAAACTACTTTTTATGAAACGAGAGAAAATGCAGAACAGTGCACAAATGTATATACTTTAAAGCAACGGTTTTTTCATAGGAGAATTTTATAATCCGTATCAGCCTAAATATTTAATTATCTTTTTTGCAATTTACCAGCGCCACGTAACGGCTTTTATGATTATTAAAAGCCTGAAATTTTCCACGGTAGGACAAAAATCTCCCTACTTTTTCCACTTTTCCGTGTCTGTACAGGACAGTAGTAGTAGAGCTCCTTTGTGAAAGAGCTCGTCCGGGCAAGTACTACCACCGTATCTACTTCTCCGCCAAATAGTGATGCTTGCATTGCTGTGTTTCGGTCTGAAGGGTACGGGTGCCGGTGAAATTACAATCACATGAGACTGCCCATCTTCATGTCTCAGTTTGGCGAACCGACTTGCGGTACTATTTAGGTAACAGCCTAGGTGGTATTAAAGTTGTTATGGGCAAAGGTAACCGCTTAACATCAGGTGGGCCTTTAGATCGTTTCGCCATCCTAAATTATAAAAAATAAAAAAAACATTTTTTCAAGGAAGGAGTATTTAAATTTTGCGTAGTGATTCAGTATCTGGGGATCTACTCGCATTTGACGAACGACTAACGAAGTACGATCTTTCGTTCCGACTGATACTTACAGAATAAAGATAGACACAGATAGCAGATTTTGTAAGGAACTTTAAAATAATAATCCAACTTATGTACTTTACCCAAAATCATAGGCAAATAAATGATTTCTATTCTATTCTATTCACATAAAAAAGGCACAATAAATATAGACTGCGGTTCATAGTCACATGTAATTGACCGGAGATCAGAGAAACGAACGTCAAAACACAAGCATCGCAAGCGATAAGGGAACGATGGTAGACCGGCGCAGCAAATTGTGCGGTGAAGAGGACGCTCCCAAAACGTAAGTCCCACCCTCGCACTCCCCTTACACACCGCAACTGCGGGCCGCTCTCGTCAATTTTATGCGAGTTGCAATAGAACTCATTTTCGAGAAAATCATTCTCGCGTGTTTTACCACGGAAGTAAATGTCGTAAATCTCAAAACAGTTTTCTTTTTATTACAAGAATACTAAACAATCTACACAAATTTCTTCTAGCTAGTATTTAATAAACTTTATTATCTTCCTATTTGCATATATTTTATATAGCTAAGTTACATAATAAAGGAGAAATATTCGAAAAATCTCTAAAAAAGCATGAATTTCAAAAAATTTAAGTATCGAACAAAAATCAACTAATTATGTAAATGTCTAGTCAAACGATGGATAAAGGTTCAAAAAAACATGTATCTAAATTTGACATTCATGAAGCATGTGTTCGACTCAGCATATGTTTTCAAAAAGTCACCTCATTTTGGGAGCCTAGCCTGAATGGTACGATTAATCGAATATCGATAAACGCGAGTAGACCCCCTGATCCTTATCGCAACCACATTGTTAAAATTCACTTTAAAACAAAAATACTTCATACGGGAGACAAAATTTAGTAGCGAACGCCAAGCGTTTGTTTTAAAATGATTTTTATTAATGTGGTTACGATAAGGAATAGATACTTAAACAATATGCAAATTTTCCGCACTCCTTAACCTCTCTAAATGCCCCAAAACATTGAGTTTACCTTTGGTAAGACCTAATCTCATTCTAATTAAGTTTCGAGCTCATTTAAACTTAATGACTGCGTCGTTGGTCTAGTGGTTGCCAGCGCGACCGCTGAGCGTAAGTTTCTGGGTTCGATTCATGGGTCGGGCAAAGTGTTATTGGGTTTTTTCATTAGGAAATTCTCAGTAGCAGCCCGGAATCTGGATTTGTGCCCGGTTAATGGCAATAGGCTCGCCCCCTATTACATGGGACTTATAACATAACTGGCGAAATGTGGGTGTACTATTACACCTCTGCCTACCCCTTCGGGGAAATATAGGCGTGATGTTATGTTATGTTATGTTTAATTCAAATTCAAATGTTCTTTATTTCAAATAAACCTAACTACTGGCACTTTTGAAACGTCAGGCTTTAGTTGCACTTTTCTTAAATGCGGGTCCTATGGAGAAGAAACGGCAAGAAACTCCATACTCTTTTTATAAAATAGGTTATTGTATATTACATCAAATTCATTAAAATAATGTGATTATAATGTAGGTTAATTGTCAGAAATAAACAAGAGTTTAAAAGTGAGAATATTGCTTATAGAAATAAACCTCAAAAGAGTTGCCATAGTATGTATGTAGGATGTATTACCATGTTGACCCTCATAGATTTTTTTCGAGTTAAATAGTAATAATGAAAAAATTATTACAATCAACTTTAAATTTGATAAAACCAAACTTTTGTTATTTGGTTTTGTTCCTTCGGAGGACAAATTACAAAGGGTATGATGTCTGAAGGTGCACCTCTAGAGAGACCTCGGTTAGTGTCCCATTTCATTCTAGATAATAAAGCTTTAGAGATTTCGCTTGTTTGACCCATGTCTACCCTTAAGCCTGTGAAAAGTCCAGGTGGATCCTTAAGGAGGCTTTAAGCCCATAATTAATAATTTTAAATAGCAATACGCAATCCTAGAATAATTATTTTCTGATATAAAACCACGAACAATTAATTACTGTTTTTAAAAGCCTTTGATATTTTTAGTTAGAAAACCAATTTCGTTATTATTCTTTGTAAACATCTCTTATGTTTTGAAACATTTTAATTTTTATTTTGATTTAGTAATTAGAGTTAAACCAAACTTTAAGTACTTTTCTGCCCACGCGTGACCTTAAACTCTCCTGTCCTTTTGAAGGTAGGTGACCGGACGTTTACCTTTCTGTTTTAATGGCTAATAGCTAAGAAAACCAATCACAAAGAGATATTAGAGCAATATTTGGAAATCGATGTACTTTTTTTTTTATTAAAAAAAAACTTGAGGCTCCGCGGTCCACAGACCAGTACCCAACACACACGCAATGATGGCGGCGGTGTATTTTTAAGGTTTCGTACCCAAAGTTCTCCTTGTGTGTAGACCGCAAATCGGCAAACGCAACGTAGGGCGCCCCCCTACCAGGTGGACCGACGACCTGAAGAACGTGGCCGGGGGGACTGGATGCGGAAGGCAGAGGACCGAGTGTTGTGGCGCAACTTGTGTGAGGCCTATGTCCAGCAGTGGACTGCGGTAGGCTGAGTTAATAATAAATAAATATTTTGGAACATTTTACACAGAGCCATCTAGTCCCAAACTAAGCAGAGCTTGTACTATGGATATAATACTTATACTTTTTTTGTAAAAACATACTTATAATACATAAGAAACACCCAGGCCAACACAAACACATATGTTCATCACACAAATATTTGTCTCCTGTGGGAATCGAACCCACACCTCGTGATCGGCAGTCCGATACTCGAACCACTAGACCACAGATGAGTTGATTGTACCCAAACGGATTTTATTACTTTGCATAATATCTTTGATCAGTAAACCTCAAGGCGCTGCATAAACAAAGATTTGCATGAGAGCACAGTCTTACAATGTTGGCGGGGTACAGGGGGTGGATGGCGCGTTATGATTGGTCGACTCAAAAGTTCTGTGGTATGATTGGTGCCGCTCGCTGACGGAGTGACGTCCGCATTGGCGGCGGGGCGTTTGATATGCATTACTACTGCGTATGCTCTGTGACCGGGATGTCTGGCTAATCGGCGTCTAGAGGCTTACTTTTTTTTTCCGTGGGGTAATCCTCATGGACGCACTCCGCCCGAGTTAGGCGGAGCCAGTGTCGAGCTCTTACCCACCACGGTGTTCCTTCAACTACCTCAGCCGGGGGCGTGGGAACCCGTGAGTATTCACACAACCACCCCCGACAGGTCCCGGCTCCCCACAAGCAGGCGAGCCCCTTCTCCCCGTGCGGCCTAACGTTGCACCCGCCTAGGTGGCGCACACGGAACACCACACGCCACACCACCTCACGGGCCCAGGTCTGAGGTTCCATAACAGCTACCTTATCCATTGGTTCAATAATTAAATAAAACAAAATTAATTAATTATTATTAATTTAATTTAATTTAATTGGCTGATATATTTTTGCAAAAAAGTATGGGATCGATTCCTGGCCGAACCAGCAACTTTTTTTTCTCCAAAATCAAGCTCAAGATTCTTTTGATGACTTTTCTTTATACCTTATAGTTTCGGATTTGGGCCTCCAGGATTTTTTTCGAAAATCATCTTGAATTAAAAAAGATAACCCATCCCTTTGGAAGCATATTCCAAGTTTGGAGTTAATTCGTACTCAGTGTTTCAAATCTCAGTGTTGTTTGATTCCGTTGCTTGTAGTACGTGCCTTCTAGTTTCGAAACTTTTGTAAAAGACTTTGGTTAAAGTTTCCATTTTGAGATAAGGAATTGAAGTCTTAGATGGATAACGCACTGGGTAGCTAGTCCAGATCGACATTCGCAAATAGATGTAACTTGTAGCTCAATACATGTTTATGAAAACGCTGTTATAAGTTACACAACAAGTGGTTAAGTTCTGTAACAACCTACAGTAATATAGGAAACTTTTAAACCCCCAATTAATGTATGTGATATAAAAAAATTTTGCATATTAATAGTTAAGAAGACGCATGACACAGCTTCAGTCTGGTTTTAGGCATATTTACTTTTTTATCTGATTTTATAAACCCAGTGTGTGGCTACGTTTTTATAAAATCAAAAAGAAAAGAAACCTTGACTGTGGCGACTTTTCTACCTAGTGCGTCATTTGATTTAATTAGAGATAGGTTGTCTATCTTAATTAGAATTTAATTTAATTTCGATTACAATAGAGGTGCCAAATAATTTTCAAATTTAGTTAGGAGCCCCTTGAAAAGTTTCCCAATTTAGTTCAAAGTTGACAAAGCGTTAATATAAATAAGTATTAGGTACGTAAGTTTTGAAGAGCTTATTCGTCTGAAACTGTAAGGCGACGTTTAATAGGCAACAGCTGTTTTTTTTTTACGATTTCAGGATTGGTCCCATAGTAAAAGTTGTTCATAATGATTACAAAGTCTCACTTTTGTTAGAGGTTTTTAGTAATTTTAGTTTGATGTCTGTGGTCTAGTAGTTCAAGTGTCGGACTGCTGATTATGAGATCGTGGGTTCGATTCCCACAGGACACATATTTGTGTGATGAACATAAGTGTTTGTATTGGTCTAAGTGTTGCTTATGTATTATAAGTAAGTATTTACAATAAAAAAGTATTTATTGTATTATATCCATTGTCTAGTACCCATAGCACAAGCTCTGCTTAGTTTGGGACTAGATGGTGCTGTGTAAAAATGTCTCAAAAATATTTATTTATTTCATTACATATTACGCGGCAGGCCCAGACGGAGATGGCGGGATGAGCTGGACTCCTTCCAAAAGGACTGGACGCTTGTAGCAATAGACAGGAAGAAGTGGAAGGAGAGTAGGGAGGCCTTTGCCGTGCAGTGGGACACTTCAGGCTTATATAATAACAATAATTTCATTACACGTTGTTGTTGTTGTTTATTTATTAAATTAAAAAATAATAATAATTTATTAATTGTTCCGTGTGGACGTAAAGAATTGCACCACCCTATATCTTCTCATGGGTGTCGTAAAAGGCATCTAAGGGATTCACCAGAGGATGGGCAGCAGCGTTCTCTGAGTATTTAAACAACCAACTACGATCGCCAACCCGCCTGCCAAGCGTGGCGATTATGGCATATCCCCCCAAATTGCTTGGGGAGGCCTATGTCCAGCAGTGGACGTCTTTCGGCTGAAATGATGATGATGATGATGATGACACGTTGTATATCACGACATGCTATGCATTTTTTTCCACATTTTGTTTTCCTGTTCTATCTTTAAAAACCATAAATATGAGTACATGCAATCGTCAAACTTTGTATGATTGGAGTACATAATATGATATTATTTAATAATAAATAATAATAAAAAGGCAAACACAGACATGTGTGGCAGTACCTTCGTATAGAAAGAGATGCAATTATGAAAGATATCAACGAACACCTTTGGTGAACTCTGATAAATTAAATCAGTTACTACAGGCTAACAGGTTATCGCTTTGTAACCGACTTCAAAAAAAGGAGGAGGTTATGTATTCGACGGGTTTTTTTTGTCTCTATTATTTACCATCCATTCAATTTACGTCAGCGAAACTAATAAAATAAAAAAACAAAGAAAAAAAATCTGTTACCTACCTTTTCTATAAGATTAATACCTAAATAAAATATTTAATATCACAGATAAGCGAACACAAAATAATATGTAAGAAAGTACCTAATATAAAAAGTCCTCCACACGACACAAAGTTTAAAGTACTCGTAAAATATAACTCGAAACGCACAATGCAATTACCACTCAAACACTATAGTACAGGGTTTATTATTGTTTAGACAATAATGTTTTGTATGAAAACTTACTCGTTGAAAGAAACTCTTAAATATTAAATATTATTACCATCTAAGAAAAGCTCTAACAGTATTACAAGATTGGTACTCGAGTTATCCACAGGATTTTATCCGTTCTCATCATGTTTAAGATGTTTTATTAAATTGAAAAACTGCGTCTACAGTCGAGAGTACCTACCTAATCCATCATCAAGAGATCCTTGTGTTCTTGGAAAACTAAGCTGAAGTGTTTCAAATCATAATTTAGGCTTGCTACACGTCTGCGACTTTGACAAAGTAAGTTTTGTTGGCAGACGATCGTGTAACATAGGGCCAAGGCAGACTTGCTACTTTTAGCATCGGCGATAAACAATTTGGGAGAGGTCTATGTCGAGCAATGGACTGCAACAGGCCGAGTTGATGGTCAACAATTTAGTAGCTTTTCGGAAGCTCGATGCTGCGTTCAAACGCTTCAATCCGCACACATACAAACTCCAGTCGCGGCGATCATGTCGCTTTTTAAAAGCTCGATGCAGCGACTGAACGCTACACACCGCACACATTAGGATGCCATCGCAGCAACTTACAGCCAAAATTAATATCCAATCTATCCACGAATTGCCCTACTAGAGATAGGAACTTAACATAGGCTCCATACAAAATATGTCAAATTTCTATCTCCAGTAGGGTAAATCGTAGATAGATTGGATATTAATTTTGGCCGTTAGTGAGGCTTTGTAGAGATATGCTACTGAGCTCGCAATCTGGAGACTCGAAAACGTCCTAATTAGGACGTTTTTAGGCGTCGAGCGTGACCGGTGGCAAAAAAATACTAAATGGCCGTCATTTGTGTACAGAAACGCACCTTAATCAATCAAACATCTTACTCACTCGCACTTATATATCGCTCTCTTTCGTTTTACATGTATAACGCTCAAGTACTGCTCTGTATTCAATAAATACTTATAGAGAAATCCTGGTATTTATTTTAGATACAACAGTTTGGCGACGAGGATGGGAACCAATTAATTATTATTTTATTCCAATTATGACACGAAAGTAACTGGAAGTAATCAACTTACTTACTTTCTGTGCTGTCGCTGCGTTTTTTTTTTTTTTTTTTTTTTTAATAGTATAGGATGGCGAAACGAGCTAAAGGCCCACCTGATGTTAAGCGGTTACCTTTGCCCATGACAACTTCAATACCACCTAGGCTGTTGCCTAAATGGTACCGCAAGTCGGTTCGCCAAACTGAGACATGAAGATGGAAAGTCTCATGTGATTGTAATTTCACCGGCACCCGCACCCTTCAGACCGAAACACAGCAATGCAAGCATCACTATTTGGCGGAGAAGTAGGTACGGTGGTAGTACTTCCCCGGACGAGCTCTTTCACAAAGGAGCTCTACTACTACTAAATACAGCGTACAGAAATTTTTTTCGTTGGTTTTGTTAGGGTATGACATATCTATATTTTTGGATTTAGGCTTTAGCATCTGCGGAACACGGCTGCAATCGCTGAATTGTATGATTTAGATACCGCGATCGAACGCGATGCAGCATCGATGCAGTAGCATAGAATAGGTAATAATCCGAATATTGGGGTGCTGGCCAGAAAATGGCCAGAAAACCTTCACGTGTGTCTGACGGCTGCTTGTCTCTCTGGACACGTCTGGAGGGAACGGCAGTTGTTAGGCCAGTGCGTCCTGGGTACAGGCAATAGAATCCTTTCGAGGGATTTACCTTCGGAGGATCTTATTGCCTGTGGCGAAGATTCTGGTATGGGAGGGGCCCCATGTGGGCCAATGGGGAGTTGCTCCACGTGTCCCTCTGATGGCAGCAGAGGGCACAGTAGAGGAGCAGGGGCGGGCCCGGTGTGCATTCACCCTGCCACTGGGCAGGCAGCGGGGGGATTGTTCTTCCCTGGCCCCGTCGATCTCGTAACCCCAGGAGTGCCCGCTGAGTAGTGTTCTCGCGCCTCTTGGGACCGAGGGTCTTGGAGTTACCGCCCAGACCGCGAGGAAGAAAACTTCTATAAAAAATTACGGGAGGATGGGGCCCGCGAGCAGCAGACTCGGGGTAGTCTGCTGCCCGACCAGCAGCTAGCGTAGCTGGCACAGCTGGCGTATTTGGCGCAGCTGGCTTAGCTGGTAAAGGCCTTTGAGGTAAGTTAGCGTGCAGTGTTCCGTGTGCGCCGCCTAGAAGGGTGCGGCCAACGTTAGGCCGCACGGGGAGAAGGGGCTCGCCTGCTTGTGGCGGGCCGGGACCTGTCGGGGGTGGTTGTGTGAATAGTAACGGGTTCCCACGCCCCCGGCTAAAGTCGTTGAAGGAACATTGTGGTGGTTTTAGTCGGTAAGAGTCCGACACTGGCTCCGCCTCCTCATGGACGCACTCCACAGTGCGTCCGTGAGGATTTCCCCACGGAAAAAAAAGAAAAGGTAATAATCCGAGTATAGAAACGAATCTCTTTAGTACAGGTACTAAATGCCGCCTTAAAATACCTACTGTATGTTTCCCTCCAAAAAACAAAACCCGCGATTGGGTCGCACGACTCGCACGTCGTACGGCTGTCGCTCCATATGAAACCTGTGTTATACATAATGTTATTATACTGACCAGTATATACAAAGTCTTTCATCATCATCATCATCATTTCAGCCGAAAGACGTCCACTGCTGGACATAGGCCTCCCCCAAGCATCGCCACAACGACCGGTCCCGTGCCTTCCGCATCCAGCGGATTCCCGCGACCTTCACCAGGTCGTCGGTCCACCTTGTGGGGGGCCTACCCACGCTGCGCCTTCCAGTACGCGGTCGCCACTCCAGAACTTTACTGCCCCATCGGCCATCCGTTCTGCGAGCAATGTGCCCCGCCCACTGCCACTTAAGTTTGGCAATTCTTCGGGCTATGTCGGTTACTTTCATTACAAAGTCTTTGGTGTTATATAACTTATATCTAACTCGGTTTCATTAAACTGGGTGTTTTTATAAGCAATAATATACAAGGTGATTGCGTAGGCAGGCACCAAAGACTTTGTATATACTTTACGTCAGTATAATAACTTTATGGTAGGCACTTGATTTTGAAACAACAAAAAATGAGTGCCTTTAGAGAACAACTTGACTTTGACCGTGACTTTTCGAGTGTCTCTCAACACATTTGGTTAAACTTGTAATTTTTCAGGAGTCGTGTTTATGTATTTTGAGGTATTTGAGTTTCGTACCTAAAAAGGAAGTGAGTAAGCTTCTTATTAGCTTAGTTATTTATCACGAGGGACAGTATATGATGATCAAAAAAAAAAAATATGCAGTATCATAAAAAATACACTATGGAAGGTAGATGTATATTAAAATTTATGGGTTGTGTAATCCATGTAACTTTATATGTTTGAGTTTTCTTTAAAAAACGTATCTATATAATATAACTTAAGGCGCTACTAGTAAAATATTAATTTCTCGCTGAGTACATCGTTTATCGAAAATCCGATTTTAACTCGTAAACCTAAATGTTTGTCGAATGTTTGTGTGTTTGTTTGTTGAATGTTTGTCTGAATGTTTGTTTGTTTGTATTTTTTTTGTTTGTTTGTTTGTCTTTATCGTGTAAAAAATTAGGTTTTTTACCACAATAACCGAATTACCTAACTAAGAAACAAAGTCAAGTCGGCAAAAACTAGGGAAAGGAGTTAGTAGGTAATGTAAATATAATAGTGGATAACAAGAGTCAAATATGTATGTAAATTTTATTCACGTTGTTTAAGTATAATATAAGCTACAATTACTGGTAATTAAAGTGCCATTTTGGACCACAACAAAAACTCTTTTGTTTTATGTACTTAATTAGGTCAAAATATTCATTTTGCGGCTTCGACCAAAGAATACTAATTACGTACGATAACTTTACTGGCGTCATATATAATAAACTGACTGACTGCCTCGTTGGTCTAGTGGTTGCAAGCGCGACTCCCTATTACATGGGACTATAACATATTTGGCGAAATGTGGGTGTACTATTACACCTCTGCCACCCCTTCGTGGAAATACAAGTGTGATGTTATGTTATGTGTTAAGTTATATAATATAAAGAAATAATGAAGTACAAAATAAAAAACCCTACACGTAAAAGAAGTTCCAACATTTTTATTTATTTATTTGTTGTTTTTATTATATTCTTACTCTTATATACTTTTATTCTTCTTTTATATTCTTTTATTTCCATACATGGAGAAATTTACGTAGACAATTAGCTCTAGAATTGATGATCGTTGGGGTAGCCACCGGTCTTGAGTGGTCACCGCGAATCTGGAAACGTAGCGCGCCAGCCCGTGCCTGTAGGACGCCCCCCTCAGGCTAGGTGGAGTGACGATCTCTGCAATGTGGCTGGTAGAAGCTGAATGAGAGTGGCCGAGGATCGAGGTCAGTGGCGTGCTAAACGGCTAAACGTTGATGACGATAATAGTACATTACTGTCGAGGCCTGAAATGAAGCAATTTACGGCCGAGTAATATTGGAAGTACGAGGCGAAGCCGAGTACTTCTCAAGTGATTTTGAAAGGACGAGCAAGCCGAGTCCTTTTTAACTAAACCAGGCCGTTAATTGCTATTTCGGCCAAGACTTGTATAGTACTTTTCTCTCATTTGCGAGGAAACACAACACAAATTAATTCAACAGTATCTCATTTTCATTCACACCAATTCGCCCGCACGCGGATCTTGTTCTATTTTCAAAGATTTGAAAAAAAAAAAATGCGCATTCAGCCTGTATAATGATAAATATTTTGTACCTAAAAACACCTAATTTATATGTAAGTGTGTACTTAAAAACCTCGGTAGCATAATTTAAAAACATAAAAAGTGTCCAGCAATTTCTATTATTGTCCTGTTGGATATTACCGGCCTGCTATTTCGTTGCGTACGGAATAGAGCCGATTGTTGTATTTTTTTTTTTGAATAATGAACCAATTTCCGAGCAAGTGGGAGAAAAGAAAATTAATCTCGATTATTTATTCGTAGTGTGTTGTGTGTTGCTAGTAATTACGGTACTGAAACGTGGTCGCTCACAATGGGCCTCATAAGAAGGTTCAAAGTCACTCAAAGGGCAATGGAGAGGGCTATGCTCGGAGTGTCCCTGCGTGATCGAATCAGAAATGAGGAGATTCGCAGGAGAACGAAAGTAACCGACATAGCCCGAAGAATTGCCAAACTTAAGTGGCAGTGGGCGGGGCACATTGCTCGCAGAACGGATGGCCGATGGGGCAGTAAAGTTCTGGAGTGGCGACCGCGTACTGGAAGGCGCAGCGTGGGTAGGCCCCCCACAAGGTGGACCGACGACCTGGTGAAGGTCGCGGGAATCCGCTGGATGCGAAAGGCACAGGACCGGTCGTTGTGGCGATGCTTGGGGGAGGCCTGTGACCAGTAGTGGACGTCTTTCGGCTGAGATGATGATGAGATGATGATTTATTCGTAGGTATGGCATTCTTATTTATTTATTTAATTAATTCCTTTCACACTCTTACCCCCAGTTTCCGAAAGAACCCAAAAATTACCTAATCGACTGCCAAATCTCAGGTCAAGCGATGTGATTGGTTCTTAGTATTTTTGCGGATCAATCACAGGAGCTGACATTAGATTTGACAATAGATCAAATTGATCAGCCTTCCAGAAACTGTGGGTTAATATACCTACCGACTTGTTTTTTTTTAGTGGATATTATACTCACACCAAAAACAACACACACAAACACAAAGCAATCATACTTAATTTTTCTCATGTATCTGGTCTGCTCGACGTCCGTATGTCATTGCAGGGATCCAGCAGTACACCAGCCTCAGGTATAATACCTGGCACATGCCGAGATGGACACCAATTTGGTAGAATACTGAGACTCATATCACACTATTTATTTTCTTTTTACTTGTATGTCCTGTGTCTTGTTTTTGTACATAAATGTTTTATCTATCTATCATTATTTATGGGCTATGTACATGTGTAAATTATTATTAATTTATAATTATTAATTTCTTAAAAAAAGGGCCATGGAGCGTGCTATGCTCGGCATAAATCTTCTCGACCGAGTCCAAAACACCGAGATTCATCGTCGGACGAAAGTCTACGACGTCGGTGATAGGTCAATTAGTGAAGTGGAGTTGGGCAGGATATCTGGCTCGGCGTAGAGATGGCCGATGGAGTAAAGCTTTGACCAAGCTTGATACAAGGCTAGGATGATGATGATGATGAATATCTTAAAAAAATAGGTACATAAATAACATCACGCCTGTATTCTTAGACGGGTTAGCCAAAGGTATATAATACACCCACATTTCGCCATATATGTCTATTGGCATTAACCGGACACAAATGCAGACTCCGGGCTGCTACTGAGAAGTTCCTGATGAAAAAACCTAATAAAACTATGACCGACCCGGGAATCTAACCCAGGACCCCACGCGTACCAGTGGAGTGCGTTAGTCGTAAGCGTACCAGTGCGCTTACGACTTCAATACCAACGAGGCACTCGTCTAAACGATATCCTAATCAACAAATTGATCAAATTCAATTGCAAAAATGGCCAAAAAGTACGTGATTCGATTTTTGAACGAAACATTTCCCTAATCCCTTTAATTCCGTGACGGAACAAAAATCGTGACAAACTCATTATTTATTCAAAAAACCTTTTCCTTGTGATTTTTACATTAAATCATCACGGATCTATTTGTGTCTGTGTAGGGTTGTCACAATGATACAATATCAATATGAATTGTTACAATATGAGATACTAAAAATTATTAGTTTTTAAAGTAGGTAAGTGGGTTATCTCTTTTCTTAGAATAATTACGCATTTGCTTTATTATTCTGTGTCTTTTAATGTGTCGCAACTTCAACTCTGGGCTGCTGTAGGGTTTCCAAACAATAAACATTAAATTTAATACGAAGCTGTAATGATCCTAGTAATATTATAAATGAGAAAGTTTGTGAAGATGTTTGGATGTTTGTTACTAAATTACGATGTAAAAGTTGAATGTATTTGGATGAAATCTGGCATACAGATAGAATATGAATTTAACCACAATAACTAAATTGAGTCTGATAATTTTTTTTTGTTAAAATGTAACATGGTATAAAAACTATCCCAATCGATTCATCGGGATTCTGCACAAACTGGTTTCTCAAATTGTGTTAACAAAAAGTAATGTTGCATGTTCTGGAGTGGTAATTAATACGAGTTTTTTTAAGTGTTTGTATTGGTCTGGGTGTTTCTTATGTATTATAAGTATGTATTTACAAAAAAAAAAGTATATAAGTATTGTATCCATTGTCTAGTACCCATAGTACAAGCTCTGCTTAGTTTGGGACTAGATGGTGTGGTGTAAAATGTCCCAAAACTATGTATGTATGTATGTATTTATTGTAATTAAAACTATAGATTAATGGCCAAAATTAATATCCAATTATCTATCCACGATTTACCCAACTGGAGATAGAAATTTGACATATTTTGTATTGAGCTTATGTCAAATTCCTATCTCTAGTAGGGCAAATCGTAGATAGATCGGATATTAATTTTGGCGTTAAATCTATACAGATACAACCCGGATTAACATATAGGTTACTTTTCATCCCGGGAAGATGAACAGTTCCCGAGAGATACGCAATAAACGACAAATTAAATATTTTCAATAAAATAACCAATTTCTCTGCCAAACATTGGTAATCTTATTTTTATTAACACAAAAACAGAAAATAATAATTTTGTAATCACAGCTGACTTTCGAAAATTAGTTTCGTATTTTTTGGGACATCCCTTTGCTGTCAGAAACGACGCGACGTATACTTCAACAAGCCATGTCGTCAATACCAGTATTTACATTTTCTCACAGAGACTTATGGCACTGATTCCAGAAAATCCAGTATTCTGATAGAAAAAATAAATAGGTTAGACAGAAAAAATATTTGAGGATCCATTGTTTACGCTGTTATAAAGCACTGTTTATCAATACAAGGCCTAGTCAACTGGGAAATTAATACTTGGCAGAATTTTTGAATTGGTTTTGTAAGTTGGCCTGTGTAATTTAATTTGCCAGTTATTTTTTTATTTTTTTTTATTTTTTTATTATTAACGGGCTTGCGTTTGACCGCCACCTCACCTGATGTTAAGCGATGGTGCGGTCGACGATGGTACACGCTTGCCCAGCAAAAACCTATTCACTCGAGTCTTGAAGACCACCAGATTATATTTCTCGGGAAACACTGACGCCGGCAAGGAATTCCACTCTTTGGCGGTACGCATGATAAAGCTATTAGCAAACCGGTTCGTGCGTAAGGGTGGAATATCTACCATATAACGGTGGCGCATCGCCGTGCGTCTGGTCGTCCGATAATGGAAAGGGCTTGGGGGAATTAAATTGTGCAATTCCAACGCACACTCGCCGAAATGCATGCGTTATGTTTTCCCTAAGGTGTAGGTGTGTGTGTGGTTTGTGTAGTACCTTTATCTACACCATTTTTTTTCTGTATACCTATACAGTACCTGAGCAAGCGTCCACCATCGTTCACCGTACAATCACTTAGGCGAGCTAGCGGTTCATTTCAGAATAAAAATAATTATATTCGTACTTTGTTAAACTTATGTGTACTACTATGTTTCGTATAGTAAAAAATATAGACGAAGTGCAGCGAACAATCATAGTGAAGTCAACAAACCCGTGCTTCTCCGTGTACAAACCAGCGCTCGCGCACACACATACATAATAATTGTCATTAAGGTAAGTGCACCGGTAATGGACAGCGTACCAGTGATGAACATTTTTTGTTGCTTCTTAAAAAATAAGGATTTTACAACTCTTTTGTTCCCTGGCAATCCTTTATCACGGACAAAAGGGATTTAAGTGTCAAAATATTGACAGTCGATGTATGTCAATTGTACAGTTTCAAGATGGTGGAAACTTAAACAGTGCGTGTTCTCCGGTGATTGTTTTCTTAGTGAATTTGATAGCGAGGTAAGTAGCTGATAAGTGTTTTTGTCAAATGTATTAAAGTGATAATGAATATATAATAAGTTCGTGGCATAATTAAACTCTTTTTTAATCAAAGTAATGTGAAAATATTGTAAACAATAACGTGGTTTGCCTTTTTTTGCTATGTCCATAACTGGTACGTGTAATTTATGACATGTCGCAGTTATGGACATATTGTCGATTACTAGGGCAGTGTATTTTTTTAAAGATTTTAGTCGATTCTATGATTTAACGTGAGTTCTGTGAAATATCTTTTTACGATGACTTTATAATGTTGTTTACCAGTAATGGACAGACGTGTTCATTAATGGTGTGTCCATCACTGGTTCATTCCATTACTATAGGTACTACAAACAAGTTTTGCTTAAAGTCATGGCGCCCGTGAAAAAATACACACCATTTCAAATGCAAAATGCTTTAGAAGCAGTGAAAAAAGGAGAGAGCGTGAGTTCCGCAGCTAAAAACTATGGCGTACCACGAATAACCATACATAATAAGTGCACTGGTAAGAGTCAGCAGTATGTTCTATGGGCCCATCGTCAATATTGACGAAAGAAGAAGAAAACATTTTGGTAAAATGGTTATTCGCTATGTCGGTGGTTTGGTTACTTTAACCTCATTTCAAGGAAATACACTTATTTATAACAAAGATAACTTATGTATAAGTACATTGTGATTTATGGTGATTTACCTATTATAGATATACTTTATTTTATGTTCAGTAAAAAACGCTTTAAGAAGACGTAACAACAAATAAAATTTGTTTCTAACTACTTATAACAGTATTTTTATTTATTTGTGTATGTCAAGGGTCCATTACTAGGTGTCCAATACCGGACCACTGTCCATAACTAGGCGTCAATCATTGTTATATGACTTGTCCATTACTAGATCATTTAAAGCCAATTTTATTTCGTAATTTTATGTTCATAGAAGTAACTAAAATAAATGCAGTATATTCTTATTAGATGCTAAACATCCATAACCAACTTTATCTGCAGCCGTTGCAAGAATCGTATTGAAACTTTTTTTTTTGGAAATTTTAAACTTACTCCATCGACCTTAAACCGTCCATCACTGGTACACTTACCTTATATCTTCAGTGAATTTGTCCCACTCATTACCTTACATTGTTCTACAAGAGACAATTCTTACCAAATCATGCAACATACCTTTGTACTATACTGGGTGTAAGGGGAACGCTTCCGAAAACGAAGATAGGTGCAGTAGGTCTACTCGCGTTTTACGAACGACAAACGAAGTACGAACTTTCGTTCCGACTGATACTTACATAATAAAGATAGGCACATAAAAAAGGCACAATTAAGATAGACTACGGTTCATAGTCGTATACAATTTACCGGAGATGAGAAACACAAACGTCAAAACACGATCATCGCATGCGATAAGGGAACGATGGTTGACTGGAGTAGCAAATTGTGCGATGAATCGTACGATTTATCGAATATCGTCGAACGGGAGTAGACCCCCTGGTACGAAAACACGAAAAAAAACTACGATTCTTTTTTTTGTTTTTTTCTTATACATTTTTTTGCATTTTTCATACATAACCAGCTTTGGCCAGTTAAATAAAACTCATACATAAAGAAAAATGCAAAAAAAATATGAAAAAATCTAAAAATAGAATCGCATTTTTTTCGTGGTTTCGTATCAGTAATCACCAGCACTATCACCTATCTTCGTTTCGGAAGCGTTTCCCTGACACCCTGTATAACATAACATAACATCACGCCTATATTTCCCCGAAGGGGTAGGCAGAGGTGTAATAGTACACCCACATTTCGCCAGTTATGTTATACCTAGTCCCATGTAATAGGGGGCGAGCCTATTGCCATTGACCGGACACAAATCCAGACTCCGGGCTGCTTCTGAGAATTTCCTAATGAAAAAACCCAATAACCCTTTGCCCGACCCGGGAATCGAACCCAGGACCCCACGCTACGAACGAACGACGAACTGTATTTTTGACATCTCATTTTTATTATTGTTTTAATTTTCTACCTATTCCCATTTTTTTACCTATCATGACATTGTTAGCCTAATTTTATTACATTGACATTATATTCGATTTTCATATCTTTTTATACTTATTGTGTCCTTCTGCAATAGGTAATTTATTTTATATAATGTAGAACAAGAAGAATTGCATATTTTTGAAAGTGTCAATGTAACTTAGAATCAAAAGTATTTGTACGCCCCCAGTGGCAAAACATTGTAGCTGCTATAACTACTATTTAAACACCTTACATGCATGTGCTTTCGCATTGTATTGTATACTCATGTTTTAAGCAAATAAATTTTTCATTCATTCGTTCACGCTCAGCAGTCGCGCTTGCAACCACTAGACCAACGAGGCAGTCTACTACTGGAGTTGTATTATATAACATGAAAAAAGTATTTCCATGGAGTTTCTTGCCGGCTCTTCTCCATAACTAGATTCTTAACGTTTTGAAAGTGCAAATGCTTATTCGAAATAAAAACATTTAAATTTGACATGCACATCAAACCGTGCTCATTGCTCTCAGTACACATGTCACGGCATCGTCCAGTAAGCATTGCTAAAAACAAATATCTTTCATCTGCATGTGTGTGCGTAAGTGCTGTACCATTTTGCATTAAAATTTGAACTTAACTGCAGCATCACTGCAACTTGATCGGCGCGCCATGAAATTACGTGAGTTAGGGCCCTGAACTTTAACATAAAGGAACGCTTTTGGTCCTATGATACAAAAAGAAACTTCATTATTCCATTCGAAAAATGGTTGAAATAATACAAAGTACGTGCCTACCCATATGATATTCCGAGAGCAAACATTAATAATGTTACGTATGTATGTAAAGAGATTTAATATCTGAACACCCACCCACGTTGATAAGGCTGTTTAAACAAAAGAATATAAGATAAAAGAACGCTGTTATTTGTTTTTTTTTTCTCTAAATTTCAACGAATTAGTTTGCATAATGGGATGTTGTTTTTATAGTGAATGATAATTTTAGACTTTTTGTTATTACGAGAGGTCATCCAATGGTCGAAATTCTTTTAATTATTATTAAATTTTTAACCGACTTCAAAAAAGGAAGTGGTTCTCAATTCGATTGTATTTTTTTACATCAAAACTCTGTCATTTATGTACCGATTTGGATATATTTTATTTTATTTGAAAGGATATACTTCCAGATTGGTTCCATTTTTATCAAAACCCAGTTCTTATAACGGGGAACCCCATTTATCCTCCACTTATTTTACAAATCGGTGTCGGAGTTCCGAAATAACAAACATTAAAAAAAAAAAAAAAATATTAATAACTTCTTAGGTTTTCGCGATCACTACCACATTATAATAAAACAAAGTTTAACCGGATTAAATCACGTATATTATTTAAATTGGTTTTCCTGACGTTTCGAAAGCTTTGCAGCATTTCGTGGTTGCAGGTAGACTAAGATGACAATCGTCTTTACAGATATTATTATTATTTATTATTATTATTTTGCGAAATAAATTATTCTTATATAGTCTCAGAAAAATTGTAAAAACAATGATATTTGAGAAAATAATGTCATTGAGTTAAAATGATTAAAGTTCAAAGTTTCCCCTCTCGTCCTTAGCAAACACAACACACGTTGTTCATTATAAAACTGAGTCGAGCAGCAGGCCCGTAGTTCCATTAACTCAATTTGCAGTAACTTGATGAAGAAGGCACACTTATTGCTAATAATGCCATTAGGTACGTACATTACGGCTGTGCTGTGCACTCTTGTCTTGGCGACATTTTTAATTTGTTTTTGTAGTTCGTATTTTTAACTTTTTTTTGTTGGCATTAGGGTTTCTAATCAAGTATACAGTATGACTGGATGAACGATGGAAATATTCAAGAATATGGTATGTAGAATGCGCGTACCTACCAAAAGGAAATTTTACCTATGTTCTTGCAAATAAATATAACATTTATTCATCAAAATTCACAATCACTAATATCTTAAAAAAATATTTCCACTCAATAAATAAGTCAAGAGCCTTGTCAACAAAACAAGTCTTCGACATAAATCAGTCAATTATTTAAATTTCTTTGACAAAAACAAAACAATGCGACATTTGACTTGTAATTGAGTCCTTTGTCGTATAAAATACAAAGAAATGTCAGAAAGTGAAAAACTTTTCGCATGACTGTATTATACATCACTATTTAGTATAGTCACTCAGCTCAAATAGTGGGCTGTATACTCAAACGGCATGCAGGAATTTAATGTAGCTAATATAGGTGGACCGACGACCTGAAGAACGTGGCTGGGGGAAACTGGATGCGGAAGACAGAGGACCGAGTGTAGTGGCGCCACTTGAGAGAGGCCTATGTCCAGCAGTGGACTGCAATAGGCTTAGTTGAATATAAAGTGTTATTGGAATAACTGAAAATCTCTTAAGGGGTCATTGTACTCATCAGTATGACCAACTTTTATTGTGGCACCAACCCAAGTCACGAAAATAAAACAGCTATTCAATAACACGTTGTATAAAAATGGCAGAAAAAAAAGTGGTCGCAATTTCGGTTTCGTTTACGGCTGAAAGTAAAAATCCGTTTTCGGTCGGTCTGTTACAAAATGTTTTTTTTAAATTATTTTTTTTATAATATAGGATGGCGAAACGAGCTAAAGGCCCACCTAATGTTAAGCGGTTACCTTTGCCCATAGCAACCTCAATACCACCTAGGCTGTTGCCTATATGGTACCGCAAGTCGGTTCGCCAAACTGAGACATGAAGATAGAAAGTCTCATGTGATAGTAATTTCACCGGCACCCGTACCCTTCACTTTGGTTATTGGACCATCAGTCAACCAAAAGCAAAATGTGTCCTATCTACAAAATCAGTGGTTCTATAATAATGTATGTACTTAAAATTAAGCTCGTGGATAAAGGCTGCATCAATACAACTGCAGCCCATCACAGCGCAGTGCATCGCGTTCTATCAGGTGACATTGTAATGAATGAAATCGTATCGGAGATGACCACAGAAATAGATAGAATGGATAAGTGGGCAGGGCGCGCGTGCCAACATTATGCACCATAGTACAGTGCATTTCAAAGCCTTTCTCAGTACGCCTTATGACTTGTTTCTGTAAACACTGTAACAATAACAAAAAAAAAAACCGACTCAAAAACCTTAACTAAAAAGTAAAAAATAATCATTGTATGTATTATAAAATCTTAACAAAACCAAAATTTTGAAGGCGGCGCGTGATTGACCCTTTGCGTCATGTAATGTACAGTCCAGCGCAATATCTATAGTGAAAACAGGTTTATGTGAACGTACATGAAAATCACGTGCCGCCTTCAAAATTTTGGTTTTGTTAAGATTTTATAATACATACAATGATTATTTTTTACTTTTTAGTTAAGGTTTTTGAAGTCGGTTTTTTTTTTTGTTAAAAAGTTTTTATTTCATACTTTTTAGTTGAAAATTGCGAGGGTCAACCTGTTTATACTTATAACCAATTTAAGAATATTTTTTTATTAACCTTTGCTATCCCACTGCTGGGCAAAGGTCTCGCTCATGTTCTTCCAAACGTCCAATCACTATCGTGAAAAAAAAACACGCATATCGGCCAAGAATTCTCAGAAAAACGAACCAATGAGCAGATCATCTAGATAGGCGAAGCTAAAATAAACTGATTTATTGAAGCTGGTTAAAAAACTACTCAACCTAAGTCAATAAAATTTATATGGGACCACCGCGCGGACTTTCTCTACCAAATAAAAAAACAACCACGTAAATCGGCCCACAAATCTCGGAGTAATCGGTGTACATACATGAAAAAAAAACCCGCGGAATAGATAACCTCCTCCTTTTTTTGAAGTCGGTTAAAAACACGCAAAAATGCCTTATTGTGCTGTTTCTAACTGCAAAAACAATAGCTGTAAAGTACATTTGACTTAAAGTTAATTTAAAAAAATTAATGACGTCAATATGGCAGGCGCAGTTTGTTCGAAAAGTTGCCACGCATGAATCGCAAGTAAAATTGTGATTACAACCATTCTAGCTATTTCTGTGGAGATGACACTACGCGCGAGTCGCATGACTACGCACAGCGGAGAAAGAGAGATAGGGAGTGAGTTATACTTTTACCGACATCATTACTTGGTACAGCAGGAGTGTGCACTATTAATTTCTCATATTGTGATGTAGATGTGATGAGAGTTCGTATAAGTGTATGTAGTTTGCGCTTTTAACAATGGTACATAGCCTTTATAAACAAAACTACAAGGCAGCCATGTTATGTATGCCACTTCCAAGTATAGTTGGGAATATTAAGTGCAACAAAGTAAAACAGTCCCAGTCAATTTAACAATATGGTTCGTTCTCGCGTGCAGGTTATTGTGAAAAGCCGAGATAGTAACTCATGTGTAGGGTGACAACGCATTTAGTGTTTTTCGTTAGTGCCTGTACAGCTTGATAAAAGCCATTTCCATACCTTTCTGACTTGAGAGCGGGTTACTAGATTACAGACCTGCGAAATGTATTATGGGATGGAAATCCACAGAGCCAAGCCGTTTCACAATTTTTCTGATGAAAAACAAAACTAATTTTATGTATATCAAGAAATGTAAATGTAAGTGTATGCATTAAAATCACTTCAATATATCATTATCCTTTAAAACATACAATTTTCAATTTCGTACTGTAATTAGAATAATAAAAACAAATTCATTTATTTCAGAAAAAAATATTCTATAGGTACAAATATTTATAAATAATATAAAACGAAAAATTCTTTAAAAATCGGCATTGTTTCGGTTTTTTTTCGATCGTTCAAAGTAAAATGTATCGTGTTTATCACTAAAACAAGAATATATCTGTGACATATTTTTTTTCTGGGTTTAAATATCACAATTTGACTATTTTAAAACGAATTTTGCAAGACATAAAATGGGATAATGGGCCGTTAAAGATTTTTATGGTCTATTAGTCCATTTTGTCATTGCTTCCTGTCACCAGAGAAGATGTCAAATATGTGCCTGACACAAACAAACGTCATCTAGCTATGTTAGAACACTTTTCAACAGTATTTTTGTTTACTGTTTTTCTTATAACTCCATATTCCTAAAATTTTTAGAATAATATGGAAATGATTTTATAGTTTAACTCAAAATAATTTTCATAAATCATTTGCTTCAGCTCACTCCAATAGGTTAACCCCGAATGTCGAATTTCTGACAGTGCCAATACACTAAGCCCTGATATATGGCTGAGATTAGTAGAATTCAGTGTCCCAAATCAGTGATTGGCATTCAACAAGGGAAACTACTCAGTTTGACTGATCTTTACTCTAATACGTAGTACATTTAGATTTGTTAGTATTGATTAATATTCGTCCTTATAAAGGAGGTAACATACGTTATACCCTGAAAGGTCAAACCGAAGCACTTTATTATGGTTAAATCAAATTAGTTTGCGAAACTTTACAGACAATCTCAACTTATCATCGATATCTCATGATAATAAAACAAGAAAAAATATGGTTTTCTAAACTCATCATTTTCAGTCAGCTGATCAAGGGGTAGGGCAGCGTAGGGCGCCCCCCTGCCAGGTGGACCGACGACCTAAAGAACGTGGCTGGGGGGGACTGGATGCGGAAGGCAGAGGACCGAGCGTTGTGGCGCAACTTGGGAGAGGCCTATGTCCAGCAGTGGACTGCGATAGGCTGAGTTGATGATCAAGGGGTCAACAGCCACGCGATGTGCAATATGCTTACTCTGTATTCTTAAGGTTCAATTTCAATGTTTTTTATTTCAAATAAACCTAATTACAGGCACTTTTTAAAGTTTAGGCTCTAGTTGCACGGTTCCAAATTGTGGGTCCTATGGAGAAGAACCGGCAAGAAACTCCATGGATATACTCTTTTTAAAATAGGTTGTTGTTTATTACATCTAATTTATTCAAATAATGTGAGTATAATGTAGGTTAATGTCAGAAATAAACAAGAGTTTAAAAGTGAGTATATTGCCTTTAGAAATAAAATAAGTATATAGTCTGTCCTAATCCTTTACAGCTTAATAACTTCTACAATTATAAACATAAGTAAATGAAATTTTGACAAAAAATGGTCTAGATATAGATCTCAATTTTAAAAGAATAAAAAAATCTTGATAACGTATTTTAGGGGTGGCGCCCATACATGTGAAATGGGGATGACATTTTTTTTTTCGCTGCACCCCCCTCGTGGTGTGGGTTATTGTTGAATAGGTCTACTAAAATGAAGGTAATGTTTCATACACAACTTTTTTATCAGGTATACCATCTGCGAAATACAGTTCGCCAAAGTGGCTTCCAATGTGTCCCCCCCTGCCATTTCTAAACTATGCAACGTAGAAACTTATAGTCTTCAACATTGATAGACCTTTATAAAAACTCTCTTTTAAAATTATTTCGAGTATAATGTGATTATACATATTTGAGTTATAGTGAGAAAACTGAAAAATACATAAGACGTCCTAGTTCATAGGTCATTGACCTTAGAGAAAAATGATCCTAGCAAATAATGCTCCTTTAGTTACTTTCTATTTAAAAAATCACAAAAAGAAACTTTGTGTTATATTGATATGACACACTTCTTAAATTTAGCTTCATAAATTTAGCTCTAGGTGGCGCTGTTTGCAAAAACTAAAATAGCAATGATTAATATTCGATTTTATTCGTTTGTAATTAGATATACTTAAGGAACCCTATAATACTGAGCATGGCCCGACATGCTCTTGGCGGGTTTTTATTTGTTTTTCTTATTCTTGTATACATTGAGTAATTTTTCTGACCAATCAATAGCATAAACCGGTTATTTTTGAAGAACTGCTTATCATCATCATTTCAGCCGAAAGACGTCCACTGCTGGACATCAGCCTCCCCCAAGTAGCTTGGGGGATATGCCATAATCACCACGCTTGGCAGGCGGGTAAGAACCGCTTAAACGGTTATTTTTTATAGAATATCTTTTTAATTTTATATTTACAGCCACCCTACACATGAAACAGTTTTACGCTGTCATTGTCTGTCATTCCATTACACTCGTAACGTCGGACTTTTGAAGTCCCGACTCTATAGTATCTTTCTGCTAGTATTTCACTGATAATGACACATTTTTATCATGTTTATTCTGTATTTTATAATGTAAAACATCACTGTGGTGTTCCACAAAGGGGTAGCCAGAATTATACTATGTGTAGGTAGTATTAAGTTATGTGGAAAAAAGGCAATGTGACGTTGATCGCGGTTGACGCAATATTATACCTACAAATTTTATGTGACAAGTTTCATAGAATAATAGCAATGTGACGATGACCCAACATTATACTATTTTTATGTGACAAATTTTATAGAATAATAGCAATGTGACGATGACCCAGCATTATACTATTTTTATGTGACAAATACAGAATAATAGCCATGTGTCGCTGACCCAATATTATAGGATTTTTATGTGACAAGTTTCATAGAATAATAGTAATGTGACGCTGACCTAATATTATACAATTTTTATGTGACGAGTTTCATAGAATAATAGCAATGTGACGCTGACCCAATACTAATACGATTTTTATGTGACAAGTTTTATGGAATAGAAGAAAAGTGACGCAAACCCAACATTATGCTACTATTATGTAACAAGTTTTATGGGACGAAAGCAACGTGACGCTGACCCAATATTACACTATTTTCATGTGTCAAGTTTCATCCGCATTTTTGTATTCAATCCGATCCGTGAGATCCGTCCGATGCGTACGATACCGTTTGGTACTAGCTACCCTATTATAAAATCATAACACACTTCCAACAAACCCCGCTTGATAATCATAAAGACAATATCCCAAGCCACTTCCTGAACCGCCACACCTTCTTTAAACAGCACATAATCCATCTTAAAATACTGGCAAAGTCAACATCGTGGGCAAACAATGACGTCACACACTAAGGAAATTTGCGCACAGTATCAACATGTGATCTATATTGAGAATGGTTTTTAATGTGTGCAAATTGGGCGTGTAATTAGGTTCTACTGAATACACAGATAGAAAAAGAAAAAATAAACAAAATGAAAAACATAAAGAAGATACAAAAAAAACACACACAAAAAAAACAACAACAATAGTACATTACTGTCGAGGCCTGAAATGAAGAAATTTACGTCCGAGTAATATTGGAAGTACGAGGCGAAGCCGAGTACTTTCCAAGTGATTTTGAAAGGACGAGGTGCAAGCCGAGTCCTTTTTAACTAAACGAGGCCGTTAATTGCTTTTTCGGCCAAGACTTGTATAGTACTTTTCTCTCATTTGCGAGTAAACACAACACAAATTAATTCAACAGTATCTCATTTTCATTCACACCTATTCGCCCGCGCGCGGATCTTGTTCTATTTTCAAAATTTTGAAAAAACAAAATGCGCATTCAGCCTGTATAATGATAAATATTTTGTACCTAAAAACACCTAATTTATGTAAGTGTGTACTTAAAAACCTCAGTAGCATAGTTTAAAAAATAAAAAGTGTCCAGCAATTTTTATTAATGTCCTGTTGGATATTACCGGCCTGTTATTTCGTTGCGAAACGTAGTGGTTATATTCTCTTTGCGTACGGAAAAGAGCCGATTGTTGTATTCTTTTTTTTGAATAATGAACCAATTTCCGAGCAAGTGGGAGAATTTTTTTTTTATCGTAATATTATAAATGAGAAAGTAGCAGGGGGGGACTGGATTCGGAAGGCAGAGGATCGAGTGTTGTGGCGCAATTTGGGAGAGGCCTATGTCTGATAGGCTGATTGATTAATTGATTATAAATGTGAAAGTTTGTGAGGATTTCACCAATTGTGATTGTGCGGGTAGTCAGAAGCCCAAAAGTATGATAACTGATCAAACCTTAATATGTCGGTATCGCCTATCTACTTGATAGCGGGGGTCTGATTGATGTCGGAGTGACCAATATAGCTTGTAGGATCAGTAAGCTGAAGTGGCAGTGGGATGGGCATGTCTGTCGAACTGCTGGCCGTTGGAGCAGACGAGTCCTTGAGTGAAGACCGCGAATGGGCAAACGTGGCGTAGGGCGCCCCCCAGCCAGGTGGACTGACGACTTGAAGAAGGTAGCTGGGGAGACTGGATAAGGGCAGAGGAGTGAGAGTTGTGGCGTAACTTGGGATAGCATTATGTCCAGCTGAAGATTGTGATAGGCTGAGTTGATGATGGGGGTCAGTTCCTGTGAAATACAGATGTTCAGCCGCATTTAGTAAGACTGGAAGCTGACTTAACATAATTGGGAACTAACCTTTTCCTTGTGATGAAGAAGGCATATCAATAGTAATAATTTGTTATGTAGGTAGTCTTAACCGCTGCGGCCGCGAGCTCTTGCGGCACAGACTCCGTGGGGTCCGGCTAATTTCGAGTAATCGAATTAGAACCTTAAATATATTATAAGATAGAGTTTATTTTCGCCTGGGGACGGCGTGCACCGGAGGCTACGCCGGTGCTCAAAGGAGGTCGCATTTATGGACACGAGTGGGTACCGTGAAAAGGTAGAGGTTAAATATCTGTTACAAAGCGCAATGACTGTTGTACTTTCATCGGTGATTATACCTAGTTAAAAAGAAAGAAAAAATAAAAAATATTTATTTGCGTGAAAAGTGACGCACAAAATTGCCAAAAAATTAAAGAACAGAAAAAATAAAGGTACAAAGTCAAGAAGTGTCGTAACATACACGCAACGGCCATCGCTCAGCATATTGCTGTGCCTCATGCACGGAGCAGAGCCACAGCGCTAGTTGAGCAAAGACGTGTTTTACTGGACCTCATATTTAACAGTTAGGAGAAAGAAAAACCCTTGTGTAATCTCTTTCTCACGTGGTGATTATAAAAATTACAATCACCACGCAAGAAAGAGAGGTTACTTTTGTCTCTCTCTTTTTCTTCACTCGCTATTACAGCACAGTTTCATATGTATGCTTACAGCTGGTCGTATACGCGGTGGCTCAAGTTTTCCGCTCCCATATTTCTCCAGAGTAAACAGATTCCCAAGTTACATTATTCTAACTTAACCTAATTTATATTCATATAACTCTTTTGATCGCTTCCTATACGAGGCCAAAGTTTACAACTTAGGTTCAGTTGCAGTTCAAGCTTACGAATTTGAAGTTTTTGTTAAGTCGGAACTCGTGGTATGAGGAAAACTTGTGGAAATATTGCCTCAGGACTTTGGAATAACTTAGCAGTATATTTTCCCGATTGGCCTGGTCTTGACATTTCACAGAGTGCCAGCCAAATCTAATGAATTATAGACGATGGTATATTATTCATAAGATTAACATATTATATGATGAATACTAAAAAAAGTGTATTTATTTTATGGAATTTCCATGCAAGGCCTCGTCCTAATACATCGCAAGATCGCGCAAATTTTGAAAGTGCGAACCCGCGTTCGAATATACAGGTATGTCGAATTTTCTATTTCCCAGCTATATCGGAGTCAGCTTCCAGTCTTACCAGTTGCATTTGAATCAGTATTTTACATGGAGCGACTACCACCAGACCCCCGCAACCCAGTCACCGGGTAATATTGACATCCTAAGTTAACTGCCTCGTTGGTCTAGTGGTTGCAAGCGCGACTGCTGAGCGTGAGGTCCTGGGTTCGATTCCCGGGTCGGGCAAAGTGTTATTGAGTTTTTTCATTAGGAAATTCTCAGTAGCAGCCCGGAGTCTGGATTTGTGCCCGGTTAATGGCAATAGGCTCGCCCCCTATTACATGGGACTTACAACATAACTGGTGAAATGTGGGTGTACTATACACCTCTGCCTACCCCTTCGGGGAAATACAGGCGTGATGTTATGTTATGTTATGTGTTAAGTTTACACCTGTTGTCAGACTTTCGAGCTTCTAGCTACCCGTAACGACTGCCATTGGTTTTCGTATGGCAATTGAGACCGACAGCTTATGGTGCTCTCAGAGGCACGGAGAGGTCTCGATGTGTAATGAAACGGTAACGGGTCACTCATCCAAAGTTTGACCATGGCTAGAACAGCCACATTTTGCTCAAAGTTATTGCTTAACTTCAAGCTATTCTCATATAGTGGGCTCAGGTTTCTTACACTTGCCCTAATTGACATTCGTGTATTGCAAACCGCAAATAAAGTGATAGATTACCATGTGCGTGATCAAACATACTTATGTCTAATAGGTGATCTGTGACCTAACCGATATTCGCGCGATCATCGTGTATCTGATTTCTCGATGCAATATACAATACAGTTATATTGCATATTGCATCGAGAAATCAGATTACACAGATTACACAGTTTGGCGGGTTTAAACAAGTATACAAATGTTTTGGTACTTATTAAATGATTATTTTATGACGAGTGACGCGATACGACGACATGACCATCCTATTATGATACTCAATCTTCTTTATCGCCCGAAGGTGCAATGATCGGATCACGTATTCGCACGATAGTGGCGTATTCGCGTTGTATTGGGACGACGCCTTACAAAAAAAGTCTTTTATCGTCTGAAACTGGTTATTAATGAAACCTTTATACTTTTCGCTGCATAATACAGGCTTACTTAATAACGGAATGTTTGTTCAAAATAATATGAAAATTGTTTTCACAGTCAAGCCATGAAAGTGTAGACCAATTTTCTCATTTCTAATTTTAGTTAACAAGGTTCAAACTCCTTGATTAGCCTCCAGTATCGCACTTCCTTGTTTGCAAACATGGGAATATATTGACGTAACTTTCTTAACAAGAACGTACCGAAGTCTCTAGAGTACATTCCAGAGTGGTCTACTAAAGCTGCATCCCTACTATGCCAATCGGAAATCAACCGACAAAGCCGAACGATTTGAGACCTGCTACACGGGCGGTATACCAATTGAAAACTGACTGTTGCTGATGTTTTCAGGGTGTCCGTGTAAAATTAATTGCCAACTCGAATTTTGTGAGCATTATATTATACTAGTCGATCAGATTTACATGTATTTTGGATACGAAGACACGACACTTTTGCCGGTTGACACATCCCCCTAACAGCATAAGGCCTTCCTAGTTAGGTAGCGCACTATATTACATCGCATTTGGCAGTCAGATGCATATAAAAGCAGTGTTTTATAGTTCACGTACCCTGACACAGACTACGTTGATGACTATTTAAAAGATGGTGAAATAATTATCATGGGTTGGCATCAAGGCTTTTCTTAAAACAAACAATACAAGCGTCTTGCACAGTGGTACTAAATACACTGCTCATGTATGTAAGCAGTATCGAAAAGCAAATCCTTTATTATTATAGCGACTAGATTCACCACGCACCACGCCACGCCACGTGGCTTGGTAAGTAAACTACCGATCAGCATAGTGAGGATCCACCTTTACAATTATCAATCTATCAAATACTAGTACAAGCGAAAGTGAGTTTCTTCAACATCATCAATCGCTTCGTACAAAACTTTCCGGGAAACTTATACCATTAATATATTAGTTTTAGACATATTGAGGTCTCTAAAATTATTTTAGTGGCCTAAAAAGAAACTTATTGTGTTACTCGTAGGTCTAGAGTGGTCCTTGATAAAAAATTGTCATTTAGACGATTCATAAACAGTTATATAACGACTGAAATCATCCAATACAACGGAATACCATAATATTACGAATACTATAAACTAAGAATGAATACCTACCTGAGTTTGTTAAGGGTTGGAGATGTCTAAGTTCAACTTCCATTGGCCTTCATCATCATCATCATCATTTCAGCCGAAAGACGTCCACTGCTGGACATAGGCCTCCCCAAGCAGTTATAGCAAGAATATGCCATAATCGCCCCGCTTGGCAGGCGAGTTGGCGATCGCAATTGGTTGGTTAAATACTCAGAGAACGCTGCTGCCCATCCTCTGGTGAATCCCTTAGTCGCCTTTTTGACACCCATATGAAGAAATAGGGTGGTGCAATATCTTACGTCCGGCACCACACTGAACTTCACCATTGGCCTTCGTGAAACTAAAACTTGCCAAAGAATTGAATAAATGAATCAGTTTTACGTTAGTTATTAAACTACTATTCGACTAACGTAACTAAAAAACTGTCAAAGGGCGAAATGTATGGTACTGGAACGTAGGCGCGGTAAGCGGGGGGGTAAACGAAATAATAATAATAATTAGCTGTCTAGTTGTCTTGAGTGACTAGTATATAGTGAGGAGCCCGATAACATACATACATACATACATAT
Source organism: Asteroscopus sphinx (assembly GCA_949699075.1). Classification (NCBI taxonomy): domain Eukaryota; kingdom Metazoa; phylum Arthropoda; class Insecta; order Lepidoptera; family Noctuidae; genus Asteroscopus; species Asteroscopus sphinx. Next base: position 28,487,931 of record OX453010.1, on the reverse strand, counting down.
TATCACGCCTGTTTCCCATTGGGGTAGGCAGAGACTATGGATTTCCACCTGCTACGATCCTGACACACCTCTTTCGCTTCATTTACGTCCATTAACCTCGTCATGCATGCTCGTCGGGTTAGAGAACTCTTAACCTGGCATTTTTTGAGAACAGAATGGAAATAAAACTTAGTACATCTTTTTGCCAAGGTAGATTCTGAGGGTGATACATGAATGCACTGAAACCTTACTATGAATAATGAAAGAGGGTTTTTTTAAGTAAAACTTCAAAAAACTTATTTAGGCACGCTTGACTGGGTAAGCTGGTGAATGCGTTACGAGTTGTGAGGCGAATGAAGGGGGTAGTGCGGGACGCGGGGAACAAGGCGTGCGCGACAGCCGGCCACGACACACCGCCGGCAGATGAACACGCGCCACGCCGCCATTCCTTTGTTCTCATTGAAATAGTATTGAGACAGATATAAGTTAGTGAAATTTTACTTCAGTCGTGTGGTCTAAAGCACACTCGTTTTTTTTGTTCGTAAAAAACTTTGTATTAGCCCATCCATCCCGGTCACGGCTCGCCACTAATAAGCTAGCCCCTTCCACCGATGCGGCATACACATCGGCCGCACCCTCCACTTAATTTGTGCGCGCGGGACACAACGCCTTGGTCTTGACTTGACACTACTTCTAGGGTGGCTGGAGGTCAATACCACACTAGGCACTCTTAACTGCGGGAAGCTGCATACTTTGAGTTGAAAATATCTCTCTCTCGTCACAGAATATTCCTAAAACTCATATTCCAGTCTAGATTGAAAACCATGCGAACTATGTACCAAATTACTGGGGCAATGCGGCCTTCCCTGAGCTTCAAATAATATAAATACCTAGGTGAAACATTGAAGGTACTTTCAAAAGTATTTACTCGCATTTCAGGAGTTGTATAACTATGTAAAAGGGTAAATGTAACTGAAATGTGGTATTGGTATAGTAGATGTTTTTTTACCCGACTGCGCGACAGCAAAGACAGGGTTATGTTTTTTGTATGTATCTATATATGTATGTATGTGGGATTCTTTATACCCTCGAAGCATCTCAATGGCTGGATGAATTTTAATGAGTGAGGTGTTTATCGATTCGGCTAAATTGTGCGATGGTTATAAGCTAGGTTTTGTTTTTTTAAACCAAAATGGCGGCCATGAAATGCTAAATGGCGGTAGAGACAAAAAATAAATTTCGCGTACCATACTATGTGGGGTATCACAGAATAGGTCTTTTAAAATCAATATGATGTTTCTTTGATCATTTTACAAGCAAACAATTTCTATTATTTACCAAATATTATAAATGAAATTAAGAAAACATTTAAGAAAGACAATAATCTAAAACTTATTTGTTTCTGTTTTTCGAACAAGCTTTTAGTTTTTTATTGAAAATATATATTGTTAATTTTCATTCGAGTTTAGCGGCGCACCCGACGTCTCCGCCCGTTGCCTCTCTTTCAGTTCTGTACAAAACGACAGTGACCGCAGAGGTCTGATTTTTTAGGTGTTGTCAGCGTCTTAATACCGGAACGCGTGTCGCCAGTTTGCTGCCGCAAACACACAAATACACAATCACGCAATTTTAGTAACTCTGCGTCCAAAACAGCACTGATGATCAAGCAAATGGTTCACGCGATGATGTAGGACTAGTGGTGTTTGGTGGTGGTGGTGGAGTGGAAATGGAGTCGAATAGATTGAAAGTAAATTTTCGTTCTCATAAAGTCACGTTAGAGATATGTCTCTACGCCTAGCGCTCGTAATACAGAGTGGTTCATAGCAGTTGGCATATATAGATAGATAGGAGATAGATAGAGTATACTTTATTGTTTACACACCATAAAAAAAACCCGGCCAAGTGCGAGTCGGACTCGCGCAGTAAGGGTTCCGTACCTCTCAACGACCTGATATCATAAAAACTGATTTAATTTACGAGAGTTTATCAAAAGACAACGCACAGTGCGCGAAATATGAATTTTTGCATGTCTTTCTTACGCAGGTACCACCACATATGTCGATGTTTGTCTTATTTTTAGTATTTGTTGCTAAACTACATAATATGCACTATAATATGACAAAGTTTGACGCTGGTATTAATTACCGTTTTGAAGATAGAGAGGAATAAAAATTTTGAAAAAAAATCATGTTTTTTGAGGTTTCTTGTATGGGGACCCCCTTTGGTTTTAGACTTTTTTTTGTTTTTGTCGTGATACACCACATAGCAACACAATTTCTGAGAAAATTTCAATCGGTTATCTATTACCGTTCAAAAGATACAGCCCTGTGACAGACAGACGGACGGACGGACGGACGAACGGACGGACAGCGTAGCGAGAGTAATAGGGTCCCGTTTGGCACCCTTCGGGTACGGAACCCTAAAAAGTAACACAATTGGCATAACTGGCGACATTTTTCGTACATAATTAAATTTGGAGATTATCTCGATTTAGATATTAGACAGGGCCCCAATTCTCGCGTTATAGAGATATTTATCTCTATAACGCGAGAATTGGGGCCCTGTGCGAGATACGTCCTGCACGCGGTGATAAGTTCACGCAGATTTAACACTTCTATTACCTTATTATTTAGATTTCTGTGGTCGCTCCCTTAGAGTAAAAGTTGATCGTTATGATGAATGCATTCATCCTATAAAAGGTTCTAATAACGTGATGTATAGCTACCTATTCCTGAATCATCCCTTTGAAATACATAACAGACAAATAAATTATACCTTTAAATTCAGCCCATTAGTAATACAACATACAAAGTTGTTTGTTTTCCAACACACACTTACATGAGAAACAAATCCCAGTGGCGCGTAGCTAATGGGAAAAACGTAAATATTTTATTCCCATTCGGTACGCAAAATTAGAACGCCTAAATACGCACAGAAAAAAGTTTTGATGTGAAAACAGTCGAATGTTGTTTTTGAAGCAGAAAATTTAACAATTTATGTGTACGACGCGGCATTGTCAATTTGATTTGCTGTGTGAACAGAAATCTATTACAAATTCAAAAAGTTACTGACACAGTTGAAAAACATCTCACCTAGATTTTGTTACTTTTGTTTTTTTTTCTGTTTTAACTATAATCAGCCAAAGCCAAAATTATTTTGCCGTGTTATGTAATCAGACTAACAAGATTGTATTCTATCCTACAAGTTACCAAGAATTGAGTATTGCTTACAGATTGCTTCCTACTATCACACCTCTGCAGATTACCAAGATGAAGATTTCATGTTATTATTAGTACCTTTTGCTCGAATCCACGTGTAAAGTCTTAAAAGATTGAGCTATAATTATAGTAAGCTCAATAATATTTATTTATATAGTTTTTTTTTTTAATCCGTGATTTCAAGATGAGAAATACTTAAGATAATTTTAGAGTGATGACAAAATTGTTTAGAACTGGGTTCCAAACAGGTGGTAAATTATCTAGTCCCAAACAGCACGCAACACTGTAAAAGGTAATGAAATTTTGAGTGATTACTACGTGTATCGAAACGATTTTAATTACTAAAAATTGTACGGTAGATTAAAATATTTTTTAACCAATCTGTAAAAACGCTTGTCATCTTAGTCTTCCTGCGACCACAAACGCTGCAAAGCTTTCGAAACGTCAGGACAACCGATATAAATCATATACGCGATGATTTCCAGTTAAACTCGTTTTATTATAATGTGTAGTGATCGCGAAAACCTAAGAAATTATTATCATAAAATTAAACAGCTGTTTAGTTATAATATAATCTGAAATTAAAAAAATACCTAAAATAAAAAAATGTTATGTTTAAAAGATACGAGGTACATTCACAATTCATAAAAACAACATTTGGTTACTATTAGATTAAATTATATATAATATAGGTTTGTCATTAGATGGTTTATGACCAGCAGTAGGCGTTACTAATACCTGATATGAAATGGAAGTCTAATAACATTATCTTCACAACTAATAAACACTATCACATCAAATAATTTCCCAATGCTTCATCCGATAAGTACCCACTCAATAGGAATAAAGTAATATCATATAATAAGACATTATTCCCATTAACTACGACAATTTGTTGGAGTCCTTATAATAACATTGTAAGGGAAAATATAATATTATAACATATTTAGATGTACATGAAATAATGTCTTCAACTATTAGAAGATAGTTCATATTTTATTAAGATTAATTTATTAGATAAAGTGGTTATCTTAGTAGATTTTTTAAAGTAGTAGTTTTTCATGTCTGGTATATAAATACTTGTACTACGATGTGAAGAAAAATGGATTCCAAAGTTTAAATACTTCAATAATACTTCTGTTTCTAAATTTAAATTGATTTCGGTTATGCTTTCTCGAAGTTTTGTCTATCAATCTGAATAACTTGCCTTAAGTTGATATTATTTCTACACAATTTTGATTGCCATAAACGAAGACTTATAAACGTAAAAATTACGTATTTCATTAAACTAAATTCCTCAAGAAAGGGTTATCACTATTTATAGTTTGTTACAATTTACGAAGGAAAACTTTTCCAATATGTTCTCGGACGCAAAATAAATCTAAAGCCTGATTGAAGATTTATGTTATACAAAACAATGAGAATATTGGAAAACTTTGTCTTATTACTTGTTTGTTCCTGTATTGCTAAAAACTTCTTGAGGTTGTTATTAGTACACTAGAAACACGTAATATGAGGCCATTCTCGTATGCTTGTGGCTACTCTTGATATTCAATCTAGTATTGTTAAAGTTTTCGCAAAAGGATTTCTTTTCTTAGTAGCAATTTGTTAATAAATGCGTGGAAACTTATTATGCTGTTTGGTCGTTGCTACTTAATTGTAGGGAAATTATGAAATTGTAGACGAATAATTATCTACTAAATAGTTTTTACGCAAGCTTCTATTACTAATAAGGTCACCAAGCGTGGTAATTGTGTATATGACTGCCTTCAATAAAAAATAAAAACCGGCCAAGTGTGAGTCGGACTCACGCAATAAGGGTTGCGTACCACCCATCGACCTGATACCCCATAGAAACTGATTTAATTTACGAGAGTTTATCAAATGACATCAACGAACGTACGCAAATGTGAATTTTTACATCTCTTTCTTACCACCACATATGTCTACGTTTGCCGTGTTTATAGTATTTGTTGCTAAACTACATAGTATGCACTATAATCAGACCAATTTTGACGTTGGTATGTGTTACCGTTTTGAAAATAGAGCAGGAACAAAAACGTTGAAAAAAAAAAGCATGTTTTTCGAGGTTTCTTGTATGTACCCCCTTTGGTTTTAGACTTTTTTTTAATTTTTAGTTTTTCGTGATGAACTCCATAGTAACACATATTCTGTGAAAGTTTCAACCAGTTATCTATTACCGTTACAAAGATACAGCCCTGTGACAGACAGACGGACGGACGGACAGCGTAGCGAGAGTAATAGGGTGCCGTTAGCACCCTTTGGGTACGGAACCCTAAAAAACTACTTATCTACATAATTATATTTAAATTGTGTTATCTGTCAACTTTTTATATTATCTAAAACTTACCTCATTACGGTATTTAATATCTACATTCAGAAGCAAGCAAAAAAAAGGTCTCTGTGTTATTATCAATCTATAAAATCATTATAAGAAATATTCCTAAATGTTCTGTTCTTACTTAACTGAAAAATCTTTTTAAACAGTTAACGTTATTTTCATATACCACTCGTATTAACGCAACTGTATAATATTTCACGAGGCACAACTCCACTAGTTTTCGCTCGCGTGAATTCAGTTTGCAGCATTCCACGGGAAGTATGTTTTTCCAAGATAAAATATATCTTACATCCCTCTCAGAATCACATAGAAACAATATCTGATTATTTTCGAAGCATGAAGGTAAGAAAAACATTAAAGTTTCAGGAATATGTAGAGTTTTTGATTCTGTTAACAAAACGTGCCTTATCTATTTTCGGTGATATTGGAGAAACGACAAAGGAATCGTCCCGTAGATACAGCCGCATATATTTAGACTGGAAGATGTTGGGTCGGCAAGATATAGTCGGGAAAAATCTTAGCTGATTATGATTATGGAACCTATAGATTTTAGTAGTAGTATGAGCTCCTGTGAAAGAATTTGTCTGGGGTATTAAATGTATATTAATTAAATCATTTATTTTCAGACCGTGGTCCATAATAATATGTAGTACCACGCACCATACTTATTTCTGCTACCAAATAGTAACGCTTGCATTGCTCTGTTCCGGTATGAAGGGTACGGGTGCCGGTGAAATTACAATCACATGAGACTTTCCGCCTATTCCGCAAAGTTTGAAGACAAAGGTCTTCAACCAGTGCATCCTGCCTGTCTTGACTTACGGTGCCGAGACGAGGATACTGACAGATGAGCTAGTCCACAAATTCAAAGTCGCTCAGAGAGCTATGGAGCGAGCTATGCTTGGAGTTTCTTTGAAGGATAAATTCAGTAACGAGATTATCCGGAAAAGAACCGGAGTGACCGACATAGCTTGTAGGATCAGTAACCTGAAATTCCAGTGGGCTGGCCATGTCTGTCGAAAGACCGATGGCCGCTGGAGCAGACGAGTCCTTGAGTGGAGACCGTGAATCGGCAAACGTAGTGTAGGGCGCCCCCCATCCAGGTGGACCGACGACATGCTGAATGTAGCTAGGGGGGACTGAATGCGGAAGGCAGAGGACCGAGTGTGGTGCAATTTTGGAGAGACCTTTGTCCAACAGTGGACTGCGATAGGCTGAGCTGATTGATTGATTGATGAGACTTTCCATCTTCATATCTCAGTTTGGCAAATGCGACTAACCATTCCATTTAGGCATTCTTTGGTGGTTGGGTGGTTTAGATATTGAAGTTTTAATGAGCAAAGGTAACTGCTTAACATCGGGTGGACCTATAGCTCGTTTCGCCATCCTTTACTATAAAAAAGAGGAGCTTTTGTCTGTTCAAGTGCAGAGCTCTAACTATGAACTTGATATTACGCAAGAATATATCAAAGAAACTGCTTCATAAATGTAAATGAAGAAAAGGTATATTAACCTAGCTCGGAAGAATTTATGATAACATAGAACAATGTATGAAAATTCTGTTCACGTGCTGCTGATATCTATAAAATATGCGTTTTGGCTTATATATTATATTGTTAAATTCATAAGACCGTAAATAATTGCGATAACCAACGCAGTAACTTTGCTCGCACGTGATCTGTTAAATCTTCTTACTTAAATTTGTCACGTCTGCTATAAATCATCGAAAAAGAAACAAAGATGTACTGCTGAATATTAAATAAAATAAAATAATATTTTTGGGACATTTTTACACAGCACCATCTAGTCCCAAACTAAGCAGAGCTTGTACTATGGGTACCCGCTAGACAATGGATTTATGAACAATAATACTAATATACTTTTTTTTTGTAAATTTATACTTAAACAAACCACACCCAGACCAACACAAACACTTATGTTCATCACACAAATATTTGTGTTCTGTGGGAATCGAACCCACGACCTCGTGATCAGCAGTCTGACACTCGAACCTCCAGACCACAGACGTCGTCAAAGTCGTATTCAAGTTTCAAATTCAAATAAGCTGGAACATTTTCAAATTCTACCACACAGAGCCAGCCCATTACTGTCCCACTGCTGGGCATGGGCTTCTTCACAGAATGAGAAGAATTTAGGCTTTTGTCCAACACGCTAGCCTACTGCGGGCTGGCGGACAATACACGACCATTAAAAACTGTATGGTGCACTCTCAGGTGTGCAGATTTCCTCACGATGTTTCCTTTTACCGTTGACGCAAGCGCTAATAAAATTCTGAACAGCTCATTAATCCGAAAAGTCAGAGGTACAGGCCAGGTATGACCTCAGACCGTCTTTCATAAAAGCCAGCCGTTCAACTGCTAGGCTAATAATTCTACCATGAACTTATATTATTTTCTAAAAGAAAATCCATTTCAGCTCTATCTGGAAGCCTTTCAGAGATTTCTAAGCGAGTGATTGACTGACGAAGCCATGCTTATTACTAGTGCCTACATCAAAAGAGCGAAGGTAATATTATGTATTAATATTTCGTTGTAATATATAATGTAATATATTTTATTACATTTCCCAGTGCTTCGTAGTCAATGGGAATAAATAACATTTTATTCCCATTCGCTGCGAAATTTCATCGTTGATTCTACGATAATAAAGTAAAGGAAAACGTACGTTTAAGTAATAATATGAATTCAGAAGTAGGCCATAGCTTAAATGTTTGTACTGAATGTAATATTTTATTTACGGAAAATAGGATATAAATATCTAAATGGTAATTTGGGTCTTTATAGCAACCTTTTAAAAAGGGAAAAGGGAACTTAAAGATGATTTATACCGATATTAATGTGATAGATAGATAGAATATTCTTTATTGTATACCAATAACATTATTAAACTCATCATCATCTCAATCATCTTAATCATGAGAAGACCGGAGGCCTTTACGTTAAAGTCACATTTTCCACGAAGCGTAGCCGATGGGAATAACTCGATATTTCTTCCCAGCGATGGGAAAGAATTTATTGTCGTCGGTGCTATGTTGATAGATTGCGGGCAATTTAGCGACATAGACGTAACTTACTTGTCCCGCACAAGATGTATTTTCTATAAGATTTACGAGGAAAGTAGAAAGATAGATAGAGTATTCTTTATTGCACACCAAGACGAAAGAAAATTATAAAAACAGATGCAAACAATACAGTACAATTGTCGAAAGGCAAACTGAAAATATATTGGTAAATTTTGTAGTTCTTGCAAATTAAAGACACAAAGATCGTTTAATCTAAAATTACACACCCTTCCATAAAATCTGTTCGAGGTTGCCTATTACTCATGCTACGCTGTCCGTCCGTCCATCCGTCCGTCTGTATGTCACAGGACTGTATCTTTTGAACGGTTATAGGTAACCGGTTGAAATTTTATCAAAATTTGTGTTGCTTTGAACCTTCAAATCACAAAAAAATATTAAAAATAAAAAAAGTCTAAAACCAAAGGGGTTCCCAATACATTCGCACACGTTGCGTTGAAGTCTTTTAATGAACTCTCGTAAACTAAATAAGTTTCTACGGGGTATCAGGTCGATGGGTGATACGGAAGCCTTACTGCGTGAGTCCTTCTTGCACTTGGCTGGTTTTTTTCAGACTTTGTATATCAGAAAATGTAATAAAATTGTAGTGAAACTATATCTAAAGTATAGAAGACATCGTATAAGGGTGATGCCAAGCATGATATCAATTTCCCTTTGCGACGATTCAATCCCGGCTTCGGCGCCTCTTTTAACACCCACTATAAAAGAGATCTTGTTGCCGGTATGAGATTCTGTAGGGATGCTAAAAGATAAATTTATGTACCTACGTAAATACGGGATGTCAAAGGTGTGACATTATAACCTGAGATCACTTAGGGTGTATGTACTCATTATAACGAACAACTTTTACTATGAACGCTAAAATCGCAAAAAAAAACAAATGTTTCATATAAAACGTGTTATTGAAATAACTGAAAACCTCTTAAGGGGTCATTGTACTCATTAGTATGAACAACTTTTACTATGGGACCAACTCTGAAATCGCGAAAAAAACAGCCTACATTTTTTTTCAAATGAATCGATAAAATGTGAGGATGACCTGTTTTTTTTTCGCGATTTCAGTGTTGTTCCTATAACAAAAGTTGTTTATGCTGATGAGTACAATGACCCCTTAAGAGGTTTTCAGTTATTTCAATAACACGTCGTATATTGAGCGAGCGACATCGGTGACTTTTCATAAAACATCTCATGGACGAATAAAAAAAGAGGGACGGTATCTCGCTAAATAATAAGTGATGCACTCATAGTAAGACGACTCTGGCACGCACACATTCACACCTATAGTAAGACAAACATCCACGATTAAATCAATTAAAATGATTAGCAAAATTATCGATAAAATGTTTATCTGATTACGCAACACTTCTCGTGTGACGGTAGTCGTTGTCGTAGTGTCACAAATTAAATAACAATATCTGGTGTATTAAAATGCAGTCGAAATTATAATGGGTTTAGGAAAAATTAAGTGCTTCAATATTTGCTTTGCGAGATTCTGTCAGCCTTTTTTCATTCGTCCAAGCTGCGCTATATTACGCTATCTACAATTCGTAGTAAAAAAACATGTATGTACACACAAAACGTCGGTCTAGGTGTCAACAACATTCAAGATAAGCCATTCACTTTCCCCGAGCCTTTATGGTACCATAAAGTAATGGAGAAAGGGCTACACATATGTTGATCGAGTGTGATAAGTGCGGATCCTATTAATATTTAATTTTGACAGTGCACACCTACGAACAATGTAGTAGCTAATAATGAGAAAAATAAATGATTATGATTATGTTGTGGGTCGGATCGTTGAGCTCCCTAAAATATGATTTAGCTACACGATGGCTGATGCATGCGTATGCTTAGTTGAAATTTTTTCCCCGAAATCGAACTATAACCGCGCGAGCGTGCCCGTTCCATCGCCCTATAAACCCCTGCGAGCTCTGCCTGCAGTGGTCAAGGTCATTCAGGCTTTTTAAAGCCTTAAGAAGATAAGTAGAATAGTAGGATTTAGTGCAATTACTCAGCACATAATTTTCTCATACGTCAAGAAAATTTGCAGCGCATTCTCCTTGCTTCTTGCTAGGATCAATAACTGCGATCACTTTTCAGAGGATGAGAAGGATTCGGATTCTTATTCCACCATTGGCTTACTGCGGGATGGCGGCCTACACACACAATTAAAGACTGCTTGGATCACTCTCAGGTGTACAGGTTCCCTCACGATGTTTTCCTTCACCCTTAAAGCAAAGTGTTAATTAAATTCTGCTCCGCATATTCTAAAAAGTCAAGGGTACGGGTCAAGTTTGAACTCAGACCCTCTTGCATGAAAGGCAAGCGTTCAACCAATATGCTGTATGCACTAAACAATAATTCTTATTCTTTATTGTACACACAGATATACATTTATATTACAGTAGGAAAGTTTATGTACATCGGCGAGCTTAACTCAGAACTGAGTTTTCTAACAGCAAACCTTAGAGCGATAGAGAGATGTTGAATGTAGAGGACAGAAACAAGTGTACAACATAAATTAAACCTACTTTATTTACTTATAGAAAGGCAAATCCATAATAAATAAGTTCATTTTAGCAAGAACCATGTATAACAGAAGGCTTTTGTAAGCTGATTAGAGTAGGCTAGAGATAGGCCTCTCCAATAGCACGAGCACGCCACTGAAATCGATCCTCGGCCATTCGCATCTAGCTGCTACCAGCCACCTTGCCAATATTATCACTGCACCGAGCCTTAGGGTGTCCAACCCTACGTTTGCCGATTCACAGTCTCCACTCAAAAACAAGTCTACCCCAATGGTTATCGGTTCTTCGACTAATATCACCAGCCCACTGCCACTACAGCTTGCTGATCCTATGGGCTATGTTGACAACTTTGGTTCTCTGTCAGATCACCTCGTTCCGGATTCGATCCTTCAAAGAGACGCTGAGCATAGCCCTTTCCATAGCCCGTTGAGCTACTTTAAATTTGTAGACCAGCGGCACTGTGAGTGTCCACGTCTCGGCTCCATAATTCATGACAGGCAGTACGCATTGCTTAAAGACCTTAGTCTTTAGGCTCTTTATTTCTTGCCCTGACCTGCACGAACTTAATTTACTGCCACAAAGTAAACAAATGGTCAAGAGTGAGTCACGCTCGCGCTATCCGGGTTTCGTACCAGAATTTTAATATTGCGTCTAAATGATTGACAGAAATTTTATGTATTTTTTCACCATGAAGAGCTGTATTTTCAATCAGTGACATTAATTTTATCTTATCCCCTCGTGTTCCAAACCAACTTTTAAAGACGCTGTCCATTGTTCAACTATTTTGTTATTGGCAGTTGAGCTCATATAGAATTGAATGCCTTACAATTAAACACTTCTATTGTAAGTTGACCTGCACTAAAAGTTAAACTTCGTACAAAAGGGGGACCAACTTAAATTGATCGTTAAAGTACCTATAAACATAAGTATTTTTAAATATTTAGTTGTTTTCCTTTATTTGTGTTACAAGACCTTACTTCATGCCAAATTTTGATATCCTAGGTCAACGGGAAGTACTCGATAAAGAACAATGTCCAGTTTTGACCTGCTAAGCAATTGGCGGTTCTAGTGATATGATTTATGCGTTCAGCTGAGTAACTGAACGTCCAAAGTACGCTCCGTGCGTCATCAGGTGACGTAACTGAACGCATCCAATAAATTATCAAAATGAAACATTATTAATTTAGAGATAATCTCCCATCGCTAGCTTGTAGTTGCGTCTATAACGTACCTAGTGATTATATTCTGTTTAGTCAGGTCATGATTTCTTTTTCAAGAAGTTTCGTTACGATACATGCAAGTGTAGCCCTAGCATAATATTCATAAAATATGTGAAGGTGTAACCCCGACATAACCTACCTGCAATTTTTTCATACTAATCCTCAAAAAATGATTTTATTGTAATAACTTTCCTTGGCTTCCCAGAAAAAAAGAATGAGATCATTGTTTTTAGTAGACATGAATGGTACTAATACAATACCATTAATCGGAAGAATCCAGCAAAATAAAAAATTGAGTGACAGGTCAATGCATGTATGGGGAACGGACATTGTTCTTTTGATGAGTCAAAGACATAACATCTTTGAAAGGCTGTATCTTTTTATTGTTTTAAGTTAGATTCTTGATTTTTCTACACGACTATTTAGCAATAAATATTAGTATTTGATATTAATTTCAGTTTGATACCTTTAGCCGTTCTTAATAAAAATAGGAATTAATAGTCGGAGGAACAGACAGACAGCCAGACAAACGGACGGACAACAAAGTGATCAAATAAAATCAATATTTATTTGTGAACATGGGTGTACAATTATATGGTGTTAAGATAAAATATTGATCTATAGGTTCCACCCATAAAATTGGTGTACAAATAATAAAGTTATAATAAAAACACTGACAAAGTGAAGTGATCCTCTTCCGTTATTTTCCTTCTAAGGTACGGAACCCTAAAAAGCATAAAAATACCTCTCCTACCTATCCACCGGGGAAATACTTAGTTGGGCAATAAAATGTCTTTGCGAGATATATGGAAATGTTTTACGAAGGGTAACTTCCTGGGGTAACACGATATTTGGCTGTATATTATCGTTATAGAGTACAGGCTACGGGCTTAGTAGTCAGTGGAGTAGGGTACTCGTTTTGCCAGTTAATTCTGATTATAGGAAGGGTAATGGCAATAATGGAATACTTAAGTAAAGCAGTGTTAGAGCTTTAAGTTGAAAAAATTGTGTAGGCAGTGGTGTATGTGTTGTAACATGCTGAAATTTGTATCGCTTCTCTCCCGCAAAGGGGTCATTGAACCCATCATTATGAACAACTTTTACTATGGGACCAACCCTGAAATACACAAAGATAATATAGATTATATCAGGAATTATCAGAAATGCTATGATAGCTTAGCAGTTGAGCGCTTGCCTTCCATACAGGAGGCTCTGAGTTCGAACCCGGCCCACACCATTGACTTTTCGTATTCATGTGTGGATCAAAATTTGATTATCACTTGCTATAACGGTGAAGGAAAACATCGTGACGACGACGAAAACTGCACACCTGAGAGCTCCATACAGTTCTCGATGGTGTGTGTAGTTTGCCAACTCGCACTGGGCCAGGGTCGATAGCGACCACGGATAAAGAATCCATGAATGCCGCCATAACTTGTTGGCGCTCTTGTATCCATGTATCAAACAAGGTAATATGTTTTCTCTATTTCACGGAGATTAAGAACGATTAAAAGAGATTGCTCATATAAGTCTGGCTACTTCGCACTGTGTGTGTAACTTAGGTCAACTAGTGTCCGACTTGGTCGGTCAAATCAAAACATTGCGTCTTGGTGCAGTAAATAAGCGAATTATTAAATAATCTCAGTGGTTTGGCTAGAACCAAATTAATAAAGTGAAAATATGTAGTGTATGGCTGTCTAATGTTCATCGAAAAGAACAAAAAGAACGAAATAATGGTGTATAGGTATACTTTTTTACAAAGTTCAAGAAGCCTTAATTGGAATTCGTCTGTATTTCATCATTGTTGACAACTAGCAAGGGAAACCACTCAGCGTCGTGACAGAATGCGACCTCTCCCCAATAATATTATAAGAAAATTATCTTGTGATAAGGCATAGGCACATTACTTAGATAAATAATACGGTATTCTTCTTCTATCATGTCGACATGAGCTACATAATGATAATAGCTCATGCCGTGGGAACAAGATTAGCCAGTCAGCAGGTTGGTAGCGGGGCTGACTGCCAAAGGTGCGCCGGACGATCAATTAAATATCGTCTCTCGTGGAGGCTCTTTTAATGCACCCCAATAATACGGTAAACAAATAATACGGTAATGTCTTTTGATAATAGTTCACAATTAACATAAAATACATCTTAATTTCGCGGTTGTAAGGGTTTTGGCACGTGACTATACTGCATCAGATTGGAACACGAGGCTAAATATGACCTTGAATTTAAAAGGTCATAGAGCCAAATGTGAACTGTTTGGAGCGACAAGGCAAAACAACGTTACCATGGTGAAGCCTTGGATGGGTTACAAGACGTGTTAACATCGAAAGCCTTCTTGGAGAGTCAGTTAAACAAGGTTAGTTGGAAAGGGTGTATTTAGTCGCGAGAAATTGTATATGACGTAGGATAAACAGACAGATCGAATCTTTGCGAAAATCCTAGGATGATTGGAAATTTGAACGTTGATTGGCTAATCTAAGAGTCAATTTATAACATTTTCATTCTGGTTGGTCAGAACATGGCTCGAAAGACGAAGGAATGTAGCCTTAAGCCAATCAGCGCATCCGTCAGTGCTAAACGTACATCAGTTGACAATCCTTTAAAGCCTTTAAAAAATAAATTTCTTAGTGGGACTAAGAAATGAATTGAGATTCCCAGACAAAACAAACACAACATCACTACACATTTACAGGTGTGCGTAACCTGGGCGCGGGACCTTCACTCAACGGCGAAAACTTGTATGTATGCTAATATGACGCGAAGTGTGCTGGCGACATAGACCAGTAAGCCTCTAGACGCCGCTTAGCTGGACACCCCAAGTCACAACGCATATGCTCTACCACTGCATATCATACGTCCCTCCGCCAATTGGAACGTCACTCAGTCAGCGAGCGGCACCAATCATAAGGAATCATACCACCGCACTTTTGAGCCGGCCAATCATAACGCGCCGTCCGCCCCCCTGCCCCACCAACGTTTTACGACTGCGTTCGAATACAAAACTTTGTTTATGCGGAGTCTTGAAGCTTACTGGTCTGTGGCTGGCGATGAAGGATTGATGACGTCACGTAACGCATAAGTAGTGTAGGGGAGAGTGTGTGAATATGTAATATCCAGTCTGCACTAGCACTATGTTTTTTTTTAGAATTCCGTACCCAAAAGGTGCCAAACGGGACCTTATTACTCTCCCTACGCTGTCAGTCCGTCCATCCATTTTTTTTTTTTCCGAGGAGGAAGCCTTCAAAAGGCTACCAGCCTCATGGGGAAGAGGCTGGGGTGTGTGGGATTTTTACCGCACTAAAACCTCCCCGGTGGCCATCTTCAGCACAATAGAGGGGGGACTCCGGGAATTGTTATACTACCGGTGCCCCCCCTGTGCTTTGCCTAAAAGGCACGTCTCTGGGAAGACTTTTATCTCTCTAAACACTTTCCCGATGAGACAAAAAATGGTGGCACGGGACCACCGCGTGTCAACGTCATCACTGAGGTCACCCAGTGGACGCCCAAAGCCCCCACTTTGGACGGCCGTGACCATAAAGGCCCCCCTGTCCTATCAACAGAGCAGGAGGAAGCGGCATGTTGCCCTAATGAGCTAGGCACCGGAGTGGTTGCCTCTCCGACACCGCCTTCTCCGAGCAGGATCGGCCCTCTCTCGATCCCGCTCCGCAGCCTCTTTCTGAACCATGACATTCTCACAGAAAGAGGCCACTTCCCTCCAATTTGTCGTCTCTGCCAGCATAGCAGACACTATCGCTGGCAGAGAGAGATCTTGCCCGATTTTGTCTAGCAGGACCCGCCGCTCCGAGTTCCACGCAGGACACTCTGCGAGCGTGTGTTGGGCGGTATCCTGGTCACCTCCACAATGGTGGCAATTCGCCGTGGCCTCACGTCTTATCCTATTCAGGTATTCTCCGAAACAACCGTGTCCGGTGAACACCTGAGTAAGCCTGTAGGTGACGCGCTCACTCCTATTCAGCCAGGTTCGAGGCCTGGCTGAATAGGAGTGAGCACGTCAGGATGGCTTCGATCACGCGCTTGTGCGCATACTGCGGCTCTAAAAGCCGCTCGCGCCACTGCTCTAGTGCGTGTCTTCACTCCTGCCGCCTTAATCTTTCGAACGCCCTAGAGGACGCGCTTTCGCCACTCTGGTGGATGGTGCGGATCCGGTCATATACCCTCGCATCCATTTCCGCCAGTATGTCCAGGGGAGGAAAGCGCGCCAAGAGAGTTGCCGCCTCGAAGGATATTGTCCTATATCTTCGTACAGTCCGTCCATCCTACCGTCTGTCTGTCGCAGAGCTGTATCTTTTGAAAGTCAATAGGTAGCCGGTTAAAATGTTCTCAGAATATATATATTATACTAAAGAAGAAGAAAATAAACCTTGAAAAACATGCATTTTTTCAACGTTCTTTTTTCTGCTCTATCTTCAAAACGGTAACACATAAAACTTGTTATGATTATAGTGCATACTATGTAGTTTAGCAACAAATAATAATAATGTGGTAAACATATTTATGGGGATGCATGATGATGATGAAACATTGGGGGTGGTACCTGCGTAAGAGATAGATACAAATTTTCATATTTCGCTCACGGTGCGTCGGTGTCTTTCAATGAACTCTCGTAAATTAAATTAGTTTTTATGGGATATCAGGTCAATGGGTGGTATGAAAACCATACTGCCGGAGTCCGACTCGCACATGGTAGGCTTTTAAAAAAAATATATTTTGAAAACAAAAATTCGACCAAAAATAATAAGTATTATTAGACATTTGACATTATTATTATTATTATTATTATTTTTTATTGACGACCTCTGTGGTCTAGTGGTTCGAGTGTCGGACTGCTGATCACGTGGTCGTGGGTTCGATTCCCACAGGACACAAATATTTGTGTAATGAACATGAGTGTTTGTGTTGGTCTGGTTGTTTCTTATGTATTATAAGTATGTATTTAAAAAAAATTATATATATAAGTATTATATCCATTGTCTAGTACCCATACCACAAGCTCTGCTTAGTTTGGGACTAGATGGTGATGTGTAAAATGTCCCAAAAATATTTATTTATTTTATTTATTTATTTTAAGACACTGGAAGAAACATTTAAAAAAGCCTCATAATGAAATATAGATCACCTCAGACATAAGTTCCAAAAGATAACACAAATTACTTCAGAATCCTTCTTAAAATATTACAAAATCTTAAGAAATAAATAAAAAAACAAACGCAAATGTCACTCAAGAAAAGGTCTTCAACGAACAGTAAGACTGGGTCCCGAAATCGTTTTTCTATTGTATTAACTTCGAACAAACTGCCGATATGTCAAATAAAGCAATGTGTTATTATTTTTTGACGTTGTATTGTACAAAACATGTACGGATAAGGGTCTCGCCAGATTGACGTAATTATCGAATAGCTGACCGGTTTATCACGAATCGTGTCAGAATTCTAGTGCTGAGAAAATTAATGGAATGATTGAAACGGACTGTACTTGGAATTCGGACGAAGGTCGTGGTTTAATTTCTTAGTAGCTTTAAATGGTATATTAATGAGTAGTGGTGTGTAACTTAGCTCAGAACCGGTTCAAATATTCAGATCAATAAGCTTGAACTGTTGAGTTGCAGCTCAATGACAAAATCGCAGCTCATGGCTCAAATAAACGTATCTATCTGTGCGACATCGTTGGTTGCACGAGAGATAAAAGATGTCCGTACCAATAAAAACCTGTTTGAACCGGTGAGCGGGTGCGGTGGCAAATCGTGGAGTGAGCGAGCGAGTGCACGCTCAAATAGATCAAACGCTCATAAGCTCAATGACTTGCATTACAGATCATAACTTCAATTACGCAGAGGCATAAATTGAGCTGATCTGGGAGCTGTAAACCGGCTAGGACCGGAACTGAGCTCCAGCTCACGAATTTTTGTTGTTACACATGTCTTTAATGAGTTAGGAAAAAAACTACACACGTGGTACAAATCATATAGTGCAATAAGAATACCAATCAATACAAGTCTTATTACTTAAATTCTATTTTAAAATAATATGGAGCTTTTAATAAAAATAAAAAAGTCCCCCTTTGAGTGAGGGTATGTCCAGCAGTGGACATCTTTCGGCTGAAATGAGAATGATGATCTTGAAAAAAAAGAACACACTGCTTAGATGGAATAGTTAATTATGTATGTATAATATTGTGTAATGAATGGAATGTGAATGGGTGACCGCCATCAACGATGTAGAGACATCGAGTATCACTTAACTTCGTTAACCTTAAATAAAGTCCGACGTAACATAATTACTTTCCTTTCACCCGCCACAATCTGTCGTCACCCTAACAGAACAACATTTATTTTCTGTCATAAGTCGACACGCGACCCCACTCCGAATCCAGGACCTCTTCAAACCTTTGTAAATAAAGACACTCAGCTTTTTTCTCTTTTTCTTTTCTTTCAAGTACTTGAAAAGACTCCGAAGGTACTTTAATTAAAATATTTTATTTGTTCTTGTTTTATTAAGCATTGTCAAAAATGCTTTTTGATTTCTAAAAAATGTTTTGCACTTCTGGCCTTTTATTTTCGGGCGCCGAAAGAGTAGTCTTTGTGAATTTATGAAAAGTTACTCAAAATTAGGTTCTAAGAATTTTCTATTAAAATTTAATATTTGAGAATAATTTATTGTTCAAATAGTAACCCAGAAGTAGTTTTACGGAGAAAGCTCACAAAATGGATGTTGTTTCACCGCGCCGCGCGCCGTATTTGTAAAAGACAGACTGGGTGTAGTACTGTTCCTTTTAATTATATATATATTTTATTTATATTTTTGCGACATTTTACACATCACCATCTAGACCCAAACTAAGCAGAGCTTGTGCTATGGGTACTAGACAATGGATATAATACTTATATACTTTTTTTTTGTAAATACATACTTATAATACATAAGAAACAACCAGACGAACACAAACACTCATGTTCATCACACAAATATTTGTGTCCTGTGGGAATCGAACCCACGACCTCGTGATCAGCAGTCCGAAACTCGAACCACTAGACCACAGAGGTCGTCTTAAGATAAAGTCGGTAATTAAGATAAAGTTGCTTATTTTTGCAAAATAAGTAGCAATTCTGAAGATATGAGGTAAAGCTTCAAGTAAATCTGATATCTTTGGAAAGGACATAAAAAAGGTTTCACAAGACAAGGTGCGGAAGGCTAGGACCTTTGTCTAAAGTCTAATAAGAGCCGTAATTGGTCATTACAGTCAGGCCAGTCACAAGCCGTCATTTTAAATTAAGGCCCTTTATATCAACCCGCAAACGAACAAGGGTATTTTAATTGACGGTTACCGTAATCTGACGGAAATTAAGGTTAGGCCCCAATTTTCTTAAATCGCTAATATTATGACACATTTGACGACTACCATTTATTTTTATTTAGGAAAAAGATATTGGGCTACTTTTACGTTAAGTACGTCCCCAATACGAGCATTCCTATACGAGCTTTTACCCCCTCTCCAAGCAGCGCTGTAAAGAAAAGCTATTCAAGTGGCTACAAAAATTAGATTACGATGCCACCGAACAACTACTTCTTATACCCTCCTAAACTCAAATCAAGACGGGACTCACACAAACACATACTCAAGCATCTTACGCACATAGTGCCACCCCAGCCCTGCATAATCACATCCGCGCACGACACATGCACAAACGAATACTTACATAATATTAATCTTGACCAACCACACACTCACTTACGCACATTGCACCTCATATCACTCACACTCCAATATACACTCCTCACACAATATGGAACTTTAACAACTCTCATACAAACTCACACATAATTATACATATAAACATCCACACATCACACTTGTTTGTCAACCTGCATGTACTTATATTATAATGCTCTTTCTCTTCCATCAAGTCATATTTATGCTTAAGTACTTTTTTATTACCTGTAATAGGGACAAAATAATGTACAAGTATATACTTAAAACTAGGGTGAGGGCCTGGTGATCCGTAACACAGGGTTCTCCCTAGTACGGACTCCACTCTCTCGCAAAGGAGCTTATACTCACTTATCTATACTATAATAATAATAATATAATATAATAATATAATAATAATAATATATATATATATATATATATATATATATATATATATATATATATATATATATAATATATAATAATAATAATATTATAAAGAGGAAAGATTTGATTGTTTGTTTGTTTGTTTGTTTGTTTGCATTGAATAGGCTCCGAAACTAATAGACCGATTTGAAAAATTCTTTCACCGTTGGAAAGCTACACTATCTCCGAGTGACATAGGCTATATTATATTTTCAAAAAAATTAGGGATCCTTACTAAAACTCCAATAATGTAACCCAAGGTGTAAAAAAAATACCTATAAAATTCCTTTCATCGCGTGCGCTGCTAAAACTATTGATGATAGAATAAGATAATGTACTAAAACTTTGCAAAACCCGTCATTATCTACAAAAAATGTCGCGACAGCATATGTCTAACTGTTATAGTTATGTCACAATAAGTGTTCTTTTATTTAAAAAAAAACAATTGAAATGCCGCCGCTAGAAAAGGCTCTTTATTTGTACCTTGGTATTAATCCTTATCAAAATAAATTACTTTATACTGAAGACTGCTTCAATACCTTTATATAACTTTTTGAATTATTCAATTCGGACATTCCATTCGAAAGATATCACGAGTTCAAAAATGTAAGTATTAGAAAAAAGTCGCGTGGTGGCTGCTCACTCCGCTCGGCTAACTATTGCAGGTCGGGCAGCAGACTACCCTGAGTCTACTGCTCGCAGGCCCCATCCTCCCGTAATTTTTATAGAATTAGTTTTCTTCCTCGCGGTCCGGGTGGTGAAGCCAAGGCCTTCGGTCCCAAGAGGCGCGGGAACACTTCTCAGCGGGCACTCCTGGGGTTACGAGATCGACGGGGGCAGGGAAGGACAGTCCCCCCACTGCCTGCCCAGTGGCAGGGTGAGTGCATACTGGGCCCACCCCTGCTCCTCCACTGTGCCCTCTGCTGACATCAGAGGGACATGTGGAGCAACTCCCCATTGGCCCCCATGAGGCCCCTCCCGTACCAGAACATTCGCAGGCAATAAGATCCCCCGAAAGTTAATCCTTCGAAAGGATTCCATTGCCAGTACCGTGGATGCACTGGCCTAACAACTGCCGTTCCCTCCAGACGCGTCCAGAGGGCCAAGGAGTTGTCAGACACACGTGTAGGTTTTCTGGCCAGCCCCTACAGGGAAGCTCTGACTTAATTTTAATGGCTTTTGTTTGTAGTTATGATCTTTTTACAAACAGTAGAAATAAAAATGAAATAATCGAATATTAAAAAATAATGACAAAAAAAAATTAAAATCTAAGCTTTCTATATAATGTACTCTTTCTTATTAACCCGACGCAAAAAGAAGGGTGTCTGTGTGTGAGTGTATATTATATGTGTTAAAATTTATAATTTTTGAATTTTTTCCTAAATACCCGTGCGAAGCCGGAACGGGCTGCTAGTTTGTTATATAATTCTAAGGTACCTATTTATATTATTAAGCCCACCTTTGTGAACAGAGAAATAATTTTTTTATTACTATTACTATTCCTCAGCAAGTATTTGCTAGCAAGCATTCGAACATTCATTCATTTTTTTTAGCATTCATTCATTTTTTTTAGCATTCATTCATTTAATAACTTCTTAGGTTTTCGCGATCACTACACATTATAATAAAACAAAGTTTAACCGGATTAAATCGCGTATATTATTTAAATTGGTTTCCCTGACGTTTCGAAAGCTTTGCAGCATTTCGTGGTCGCAGGTAGACTAAGATGACAAGCGTCTTTACAAATATTTCTAAAAAAATATTTTAATCTACCGTACAATATTATTAATTAAAATCGTTTCGGTGCACGCAGTAATCACTCACAATATCATTATCTTTTACAGTGTTGCGTGCTGTTTGGGACTTGATTATTTTTAGGACTGGGTTCCAAACAGGTGGTAGCTGCCAACCATCTTCTCTATTAAAATTAGGATGTTCATTGATTCATTAATTTTTTTTTTCGAAAACGAGCGTTCACGTTG
Organism: Asteroscopus sphinx; assembly: GCA_949699075.1. Classification (NCBI taxonomy): domain Eukaryota; kingdom Metazoa; phylum Arthropoda; class Insecta; order Lepidoptera; family Noctuidae; genus Asteroscopus; species Asteroscopus sphinx. Next base: position 28,465,398 of record OX453010.1, on the reverse strand, counting down.
TAGTCAAAATTTAATTTGGTTTGCAAGCACAAGTCTAAATTTTGAGAGCGACGTTCGTTGGTACGTTCTCGTACGTGAATAAATGCTTGCTAACAAATGCTCGTGGTCAGGACGTACCTTTTATTTATACAGGAAAAACCAACGAAACGTTCCTGATAAAATTAATATTCAATTAATTACAATACGCTGTGATAACGTACAGAACAGGCTTAAGAAACCATCCGTTTTAGTTTGGTCTAAGCTCAACGGCTTAACTGGCTATATAGCCCAGACCGAGAGTCAAGTAAATATCTGTCTTAGCTTAGTTAATTTTAACAAGATTTGGGTATACAACGTGTTATTAAAATAACTAAAAACGTCTTAAGGGGTCGTTGTACTCATTAGTATGGACTACTTTTACCATAGGACCAACCCTGAAATCGCGAAAGAAAAATCAGCTGATCCTTACATTTTGTCGATTTATGTGAAGGATCAGCTGGTTTTCTTTTCGCGAAAATTTTGTTGGTCCCATAGTAACCACAAAAAAATGCGATTTTTTTTTTTTAGATTTTCTCATATGTTTTTTGCATTTTTCATACATAACCGCTTTGGGCAGTTAAATAAAACTGATTTGCAAAAAAAACCCATTTATATACTAAATTTTTTAAAGTTCGCAATGTTATTCAAATAAAATATCAGCTGGCGCTAGGGGTGAACGACATCCACTCGCATATGCAGTCCATGTCATAGCGAGCGTAGGTAGGTTAGGTACGCGCGGCATTGATCCCGAGTTTTGTACGCTTTACATTGCGGGTTTGCAAAATACCAAATCACTAAAACAATGAGTATAAGGCTAATGGTTATTGGTATTCGATAGTGTCTAAGTAGTATAATAATAGCCTTTCAGTTTCGGGAGCGTTTCCCTGACACCCAGTATAAGTTGGAATTCAAATTATTTTGATGATTTAAGGTTTTTTTCTTATAATTAAAATTTCTTCTTCTTCGTCGCTCTTAACAGAGCGGTCGTGGTCGTCATGTCTTGTTCCCGGGGATTAGCAAGCAAGCCTCACGAATTGACGATGTTGCGCCTCGCCTCTGCTTTTCGTCAGTCTGACAACGTGCATTCATAACGGCCGGCCTTTTTTTTTTCCTTGGGGAAAATCCTCATGGACGCACTCCGCCCGGGGAAGGCGGAGCCAGTGTCGGACTCTTACCGACTAAAAACCACCACGGTGTTCCTCTACCGACCTTGGCCGGGGGCGTGGGAAATACTCCCGTATTCGCCCAACCATCCCCGGCAGGTCCCGGCTTGCCACTGGCAGGCGAGCCACTTCTCTCCGTGCGGCAATCACAACGGCCGCACCCTCCTCTTGACTGGCACGTGCGGAACACTACGCGCCACCGTCACGGGACTTGACTGGTCGGGCGGCGGGCCTCAGACTTGCCTAAGTCTGTCCATCGCATAAAATAGGAAAATAACCGGAAAATAAGAATTAAAATACATATGTGATTTAGACAAATATTATTATTGTCTCTACTAAGCTCAATAATATTAGGTCTATGCAAAACAAGCAGAAAATAATTATAAAACACTATTAGACATAACTTTCTCTAACAATAGCCACATTTAGTTTAGTTATTAGTTAAGTTTCTGACTTTTTAGGGTTCCGTACCCAAAGGGTGCCAAACGGGACTCTATTACTCTCGCTACGCTGTCCGTCCGTCCGTCCGTCCGTCTGTCTGTCACTGGGCTGTATCTTTGTAACGGTAACAGATAACCAGTTGAAATTTGTCACAGAATATGTGTTGCTATGGTGCCTATCATGAAAAATAATACAAATAAAAAATAAACTAAAAATAAAGGGGGTCCCTTTACAAGAAACCTCGAAAAACATGCAATTTTATCAACGTTTTTGTTCCTGCTCTATCTTCAAAACGATTTAATCCGGTTAAACTTTGTTTTATTATGACTTCATTAATATCAAATTATTTGCTTCTTAAAATTGATCAATTCATATCACACTTATTTATTTATACATTTAAATGCTTTTCACATCTCACAAAATCATAAGCAACTTGCCAATTTGTGTTTTTGCTCCAAAAACTCATTAATTCATGAAATGTGGAAAATAACCGCCACTAAATGTAAGTCTTCTTGTAAAATACTATATTTAGTCGTTGTTTTCAAACATTTTCGGAACCGTTTCCTCTCAGTCAAGATTCGCACTATTTGCTGGTAAACAACACTCGTATTTCATTTTATCCATAAAGCCACATAAAACCGTTTATCTACACTCGTATCGTAAAATTCGAATTATAAATTCAAAAGTAATATCATAATGACAGATTTTATGCACGTACTCATGTTTTAATAACCCCCGTTATGCAAAAGTTTCATATCAGGGGTTATTAAAATACGAGTAAAAAAGTCATCATATACAACGTGTATCAGAAATGCGTGGTCATATCTGAAGAGCTTATTCAGGGCATAGCATAGAACAACTTTTACTATAGGACCAACCCTGAAATTGCGAAAAAAATAACAGTTGATCCTTACTTTATGTCGAGCGACATCGATGATTTACGGCCAAAATTAATATCCTATCTATCCAGGATTTACCCTACTAGAGATAGAAATTTGACATAATTATTTTGTATGAAGCTTATGTCAAATTTCTATCTCTAGTAGGGCCAATCGTGGATAGATTGGATATTACTTTTGACCGTTAGTAGGGAACAGCTGATTTTTTTCAGGTTCGATTTCGATTTCAGGGTTGGTCCCATAGTAAAAGTTGTTCTATGCTATGCCCTGAATAAGCTCTTCAAATATGACCACGCATTTTTGATACACGTTGTATACATACATGGGCGGCGGAGATTGCTTACCATCAGGTGACCCGCATGCTCGTTTGCCCTCCTGTTATAAAAAAAAATACAATTATTTATTTTTTACCAGAGGATGGGCAGCAGCGTTCTCTGAGTATTTAAACAACCAACTGCGATCGCATCGCCAACCCGCCTGCCAAGCGTGGCGATTATGGCATATCCCCCCCATTTGGGGGAGGCCTTTGTCCAGCGGTGGACGTTTTTCGGCTGGAATGATTTTTTTATAAGCCTGCTACGATCCTACGTTCATTAACCTCGTCATGCATGCTCGTCGGTTTAGAGTACTCTTAACCTGGCATTTTTTGAGAATGTCCGCGATTTGATTGAGATACGTTCGCCGAGGTCGTCCCCAACTCTCCAACTCTTTCATCCACACTCGCTTCGTATACTTGTTTCGTCAATCTCCTTTCGTCCATCCTCTCTATATGTCCAAACTATATCCAAACCATAATGATACTTCAGGTTCATTTACAACCTAAGAAAGTATGATCATGTTTCTTCACATAGGTCTCAACTTAAATGGTTGCCCATCCGTCAGCGGAGACAAGTACGTGCTTTGACTACGCTTTTTTCTTTACTTAATTCTCCTTCCCCCCTCTTTACTTAACTCCCCACTTTCAATATTTATGCTCTACACACACTAGAAATCTACGGTCTTCTAATAATCGTCTTCTACATTGCCCTTATCATAGCTATAGTTTTGTTCACTCATCCTTTCATATTCAATCAATTCTTCTTTGGAATGAGCTACCTCTCGAGCTTAGGATGGCCACCAGTCGGGACTCTTTTAAAAGGAAAGTTCGAAAGTTCTTTCTAGATAAAATGTTGGCAGAATCATCTCATTAGTATTTTATCTATGACTATAATAGTATATTATTATACATATTTAGTACTTATTGTATGTTATATATATATACCTATGTATGTTTATCTATTGTTTTAGTGGTAATTTATTTCTCATCTTGTTTTGTGTCGTGAATCAATATTGCATCTGCCTTGTCATCTCTGTATCACCCTAAGGTTGACTGGGAGAGAATGCCTAAGGCACTAAGTCCGCCTATGTACACATGTTGCATGAAGTTTAAATAAATAAATACTTAATATTAAGTGCTCGTATAAATAGCTGAACGATAGCAAAAATATTGTTGTCATGTATAATTTATGGCTGTATCGACATAATCAAAGAAATAATAACTATTTCTTCTTTGTTATGAAGTAATAAATCAAAGTTGTAGTAGTTAACTGTCTGTGATTTATAGTCAGTCCATTAATCCACCACAAACTTCTTGCGAGAGAATAATAACAAGTTTTCTTACTATTGAACGAAGATTTGATATTGGGAACTTGCAAAAGTCAATTAGCTATTGTGTTACTTGAACCGATAGATGTATCATCATCATCATCATCATTTCAGCTGAAAGACGTCCACTGCTGGACATAGGCCTCCCCCAAGCATCGCCACAACGACCGGTCCTGTGCCTTCCGCATCCAGCGGATTCCCGCGACCTTCACCAGGTCGTCGGTCCACCTTGTGGGGGGCCTACCCACGCTGCGCCTTCCAGTACGCGGTCGCCACTCCAGAACTTTACTGCCCCATCGGCCATCCGTTCTGCGAGCAATGTGCCCCGCCCACTGCCACTTAAGTTTGGCAATTCTTCGGGCTATGTCGGTTACTTTCGTTCTCCTGCAAAGAGGAGATAGATGTATATTCAATTGTAAATTCTAGCTTGTACATTATCTTTTACGAGCTAAGGGTCACGGTATCGAACCGGTTTTGTTGTTAAAAAATTTAATCTAGACTATCTATGTGCCAAATTTAATCCAAATCCGTTTAGCCGTTTCCGCGTGGTTTAAGAACAAACAAATAAACATCCATACTTTCGCATTTATAATAGTAAGGAGGATTTAACACACTAACGCAGGTGGGGTGAAATCTATAGACATAGATAGATAGAATATTCTTTATAGTACACCAATACCATTATTACATTATTATTATTATTTTATATACGTTATGGAAATAAATATTTGTTCATAAGCAGGATTCGAAGCTACAACTTCTGGTTTAATATCGCTAGAACCGCTAAGTTATAGTCGATTCACTGAAATAATGGCGGTACGCCCAAACGGCAAGCATGAATAAACTTAAATATAAAAGGTGGCAGAAAAACTGTGACAGTTTATTTATTTACTTACAAGAATAAAATTAGGCAATAAAAAAAAATTGGTAAAATTATAAAATAAATTATTTTATTAAGGCAATGGAGAGGGCTATGCTCGGAGTGTCCCTGCGTGATCGAATCAGAAATGAGGAGGTTAGCATGAGAACGAAGGTAACCGACATAGCCCGAAGAATTGCCAAACTTATGTGGCAGTGGGTGGGGCACATTGCTCGTAGAACGGATGACCGATGGGGCCGTAAAGTTCTGGAGTGGCGACCGCGTACTGGAAAGCGCAGCGTTGGTAGGCCCCCACAAGGTTGACCGACAACCTGGTGAAGGTCGCGGGAATCCGCTGGACGCTGAAAGCGCAGGACCGGTCAATGTGGCGATGCTTGGGGGAAGCCTATGTCCAGCAGTGGACGTCTTTCGGCTGAAATGATGATGATGAAAACTAATCTATAAACACAATACGAAAAATCTTAATGTTACGAATTGTAAAATAAGAGCAGCGGCATTTATAGTAGTTTATGAAACTGTTGCATAACAGGGGTTATTAAAACACGAGTGTGAGTTTAAAAACCGAGCAATAGGCGAGGTTTTTAATAGTATCACACGAGTGTTTTAACACCTAGTTATGTCAGTTTCATACACTACTTTATCTAAACTCATGAAATATCAATTTTAAACAAAAGACCAACGTTAAATCTTGGTAACAGTGTCGTAAGTTTTTCTTGATTTTTCTGGTAATATTGGTTATTTAGTTGCTGCTTCCAGAATGTCAGGTGGAGTCAAATTCTCCTCAGTATCACTACTATTGTCAGACATTTTTACTCAGAAGAAAATTTATGACTTACAAAAACACAGTAATAACGTAAACAATTATAATAAATTCCAATTTAAGGCAACCAAATCCAGCAGCTCATGCGCGCGCCGCGCATGCGTTCTAGTGCTTGTCATTACAGACAAAATATAGTCTGGCTAAAACGTCTTTTTTCGGAACTAATTTTCTATCCATGTCAGGATTGCATCAATCTGTGTTTTTAACCGACTTCAAAAAAAGGAGGAGGTTATATCATCCAAAAAATATGCTTGTAAAGACTTAAATATAATTAAAAGCAATATGACAATTTGACAATCCAAAGTTCTGCCGAAAATGCGATTTTAAAAGATTAAATTTTGTAATGTTTATCTAGTAGCGCCATCCTGAATTTTGTGTACCCTTTTATACCAAACAGTACGGCTTCTAAAAGATGCATTAAAAACTCCTTGATTGGTCCAAAGTGGCATTAAAAACTCCTTAATTGGGCTTGTGCAGTTATGGAAAAAAAATATTACAGCATTATTTTGTTCAGCAAACTGAATCGAAATGAATTTTTTAATAGTATTTTATGAAACTGTTGCATAATAGGGGTTATTAAAACACGAGTGTGAGTTTAAAAACCGAGCCGTAGGCGAGGTTTTTAATAGTATCACACGAGTGTTTTAATACCTAATTATGTCAGTTTCATACACTATTTTATCTAAACTCATACAATTTTAAATAAAATACCAAAGTCAAAATCTTCGTAACATTGTCGTTGTTTTTCTTGATTTCTTTCGTCATTTACGTTGCTGCATCCAGAAATTCAGGCGGGGTCATATTCTCCTCAGTTCCGTATCACTGCTGTAGTCAGATATTTTTGTCCAGAATAAAACTTTCGACTTACAAAACCATAATAATAACGTAAACAATAACAATAAATTTACAAGTAACGATGACCAAATCCAGTAGGACGTGCCGCGCGCGCCTCGCCTACACAGATAATAAAATATAGTCTGGCGAAAACATTATAATCGGAACTAATTATCTATCCTTGTCAGGATTCCGTCAATCTCTGTTTTATCATACAAAAAATATGCCCGTAAACACTTAAATATAATTAAAAGCAATATGACAATCCAAAGTTCTGCCAAAAACGCGATTTTAAACGATACATTTTTTTTATTTATGACAAGTGGTGCCACCCTGAATTTTGTGTACTCATTGGTGCCAAACTGTACGACTGAAAAAAAAAAGGTTTGAAAACTCCTTGGTTGGGTCGAAGTGGCATTAAAAACTCCTTAGTTGGGCTTAAGTGTGCGGTTATGGAAAAAAAAATTAAATTACCGCATTGTTTTGTTCAGCAAACTGTATCGTAATGAAACTTTTTAAATTTATTACAGGTGCATGTGCGTAAAGTATGTCATTATGACATTACTTTCGAGTTCATAATTCGAATTTTACGATACGAGTGTAGATAAAATTCATTACAGGTGCATGTGCGTAAAGTATGTCATTATGACATTACTTTCGAGTTCATAATTTGAATTTTACGATATGAGTGTAGATAAAATTACTAAACGAATTCAACCGCAAAAGTTATGTAAAATTACGTAACCACCCAAAAATATATTTTCCGCCTGAGTGGTGTCACGGGAAGCGCCTTCCAAGTGAATAATGTGACGTATTGTATCGAATTAGCATAATTGTCTCTCGACCCGTAGCGCAATTAAATATATGTATTTAAATGAATATATATTTATAGTGACATGTTTTTATATCACGCAAGATATCGAGGCAAAAATTCCTTGTTGGGTTCTTATCCGGTTCGAAGGACCAATACACAACCCTTATTCTTAGTTTATACTAAACCTCTTAAGGGGTAATTGTACATGCATCATGAATAACTTTTACTATGAGTCCAAACATGAAATTTAAAAAAAACAGCTGAACCCTACGTTTCTGAACAGAAATGTAGGGAAATGAATGAATGTAGGGGAATGTATGTATGTGAACACATAAATTGACAAAATATAGGGAACAGCAGATATATTTTTCACGATTACATGATTGGTCCCATAGGAAAAGTTGTTCATGATGATGAGTACAATGACCCCTTAAGAGGTTCAATATAAAGTTTATTCTAAACCGCATAAGTGGACAAACATGCAAATTTTAATAGAGAAGATGGTTGGCAGCTACCACCTGTTTGGAACCTAGTTCTAAAAGTAATCAAGTCCCAATCAGCACGCTACACTGTATAACATAATAACACAGTGAGGACTACATGCATCGAAACGATTTAATTAATAAAAAATTGCGTGCATCGAATCGAATAAAAAATTGTAGATTTCTGACTGACTATACTGGGCACCGACGATACAAAAGAAAGAAGTAATCTAATTTAAAAGCTATCACAAAAAGTTTTACTTTCGAAATCTGCTACCCGCTGCGCTTTTCCTACCTATGATCGTACCTTTATCTGTTTGCCTGAATAGACTTGCAACTGGGCGTGGGGTGAAACACAGTTGGTCCACTTATTTTTCTTTTGTTTGTTTGTAAGTAGTATCGAATGGCACTTGCATTATCTCTTCTACAGTTATTTATTTAAAGAATCGTATCAGAACAAGATTTTGAAGACTAAGGCCGGGAATATACGTCTGAGTTTTCATCAGGTAATCGGATCCGTTTCGGTGGAAGGCGTTGGAACCATTATTATGTTTGAACATTCAACACACATCCGATCCAATAGTCGAATCGGATGTCCGAGTTAGAAACCGGCGCATGGGAAGACGTCTGTAAAGAAATATTGGAAAAATATGGGTTTCAATGGACGTTGAACAGAGAAAGAAAATATGTAACTAATTTATTTTTGTTTTTCGTCTCAAATATACCTAACTATAGAAAATATCGTAAAAACTGTTTTCCTAGTTATAAGCCTAACGCAAGAATCGGACGTGTATCGAGTAAATACGAACAGATAGTCTGAATCGGATAGAAAATCTGACGTGTATTCCCAGCCTAAACATTCAGAAAATGTTTTTTTTTATAAATCTTTATATTCTTAAGCACAGATCAACACAATGTATAGAACAGTAGTTTTTTTACCAATTTCAGGATTTATTTTATATTAAAAGTTGTTCATTATGTATAATTACCCCTTTTCAGTTTTAGTATTAACTAAAACTAATGATAAGTATATAGGTAGTATAATATACTCAGACCAAAAGAATAAGATAGAAGGACTGCGTAGAACTAAATCCAGAAAAAGGAATATTTAAAAGCAACTGCTATTCCGCCGACTGCCTCGTTGGTCTAGTGGCTGCAAGCGCGACTGCTGAGCGTGGGGTCCTGGGTTCGATTTCCGGGTCGGGCAAAGTGTTATTGGGTTTTTTCATTAGGAAATTCTCAGTAGCAGTCCGGAGTCTGGATTTGTGCCCGGTAAATGGCAATAGGCTCACCCCCTATTACATGGGACTTATAACATAACTAGCGAAATGTATCTGCCTACCCCTTCGGGGATTTCCCCAGGCGTGATGTTTATGTTATGTTATGCTATTTCGCCCACAGTATTCGCGAGCTTCGCGAGCTTCGATTGGGAGCGTCAATCTTATTTTTTTGATTTGAGGATTAGACGCACGCTCTCGATCGCGGCTTGCAAACACTGTAGGCTGTCCATTTTCTGGCTTCAGTCACTAGGTCTATGCGCTCCGTCTATCTTATTATTTTTGTCTGAGGTAATATTCACACTTGATTTAATTCTCATTCACATTAACATTCACTCACACTCACTCACACTCACTCACACTCACTCACACTCACTCACACTCACTCTCACTCACACACACTCACACACACTCACACACACTCACTCACACTCACTCTCACTCACACACACTCACTCACACTCACTCACACTCACTCACACTCACTCACACTCACTCACACTCACTCACACTCACTCACACTCACTCACACTCACTCACACTCACTCACACTCACTCACACTTACTCTAATTACCTACTTACCTGCACGATGTCCAATACATCTAATATTCCTTTGGTTAGTTTAGTAAATTTAATTTTTATCTCAATTTTGCTTGTCGTAAACATTGAGAATCTGTATCGCCTCTTGTCTATGCAGCAAAGAGTAGCCTGGTGACCTGTAACACAGATTTACCTACTTTAGACACCAGTCTCTATAATATGTTGTTAAGGGGCTCGTGGCTAAGTAGCAAGCGTGTGGATTGTACGATCTGCAAGGTTAAGCTGCACTAGCCGCGGTCAGTCTGTGGATGGGTGACCGTTTCGTTACACATCGAGACCCCATCGTGCCTCGGAGATCACGTAAAGCCGTCGGTCCTGCGCCTGATCTCTCTCCGGTCGTGTCGAATTGCCGTCCCATCGGATTATGAGAGTGAGGGAATAGAGAGTGCACCTGTGTTTGCGCACACACTTGTGCACTATAATATGTCCCGCGCAGATGGCTAGTCTCCATTGAGATTGAACGCCGTGACCGAAATTCGGCCGGGAGGACATTATTATATGTTGTTATTCTTTACTGTGACTTGCAGGTACCGAGATAATGAGTAAATAACAAGCACATATATATTATGATAAGATTATGAATATAAATAATACTGCTCCAGCAACGTAGATGCACTACGTAGTTACACCTACAGTGTGGTTACTTAATTAACTCTTATCAAGTTATCACTCAATAACTTTGATGAAACTTGTTGACATCATCATCATCATCATCATCATTTCAGCATTAAGACGTCCACTGCTGGACATAGGCCTCCCCCAAGCAAATGTTGGGGGGATATGCCATAATCGCCACACTTGGCAGGCGGGTTGGCGATCGCAGTTGGTTGGTTAAATACTCAGAGAACGCTGCTGCCCATCCTCTGGTGAATCCCTTAGTCGCCTTTTACGACACCCATGAGAAGAGATAAGGGTGGTGCAATTCTTTGCGTCCGGCACCACACGGACGGTGTAGCTACCACTAAATATTCGAAATTAATTAAATTTAGTTGTCTTAACTCACTTAATCCTTTTTTTTTACTATTGCCTCCCCCAAGCAAATGTTGAGGGGATATGCCATAATCGCCACGCTTGGCAGGCGGGTTGGCGATCGCAGTTGGTTGGTTAAATACTTGTTGACAAGTAGGTATCATTCATTCAAGTCGTCCTGAGTTACCCAGTATGTGTGGGTGGCGGCGTTTTAATTAAACTTGGCTGGCTAAGCTCAGTACACTGACATCTTCCACGAAATTACAAGGTGGGCGATTTCATATTTTTTCGCAGTACTGAAATCAATAAAAAGTATATAATATACGTCCAGTCAAAATACATCAACAAGCTTTGGATTGATTAATGTTTTTTAAACAACAATGTTTTTTTATTGAGTATTTCTTTTTAATACTTCTTTAACAAACCCTTAACTTTCTTAGGACAGCTCCACACGTTGGCCCCAACGTTGGGACGAGCGTTGGCCCGCAATTATGCCTAGCGTCCACACGTTGGAGATAATGTTAGCTTAATCCCGTCAGAGCCAATGTAAAGACGTCTGAAATAGATGTTGCACTGGGCACTTTAAGATTATTGAGTGCTTAAGAGCTAAACCGTTAATTAAAATAACACAATAGGTAAAAAATGGACGTCGTCTTTGAAAAATATTTTGACAAACAAGAGAATAATTTTTTTTTTTTTTAATAAACATAAAGATTTTTTATAGAAATTCTATAACTATTGCGTCCGTTTACGCGGATGACATTTTCAAGACGCGGTGACCGTAAGAACAAGTTCATTCGATGCACCTTACTGCATGAGTGCTGCGGCAAGACTTAGCAAACCGCCAACGTGTGGAAGCATCGCCAACGTTGGCGCATAATTCCTTTGATAAAACCAAAAATATTGTGTACGTGAAAATGAAACCGTTCGGCGTAAGGATTGCTCAAAATCTATTGATATGTCGATAGTTTCAATTAGCTCCTCCTTTTATTGAAGTCGGTTGAAAATATTTAAAGGTTGATTTAGTCCGGCCGCACATTGGAAGGAAATCACAATGATTCATTCATTGATCACAGAAAAATTCTGACGCACTGGAACCTATACGCATGGTTGTACTTTTACGATGTTATAATAGTACGTTGTACGTCTATGGAATATATAACTATACAGTTAATTTTAGTACTAGCTCCGTAGACTGACATAATTTTCCAAATCGTATGTCTGCTTTTGACATTAAAATGTAAATGCAGTGCTATTTTATGACAATGGTGTCGATTCTCTTGTTCACGAACTAAACTTATTTTAAACTATTGCTCTCTTTTACTAATAGTAGATACAAGAAAGGGATGGCAACCATTTTAGAACTGTCAAATTAGACGGAATTAAAATTTCCATACAAGTTTAGTCGTGATCTCGGAACGTGCCCACTAAAATACAATGAAATGTAACACGTAAACTAATTTGACAGTTCTAAAATGGTTGCCATCCCTTTCTTGTATCTACTTTTAGTAAAAGAGAGCGATAGTTTAAAATAAGTTTAGTTCGTGAACAACAGAATCGACACCAATGTGTGGCCAAAATTAAAGTACTGCAAAGTTGAAATAAACTCAAGAAAAACTATCGTTAAAATCAACCGAATAAAATAATAGATACGCTCACGCCCCTGATTGGTGGTCTCTGCCGCACGGGAGGCCGAAGTCGCAGGCTCTGGTCTGCGGACAGCCGTAGACTGCACGGACACTGCACTGGCGCTGCACTGCGGTAACAACGCTCAGCAACGTACGGGAAACTCAGGCAAATCTGAAATGTTCGACGGAATAATCACTACACGGAACTAATTAGTCTGGCGAGCCTTTGGAATAAATTTTCTAGAGGAAATAATATTACAATAAAAACTTTTTAACAAAAAATAAAACCGACTTCAAAAACCTTAACTAAAAAGTAAAAAATAATCCTTGTATGTATTTCAAAATCTTAACATAAACCAAAATTTTCAAGGCGGCGCGTGACTATCCCTTTGCGTCATGTAAATATAATGTACTGTCGAGCGCTTATCTATAGTAAAAAACAGTTTATGCGAACATACATGAAAATCACGCGCCGCCTTCAAAATTTTGGTTTATGTTAAGATTTTGAAATACATACAAGGATTATTTTTTACTTTTTAGTTAAGGTTTTTGAAGTCGGTTTAATTTTTTGTTAAAAAGTTTTTATTTCATACTTTTTAGTTGATAATTCACAGAAAAACTAAACTATTAGTAGATCATCTAGGTAAGCGAAGCTAAAATAAACTGATTTATTGAAGCTAGTTAAAAAACTACTTGACCTAAGTCAATAAAATTTATATGGGACCACCGCGCGGACTTCCTCTACCAAATAAAAAAACAACCACGCAAATCGGCCCAGAAATCTCGGAGTAATCGGTGTACATACATGAAAAAAAAAAAAAAAAAAAAAAAAAAAAAAAAAAAAAAAACCTGCCGAATACATAACCTCCTCCTTTTTTTGAAGTCGGTTAAAAAGTTCGTAGGTAATAATTTTTAGTGTGTAGGCAGGTACTTTAAGATATGAAATAAATTTGAAAAATCCGCTTGAAAACCCAATAAAACGGGTTACAATAAAAAATATGTAAAGTAGATATTTTTTTTTAAATGATCAATGACACTAAATATAGCGGATGTATGAAAATCTAACAGAAAAATAAAACCGACTTCAAAAACCTTAACTAAAAAGTAAAAAATAATCATTGTATGTATTTTAAAATCTTAACTTAAACAACATTTTTAAGGCGGCGCGTGGTTGACCCTTTGCGTCATGTAATGTACAGTCCAGCGCAATATCTATAGTAAAAACAGTTTATGTGAACGTACATGAAAATCACGCGCCACCTTCAAAATGTTGTTTAAGTTAAGATTTTAAAATACATACACTGATTATTTTTTACTTTTGGTTTTTGAAGTCGGTTTTATTTTTTGTTAAAAGGTTTTTATTTCATACTTTTTACTTTTTATTCATAAATGTTTATATAACCAATTTGAGAATATATTTTTATTAACCTTTGCTATCCCACTGCTGGGCAAAGGTCTCGCTCATGTTCTTCCAAACGTCCAATCACTATCGTGAAAAAAAAACACGCATATCGGCCAAGAATTCTCAGAATGAGGAACCAATGAGCAGATCATCCAGATAGGCAAAGCTAAAATGAACTGATTTATTGAAGCTGGTTAAAAAACTACTTAACCTAAGTCAATAAAATTTATATGGGACCACCGCGCGGACTTTCTCTACCAAATAAAAAAACAACCACGTAAATCGGCCCAAAAATCTCGGAGTAATCGGTGTACATACATGAAAAAAAAAAAAAAAAAAACCCGCGGAATACATAACCTCCTCCTTTTTTTGAAGTCGGTTAAAAACCGGCAAAGTGTGAGTCGGACTCACGCAGTAAGGGTTCCGTAGAACCACCCATCGACCTGATACCCCATAGAAACTGATTCAATTTACGAGAGTTAATCAACAGACATCAACGATCGTACGCAAAACATGAATTTTAGCATCTCTTTCTTACGTAGGTACCACTACATATGTCTATGTTTGCCCTGTTTTTAGTATTTTTTGGTAAACTATATAGTATACATTATAATCAGTCCAAGTTTGACGCTAGTTTGACCCGCAGTCATCTTGGGTAAACAAGAAGGTTTTCTAGCCCATCATCCCATTTACTAGTCTGCCTACTCAGCTAACAACCTACCCATAAAGTTCTATACAGATCGGCTAAATAGTTAAGCCTATTAAACTTAATATTAAGATTACTGAGACCAATTTAATTTAACCTACACAAAATTTGTAAACTAAAACTAGGATCCATTTTCATTACCGTATGCTAGCTAGAATGTAATTTGTACAACACTTTAACTTGAGTTGAGGCATTGAGTATAGTCACAAAAAAATAACTGACAGAAATCTCACTCCGGGTATGGTTTGAAATAATTGCGAAGAAACGAAGGACTTTTGTCAGGGGGACACAATTATTCGGGTAGAAACTCAAGGCTCTTTCTTATTCATGCCTGGTGTAAGACCACCTAATTTTCTGTATCTTTAAGAAATCTGACTTAATTTAATGCAAAACATAAAAGAAATACACTTAGTTCTGGAGAAATGTAATCTAGATCAAAATAACCTAAACAAGATTACCGCAAAACATGAAACTATGACGTCCATACACTGGATGAAATGAAAATATCTGGTCAGCCAAAATGAATAACATAAGATAGAAATTTCATATAAGCTCCATACAGGGTTACAGCATAAAGTTCCCGTCATTTGCAGAATAATCCGGACATTTCCTTTAACATTTTAAATTTCACGGCATGTCGATTTCTTGGGTGAAGCGATGCAGTATGAAGCGGGTACTGGTAGGTGAAGTTGAAGTGAAGAAATTCCAGACATCTTAGAATTCACTCCGCATTCCGGACCAAACACCAAATTCCCCGATGCGTCCAGAAAATTCCGGATGTATGGCAACCTTAGCTCCATACAACTTATCCAACCAACTGCGATCGCCTTCCCGCCTGCCAAGCGTAGCTATTATCCCCCCAAACTGTTTGGGGAGACCTATGTCCAGTAGTGGACGTCTTTCGGCTGAAATGATAATGATGATGATTTATAAATACATAAGAAAAACAGACCAACACAAACACTTATGTTCATCACACAAATATTTGTGTCCTGTGAGAATCGAACCACTAGCAGCAGACGTCTTCAAAAAAATTCGGGCGTAAATCTGTAAGTTGCCTATCTGATTGTTAATTTGTGAAGTGAAACTTCTGTACATTCATGTTGAGTTGCAAAACCTTGTGGGACACTTGACATAATATATGTACGCTACCTACGTGATGAAGGCATACAGTGTGTTGTCAACGTCTTTTAGAATTAAACTTACACACTTAAGTTTCCTCGGGCATTACCTATAATAAATATTCTAACGTTTAGCTTATCTGTGACCTTAGAAATTAAATTCTCCAAACAAAGAACTCTTATAGTTTCACCATGTCCATCCATCCATCCAACGTATGTGTTATGGAGTTGACATTTGGCATGCCAAATGTCAACTCCATAATGCCTTATAAAGTTATGGACAAAAACTTTAAAAAAGTTTTATTAGGGTGCCTCCCCTACACGTATTTTTTTTCTTTTGTATGTCTCGTCATGTAGGGTATTGTTGAATATTATAGGTGTTTTGAGTATATTAGGGGTTGTCATCAAAACTTTTTTGACCAGGGTTCCATTCACGAAATATTAAGGTTTGAAGTCGTCATTTTTGTTAAGAGTTACGTGTCCTCACAGGCTACACCACAGATTTGAACACCTGAAAGCTATCCAAAATGTTATCAAATATAATTACCTATCTAGTTTACGAGTAACAATCGACTAAGTAAGCCATGTAGTTGAGTCTGTAAAAAGCTCATAGAAATTCCGTATAAAATGTCTTAAGAAATGAATTTAATAGCCTGTACTTGACTAGAGAAGTAAATAGAAAAAAAAGTCATTTTTTTTCACAATCTAAAAACTAAAATGGCCCCTCGTTTCTTTTATAAATTTGTTTTTTTTTTGTTCAGATAGTAAAATACAATAACTAAGAGAATAAAACGCAAAATGTGATTCTTTTATTTTAAATTTTAGTCAAATTATGATGAAATTGATGAAAATAGGAATAAAACAACATTGTCATGAAGATTTTCCATCACGTTTGGCACATTTTCAAAAATTCTATTGCATAAAATGTCTCAAATTATTTTATTATTTACTTCACACTCAACAAAATAACCAAACGTATTAACGTTAAAAACCTTATCAAAACTACTCCTGAAAAAAAAACTGTTTTTATTCATGTTTTAATCAACGTTTTTATCTACCTAAAAATCTTTTTTCACAGCTCTAGTACTAACTATAGAATCCTACCCTCACGCAATTTTCAGGTTTATATTGTTGTTCTATTTGCGTGGCGTATCACTTCTCTTTTACCTGAAACTTTTATTATATCAATAAACTCTTGAAGTAATAATTTATTTTCTTTTATTTTCAGATCCTCGTGAGAATATTTGGTAAGTTTAACAAAGTCAGTGACTTCCAAAAATTTATTTATTTATTTATTTATTTAATTCTTTATGCACGACAGGGTACAAAGGCGGTCTTAACGCCATAGGCGTTCTCTACCAGACAACCTTAGGGTAATGCAGAGACAAAGAATAGGGTAGATGCACCAGTAAAGTAGTAAAATATGTTTCGTACTACGGACTTATAATTACATATAAAAAAAAAATAGATAAATACATATGTACATTATACATATAATAAAATATATATATATAAAAAAAAAATACTACAAACAAAAAAAAAAAAAAAACAAAAACAAAAAAAAAAAACAAAAACTATACTTAAAAAATAAGTTTTTACTTTAATTTTCTACTCATTATTATTAGAACCACGATCGGCTTCAAACGTGCGGTCGAGATCATTTAGCTAACAGCTTTTTATGAATACATGAATACTAATTTCAAAAAGTTCGTATCGAAGGATTCGTTCAGAATCCCGATGCTTAAAGTTTCCTAACCTTAAGTATCGGAATTTTAAGCCAGTATAAAATGCGAATTTAAAAGGTCCTTCAAACATTTCCCATCGCGGCAAAACAAACTCAATTAAACTCGACGTTATCGCATATCTGATATCCTTTGCTAGTTCTTATCGGGACAAACTTTTAATACTCATAGCCAACCGTTAATGGTATTCGATGTATGAATAATGAATGATTTCCCTCAGAAAAGTTCTTTAGGAAGGCCACAGACGACCGGCGTTTGTATGAATGAAAAATCATGCGACGATTCGATCGGTGGCCTATATTTAAAACGTAATCATTTAGTTCTTTCGCCTAGAGGTGCCTAGCCGTTTGGTTGAAAAAAAAAAAGGTTTGACCTGTTTTTGAAGTTAAACTTCTTTACGCACGTTTGACTTGGGGAGTAAGCTGGTGAATGCGTTACGAAAAGTGAGGCAAACGGATGGGGTAGTGCGGGACGCGGGGAACGAGGCGCGCGCTAGGCCGGCCACGACAGAGCGCCGCCAGCAGATGTACACGCGCCGCACCGCCATTCCTTTATTCTCATTGACATAGTATTGAGGGAGATATAAGTTAGTGAAGATTTACTTCAGTCACAGATAATATAATACTTTACCTTCAGTCGTGTGCTCTAAAGAACACTCGTTTTTATTTCTTTGACACATAGGTATGTTTTAGAACTTATTCACATTAGCGTTTCTCTGGGGTAGGCGATCGATAAACATATGCGCAGCGCAGACGTTGCGACGAAACGACGTGTGCGTCGCTTTGTCGTGGCGTTGTCGCTTGTAAACTGCGCTTGTGAACGATAATACCAAACTATACCGCGATCGCAGCGCATACGATCGCTAGAGAAACGCTAGTGTGTAGGGGCCCTTATGGTTATAGGTGTGGGTGATCACAACGACAGTGTTGTCGTTGGGTGATGTAATCACCATTTCTCTAAAGGTGCTATAATGGCAATTATTCTGATTTTCGGAACATACGATTTTTTTTTTTCAAAATACTACCAATCGATTATATTACACAGTCTACGTGTTTTGTTTCCGAAACGACAAAAAAAATTGCGTGTATAGTTCAAAGACAATTTTATTTTATCCGACGAGAAGTCAGCCAGATCGGTTGTCTGCGTTTTACTTTCAACATGAGGCTCCATTATGTAAATTTATTCAACAGCCTGAAGCAATTTTCTTGTGATTTCCTTATTTTTATGACGGCAGTATCAATTTGCTGGGATCTTAGATCGACGCTGAGGTGTAACATTATGCACGTTCTTGAGTGAAAACGTTTGTTATAAAATGGTTATTTTATTATTTTTTCGTTCTATTTTCTATATGGCTTTGTAGGATTCCGTAACTTAAAAAGAAAAAAAAATCAACCCTTTTTAGGCTCACTCTTTTTTTTTTGTTTTTTTTTTTTGCCGTGGGGATATGCTCATGGACGCACTCCGCACGGGGTACGCGGAGCCCGTGTCGGACTCTTACCGACTAAAACCACCATGGTGTTCCTTCAACTACCTTAGCCGGGGGTGTGGGAACCCGTGAGTATTTACACAACCACCCCCGACAGGTCCCGGCTCGCCACAAGCAGGCGAGCCCCTTCTCCCCGTGCGGCCTAACGACGGCCATACCCTCCTCTGTGGCGCACACGGAACACTGCACGCCACCTCACCTCACGGCCACCAGCCAGCTACGCAAGCTGTGCCAACTACGCCAGCTGCTGGTCGGGCAGTAACCCCGAGTCTGCTGCTCGCAGGCCCTGTCTGTCGCCTTCCTGTGGTCCTGTAATTTTTATAGAGGTGTTCTTCCTCGCGGTCCAGGCGGTAAAGCCAAGACCCTCGGTCCCAAGAGGCGCGAGAACACTACTCAGCAGGAACAGGAGACCAACGGGGGCAGGGAAGGACAGTCCCCCCGCTGCCTGCCCAGTGGCAGAGTGAGTGCACACCGGGCCCGCCCCTGCTCCTCCACAGTGCCCTCTGCTTTCTCAGAGGGACACGCGGAGCAACTTCCCATTGCCAACATCGGGCCCCTCCCTTGCCAGAATATTCGCCACAGGCAATAAGGTCCCCCGGTCCAAAGGAGACTTATTGCCCGTGCCCAGGGTGTACCGGCCCAACAACAGACGTGTCTAGAAGTACAAGCAGCCGTCAGGCACACGTGGAGGTTTTCTGGCCAGCACCCCGTCTATCTATCTGCCTGCCTGTCCGTCTGTCACAGTTTATTTTCTCCGAATCTACTTGACGAACATAGTTGAAATTTGGTACATAATTAAACAACGTGTAGCTGATTGAATAAGCGAAAGCCTCATAAGTGCTCATTGTACTCATCAGCTTGAGCTATTTTTAATATTGGACCATCACTGAAATCGTGAAAAAAAATACTACTGCTCCTTACATTTACCTATGTTTGCATAACTCGACAAAATGTAGGCATCAGCTGACATTCGCGGCGCAATCGCCAGATCTGTAAACACCATAATGTATATTTATCAATAAAAAAATTTAACAAAAAATTGAACCGACGAAAACAGAAACTGAAAAGCGAAAAATAACTAATTATGAGTCGGCGCCAAACGAACTTTTAACAAGCAAAGTGCGTGTAAGTTGCAAGTGGCCGAGCGGAGAACGCATTTTTGGAAAGTTATTGTTTATCGTTGAAAATTTCACGTTGTATTTGATGTGACGTTGTTTTTATTATTTATTTAAAGTAATTTAATGATCTTCGTTGATTGGTTGTTTGGCGCTGACTCATAATTAGTTATTTTTCGCTTTTCAGTTTCTGTTTTCGTCGGTTCAATTTTTTGTTAAAAAGTTTTATTTTTCATTTTTTTGTGGTTAAAATCTAACTCCAGGTCTCCATTATGTCGTAGTGTCTAGAACAACAGAATCGGTTAACAGGTAAGAATTCAGTGGGTGAACAAACACTCATCCCCTGTTTTACTACCCTTAGGGGTGAATTTTGATTATGAAATTTAAATGGGACCAACTTCGAGGTATACCCTATCCATTAAAAAAAGAATCATCAAAATCGGACCACTTTGTAAAAAGTTATGCGTGGTCATAGATAAAAATAAAAAAATGAAAAAATATACGCGTCGAATTGAGAACCTACTCCTTTTTTTCGTCGGTTAAAAACTATTTTTTAAGATGATTTTTCGTCAGGGACGGTAAAGTGTGGGTAAAATAATTGATTGACCATTACATTTATTACGTTCATTGCTCCGTATGTTTTGACAATACGTGTTATTGGTAAATTTGGACCACGCAATAATTATTGCTGGAATATCAAAATTAAAGTTTAGATTTTTCAGAAATTGCCTGAAATAAATGCATCCTCTTTTCCTATCAAATCATGGAGGATGTTTCACAAAGATAAAACACCATGGCATTTTCATAAAAATGTACTGATTAGCAAACACCAAATTAAAATGAATAACAGACGAACAAGCTCATATTTGAAGATAAACCTTATCAGATGTTGGCCATCTGCCGCCAAGCAATATTAGCTCAGGGGCCGTATTATGAAGTGTTAGAATCATCATTGTTTCGTTGCGAAAGAGAGACAGAGCTATACAGGACTAACAGCGCCATTCCTCTTAACACCGGTACAAAAATGGCTTTAACACTTCTTAATAACAGTTACAGTTCTGTAAAATTGCTGAATAGTAGCGTTCCTGCCTGTCCAATGATATTTAAAAGTAATAATGTCCTCCAGGCCGAATTTCGGTCACGGAGGCCAATATTTATTTGCAAAAACATGTGTACATACATACATGGTTGAGATGTTTATTAAAGATGTAAAATAATAATTAAAAATATTTATGAAATTATATTCCATGAGCGAGCTATGCTTGGAGTTTCTTTGAAGGATTAAATCCGTAACGAGATTATCCGGAGAAGAACCGGAGTGACCGACACAGCTTGTAGGATCAGTAAGCTTAAGTGGCAGTGGGCTGGCCATGTCTGTCGAAGGACCGATGGCTGTTGGAGCAGACGAGTCCTTGAGTGGAGACCGCGAATCGGCAAACGCAGCGTAGGGCGCCCCCCTGCCATGTGGACCGACGACCTAAAGAACGTGGCTGGGGGGGACTGGATGCGAAAGGCAGAGGACCGAGTGTTGTGGCGTAACTTGGGAAAGGCCTATGTCCCGCAGTGGACTGCGATAGGCTGAGTTGATTGAAGTTCGGTGAAACATTATTTTATGAACCGAGATAAATTCGAATAGTTTTTTCGATTAAACGTTTTTCGATACATAAAAAGTGATTAATTGAAAACTGGGGATCATATTTTGTGTGTAACAAAACTTGTGGAATAGTTTTCTGCGAAATGAAATACGATATACGATAGTTTCGTTAAAATAATAGCTAACAATAAAACTCACATACTAAGCCAGTTCCGATTCTAATGGTTTTGTTACCATTGATATTTGGTTGACTGTACCTACTATAATCTGTTCAAATTCAAATTCAAATGATTTATTTGCTAGAATATGGCTATCACAGCGACGTTTTCTATCAAATATACGTCGAAAGAAAGAGACATACAAAGAATTTTGGTATTTCTTCAATTACCCTGTAAACTTTGCATACAACAGAGGGTGTTGATCTGACCTATAAGCACACCCCGGCCACTCAATACAATATGAATGCTAGCACCGCCTATATACGCAAGCTTACGTCTTATACAAACACGCACACACTTGAATGAATAGGGTTGCTTGCCGCTCGAAATGCCGACTGCGTTCCAAACGCTTCTCAGTAGTACTCAGAGATGGCGTTAGCTTGTGTAGCGAAAGTTATTCTTGCGCACGAACGCAGTGAGTTTGTACGGGCGGCGAAGAAAATAATTTAGTATTTTTAATTAGCTGCAGTAAATTGATAGTTTTATTTATTGTAAATTGTTACATAAAGAGCTCGTACTACTGAATCACATTACTGAAGCTTGTTAAAATACTGTCAATTATTATATATGGTATATTGGAAAATAAAATAAACAGTTAATTAATCAAAAAAAAATATTATGTTATTATTGCCATAGAAATTATACATTATAATAAAACAAGTTTAACCGGATTACATCGCGTAAATTGCATCGGTTGTATCTAACGATGTAATCCAGTAAAATTTATTTTATTGTAATGTGTAGTGATCACTAAAACCTAATAAATTATTAAATAAATTATATATTACACACACTGAAAAATTTACGCCTAAACGATTTAAATTGGCGGTTATTGAACCGTATGACATTGAAAATACGGAATCTCAAAAAAAATTTGTTTTGCAAGCATTACAATTCCTCTCTTATCATAAGTACGTAATTTTACAGTAAACAATCTCTCACTACCTATAGTTGAGAAATAAAACTCTCGCGGTAAGTAGATACCTACCTACCTTTAATAAAATACAATAAATAGGTACTCAAAGGAATCTGCTTTCAAGCATTACAAGCAAATTATTTTTTCCTTTTTGTAATAACTGGCAAAGTACAAAAAAATCGTTTAATTGTAAAATTTAATGCTCGCTGTTCTGTAGTTCTACCTATAAAGATTTTTTTGTGGCTTACCTTATTTCATCCTTCGGAAATCGAAAAAAAAATCTGTTTCCTTGTCTAGATGTAGACACACATCCGTGTAAAGCACAATACACTACAATTTTCAATTAAAATAGAACTACAAACACCAAAAAATATATTGCGTGACGCACTCGACTGGCGATTGACATCCATTGAATATTGCAGTCCAACTTGCCGCCAAACAGCGGGCACGTGCGGGGCGCGGGTGAGGAACTTAAATTGGCGGGGGGCGGTGAGTGGCCGTTCTGTACGTTAGTACTATTAGATCACAGAGTACATTATAATATACTGAAATAGAGACCAATCTTCCACCATAAAACTGGTAACCGCTTACTAGCGCCATCTGATACTTTTAGTTTGGAACTGCTGTTAGTACATCAACAGAACTAAAAATAAAAAATGCAAAAAGAGAATAATTTCTTGAGGTTCGAACTTACGCCCTGCGTTTATAAACCGGACCGCAAGATAGTACTGCTATTAACACTTGTTTCTGACTTGCGAATTTTAGCACTATAATCAACCAGTCAAAATCAGTAAAAGTAGAATACTTTAATGTTCAAGAATCAACAAAAAAGGCTCTGAAAAAGATACTTATTTATTATTATAATATTTCGTGAAAAATCAGTAAAATTATCTCGTGAAATGAAATCATAATCTCTTTGGAACAATTATCAAATATGGGGTCATGTAGCGACATCTATCCGATATTGAATAAACTATTACAGTATCTCGTTTCTTAAATTTGGTAAATCCGCCATCTATTACTTTTAGTCCGTAACAATAACAAATATAATACTACTAAATTAAAAACCACCATCTTACCTGTTATCTACAAGTATTTGAAGTACTACGTTTTTTTGCAGCGTTGTAAAAGCTGTTGTACCCGATTATTTGTTTTAAGATTGAGGACCCTGTATTAGATATTCTGTGCTATAAGCTTACTTTAACAAATTTGAAAGACGCAGAAAAAAATCAACAAATACTAAGGCAATATGTTGTAGCCCGAAAGAAGCAACGCAAGAAGTTGTATAGCTGTGCGCAACTATCGGTCATGTTATTAATTTTATCATATTTTTCAAGTAAAACTTGTTTACGCACGCTTGACTTGGGGAGAAAGCTGGTGAATGCGTTACGAAAAGTGTGATCGGGTGAGGCGGACAGAAGTTGAGAGGGAGATATAAGTTACTGATAGATAGAAAGAGAGAGAGTTACGTTTCGTATATTACGGGGTAGGGGCAATAGAGAGAGGTGCAAGCACACTTTTTTTTTTTACTTCTGTCGTGTGGTCTAAAGCAAACTCATTTTTTTTTCTACATTTTGTTACTTTTTTGGCTGCTTAAATCAGATGGCAAACACTAGCTTCACTTAAAACGTCCTACAAAAACTTGTGGGTATTTGAAATTCAATGGCACAAAAAGAAGCCTGTTTAATTCTTTAGCCAACTTCACAACACAGGACAAAAATAAATAAAAATACATCACACCCACAGTCTTTAGAAAAACATTACCAAACTTCAAAGCACTTTACAGGTTTTTTTATATCTTTATTTATTTATAGAGGGTTTAATCTACAAGAACATAATAGTGACACCCTCATAGGGACACTCAACACATTATCTACGCTTAATACCTATTTGAACAATAATTTTGTTAAAAAATTGGCTGTCTTAGGGAGGATTTCTGAGTTGAGAAGCAGGACTTAAGTATCATTTGAGTATGGTTTTGTACGTTAAAACCATAATCAAATAATACATGCTCTCAACTCAGAAACCGGCCCATAGACAGGGGAGCAGCGTTGTAGATTTTTTTTTCTCTCAATGAGCGTTTTACATCTTTGAGCCAGACATACAAATAAGCAGGTTGAAATAAAATTTGTAATGTACCTTTACTCGTCCACGGTAGGTATTTGATTACATTTTTTCTACTAATACGATTCCCATTTTCTTAATCATCAAACAACCCTCCAGTTTTCAGTCATTGCTAAAGTCTTGCGTGCCTAAATGAATCACTCCATTACGGTACTTCCAGACGTAAAACCATTTCCTATAACATTAAGTAACATGACCTATTCAATGCACAGACATAATAAAAAATATAGACGAAGTGCTGCGAACGATCATATTGAAGCCAAAAATAAACTATGCTCCTTCGTGTACAACCAGCGCTCACGTACCCACCATGCATCTAAAGGATATTTTTTTTGCGATGCTTACTGGATGACGCCGGAACATGTGCACTGAGAGTGGTGAGCAAGGTTTGAGGTGCATGTGTGTACGTGAGCAGGAGCATGGTTTTTTTGGCTTCACTAGATTATTCGTAGCACTTCGTCTATATTTTTTACTATGTCTGTGATTCAATGGAATATAAGGTTTGCCATCAAAGTTATATAAGGTTTGCCATCAAAATTACATTAGGCAGAAAGTTTTTGTGACATTAGGTAACAAGAGAAATTATATTAAGGTTTTTTCCTAGCTTTTAAACAGGTAACAAAGGTATAATATGGTTTTAATGCTCTTCATATTAACTTACACTGTAAATTCTGATGGAAATTCAGTGTTGTGTGAACATATTACGTCAACTGCGTGTGTTTAAAAAAATGTAATAAACGGCAACGTATGGAATGGTCTGGGCTCTCCCCGTTTTATTTTTCTGAAGGATAAATGGTGTAATCTTAACTCAGTTTATCGCAGTCCACTGCTGGACATAGGCCTCTCCCTAGTTGCGCCACAACACTCGGTCCTCTGCCTTCCGCATCCAGTCCCCCCAGCCACCTTCTTCAGGTCATCGGTCCACCTTGCGAGGGGGCGCCCTATGCTGTGTTTGCCTATTCGCGGTCTCTACTCAAGGTCTTGTCTGCTCCAGCGGCCATCGGTCCTTCGACAGACATGGCCAGCCCACTGCCACTACTGCCTACAATCTATGTCGGTCAATCCGGTTCTTCTCCGGATAATCTCGTTACGGATTTTATCCTTCAAAGAAACTCCAAGCATAGCTCGCTCCATAACTCGCTGACTGACTATGAATTTGTGGACTAGCACAACTGTCAGTGTCCACGTCTCGGCACCGTAAGTCATGACATGCAGGAAGGACGTACTGGTTAAAGACATTTGTCAAACTTTGCGGACACTTTGGAACATTGTGATATTATACAGTATGTAACAAAAACCCCGTTGTTCCTGTGAGCTACGTTATCAGAATCGATATTCATACGTAAGGACACATTTCATTTGGAAAAACTCTTCAACAATAATCATCATCATCATCATTTCAGCCGAAAGACGTCCACTGCTGGACATAGGCCTCCCCCAAGCATCGCCACAACGACCGGTCCGGCGCCTTCCACATCCAAAGGATTTATTCAATCAATCAATCAACTCAGCCTATCGCAGTCCACTGCTGGACATAGGCCTCTCCCAAGTTGCGTCACAAGGATTTATTATTCAACATTAATAAAATTATCAAATTAAATATTAAATCATTATTAATTGAAAGTGATTACATCACTCAAAACTCACTTGCTCACTGATTATATCAATAAAAAGAATCAAATTAAATATTAAATCATTATTAATTGAAAGTGATTACATCACTCAAAACTCACTTGCTCACTGATTATATCAATAAAAATAATCAAATTAAATATTAAATCATTATTAATTGTAAATTGAAAGTTATTATATCACTTTCAATTTACTACTATTAATAATATTTTTTATTGAAAAGTTTTTCCAAATGAGTTGTGTCCTTACGTATGAATATCGATTCTGGTAACATAGCTCACAGGAACAAAAGGGTTTTAGTTACATACTATATAGTTTAGTAGTGTAATAGTTATAGTAGTAGTAGTAGAGCTCTTTTGTGAAAGAGCTCGTCCGGGGAAGTACTACCACCGTATCTACTTCTCCGCCAAATAGTGATGCTTGCATTGCTGTGTTTCGGTCTGAAGGGTACGGGTGCTGGAGAAATTATAATCACATGAGACTTTCCATCTTCATGTCTCAGTTTGGCGAACTGACTTGCGGTACCATTTAGGCAACAGTCTAGGTGGTATTGCAGTTGTTATGGGCAAAGGTAACCGCTTAACATCAGGTGGGCCTTTAGCTCGTTTCGCCATCCAATACTATAAAAAAAAAAGTTTATTTTTTCTCGAATATCGATTCGATCGATTGTTCCGTGTGATGCCGGACGTAAAGAATTGCACCACCCTCACTCTTCTCATGGGTGTCGTAAAAGGCGACTAAGGGATTCACCAGAGGATGGGCAGCAGCGTTCTCTGAGTATTTAAACAACCAACTGTGATCGCCAACCCGCCTGCCAAGCGTGGAGATTACGGCATATCCCTCTTTGGGGGAGGCTTTTGTCCGGTAGTAGACGTTTTTCGGCTGAAATGATGATGATGATGATGATGAATATCGATTCTGGTAACGTAGCTCACAAGAACAAAAGGGTTTTTGTTACATACTGTATAGTTTAATTTTTCTTAGTTGGTCAGATTTATTTGAATAATGAACAGTTTGTACACATATTTTTGATGCTGACTGTATCTTCCATAAACTATGGCTTAAATAATACTTCTTACAGATTAGCTCACATCATAAAGAAGAAAAGCGTGAATTTAACGAAATCGTAACACTCGTTAATACTCCATTGTTTTTACGACGTCTATAAACGTCGGACAGAACGATAATTTTATTCGTCGTTAATATCCGTCGAACGTAAAAATGCGACGCAAAAATTGATGGCGTGTCATACGATGCGGATTTGTTCGATTCAAATGGGGTCAGATTGTGATGATACTGTTGAAAATTTGAGATAAATGTGAGCTTTATTGCCAATTTATTATTACTTTTTGTCCTATCTGAAGATCATGCCAATAAAATACGAATCCTATCCACAAAAACATACACACATATTATATACCTACACAAAATCAACAGCACACCACTCATCCACACAATACACTCTTACATCAACTACACAATACACATACACTCATGGCTTAGTAGTAACCGCCATCAATTTACTTTTTTATTTATTTATCATATTACCTACTTCTAATAACAATTATTAAGGAACAATAAAAAGCAATGTACCTTACCGAATATATAACTTAGAGCTTAGTTTTAGGGAAGGCACTGTTTCCTGAGATACAGGTTGTCACCTAGTTCGGGAGGCAGAGCTCCATTGTTATGAAACATATTTGGTTGCTAATAAACGTTATTTTATTTATTTTATTCATCATAATTTGAACATTAGCATATTCGTATGCCCGCGGTTGCCCGCGTTTTCAAAGAAAAAAACTTACGCCTATGGCGTTAAGACCGCCTTTGTACCCAGTTGTGCATAAATAATTAAATAAATAAAGACGTTATTGCGAATCCCTCGTGTTTATCTTTCTGGGATAAAAAGTTGCCTATATGTCAATCCGGGTTATGGTCTATCTGTGTACTAAATATCATCCAAATCCGTTAAGCCATTTCAGCGTGATTGAAGGACATACAAATAAACAAGAAAACATCCATACTTTCGCATTTTATTATAAATGCGAAAGTATGGATGTATGCGAAAATCAAATTAAGTAGGTACCTACAAAAATTCCACACGCTCTTACGCAAACACTATTACAATTAACTTGCTCTCAAAAGTGAATTAGTAACTCAAATAAAACGTTTATTTGATGCAAACTTAGTGCATCCAAACAACAGTCAAAGTTGGGAGTGAAGTTTGCTTTGAAGTTGGTAACACAATCTAAAGTGATGATTACACCGCAGGCTCTTAGTGGAGAATTCTGCAGTGTTATATCATAAAACTATACTCAATGCAATTTATTTTTACTAGTCTAGGAATAGTCTTTCTTGGGAAACTGTTGGTGATTCTTATCTAGGTGTTCCGATAAAATAAGTTACTCTCTCTATGCGTAGGTGACGTAAGGGGTGCTGGCCAGTAAACCTCCTCGTGTGCCTGACGGCTGCTGGAACTTTTTGATACGTCTGGAGGGAACACCAGTTATTGGGCCAGTGCACACTAGGCACGGGCAATAACTCTTCTTTGAACCGGGGAATCTTACTGCCCGTGGTGAATATTCTGGCACTGGAGGGGCTCAATCTGAGCCAATGGGGCGTGACTCTGCGTGTCCCTCTGAAGTTAGCAGGGGCACAGTGGAGGATGAGGGATGAGGAAGAAAACCTCTATAAAAAATTACGGGAGGATAGGTGGCACCCGCGGATTGCTTCTGGCTGTAGAACTTCAGGGCACCACGAATCCTACTAATATTTTAAATGTAAAAGATTGTAAAGATGTTTAGATGTTTGTTACCAATGATATTTAAAAGTAAAGATATGCAATACCCTCACAAAACAAACGAATAAAAATGTTCCGTATACACAGCGGCAGTACAATACACATAAACTAGTACAAAATAAGTAAGTTGATTACTTCATGTTACTTTCGCGTCATAATTGGAACACTTTCTTACACACACGACGGCATTTTAGATTTTTTTTTCGTCATCGGTCACGCTCGGCGTTTTAGTTGATTCGGTTTAATAGATAACCGTCCTAATTAGGACGTTTTCGAGTCTTCAGTTGCGAGTGCAAGTAACATATCTGTACTTTTAAATATCATTGTTTATTACTCAATCACGCTGCAACAGCTGAACGGCTTTGGATGAAATTGGCACACAGATATTCCATAATCCGGATTAACATATAGGCTACTTTTTATGTCCGGAAAATAAACAGTTGTCACGGGATGCGCGATAAGTCTTTCTGTGATAAGCCGAATTAAACGCGGGCGAAGCCACGGGTAAATTCTAGTATTATATAACAATCACAATTTCTTATCAATATGATCTTCTAGGTCGTTGTGACGATGCAAGGGGGAAGCCTCTTTCCAGCAGTGGACGTCTTTCGGCTGAAATTATGATGATGATGATATTCTAGGAGCTCCATATTCATCTGTGGACGTCTATGGTTTAATAATAATTTATTAAAATTATATCGTCATTTGTCTGTCAACCCTCACTAGGCCAACGTGATATACAACGTGTATCAGAAATGCGTGGTCATTATTTTAAGAGCTCATTCAGGTATAGAACAACTTTTACTAACGGGCCAAACGTGAAAAAAATATCAGCTGTTCCCTACTAAAACATCAAAGTCGCTCGACAAAATGTATCAGCTGATTATTATTTTCGCGATTTCAGGGTTAGTTCCATAGAAAAGTTGTTCGATAGAACCCACCAAATAAGCTTTTCAAATATGACCACGCATTTCTGATACTCGTTGTATATCTATGCTTGTCTCAAAAGTCTACGTCATTAAATCTTGTATTGTTTATAAATGTCCAATCGAAATTTATAGATGAAGATGATCGATCGAATAAGCAATAAAAAGAAAATTGATAGTAGATTGACCCCGTTTTTAAATGCGACCCATTTCAGTTCGATAAGCATTCCCTTCGACAATTAAAAATGCATAAACTCCAGTGGCGAAGTATTCCGAAGCCGTCAGTCGTGAAACGTGCCTAGGAAAAGATATACTGTACCACAATTAATTAATAATACATATTTAATTGATATAATATTAAATTATAGTTATTTTACAACAATGAATGTATGAGTAAAATCTAGATAGTTTTACAAATTTTTATGGGTCTGATCCGTCGGATCTGGCAGCATAGCCGACACTACTGCTGGCAGAGAAAGGTCCTGCCCGATCCGGCTGACTAAGTTCCACTGCAATGCAAAAAGAGACTGTGACTTTGTGAGACCATTTCATCGCTTTAAGGACTTTGGCAAGCGAGACATGGTAGTTTTTAATATTGATCTCTGTGACTACGAGTATCTCGCTGTTATGCGGACAGATTGGCGCAAACATGTAGGAACGTCGCAAGCGAAGCCTGATTCGGAGCACTAGCTGACAAAAGACAGAAGCGATATCAAGGCGGCTTGGCACCGCAAATTGCTCGTGTCAGGCCTGTGGTTAGTATTATTAGATATTCTGTGCCTTTTTTTATTTATTTTTTTTGCCGTGGGGAAATCCTCATGGACGCACTCCCGGGGTAGGCGGAGCCAGTGTCGGACTCTTACCGACTAAAACCACCACGGTGTTCCTTCAACTACCTTAGCCTGGGGCGTGGGAACCCGTGAGTATTCACACAACGACCCCCGACAGGTCTTGGCCCGCCACAAGCAGGCGTGCCCCTTCTCCCCGTTGCTCCAGAAGTGTCCAGAGGAACAAGCAGCCGTCAGACACACGTGGAGGTTTTCTGGCCAGCACCCCAAATATTCTGTGCCTGTGGTAAGATATGTCACTTTCGGATCGGTCTTTTGAGTCAACAAAACCATTGCCACTCCGACACTTCACCATAAATCGTCTGTAACAGGCACAAAGGCCTTTGATAAATAACTTTATGACTGAGCAATCTGAGCATGACCGCTATTATAAACGAGCTGCCTATAAGGTTCGAGAGAACACTATAAGCGGAGTAGTTTCGATGTGAAAATTACTGTTAAGTACCCAATTTTGATTCTGTTAATAATCAATATACGCAAAGGCAATACAACCACAAGCTCAACAAACAATCAGCGTCAAAGTCAAAGTGATATTGGTATCAGTGAGCTTCGCTTTGCAATCACGCATATAATAAGTGGTTTAATAATGTAGATGGTTGCTGCAATTACCAGCAACCGCAAGCTGGTGTGTACTGCGTTTGAAGTGTGTTATCATGGGGAGCCATTCGTGTACGCGTATTCAAGACCAAGTACCTACATATAAAGTAATAAACAGATATATTTCCAAGTTTCAAATGATTGAAGTCTATTCGATATAAAAAATAGATACTGAGGCTTTTGCCTTGGGACTGGCAAATAGTACCTACCTCACGAGAGGTCGACAATTGATACTATAACTTAGAAACTTAGAAAATAAGACTGCAATTAGACTTCTGTAATAGGAAATTAATTTGTTAAGTTTGTATTTTAATTTGTGAAGTTTGTATTTTTAATTTGTGAAGTTAGTATTTTTTGTTTACAGTGTTTTGATGTAAATTTTACAGTTCTAATTCTTTTCCAGTCCTTTTTCAGTAACATTTGTAGGAAAGAAATATCTGTGGGCTTAAAATTAATGCGCTGTAGAAGCAAATCAGCACTATTGGTGTTCACGAACTAAACTTATTTTAAACTACCGCTCTCTTTTACTAATAGTAGATACAAGAAATAGATGGCAACAATTTTAGAACTGTCAAATTACTTGGAATTTAGATTTACATACAAGTTTAGTTGTGATCTCGGAACGTGCCCACTAAAATACAAAGAAATGTAATACGAAAACTGTCTATCTGACAGTTCTCAAATAGTTTCCATCGCTTTCTTTTATCTAATATTAGTAAAAGAGAGCGATAGTTTAAATTGAGTTTAGTTCGTGAACAAGAGAATCGACATCATTGTCTAATTTTCTCAGCTTATTCAACTCTTACTTTCGTTCTCCTGCGAATCTCCTCATTTCTGATTCGATCACGCAGGGACACTCCGAGCGTAAATAATTTCCCGAAGAATTGCCAAACTTAAGTGGCAGTGGACGGGGCACATTGCTCGCAGAACGGATGGCCGATGGGGCAGTAAAGTTCTGGAGTGGCGACCGCGTACTGGAAGGCGCAGCGTGGGTAGGCTCCCCACAAGGTGGACCGAGGACCTGGTGAAGGTCGCGGGAATCTGCTGGATGCGGAAGGCGCAGGACCGGTCGTTGTGGCGATGCTTGGGGGAGGCCTATGTCCAGCAGAGGACGTCTTTCGGCTGAAATGATGATGATGATGATGACTCAGCTCTTTATTTATGCAAAACAATAAATTGATCCCATAATATTACCATTTCCAATTCATGCACCACGTCTTAAGAATATTAATTTAGTCTAGACATAATCAAGATTAGTGCAAGGGTTTGCTATAAACCGTTTATTGTTTTCAGATATGAACACTCTCCATTATTACTGTAATGATTAAATCATTTTTATCGGTTGAGGTTATAACATTACATCTAACATCGAGTATGAAACACTTTCGAGACGTCATCACATCATAAGGCCAATACTCGTAATAAAAAAATAAAAATGTTTAAATACAGTTCCAAATTAATCTCAATGTTATTTTGTTTCCCTGTCCCTGCACGAATTGTCTCAGGGTGGACTGCGGGGACTTCCATATTTCGTCATCATTTCTCGAAGTAGGGAGAATGGAAAAAATATATGGTGGAGTTGAGTAGTTTATGTATCCATTTCGAAAGATCGATACACGATTTAAATAACTTTGCTTGATAGAAAAAAAATCCAAACATAGCCTATTTTTAACACTTTAAATTCATTTTATGACGAAAACTCATGTAGAACATGATTTTGAAACTTACACGATAAATTTTATCGTAAGCCAAGTAATCCATTTCATAAAAAAATCTATAAAATTACATTAATTTAATGTTTTACATAACTAATTGTTATCACGGGCGCCTCAGTGCTCCAGCTCCCCACTGCGCCCCGCAGTCCACCCCGATACAAAACTATCCGTAATTTAATTTTGATGAGTTATGTCACAGGAATGAATATTTTCTTTATTTTCGCACTTCAGCAAGCTAAAAAACTGTTTATACTTCCACATATTTTTCGGATCAACAAATTCACATCATAGCTAAAATAAAATATAATTTTGCCATAAAACCCATATTGGATTTGCATGAAAATGTGTGTAATACTTCAGTAACGACAGCTATAAAAATAAGCTATTTACGAAGAATATTGTTCTTTTTGCTATAAATTGATATTATTATAAAATAAAAAAACATTTTTTTACAATGCACAGTCCATTTTTAAAATCAAATCAAAATGTTTATTTGTGTACACGGGTATTTTTGGTGTTACTCTCTGTGTGCTGTCACAGGTGGCATACAAATATTATTAATTAATTATACATAGCCGACATAGCCCGAAGAATTGCCAAACTTAAGTGGCAGTGGGCGGGGCACATTGCTCGCAGAACGGATGGCCGATGGGGCAGTAAAGTTCTGGAGTGGCGACCGCGTACTGGAAGGCGCAGCGTGGGTAGGCCCCCCACAAGGTGGACCGACGACCTGGTGAAGGTCGCGGGAATCCGCTGGATGCGGAAGGCACAGGACCGGTCGTTGTGGCGATGCTTGGGGGAGGCCTATGTCCAGCAGTGGACGTCTTTCGGCTGAAATGATGATGATGATGATACATATAATTACATCATTATTATACATTATTATTAAAATTAACAACAATTCTTTTCATTCACAACATTATTATTAAAGGACATTTTATGCCTTTTCATAAAACTCATTTAATTTTGAAAATCAGTCAACACCAACTTCCAAAAAATATTTATCCGAATAAGTTAGGGTAGAAAAACAAACCTCCTTACAAGGATTTAGTAAATAGTAGTAGGTACACTTTTTAACAACGGTCCCCATGGGGTGTCTTGATTGAGTGTATACATCACAAACATGATAGTGATGTTCCTGACCTAGTTATTAAATCGACTATAGTTTGTAGTCGATTTGCGAAGTGGTAGTGATGGGACGCAATCGGTAACAGAGACTGTTACTGTTTGTTCAAGTGGAAGTCATTTGTACGGATCGAGTTTTGTTCTATTTTAATTTGATGCTATTTTGTTTGTTTTGTTATGATCTATTTGCGGTTGGATTCTTGAGTTGGATGCAATGATATTTAAAAGTTCAGATATGTATGGAGTGCAAACTCGCAACTGAAGACTTGAAAACGTCCTAATTAGAAAAAAAAAACTATTAATACATGTCAAGTAAGCCACCAAGCGTGACCTAAAAAAACTAAAATGCCGTCGTCTTTGTACAGAAAGTGTTCTAATGATGACGTGAAAGTAACTTAAAGTAACCAACTTACTTACTTTGTACTAGTTTATGTGTATTGTGCTGCCACTGCGTACGTAACATTTATTTCGTTTGTTTTGTTAGGGTATGGCATATCTATACTTTTAAATATCATTGGTTGGATGTGTGTATTAAATATACATAGTAGATTTTAATTGGTTCTAGCAATGCATAAAATTAATCTTCTTTTCCTCAGCCTTATCCCATTATCTGGGGTCGGCTCTCCTTGTCTGCCTTCTCCATTTATTTCTATCCCGCGCAGTCGCGGCTTCGATCTCGCTCTCCTTCAAGTCCCTCTGGACTGACGACAGCCAGGTGGCGGGGGGTCTTCCACGGCGTCGCGTCGTCGTTTGCAGGTCAAGGGCTGCTCGTACCATGTGGTCTTCTGGGCGGCGGAACACATGTCCATACCATCGAAGGCGTCGCTCTTTGACCTTCTCAGTAATGGGCGCAACTTTGTAGCTTCCTCTGATGTGGACGTTACGTACCCTATCTAGTAGTGTGACACCCGCTGACCAGCGTAACATGCGCATTTCAGTCGTGTGCAGTTTTGACAGGTGTTGCTTAGTAGATGCCCAGCATTCTGTACCATATGCATAAAAGTTAATTAATTAATTAATTATGGCGATTATGGCATATCCCCCCCTTAATTGGGGGAGGCCTATGTCCAGTAGTGGACGTCTTTCGGCTGTAATGATGATGATGAATTAATTAATTAGTTAGTTAATTCAGGTTTAACAAGATCATTCAAATTAGCATTACTTATGCTCCATGAGAAACCATAAATCAAAGCAAACATAGACAAATTATAATCGAATAAATAATGAATTATCCAAAGTAATTCCTAATAATGTCCGTTTAAAAATAATACCTTATTCATAATGACTATTATTAAGTTTTCGTGGGCACAAAGCTCACTTCTAGGAATATAAATTAATTTCATGTTATCAGATCATTTATAACAATATTCCAAGTAAATTAATTAAATACAAAATATGAAAATGCAAAATAAAGATAATTTTATCATCGGGCTATTTCTTGTTCTATTTTAATGGTTGTAGTGATTTTATTGATTTAATTAAATGTTATTTGTTAAGTCATTGTATTTGTTGAATAAATACAGTCTATTTAATTAGGTACGGCTTTCAGTAAACAACAATTCTGTCCTACGATGTATTTATGTCAATAACAATAGTTTTAAAAACAATAAATGAAACTATTTGAGAGTTTATACAAAAGACATTGTACCGTGTGGTGCCGGACACAAAGAACCGGGCCAAGGGTTGGGTGTGACTAACACACAACACCCCATATAACCGTCTGCTTATGGTCAACAGACCGATTGCAGGACAGAGCTCAATTTAGAATAGAGGTGATACCAAAAAAAAAAAAATTCTTTCGGACATCAAAAAAAAAGTTTTATAGAGCAACGATGTTGGTCTTTTTACAATACGTCATTGCGAGGGTCTCGTAGCGAAGCAACGGCTGCGCGGATTGTACGATCTGCAAGGTTAAGCTGCACTTGCCGCGGTCAGTTTGTGGATGGGTGACCGTTTCGTTACACATCGAGACCCCTCCGTGCCTCGGAGAGCACGTTAAGCTGTCGGTCCCAGTTGTCATACGAATATCTATCGTATCTATGGCAGTCGTTACGGGTAGTCAGAAGCCTGAAAGTCTGACAACTGGTCTAACCTCCAAATGTCAGTATTACCCAGTAACTGGGTTGCGGGTGTCTGATGGCAGTCGCTCCGTGTAAAATACTGATGTTCAGCCGCATCTGGCTAGACTGGAAGCCGACCCCAATATAATTGGGAAAAGGCTCGGAGGATGATGATGATGATGATGATGAATGCCTTTAGTTCGTTTCACCATCTTATATCATAAAAGACCAACGACGCGCGACGTCAATAAGAAGTTAGTTAGTTTTGCGCATAAGTAGTTATTTAAGAAATTAATATAATCTTGTTGTGCAATAAAGAGGATTTGTATTGTATTGTCAATAAATAGACACGCTATCTCATTTAAGCAGCATGTTCCAAATTCAGTTGACGCAACCGTTGATAAAATTTGCGTGTGTTCGCGAGACAGCTGTCAAGTGAACTATTGACAGATGACACTGTGGTTCCGGAACCATAACTCGTGTAACCATGTTGTCATTCTAAACAGCGCATCTGTACGTAAAAGACCCTTTTCCCCGTGTGATGTTGCTTATATATATTTTTACTACTACCGCGTAGGAATATGCGGATTTAGCGGACCTCTGGGTCTGGTCTGGATCTGTCCAGTAGTGGACGACTTTTGGAGCCGAGTCCTCCGCATAATTTTTTACATAAAAAAAAGAAATCTTTACCAAACATCTTCGAAAGTATGCCGAAGGTCTAAACAATGATTATTTAATATAGCCAGCAATTCGGGCGAGATTTCATTTGAAGGAAGCCCCCATACTTTGAGGGCTTCACTTCAATTATAGAGATAAGGTTCTCAAAGTTGGAGTGTTATTACGATATGTTCGTTTTTGTGATTTACTTTGAAAGAAAAATAATACGGTTTCTCGCGTATCATGGTTTGGCGTTTTTAGGGTTCCGAAGTCCTACAAGGAACCCTTATAGTTTCGTCATGTCCGTCCGTCTGTCCGTCTGTCCGTCTGTCCTAATCCTTTACCGCTTAATAACTTCTACAGTTATAAACATAAGTAAATGAAATTTTGTTAAAAAATAGTCTACATATAGATCTCAATTTTAAAAGAATAAAAAAATCGTTTTTACGTATTTTAGGGGTGGCGTCCATACATGTGAAATGGGGATGAATAATTTTTTTTCGCTGCACCCCCTCGTGTGGGGTATCATTGAATAGGTCTACTAAAATGAAGGTAATGTTTCATACACCACTTTTTTATCAGGTGTACCATCTGCGAAATATAGCCCGCCAAAGTGGCTTGCAATGTGTCCCCCCCCCTGCCATTTCTAAACTATGCAATGTAGAAACTTATAATCTTCCACATTGATAGACCTTTGTGAAAACTCTCTTTTAAAATTATTTCGAGTATAATGTGATTATAATTTTTTGAGTTATAGAGAGAAAACTGAAAAATACTTAAAACGTCCTAGTTCAAAGGTCATTGACCTTAGAGAAAAATTATCATAGCAAATAATGCTCCTTTAGCTACTTTATATTTGAAAAAATCACAAAAAGTAACTTTGAAATGACATAACTTCTTAAATTTGGCTTCTTGAATTTATCGCTAGATGGCGCTACTAACACACTGAGTCGCGAATGCTGCCGATTATTGCAAAAACTAAAATAGCCATGATTAATAGGTATTCGATTTGATTCGTTTGTAATTACACCTTATAATACTGAGCATGGCCCGACATGCTCTTGGCCGGTTTTTTCTTTTATGACAGGGGTAAACGAGCAAGTGGGTCACCTGATGGTAAGCAATCTCCACCGCCCATAGACATCTGCAACACCAGGGGAGTCGCCGATGCGTTGCCGACCTTTTAAAAAGACGTATGCTCGTTTCTTGAAGGCTCCCATGTCGAATTATTTCGGGAAAACCGTTGACGGGAGTTGGTTCCACAGTTTTGCTGTACGAGGCAAAAAATTACGTGTGAAACGTACAGTAGTTGACCGCCAATCAGCAAGATGGTGATGATGGAATTTAGAGATGGCGTTTTGAGTGAGTTTGCGTTTGGTGACTTTATTAAAGATTTCTTTCAGAGCATTCGTCATGATTACTGACTAAAACATAAGGTGAAGATCGCGGGAAGTTTCTAAATACGGGAAGCGCAAGACTGGTCGCTGTGGTGATGCCTGGGGGTTGCCTATGTTCAGCAGTGGACGTCTTTCAGCTGAAATGAGGATGATGATCAAAAAGCCAGCCTAATTTTTATCTAAGAAGTTAGGTGCTAAAGATTATGTCATGATTATGTTCCGTGTGGTGCCGGACATAAAGAATAGCACCACCCTTATCTCTTCTCATGGGTGTCGTAAAAGGCGACTAAGGGATTCATCAGAGGATGGACAGCAGCGTTCTCTGCGCGGCTCGTAGCGAAGCAACGACTGCGCGGATTGTACGATCTGCAAGGTTAAGCTGCACTAGCCGCGGTCAGTCTGTGGATGGGTGACCGTTTCGTTACACATCGAGACCCCTCCGTGCCTCGGAGAGCACGTTAAGCTGTCGTTCCCGGTTGCCATACGAATATCTATGGCAGTCGTTACGGGTAGTCAGAAGCCTGAAAGTCTGACAACTGGTCTAACCTCCTAATGTCAGTGTTTCCCAGTAACTGGGTTGCGGGGGTTTGATGGGAGTCGCTCCGTGTAAAATACTGATGTTCAGCCGCATCTGGCTAGACTGGAAGCCGACCCCAATATAATTGGGAAAAGGTTCGGAGGATGATGATGATGATGATGATAGCACCAGAGGGGCACCGACGTGGTCCACAGGAGTTCCCCGAGCTCCTCTTATTTGTGCTGAGGTTGGTCACCGTGTGGTATTAGTCGGTTACCGACTAATACCACACGGCGGCGGGATATGTCGGACTCTTACCGACCGCCTTCCCCAGACGAAGGGTATCCATGAGGATTACCAATTATAAACAAAAAAAAAGTAAGCATAGCATTTACTAAATCGTGCGCTTTTTATCAACGTACAAAATGACAGCTCACGACTGACAACTGACTCACAATCAAAACACTTATTATTTGCTTATTATAGCCCCAAAAAGAACAAAAAGAGCCTCAAAGTTAACCCCGAAAAAGGTCAAATAACTAAAGGTTTACAAACTCTGGCCTTACGTAATTAAAATTTCAGAACCTTTTAATAACTTCATGGCCAAAAGCTTAGAATACTCCAACAATGTGAGGTCCAAGACTTTTTAAAGAAATGTATAAAATGTTGCTTTCTAAAAATATTGTAAGTGTTCCGGGATCCTTAAAAACGTTCCGTTCAGCTGTGAAAATGATTGAACTGCTAGATTTTATTGAGCAAGCTCCAACTTCAACTTGCTAGCTTTTAGCTTCTTATTCTTTTAATAACTTTCTGCGATATTGAAATATCTGAAATAGCAAAAAACTTAGATTTGTATCTCCAATTGGTAATAAAATGAACATGCTATTTTTCCACTGTTTTGTCCACTGTTTAACATACAAGTCGCAGAAGTCTAGTGTGGTGGATGAAAGCCTGAATCCTTCTTATTCTGAGAAGAGGAGCAGAAGCCCAGAAGAGACTCAGTAATTGGCTGGTTATGTGAGGGTGTGTTGAACATGGACGTCTCAACAACCATCACTGTTAATTTTCAAAGAGGAAAATATTATAAATTTTTATGCTTTGCTGGCAAATGGATTATTACGTTTTATTGTTAATAGTATACAGTACGCTGGTACTTATTGTTATAACTATAAACTCTAATACGAAATCCCTGGTGGGTGCTATTTGCTCGCTTTGCTCATTTTTAGGGTTCCGTACCCGAAGGGTGCCAAACGGGACCCTATTACTCTTGCTACGCTGTCCGTCCATCCGTCTGTCTGTCACAGGGCTGTATCTTTTGAACGGTAATAGGTAGTTAGTTGAAAGTTTCTGAGAATATGTGTTGCTATGACTACTATCATGCTGTACTTAGGCCTCCCCCATTAAGGGGGGTATATGCCGTTATCGCCTCGCTTGACAGGCGGGTTGGCGATTGCAGTTGGTTGGTTAAATACTAAGAGAACGCTTCTGCCCATCCTCTGGTTATATGAAGTACTCACGTAATAATAATAATTTCAATATTTTGTATGAAACAGTAAAAAAATTAAAAAATATAACTTTAAAATTATCTGGTCAATAAAAACTGGCCTAGTGTGAGTCGGACTCACGCAGTAAGGGTTCCGTACCACTTATCGACCTGATACCCCATATAAATTGATTTAATTTACGAGAGTTCTCTAAAAGACATCAACGCATCGTGCGTGAAATATGAATTTTTGTAACTCTTCCTTACGTAGGTACCACCAGATATATCTATGTTTGCCCTATTTTTAGTATTTTTGCTAAACTACATAGTATTCACTATACTCGGACCAAGTTTGAGCCTGGTATGTATTACCGTTTTGAAGATAGAGCAGGAACAAAAACGTTGAAAAAAATGCATATTTTTCGAGGTTTCTTGTATGGGGACCCCCTTTGGTTTTAGACTTTATTTTATTTTTAGTATTTGTTGTGATAGACACGATAGTAGTAACATTATTATTTCAACTGGTTATCTATTGCAGTTACAAAGGTACAGCCCTGTGACAGACAGACGGACGGACGGACAGCGTAGCGAGAGTAATAGGGTTAGCACCCTTTGTGTACGGAACCCTAATAAATGACTAAAAAAAACATAAGTAAACATGAAGTTGCTGTCGGGCATGTTCATGCCAATGGATCACCAACTCAGCATGTGCTGGCGTGGAACATCCAGCGTTGATTTTCAGTTGGCACCCTTTTTTTTTTTTTTTTTTTTCCGTGGGGAAATCCTCATGGACGCACTCCGCCCGAGGTAGGCGGAGCCATTGTTGGACTCTTACCGACTAAAACCACCACGGTGTTCCTTCAACTACCTTAGCCGGGGGCGTGGGAACCCGTGAGTATTCACACAACCACCCCCGACAGGTCCCGGCCCGCCACAAGCAGGCAAGCCCCTTCTCCCCGTGCGGCCTAACGACGGCCGCACCCTCCTCTGTGGCGCACACGGAACACTGCACGCCACCTCACCTCACGGGCCTTTACCAGCTGCGCCAACTACGCCAGCTGCGCCAACTACGCCAACTGTGCCAGCTACGCCAGCATGCCGCCAGGCCAGCATGCCAGCTGTGTCAGCTACGCTAGCTGTGCCAGCTACGCCAGCTGCTGGTCGGGCAGCAGACTACCCCGAGTCTGCTGCTCGCAGGCCCATCCTCCTGTAATTTTTTATAGAGGTTTTCTTCCTCGCGGTCCGGGCGGTAAAGCCAAGACCCTCGGTCCCAAGAGGCGCGAGAACATTACTCAGCAGGCACTCCTGGGGTTACGAGACCGACGGGGGCAGGGAAGGACAGTCCCCCCTCTGCCTGCCCAGTGGCAGGGTGAGTGCACACACCGGGCCCGCCCCTGCTCCTCCACAGTGCCCTCTGCTTTCTCAGAGGGACACCCGGAGCAACTTCCCACTGGCCCACATCGGGCCCCTCCCGTGCCAAAATATTCGCCACAGGCAATAAGGTCCCCCGGTCCAAAGGAGACTTATTGCCCGTGCCCAGGGTGCACCGGCCCAACAACTGCCGTTCCCTCCAGACGTGTCCAGAAGGACAAGCAGCCGTCAGACACACGTGGAGGTTTTCTGGCCAGCACCCCTCAGTTGGCACCCTGCAGTGACACATGGAAGTAGGAACTATATTTATAGATAATTAATCATAAGTAAGTACATAATATTGTCTAGGGTAAAAAAAAAAATATGTTTAAATAAATAGCAGCTATTTAGAAAAAATCTTAATATTTATGAATAAATAAGGCATGAAGGTCGCGGGAATCCGCTGGATGCGGAAGGCACAGGACCGGTCGTTGTGGCGGTGTTTGGGGGAGGCCTATGTCCAGCAGTGGACGTCTTTCGGCTGAAATGATGATGATGAAGGCATGAAGGATATTTTTTTTTCGATTTAAGCGATAAAAAAAAAAAAACTAATGAATTGTATCTTTGTTTTTCTATGATTGAAGAAAACAGCCACTTGAGGTGCTTATTTAACAAATTAACAAATATAACAAATTAATTACTTTATTCACCAAAAATATAACAGAATATCGAAGTGTAAAAACTTTTTATCATGAAACTCCAGAAGCCTCTCGATTTTATTGAGATTATACTTCAGGGACACATAAAACGAAGGTCACCTATTACGGCAGTCTTGTTCAAACTCTTTATTGTAATCGGTCCTTAGTGGCGAATTGTGTGATGTTAACTACAGAAATTTGGCTCAAATAATGTAAAGATAGACAAGTTAAGAAAATATTCATTATTATTACAAGTTTACGAGGCGCGAGTGGATTGAAGAGTTGGAGGGGGGGGACCTCGGCGAACGTACCGCAACCAAAACGTAGACGTTCTCAAAAAAGGCCAGGATAAGAGCAGTTTCTGAGGGGTTAATGAACGTAGATGAAGCGAAGGTGTGTCAGGATCGTAGCAGGTGGAAATACATTCAAAGTAAAAAGTCAAAGTATTTATTAGTGTCATTTTTGGTGATACAGGGGGGTCTTAATTCTTATACTTATTTTATGGGAACTCAAAAATCACATACACTATTTAACAACGTAAGAAATTTAAAGAGGCGTTGCATACAATTTAATAAAAAATAATAAAATATACCCCTTGAGTGTTTGGGTCAAAAAATGCATTTTTTATTGAATGGATGTACTTGCATTTTGCACGAAAACGCTGCGGACCACCGGTGGTCGGAGGCCACTTGGAGGGTTAAAAACAGTTAATAT
This sequence comes from Asteroscopus sphinx, assembly GCA_949699075.1. Lineage (NCBI taxonomy): Eukaryota > Metazoa > Arthropoda > Insecta > Lepidoptera > Noctuidae > Asteroscopus > Asteroscopus sphinx. Next base: position 28,421,985 of record OX453010.1, on the reverse strand, counting down.
ATCAATCCTGAAACATTAGATAGATAGCTGATAATAATTAAAAATGCATTTTCTAACATAAGTACATAAAATCGGTCACATAAAATTTTTTCAAGAAGGAATTCGTCAATGGTATTGTAGCATTTATCTATTATAGGAATCTACTTAGTTAACGTTTAAATTGTGTAAAGTTTGAATCTTCGATGTCTTTCGGTAGCTTATTTATTATTTTTGAAGCCGTGCAGAGTAGGTATGCTCTTGTGCATAAGAGTGGTTTTTGAGCTTCTTATGGCACATTTTCATTCAGCCCAATTGAGCAGGGAAGTGGGTAGCGCGAGTATGTAAACGGGTCCCTTCTCCTGCTCCTGCCGCTGCTACTCGCGCTGCCGGCGCTCCCCAAATTAGAGGTTTTTCGTGCGGAAGTCAAAGGAAAGGGCAGCGCGAGCGCGAGTGAGTGTTTACATACTGCTCTCTTGCTCAGTTGCCGCCAGGGGGTACAATCTTAGAACAAAATTCTTGGAATACATCAATTCTTATCCGACCAAATTGACGAGTACTGATAATACTCAAACGTCGTTTGACCACTACGTATTTTGAATTAACCAGTATTATATTTGACTATATACAAAACAAAAACACAGATGTCGCTAGTATCTACGTGTTATGCTACCGAGGCTAAGATTTGACTAGCAAGATCCAAGATACAAAAAGTTGTCTAGAAAACTGTATAGATGGCGTGAATTTAGAATTCAAAGTTGTATACAATTATTTACCAATGTTTTCCGGTTTATTCACTTTCGTTTTTAATAGGTTTGATTTAATTGTCTATTTAATACGCAAATTAAAAAAATCAATCCACTAGATTCTTAAAGTATAATTATGTTGGGAAAACGTAATTTGGTATATAACACCAACATTTAAACTTATCAATTGCTTTTTTTAATTATACTAATATTTTTTACGCATTTACGCAATTGAAGTGATATCTAAATATATAAATTGTAAAATAAAAGTTATGACGTTAACGAAATACGTAATTGAAAGTTAAATTCAATGCTTGTAATAAGAATCACGGTAGCTTATCTTGTACTGTAGTTGACTTATGAAGTTGGAGTTACAGGTTCAAATCCCGCTATCATTCGAACTTTTTGCCTTTATTTTCTCGATTTCTAACAAGGATGAATACAGAGCCACCTAGTGATCTTGGTACATAGTTATCGAAACTGATTCAAGAGTGACATATATCTATAGATATATGAAATGAAGTTGTAGTTCCAAAACAAAAATATAGAGGCGCCACTTGGTGTGTGCCTCTATTGAGGGCAGAGTTAGGTCTCTATTTCATATATATAAAAGTACTCTGTGGTTGCCGCCGAGCAAGGGAAGTGTAAGCACGTGTGTGATGTTTTGAATAAAACCTTATAAGTAAATATGCAGGTACTAAAAGCGATATATTACGATGTATTCATATCATCTACCATCTTCTCTGGCAACCGTTTCTCTTTTTTGTATCATAAATCTATTGAAAATGGACATAATTATTGAAACTTAGGCGGCAGAGCGCCGAAGCCGGAGCTATTTCAACGTCCGCCATTGCCCGTAGTCGAATGCGAAGTGAGTAATGAAGCAGTATGTAAACGCTCACTGCCGTCGAGGCTGCCACAGAAGTATTTCTGGAAATATTGCCGGCAGCGCGAGCGGCAGTGGCAGGGGCTGAATGTAAACGTGGCATTAGGAATATATCATTCAATCAAAAGTCTCTGCCAACTTCAATGGGAAACAGGCGCGATAATATGTATGTATGTGTCAGATTGTGTCATCGTTATTAGCTCACAAACTTCTACTGTTGTACATTGCCTTTATCAACAGAAGCCATAAAATACAGGGTGATACCTACTTCTTCACGATTGTGTTAGTCCGATTCCTGGCTCAGGCAAGCGACTTTTTAATAATCTGTGAATTTAGGATGACATATTTTAAAAACTCGGACAAATAAAAAAGGTGGACGGAATCTCGCTAAACAATAATCATCCATAGTAAGACAGCTCGCTTAAAAGTACGGGCTGGCACGCACACATTCACATCCATAGTATGCCAAAAAGCAGTCATTGTTGTAGTGTCACAAATAAAATAACAGTATAAATCTGGTGTGTTAAAATGCTTTCAAAATTATCGTGGGTTAAGGAAAAAATTAAGTGCTTCAGTCTTTGTTAGCGAGATTCCGTCCGCCTTTTTTATTTGTCCGAGTAAAAAAAAAGTCAGTGTCCTCTTAGTAGAATTTCATATTTTCAATATATAGGTATTTTGAGTACTTACTTTCCGTCCATGTCGCTTTGAAATGGGAACTGCCCATCAAACTTTAATATTGCGTTTCAGGATTTTTTTGATGTCATCTAGGTACTAATAGTAATTCGTAATAATAATTGTTCGTAAGGTGTAGTTCACTAGAGCAATAGATGTCGCTACTTATAACCTTACAAAGAGACGCTTGACAATTTGCGGTCATACAGAATTATTAGCAAGTCTGATCAACCCTTACTATGTGTATTTTTCTGCTATTCTGCTAATTATGTAATTTTATTTAGGCCACAGAATATCGGAAAAAAGAAAGAAATGTCCAATTTAACCGTGATAAAAAGTTGGGTTACTGCCAGCATCTATAAGGTTAAATTAAATTAGCTTGCGAAATTTTGCAACCTCTTTTTGTATGTTACCAAGTACATCCATGTGATAATATTTATTATTTCATTACCTATTTGTTAATTTATCATTTTCAATAACAACAGAATAGTTTCGTGTGGTGCCGGACGTAAAGATTGCACCACCCTTCTCGTGGGTGACTCTCTCACCACATCTTCTCATCGGTGTCGTAAAAGGCGACTAAGGATTTACCAGAGTAAGGGCAGCAGCGTTCTCTGAGTATTTAACAAACCAACTGCGATCGCCAACCCGCCTGCCAAGCATGGCGATTATGGCATATCCCCCCCAACATGCTTGGGGGAGGCCTACCTATGTCCAGCAGTGGGCATCTTTGGGCTGAAATAATGATAATGATGATATATTCTAAGTCTATATTAATAGCTCAGGCCAATAGTAGGTAGTGGTGGCGATTATAGCATATGCTCGACTTTTTGGAGGAGGCCTATGTCCAGCAGTGGACGTCTTTTGTCTGAAATGATGAATAATCTGCAACTCAATAAATACTAAAAACTGTAAAAAAGTACGAAAAAAACATTTTCTTTCTCATAATTGTTTTTAATTGATTTAAATAATTTACGTGCTCCCGCCGCGCCTAAATGCATTTTACTATCACTAACAATTAACCTGGTAAATTTTCGCCAGTTAATTTGATTAAACATCATACATTTTTGACCTTTAATATTAAAATAAATTATGTTAACAAAAATATCTAATAAGAAAAAAGGCAGGGTCGAAAATCGTCTTACTCATCATCATCCTCATTTCAGCCGAAAGACGTCCACTGCTGGACATAGGCCTGCATACTTACAAGTAGCACTATAAAACGTTTACCACCTTATTAAAAAATCGGGTTTAGCAATAGGTTTAGCCCAAGCTGGACTAAAAAGCCTTTTTTATGTATGGAGTTAGACGTTAGTCCCGGTTTAAAGAAGAGTCTAAAACTGTTACGTTTAATTTTAATCCACTTTCAAATATTGAATAACTTAATTAATGTTATTTTTGGCTATAATTGGCTTACCATAATATACACGGACTACACGGTACGTACGTGTAAATCCAATTCCATACACAAGAGTGGGTGTGAAGCACCAGCCACAATATTTCTCGTTGTCTCTGTTAAATTACCATATAAATTAACAGAATTCGGACGGAAAATGTATCGCTGCAGATACCACAATGTGTACACATATATATTACGTATATACACAATAGACGGGGCAGTTTTTGAGATGATAATGTACCGTGTATACACCAAAGACGGAAAGTTTTAAAAATATGCAGAACGAATATTAAAAAAGTATTTCTTTTGTTTTAGCATTTTAGTACCTTATCTTTTTAGTATTATTAGTATTAGTAGTATGTCCATAATGGAAAAATAATCAATTGGATATAAATTCTGTATTAATTATTGGTACTTTATTTCTAACCCTCTCTCTTCTCATGGGTGTCGTAAAAGGCGACTAAAGGATTCACCAGAGGATAGGCAGCAGCGTTCTCTGAGTATTTAAACAATCAACTGCCATCGCCAACCCGCCTGCCAAGCGTGGCGATAATGAGATATATATACATATATATATCCCCTTTGGGGGAGGCTTTTGTCCAGCAGTGGACGTCTTTCAGCTGAAATGATGGTGATGAGCACTTTATTTCTAAATTGTAAGAATTGAATTATAAACAAACGACTCATTTATCTCTGAAATTCAGTTTATGACTCTTTGACCACTTTTCTATTCCTTTTTGCCATTCAATCTTATCTCAAATACTCACCTGTTTTTTATAGTATTATAACTTTAATATAAATACGACTTGGCAAGGTTTGCATTGCAGATAAGTTAGTACAATATAATTCTAAATAGTTGTACATAGTTTTTAGATTATCTGTGAATTAGTTAATACCTTAGATTCTGCTCTGTTACGTCTGTTTCACGGTCTACCTACTGTGTTAAACAGATTTTAGAGCAACGATCCATCTTAAAGATTTATCATCATGTGCTGGATAATAATGTATTTACTTAATGTAATAAATAACTGAACGATATTTTATGTGACTTGTAATAAGAATATATATTATCAATATAATTGTAATCAATACATTGCTCAATATATTGTTCCGTGTGGTGCCGGACGTAAAGAATTGCACCACCCCCTTATCTGTTCTCATGGGTGTCGCAAAGGCGACTAATGGCCAAAATTAATATCCAATCTATCCACGATTTACCCTACTAGAAATAGGATTTTGACATAAGCTCTATACAAAATATGTCAAATTTCTATCTCTAGTAGGGTAAATCGTGGATAGAATTTTGGCCGTAAGGGATTCACCAGAGGATGGGCAGCAGCGTTCTCTGAGTATTTATCCAACCAACTACGATCGCCAACCCGCCTGCCAAGCGAGTTGATTATGGCATATCCCCAATTAATTGGGGGAGGCCTATGTCCAGCAGTGGACGTCTTTCGGCTGAAATGATGATGATGATGATGATTATCAATAAAGAACAAAATCGTGAGTAATGTCATCAACGGCAGTATTTGTAACACATCAGTAAGACAATTATATCTTTAGAAAAACATTACCCTCCTTCTGGGGCAGTCGGGTAAAAAGACCAAGAAGGCGGAGAAACCGAGAAACTGTGTGGACTGGATATGCTGAAGGTAGTTCGGCCTAATGCGCAAACTTGAGAAAGTGACTTCGATAAATTGAATTAGCGATTCATATCCTATACAAATGTGAAACTTTGCATCACATAAGAAGTCAGCATCTAGGAGGCCATACTATCTCATCTCATCATCATCATCATCATTTCAGCCGAAAGACGTCCACTGCTGGACATAGGCCTCCCCCAAGCATCGCCACAACGACCGGTCCTGTGCCTTCCGCATCCAGCGGATTCCCGCGACCTTCACCAGGTCGTCGGTCCACCTTGTGGGGGGCCTACCCACGCTGCACCTTCCAGTACGTGGTCGCCACTCCAGAACTTTACTGCCCCATCGGCCATCCGTTCTGCAAGCAATGTGCCCCGTCCACTGCCACTTAAGTTTGGCAATTCTTCGGGCTATGTCGGTTACTTTCGTTCTCCTGCGAATCTCCTCATTTCTGATTCGATCACGCAGGGACACTCCGAGCATAGCCCTCTCCATTGCCCTTTGAGTGACTGTGAGCCTTCTTATCAGGCCCATTGTGAGCGACCACGTTTCAGTACCGTAAGTAATTACTGGCAACACACTGGTCAAAGACTTTCGTCTTGAGATACTGCGGTATTTTGGACGAGAAGATATTGCGTAGCTTCCCGAACGCTGCCCAACCGAGTCGGATTCGACGATTGACCTCTTAACTCTGACTATTTCATCTGATGAGATCAAATCCTTAAGCCCCAAGACAATAGACGATTTTATGATTGGCCTGCAGCTCGAGGAGGTAGCATCTAGGGGCATCATAATACTTGTACATCTTTTAGGTTGCTTTGAAGAACACAGGACCTTGCCTCTTTTCTCCAATAAATACGATTGGCGAAGTGGTTGAGCGTTGAGCTACATACAACGAGTCTTTCTATTGGCCTAAACATAATTTGTCTTGTACGTCTTTATGCTCGTGAGCAAAAAAAGTAAAGTTGAAATCACCTGGAAATGTAACAACTTAGGTAAATAAATAAATAAAATAAATAAATACTTACTTTTGGGACATTTTTACACAACACCATCTAGTCCCAAACTAAGCAGAGCTTGTACTATGGGTACTAGACAATGGATATAATACCTATATACTATTTTTTTTGTAAACACATACTTATGATACATAAGAAACACCCAGCCAACACAAACACTTATGTTCATCACACAAATATTTGTGTCCTGTGGGAATCGAACCCACGACCTCGTGATCAGCAGTCCGACACTCGAAATACTAGACTACAGACACAGAATATCTAATGGCACTAACGTACAGAACGGCCACTCACCGCCCCCCGCCAATTTAAGATTCCTCGCCCGCGCTCCGCATGCAAACGCAGTTTTTTTTTTTTTTTTTTTATAGTATAGGATGGCGAAACGAGCTAAAGGCCCACCTGCTGTTAAGCGGTTACCTTTGCCCATGACAACTTCAATACCACCTAGTTTGACATCAATTGGACTGCAATATTGCAATGGATGTCTATCGCCTGTCGCTATATAAGCACGCCATCTCTGAGAAGTGCTTGGAACCCAGTCGGCATTACGAGCGGCGAGCATCCCTAACCTGCACGTGTGTGTCCGGTCGTATAGAGACGTAAACTTGTGTATGTAGGCGGTGCTAGCATTTATATTGTATTGAGTGGCCGAGGTGTGCCACAGAGGTCACAGAGGTACAGTCATGATCCTACCCGGTGATATATTTTGTCGACAAAGTCCCTTGAACGAAACCTGCTACATTACACGTACCTACGGCTGCCATCGAACACTGAGCGCAAGCGATTTTAGCCTTAGTGTTGGTTCACCGGAAAGTTTGCTGATAGTACTTACTATAGAGTCTTGTTGCACAGCTGGTCTTCGTGTCACCAGTAGTAATAAGTCTAGCAAGTTTGGTAATTATCTACTAATCTGTCTGGAAGCCAGAACTGAGAGCAATTAAGGTGAACTTCCATCGCTTATTAAATAAACAAGAGGTTTTTCAAAGTAGTTAGTAAGTTTCAGCGGACGCTTAACTATGGACAATACTCGTTTAGTTCAAGAAAGAGGCCACTCAGAAATAAGAGGTCCCTAAAGCGTTGACAGGATCTTAAAACTTTAGACAAAGAACTTTAGCTTTTGCTACTACTGAACATCCCAAGGCTCAAAATCTTTCGTAGCTACATAAATTTTACATCAAAAAGTTGTCGATTTGGACTTACTCTGAAATGTTAATGCAAGCCTGCTGTCGAATTCTGTAACTCACCCGTGATTGTAATCATATGAATTTCTATGACAATCCATCTTATCGGCAACTATGCACTACGCAATGGAGATGGTTTGGACATATAGAGAGTATGGACGAGAGGAGATTGACGAAACAAGTATACGAAGCGAGTGTGGATGGAAGAGTTGGAAGGGGTTGACCTCGGCGAAAGTATCGTTCTCAAAAAATGGCAGGTTAAGAGTACTCTAAACCGACGAGCATGCATGACGAGGTTAATGAACGTAGATGAAGCGAAAGAGGTGTGTTAGGATAGTAGTATTTGGAAATCCATAGTCTCTGCCTACCCCAATGGGAAACAGGCTTGATAATATGTATGTATGTGAGTGCGTAAGGGTATGCCACTAGTCAAATTTCTTTGTCCAATGTGACTTTAATCAAAGAAATTGGATGATTTTTATCAAATCTTGTATGTAATACAACTCTGATCACAGAGGCGGATTATCCCTAAGGCAAACTAGGGAAAACATGCTTAGGGGCGCGTGGTTACAAAGGAGCGTGCGCGCGGGAGTTTATAAACAAATAAAAAAAATAACCATGTAAGTATGCAACACAGAAAAAAGTTTTCTTTTTTTGTGACTTACACAAAATAAAAGATTATTTAATTCTATAGAGATTTACAGAGAGTACGAGAGTATATAAGTACCTAATAATTGTTTTTTTTTTCTACCTACTATTTATATTTTTGTACCTACTAGTTAAAATTTATAATATATGGCCAAAAGAAGGGCGCCGATAAGTGCTTGCCTAGGGCGTCCTCGACATTTAATACGCCTCTGACTGATCATCAAATAAATTGGATTGGACAAAGAGATTGGACAGAGAAATTTGACCAGTGGCATACTTACATCTTTACACGTTATTTAGGTATGCTAGTAATGTCAAACCCATATTCACCCATATTGTTAGTACTTACAATAAAATAACAAACATGCTGGATATTTGAAACAAAAGACATTCACTTATAGCGAATAGGGAAAATGCATGACAATTGCATTCCGGTGTCGAATTGTCTAGTATTCTTCACTTACTATTCTTTGTCAATTTATTGAAATACAATATTTTTCCTTTGAACAGCGTTTCAAGTAGATAAAATAGTTCATAGATGTAATTTTCTGTGATATATTCCACTCCGCCATCTTTTTATACAATTTCCCGCGCGCTCGGCACTTCAACGCGGAGTCAAGGCGTTCATTCATTCAGCCTCGAATAAAAAAGCAACATTAGGATCCATTCACACAATGGTACTGTATTGAATACTGATAAGTTCTTGATTCAAAAAGATATTTTTATTTCCATATAGGAATCTTCAAACGTTGAATGAAAAGAAATATTGAATGGGATTGTATAGAGCGCTGTCAATGTATAGTAAAACGGTTTTTTTTTTCTTTTTACTTTAAACGACGCCGACGTCGTTTGACGTTTTTAAGGACGTCTGTGGTCTAGTGATTCGAGGGTTGGACCGCTGATCACGAGGTCGTGGGTTCGATTCCCACAGGACTGAAATATTTCTGTAACGTGAACATAAGTATTTGTGTTGGTCTGGGTGTTTCTTATCTAGGTATTGTAAGTATGTATTTACAAAAAAGAAAAAAAATATAAGTATTCTATCCATTGTCTAGTACGCATAGCACAAGCTCTGCTTAGTTTGGGACTAGATAGTGCTGTGCAAAAATGTCCCAAAAATATTTATTTAATTATATCTTGGGTGACTTACGGCCAAAATTAATATCCAATCTATCCACGATTTGCCCTACTAGAGATAGGAATTTGACATAAGCTCCGTACGAAATATGTCAAATTTCTATCTCTAGTAGGGTAAATCGTGGATAGATTGAATATTAATTTTGGCCGTTATACAATACATTAAAGTCAAAACTTGGCAAGGTTTGCAGATAATTTAGTTTCACTGAGCTTATTTGCGGAAGGAGGCTATGTCAGCGCGGAAGTTTTACGCTGGATTAAATTCTTAAGTTTTCATTGTTGTTTATTTTATGTAGATACTTAAAGGGATGAAATAGGACGACCAACAACCTTCTCTCAGAAACTTTATTCTCATTAGCATAATTATGTGTTTATTTTGCCCTTAATTGATAAAGTCTTGATTCTTCAGCGGGCGTTAGGACATAAAACACAATAGGTAGGTATAGCAGCGATGAAGGACACCAATGATCAAATGGTTTTGAGAAAAACACATTGATAAGAATGAATGTTAGTGATAAAAAGCTGACTAGAACTCTTCATCGATTCAACATATCGCCGTCCGCTGCTGGAAATAGGCCTCTCCCAAGTTGCGCCACAACAATTGGTCCTCTGCCTTCCACATTCCACATACAGCCCCCCAGCTACTTTCTTCAGGTTGTCGGTCCACCTGGCTGGCTGGTTGTGGAGTGCCCTACGCTGTGTTTGCCGATTCGCGGTCTCCACTCAAGGACTCGCATGCTCCGACGGCCATCGCTCCTTCGACAGACACAGCCAGCCCACTGCCACTTCACTTCAGCTTACTGATCCTATGTTCTTGGTTCTCACTTTGGTTCTTCTCCGGTAATCTCGTTGCGGATTTTACTCTTAACGGAGCGTATTTCGAGAGAAAAAAATAACTAAATCTGAGCCGACCAGCAGCCGCCACAACAGAAAAATGTCTATTTATGATATTTTTAATAGTAGGTTGTTTGGCGGCTTCCTTCCACCACCTGCGCATGCATAGCTATACACGTCACTCAACCACGGGTACGGCGTGCGATTACAGTAATCCGCGCGCCATTTTCAGCCGGCATTACAAGAATAAAACATTTTATTAGTTAAAATTTATAGTGAAATGAGAACAATTTTCAAATTTTAGGGACAGGTGTTTTTTGGGTATGTTAATAATTTGAGATTGTGATATTTGTTGGTCATGGATAAAATTTGACGGGATGAAGCTTTCTTCAGCAGAAGTTGATGGTTGCGGATCATCTCTTGAGAAAGATGTTTCCTTTTTTTGAAAGCTGAATAGGCAAAATATTGTTAATTGCTGCTTCAGCTTCCATTTTCATTGAATCGGGAGTGCATATCTTCATCACTTGCAGAACTCATGTTTTTCATCACTTGCAGAACTCATGTTTTTTTCCCTAATTAGCACGTAATTATAAAAAAAACCCAAAAACAAACAATATTTAAAGTAAAAGTTTTCTATTCCCGCCTTTTTTCATCTTTTTTTAAAAAATTTTTTTCAAGAACGAAATTGAGCTTCGCCGTTCGATATTTAAAATTGATGACTATTATACTCATACGAAGACAAGGCTGAATAGCGAAGCGACCTCTTTTGTCATTGGGCTGAATGCATGATGTCTATTGCCAGTATGATGGTTAGATGTACGCGAACTTTTTTAAAGAGTGAAGAGTTTTTTTTAAATTACCGCCCTAGGTCTTTTCTAGCTACATTATTACCCTAGAGCGCTAATTGGTTACCTACAAGCCCCATTTGGGGGTAATAAGGACCTACTTACCGAATATGAGAGATGTAAAATGATTTATTATTATCCCATTTATTCATTTCATACACTTATTAATTACATTTTTACATTATTATTATTTATATTTTTTTCTATAGGTATATATTGTATTGAAAAACTTCGTATGAAACGCGTGAGCATTGGCCATTATACTCACGGCTCCATTGCAATCCAGACTCGAGTATAATGACCAACTTAGTTCACTCTTATCATAATGTATATATGTAACTTTTGACATTTAAAGTTCCTTCCTTCCGTTACTTAATGTTTTGGAACAACCGAATTATAGATAGAAAAGATACCCTGAGGCTTTATTTTGCCGCTGACATTTACGTGCTCATTATAATAATCTCAATAACTTTAGTTTCTATAATGTTCTTCAACAATAACAAATTTAATTACAGGCCCGGACCTTTGAGCCTGAGGCTCATATGAAAATCAACATAAATAAATAAATAAGCCCCTATTTACTTGGGCTTGAGCGGCTTACCCATTTTAACGTAGGCGGTAAAAAGGGCAGACACTGAAAAATTGACCAAATAATTAAGAAAATAACATAAGCCTATACGAAGAAAATTACAAAATAAGTTTTTTAGTTTGTATGTATCCGCAAGTGTAAAAAATTAAATAAAAATAAAAGGTCTTCAACCAGTGCGTCCTGCCTGTCATGACTAATGGTGCCGACTTGCCGAGACGTGGACACTGACAGTTGGGCTAGTCCACAAGTTTAAAGTCGCTCAGCGAGCTATGGAGCGAGCTATGCTTGGAGTTTCTTTTAAGGATAAAATCCGTAACGAGATTATTCGGAGAAGAACCGGAGTGACCGACATAGCTTGTAGGATCAGTAAGCTGAAGTGGCAGTCGGCTGGCCATGTCTGTCGAGTCCTTGAGTGGAGACCGCGAATCGGCAAACCCAGCGTAGTGCGCCCCCTGCCAGGTGGACCGACGACCTAAAGACGTGGCTTGGGGGGACTGGATCGGAAGGCAGAGGACCGAGTGTTGTGACGCAACTTGGGAGAGGCCTATGTCCAGCAGTGGACTGCGATAGGCTGAGTTGATGAAATTGCGTGATGCAGTTTCCGATAAGACGAATTGTCAAAACGTAAGTAGCAATGAACATTGAAATCAATATGATTGCGATCGCGAATGAGTCCAGTCGAGTTACCAAAAAAACTCGCTATAAGTACATAATAGTACTCGCCAATCTTTAAGCCGCTTAGAGGCCTTACTCTCGACTGGTACGAGCTCTGAACCAAATCGAGTTAATGTCAATTTCTAGATAAATACAGTACAAATTGACACTAACTCGAATTCAAATTCGATTGATACAGAACTCGATCCAGACAGAATTTAAGGCCTGTGATCAAGCGGCGTACCTATATACCTGCGAAGTAAGGCCGTATAAGTGTTTTTCTAGTTCAATAACATTTCGTTTGGACAATGAACGAACACAAAAACCGGCCAAGTGTGAGTCGGACTCACGCAGTAAGGGTTCCGTACCAAACATCGACCTGATACCCCCTAGAAACTGATTTAATTTACGAGAGTTTATGAAAAGACATCAATGAGCGTACGTGAAATGTGAATTTTTGCATCTATTTCTTACGTAGGTACCACCACAGATGTCTATTTTTGCCCTGTTTTTAGTATTTGTTGCTAAACTACATAGTATTTGCTATAATCAGACCAAGTTTCATATTGGTATGTATTACTGTTTTGAAGATAGAGCAGAAACAAAAACGTTGAAAAAAATGCATGTTTTTCGAGGTTTCTTGTATGAGGACTCCCTTTGATTTTAGTTTTTTTTTAGTTTTTAGTACTTGTCGTGATATACCGCATAGTAACACATTGTTGTATGGCAACATTAAATTAATCATAATTATTAGTAGTGTAACACTTATTCAGCCAAGTGGCAACACTAATGTAATTACTACTTCCGCAATATCCTACATATGAAAAATACACGGCTACATCGACTCCTGAGTTTTTATTTATCACCAGCGCAATCAAACTCCGCTGCAACGCCCGACATTGGTCCTTCGACAAGAGATAATAAGGTCAGTGAGGTGTGGTATAGCCTGTGCAAGAAAACAGCAAGATTTCATGTGGGACATCGCAATTCGCAACGAGGTCACACGAGGTCGTCATTCGCAAACTCCACGAATTTCGATGTGAGCCCGTGCGCCGATTGTCCAAGAGAATACTGTTTACTGTTTTTCACGGAAGTCAAAACAGGATTACTGTTCAAGGATTTTTTAGGGATCATAATAATTCTAGCTAAAATTTTAATTTCATTGCTTTACAAAAATTTGTTCCTACATTGTGCGTTTTGTGCATCAAGTGCAAGCGAGATAACCAAGCACAGCTCTGAAGGAGCGACAAGGACGCAACACAACGTACGTGTTGAGAGAGCGGAGCATCAGTGTGACGAGAACAGCACTATTGGAGCGGTCCCCTTGCAAGAAGGAGACAGCAGATACACTTCCGCCTACATACCGTCGCCGAGTGCTGCATTGTCGAACCTCGCCGATTTCCGGATCCCCGGAACGCGTCGATCGACACGGCTATTCGCAACTTTCGCAATTCGTCGCAAGCGTCGTTCGCCATTTTGTTGTTTGTGTATTCACACTTCAGTCACGTTACGAAGAAATTATATATTGACTTTTAAGTTTAAGTTTATATTACGACAAATCGATTTATTAGTGGTTCACGAGTAATATTTGTGTGTGATAGTCAATCGTTGTAGTGGAAATGGAGGACGATCTCAAAAGAAAGATCGCGGTGCGTGGCTACGCTAAAGGTATCATTACCAGATTATTAACTTTCATAACTGATAACGTATTATCGGAAATTACAACCGATATTTTACTTGCTAAAAAAGAAAGATTAATTACTGCCTTCAGCGACTATGAATCATGTTGTAAAGATATTCTTTGTTTGAATCCGAGAGATTCCGAAAATGTAGAAATAATTGAAGACAGTTATTATAAAATATTAACCTCTTTAGGACAAACATTGAAAGAGCGTGAGCCGCTTCCGCCATCTAACTCCAATCCATCATCCACAACTGTTGCGAAAACTTCCTTACCACGCATAGAAATTAAGCAGTTTGATGGTAAGTTCACAGAGTACATACCTTTTATAAACTTATTCACATCTATGATACATAATGAAAGCAAGCTAGATTCAGTCCAAAAACTTTATTATTTAAGATCATTTCTAAGAGATGAACCATTTAATTTAATAAAAAATTTGCCAATAACCGGTGAGAGTTATATGGAAGCGATGAAACTTCTCTCTGATAGATATTCAAATAAATATAAAATTGTTGGTGACCATATCAGTAATATACTAGATATTAAAAGCCTAGGTAGGTCAACAGCCAGCAATTTGAGAGTTTTTGTATCTTCAATACGGCAAGAATTAGCCGCTATAAAAAACCATGAGCCCAAGATTAAATACTGGGATACTATATTATTATGTATTATTTCCCGCAAATTAGATATGTTTACCTCAAGAGCGTACCAGCTGGAGCGAGATCCTGCTTTAGAGCCGAACATGGATGAATTCCTAAAATATCTTGAGCGAAGAGCTTTAGCAATGGAAAATGCCGAGCAGGGTCTTAACCAGAACCAGGGAAGTAGCAGCAAAGTGGTAACTCATCTCACACAGGGAGCAGCCTGCACATACTGTAAGTCTGAACATAAATTATTTACTTGCAAAAAATTTAAGCTGTTGCCTGCAAATGAGAGAATGTTGTTTGTTAAAAATAACAAGTTGTGTAGTATTTGTTTAGGTGCGCATGTGATGAAATGTAGGTTTCACTTTAGGTGTGCAGAGTGCAAAAAAGCTCACAACACTCTGTTACACTGCGATCAACCTACACCCGCACCCCCTGTCACGTTGACAGGCAATAATAATGATAAAAATGTGCTTCTCCCAACAGCTAGAGTGAAACTGTTTGGCCGGGATGGCACTGAATATAATGTTAAGGCATTACTGGACAGTGGATCACAAGTTTCGTTTGTAACGTCTAAACTTGTCCAGCTATTGGGCTTCACTCCAAAACAATGTGACACAAACATTATTGGTATTTCCAATTGCAAAAGCAATGTAAAATACTGCATTCCATTAGAGATTCATTCACTAAAATCTTTATTCAAAACTGCAGTTACATGTCATGTAGTAAATGAAATAACCTGTAAATTACCCCAATATAGATTTGACACTTCAAAGTTAAAATTACCTCCTGAGATTACATTGGCAGATGCACAGTTCAATGAACCAAGTAACATCCATATATTAATAGGAGCTGATGTATTTTTTCAGATTCTGCTGCCAGGCCAGCAGTCTGGGTGCAACGAGCTCTCCGTAGAATCATCAACAGCGGTGCAGTCTCTGGCTGATGAAGATGTGAGCATCTACCAGCCACAACAGAGTTGTACACCCAAACTTTATGTCATCAACACTTATTTTGGAGGTATTGTAGCAGGAAGATTGCCACAGGTATTATCACAACCAACATGTAACAAAGTAGCATTAAAATGTGAGTTAAGTTTAAAAGAAACACTCGCTCAATTTTGGTGTACCGAAAAGGTTCCTGAAGTATTTTCCGAGCAAAGCTCTGAACAGGAACTATGTGAGCAAATATTTAAAAATTCTGTTAAGTTGATTAATAATGAGTTTGAAGTAGCCTTACCTTTAAAGTTACCTTTATCTGAAATTAATGATGTTCTTGGTGAATCATTCCATTTTGCTCATAAGAGATTTTTAAATCTAGAGAAAAGGTTGCATTCAAATCCTGATTTATTCAGGCAATATCAGAAATTTATTCATGAATATTTAGAACTCAATCATGGTCATTATGTTGACATTGAGTCATATGATTTAAACAAACAAGCTGTTTACATTCTCCCCCATCATGCAATAATAAATGAGAATAGTAAAACTACTAGATTACGAACTGTTTTTGATGGATCAATGAAAACAAATAATAAAATATCATTAAACGATTTACAACTTAATGGGCCCGTAGTTCAGAGAGATTTATTTGATATTATGTTGTTGTTTCGCTTAGGAAAATATACATTCACAGCTGATATAAGGCGTATGTTTCGCAATATTAGAATGAACGTACATTATACTTCTCTTCAGAATATTTTATGGAGGGATAGTCCCTCAGATCCACTTAAGTGTATAAAGTTAGATACCGTTACATATGGATTAAAAAGTTCCACTTATCTTGCAACTCGGTGTCTGAAGGAACTTGCAACTAGAAATGAAAACAAGTTTCCTTTAGCAACTGCTATAATTAATAATAATGTGTATTGTGATGATATCCTTTACTCTGATAATAATTTAGAGACTATACTTTCTGCAAAAGATCAGTTATGCGATTTACTACGATTAGGTAGCTTCATAACTCACAAGTGGGCATCCAATCATGATCAGGTATTGTTTAACATACCATTGGATGACCAACATTTTGACAGTATAGATCTACAAAAAGATAATTTTAATATGAAGACTTTAGGATTAATTTTAAATGTAAAACTGGATCAGTTTATAATTTCTTCTCCAGAACCATTCCATTCAGAAAAAATCACAAAAAGATGCATTTTGAGCTACATAGGTAGATTTTATGATCCAATGGGTTTTGTGAGTCCAATTATAGTCACAGCAAAGGCCATAATGCAAAAATTATGGATATTAAACACAAATTGGAATGCTAGTCCTCCACATGATGTCTGTCAGGAATGGTTAGATTTTACAGCTAATTTAGCAACAATGAAACCAATTATTTTGAATAGGAACATAGAATTTTCAGACATGGACACAGCTGAGTTAGTTGGCTTCGCAGATGCATCTAGCACGACCGCTTATGGATGCTGCGTGTATCTTCGGCTATCCGACACATCAGGTAACAGTAATGTACATTTACTCTGTTCGAAATCTAGAATCAATCCCATACAAAAAAAAGGAATAACCGTTCCTAGACTTGAGTTGAACGCTGCCCTTTTGCTAGCAAAGTTAATTTCAAAGGTGTATAATGTGCTAAAGCTCAAGCTCAACATCAAGAATGTTTATTTATTCAGTGATTCCAAGATCGTTCTAGCATGGCTTGCTACTGAACTAACAAAACTCCAAGCATATGTAGCGAACAGAGTAAGTGTCATTCGTCAAAACAGTCAGGACTGGACATGGTTGCATGTTAACTCCAGCGATAATCCTGCTGATCTCATAAGCCGCGGTGTCAAGCCAGGCGAACTGGGTACCTGCAAGCTATGGTGGCATGGTCCGCAGTTTCTTCAAAATCGTGAGTATACATTTTCTGTTTGCGATGCTGACATCCCTCGCTATGTACCTGAGGAAAAGCTCTGCTCGGTGTTTTCTGGCAATTCTGTGTGTCATAGCTTAAGCACGCTTGAGTATGTATTTAAGCGTTTGTATAATTATTCTAACATCCACAAAATAGTCAGGCTGTTAGCTTACATATTAAGATTTCTAAATAATACAAATAAGAAAAATCCTAAATTAAATACAAGTTATTTATCATCATCTGAGTTAAAAAATTCGCTAATGTTAGTAATAAAATATGAACAAAGTGTTTATTTTAAAATTGAAATAAATGAGTTAAGTAAGTCAAGCAATTTTAAGGGAAATTTAGCTAATTTGCACCCATTTATTGATAAGCAAGGGCTTTTAAGGGTCGGTGGTAGGCTACACAATGCTGAAATAGCTTATGCTCAAAAACATCCTATCATTCTTCCTAAAGGCTCTCTTATTACTGGCTTGCTTATAAGGAGTGAACATGAAAGGTTACTGCATGCAGGACCTAGGCTTTTACTTTCAAATTTAAACCAAAATTATTGGATTGTGAATGGTTTAGTAGAAGTTAAGAAAATAACTCATAAATGTATCACATGTTTCAGAAAAAAGGCCACTGTGGCCAAACAGCTGATGGGGTCCTTGCCAGCTGGTCGCGTTACTGCTACCAGTCGTCCATTTGAGATAATTGGTGTGGATTTTGCTGGGCCTATTAATGTTAAACTCTCCAGAGTGAGACGATCAGTAATTGGTAAAGGTTATATCTGCGTTTTTGTTTGTTTTGCAACCAAGGCCGTTCACTTAGAGCTGGCCTCAGATTTAACCACAGAAACATTTCTCGCTTGCTTTAGAAGATTAATTTCAAGAAGAGGGTTGCCCAAAGAAATCCACTGCGATAATGCAAGTACTTTTAAGTGTGCAAGAACCCAACTAGCTGAACTTTATAAGCTACAGGCTTCCCAGAGTCACCAGGCAGATGTTCAAAGATTTGCAGTGGAGCAAGGAATAAGTTTCCATTTCATACCGAGCTATTCGCCTACATTTGGTGGCCTCTGGGAGGCTGCAGTTAAAAGCACTAAATATCATTTAAAAAGAATTGTTCAAAAAACTGTATTAACATATGAACAACTTAATACCATTTTAACAGAGATTGAGGCTGTGCTTAACTCAAGACCTCTTTTACCTTTGTCATCAGAACCAGATGACTATTGTTATTTGACCCCAGGTCATTTTATTATAGGTAGCCCTATAACTATGTATCCAGAAGAAAATGTCATTAATGTCCCAGATAATAGACTAAAGTTTTGGCGATTGTGTACTAAGATAAAACAGTCCTTTTGGAAAACGTGGCACAAATATTATTTAAATGTTTTGCAAAATAGACCTAAGTGGCGTTCTGAGGTTTCTGATGTTAAAATTGGTAGTTTAGTGATTTTGAAAGAGGATAATATCCCTTCTATGTGTTGGCCTATGGCCAGGGTAATAAAAGTATTCCCCGGACAAGATGGAAAGGTCAGAGCTGTCGAAGTGAAAACACCTAACAATAAAAGTCATGTCCGTGGTATACATAAAATATGTTTATTGCCAATAGACGATAATAATAAATAAGTAAAGTTTATGTACTTCATATTATCCAATGTTATAAGATGTTAGTTTATACATTTTAATTAGTTTATAATGCTTTATGAAGCACAGGTTTCTTTGTTCTGTATAAACTGAGTAGAATATTCTTAGACTAATCAGAGTTCATAGTATCTACATAGTTATATAAAATTTTGTCATGTTAGTATACATGTTACCTAAGTTCGAGTTGTCATACTCACCTTTTACTTTCTTTAAAAACAAGATTGTTCTTCATTACTGAGTTACTTTAGTTTTGTTAAATTATGTTTCTCTTTGTAATCTATTACTTTTAATTTGCTAGGCCGCAGCATGTTGTATGGCAACATTAAATTAATCATAATTATTAGTAGTGTAACACTTATTCAGCCAAGTGGCAACACTAATGTAATTACTACTTCCGCAATATCCTACATATGAAAAATACACGGCTACATCGACTCCTGAGTTTTTATTTATCACCAGCGCAATCAAACTCCGCTGCAACGCCCGACACACATATTCTGTGAAAATTTCAACTGGTTATCTATTACCGTTACAAAGATACAGCCAGACAGACACTGTCTGTGACAGACAGACGGACGGAAGGACGGACAGCGTAGCGAGATTAATAGGGTCCCGTTAGCACCCTTTGGGTACGGAACTCTAAAAAATGCGGATGGAATCTCGCTAAACAATAAGTGAAGCACCCATAGTAAGACGGCTCGCTTAAAAGTACGGGCTGGCACGCACACATTCACACTCATAGTAAGACAAAAAACCAATTTTTTTCAATTTTTATCTTTCCACAATTTAAATCTTTAGATTTCGCTTCGCATGCGTAAATGCGTTATAAATAATAAAATAACCATATATGGTTATTTTATATGTGACACTACGGCAATGACAACCGTCACACGAGGTTTGTTGCGTAATCGTGGCTTTTTGTCTTACTATGGGTGTGAAAGTGTGAATGTTTTTCAGATATATCTCATCATCATCATTTCAGCCGAAAGACGTCCACTGCTGGACATAGGCCTGATATATCTGGTGTGGTAAAATGCTGTCGAAATTATAGTGATTTCAGGATAAAATTAGGTGCTTCAATCTTTTTAATCAGTCTAAAATCAGCTTTAAATCAGTCTAAGCGAGATTCCGTCCGTTTTTTTTATTCGTCCGAGGTTTGGACCAACTGGATCTAAATACTGAAAAAAAATCCCTAAAGAGAATAAAAGAACCATATTATGTGCCATTGTATATTGTCGAGGGTAGTTTGAATATTCAATAAAACTTCCGCCATGTGCCGGATGTATTTCCGGGTAGTCTTTATTCCCTATTTTTTTTGGAAACGGACGTCCGTTACCTATATAATCGAATACCCTTCATAACTGCTGGCTGTACGCGATGTTATATTTTCAATAGATGGTTAAGAGGACTATATCGCTAGACCTCGTGATCTCATTAGGTATTGAAGAATATAATTGCTGTCTCTATCGGTCGCGAGACGTACACGCGCTCTGTGCGAGAAAGCAATATTTTTGGAATATTTTCGTTCGTGATATTTATATTTCGTAGTTAGGTTTTTATTCAGCTATTATAGTAGATATAGAGTTAGGTAATTTTCTTTAAATCGGAAATTCATTACTATTTCTTTATAATAATTTCTAAGGTTTAATATACGCGATTTAATCCGGTTAAACTTTGTTTTATTACTATTTCTTTGTTTGTGGTTGTACAAAAATTATGTAATCGTCTTGGATTTTCTTGAAAAATTAACAAAATTTGAGTCCTTTTTATTTAAAGTACGAGTTCTTGAGTTACGTGTCATTTTGAAACAAAAATATTTGACGGGAAAATGACTAAACACAAGCCCACAACCCTAGATATTAGTTTCTTTATCGTGTCTACAAAATGTCATTTGATTAGTCATGGTCCAAAATATGATCAAAACCGTTTTGTATGGAGCTCGCACAAGTTACATTCCTCATAAATGGCTTGCAAAGCAAACCTACTACTTACAGGCCATGTATCCATTTTTATCAAGAAGGTAAGTTGATTTTCCTTCTTCGATCATCTCAAAAATCCTCGTAGTCAATTAATCGAACTGTGAGATCGAACCACGCAGCCGGAGGGTTAAAAACTCGATTATGTGAAGCAGTCTCGTTTCCATATGTACTAGTAGTAGGCACTAATTTGCTTACGATGCACACTTTTTAAAGATGAAAAATTGGATTACAATTTTATAATCTGAAATGAAACGGAACGCAACCTGACGCGCTCTGTGGAGCTGTCACCCAGAACTGTCATTGTACTTTTTTGTGCGCGATGCGCATGCACGTTATTTTCTAAATACTAACATAATAGTGTTTAAGTGTACTTATTAGGTGTAAATATTATATATAATCACATACTCGTAGTGATATGTGTAAGGAAAATCAAAATCGATACAAAACACAGTATTAAAGAACTGAGAGAAGAGACCGGCGCGGCGGCGCCGGCGTCAGGGATGCTTGGGAGTGAGTGATAACAATTTCAATCATTATAAACATGATTACCTGTGTAGTGGTAGTGAATACGTTAATACGTAACAAAATAATACTGTGCGCTTATGTCTTAAGCTCAGCTAGTAGCGATTAATCAAGAAATTGGTAAATTCATCAAGCAAGTTCGAACTTGTTGGTAAAATAAGTAGCAGTTATTTGAGTGATTCTCGTGACTTTATTTGAGTGAGTGAGACAATACAGATTAACTATGCGCCCTTGAGCTCTCACGAGAGGTTAGCCGTGGCTGTGATACATCCTACATGTTCTCTTTACTCCGAGAGCTTCCACTAGAGGACAGCCAAAGGAGTGAATAGAGATTCACTATGCGCCCTTGAGCTATCACGAGAGGTTAGCCGTGGCCATGATACATACATTTTCCCTTTACTCCAAGAGCTTCCACGAGAGGTCAGCCAAAGGAGAGAATAGAGATTCACTATGCGCCCTTGAGCTATCACGAGAGGTTAGCCGTGGCCATGATACATACATTTCCCCTATACTCCAAGAGCTTCCACGAGAGGTCAGCCAAAGGAGAGAATAGAGATTCACTATGCGCCCTTGAGCTATCACAAGAGGTTAGCCGTGGCGATGATACATACATGTTCCCATTACTCCAAGAGCTTTCACGGGAGGTCAGCCAATGGAGAGAATAGATTCCATGCATCCTTGAGCTTTCACGAGAGGTTAGCCATGGCCATAACATGTGCATGTTCCCCCCATGTTCCTTGAACAGGATGTTAATAGGAGGGGCGGAAAAGACTGCTTTATGGGTCCTCGAGCTTTCATGAAATGTCAGCTGCAGCCTTCATAACATTTATATTCTCAGCACAGTGGGAGCTCCAGCAAAAGTTCAACTTTGGCCATATGTCACAGTCTAAGAGCAGTGATACCTACACATTAATTTGTAATAAAATCAAGCCCAACTCAGGCCATTTTCCTCAGGTGAGTAAGACACAAATGATAGGTCTGTTGTAATAAGTTAATGAATATTACTTTACAGCAAAACACCTTTTACATGTAGAGGATTTCACTTTACATAAGTGTAGTGTTGAACATGGCCAATGACATACAAACATAACATCACGCCTGTATTTCCCTGAAGGGGTAGGCAGAGGTGTATAGTACACCCACATTTCGCTAGTTATGTTGTAGTCCCATGTAATAGGGGGCGAGCCTATTGGCCAATGAGCCAGTCCATATTCATGAAACATCTGAACATCTATCACTTTCAGTGGAAGACATATCTGAATTAGTTCACTTGAGGTTGAGGCAATACCTGAAGATACTAATAAGATCTTAGATAACAATAGCATATTGTTACATACAAATGGAGAAATCTTTCATGAGACATCCTCTATTTAAATGGAAGAAATATTACAAACAAATCCAATTGGCCGCTACGGGCCACCTATGTTACAGGTACAAACCGGATGATTAGAATATCTTCCCAATTAGTAGGTATTGTGTTATTACTAATCCTAAATATGATAGGATATTAATAATATATTCCTGTTTTAAACTTAGAAACATGTTGACCTGTGGAACACTAGTTCATTATCTAGTGTTTCCGTCCATCTAAAGAGGATGGAATCATAAAGGACATCAAGTAAATGCAGGTATTCATACCTACTTATTGTGCATTTTATACTGAAAGATATTGTGTACTACACCACTGAAAGCTAAGGATACCTTATAGTGTCTTAGAGATCTAAGAAAAGATAAAATATCAGTTTCATGAATCTAGAAATACATGAAAAGCTATTCAACTACCTAATGATTGTATTACTGGATTTAATTATTATTATTTTTGCATCCAACTTTAGTAGGTACCTAGCAAATTATAATGTGAGATTCTCTTGATAACAGGCAGTAGAGAATCCAGTCTTTCACATTTCACATAAAAGAAGAACCAATGAACACAGCTTGGTGGTTTTTTCACCAATCAAGTCAATTTGTTGGTTGTTTTAGTTCAGCGGTTATCACTAGATGGTGTTGCTTCAATCACGGAGGGTTCCTGAATCGCGTGGAAATGCAATAATCCTTAGTTGTTTGTTTTAGTTCAACGTTTACCACTACCTACATAGTGTTGCTTCAATTATGGAAGGTTCCTGAATCACGGGAAAAAACACAACTATTACACAAAATTTTGTTGCATTATACAGAAAATTTACAGATGGTACTGTTAAACTACCTACCTACCCATGCTAAATAATTCGCTGCAGGTGTTATGCGAAATTTATGACAAATTTGGAAAAGCTGATAAAATTATTCCTAATCTTAGAGTAATAAGACACAGAGTGATAGTTTCATCCAAATTTCCGCTCAAAGTTGAAGCACAAAAACAATCGATAAGTGCTCGCAAGCAGCACGTCAAATGTTCACCAACACGCACATGGGCGTGCTTAAGCTGTACGGAATGGAGCCATTTGTGCCTGCCCATGCATCAAATTGTGCGCATGGACATGGTTTCTGTATATAGCTGTTCTAAGTTCCTAATGATAAGTAATACATTGTAGGTAATAGGTAGATCATATGTTTTGATATCCTGAAATACATAGGTGCCTCCCCTTTAAAATAGGATGAGACATTCTTTCCTCCATTTGGCCTTCTAACTAGGATCAAAAAAGGTGGGAGGGGGCATTGTTGGGGTATTTTGGTGGCCGCTAAACCATGGATGGTACCATGGTTTTTTAATACAGGATAGTACACGAATAAGTTTGATAGAACTAGTTTTGACTCCACAAATTGGTTTTATCCCCCATCAGGACTCAACTTCCCTTGTACAAGACCTTTACTTAAGCAGCAATGGTCGCATGCTAGCTTACTTATCAAACAGAACTAAGGTGCTGTTATAAAAATGCTGCCTGCTCAGATCCATAATCGGAGTCAGTGTGTACCTATAATAATAATAATAGGACCAGTAATATTTAATTTTATCTTTAAAATGGCCGATCTGAATCAATATTTAATTATTTACTAAAGATATTTTAGTTAGAGGATCAATCCTTACTAATATTGATGATGTTTTTTGGATAGATTTCCATCAATGCGACCTCAACTTTACATATTAAGTTACATTTTCATCGCTCAAAATTATTATATTATACATAATAGGGAGCAGCAAAATTGTTTGCTTTTGTTATGCTCTCTAATTATAATCCTTAGTATAAACTGTAGAATGCGGTTAACGCAATACCTACATTATAAGATTATAACACAAAATAAAAATAAAAATCTTCGTTGAAGTAGGTACACCATTATGATATACTAAATAGTTGACACCACTAGGCACCTACTGTTACTAGGTTGTAAAAGTGACTGCTCATTAGGGATGTGCAGAATAATTGTGTATAAAAAATCGAAATCGGTAAAATAAATCTTCCTTTGAAGATTTTAATTAACAAGTGGCTCAGTTGAATGAGATAGAGTAGGAAATTATTTATTGGATGAATTATTTATACCAATTATTTTGTTTACACAATTGGGTCAAATAATGATACTCCTCAGTTAAAGGTGTTTTACAGTAAAAACGAATACTTAATTTAACTGTGATATTTTTGCAATCAGAATTCTTATAGAAACTAAGAAGGAAATGGACATCTTGACTTTTGTTTTACTCAATCAATATAAAAATCCTTATACCTACATAATATAAG
Source organism: Asteroscopus sphinx (assembly GCA_949699075.1). Lineage (NCBI taxonomy): Eukaryota > Metazoa > Arthropoda > Insecta > Lepidoptera > Noctuidae > Asteroscopus > Asteroscopus sphinx. Next base: position 28,396,766 of record OX453010.1, on the reverse strand, counting down.
CACCTATTTGAGGCAAATAATGTTATATAATAATCATGTAATGATAAGTAAATCAATAATAAAAATCCAAATTGTCTATACATATGTGTAACTACCTAATCTCATGATCTTATTCTATTCTTTTGAATCTTCGATCAATTTGAATAGCAAGATTTCATAGTTTTAATACAGACAGAGATAGTTAAAATAAAAGATATCTGTACGCATCATAGCCATACATCTCTACAGACCTGCATGCCTCAACAAATCTACTTTTCCTTTAATTGTTTATTGTGTTTAAGGTAATTGTTATTAAACACACATACACAAGGACTTTACTTGACTTGTGAACTTATGATTTTGCTTTATATAAAGATACCTAGCTACATCTACTTTTGTTACCCAAGTAACTAAGTATAGAAAATAAGACCGATATTGTTACCATCGTGTCATGTTGTATGTGATTATTCTGATTTCCTTTTTGATACCAATTGCGTGATTGGTTAGTTTAGATTAGGTATCTAATCTAAACTAATACTACACAACTTTCTTCTTTAAACATCTACTAGTACATATGGAAACGAGACTGCTTCACATAATTACATAGATCGGACTAACTTACCAAGTGACGTCCGATCCTCGATTATGTGAAGCAGTCTCGTTTCCATCCAATTCCCGACCCGACCCAGTGTATCCTAGATTCAATATCCCTTATGAAAGTTGTGTCTACCTGTGTGACTTTGAAGTAAATGACAGTTCTGGGTGACAGCTCCACAGAGCGCGTCAGGTTGCGTTCCGTTTCATTTCAGATTATAAAATTGTAATCCAATTTTTCATCTTTAAAAAGTGTGCATCGTAAGCAAATTAGTGCCTACTACTAGTACATATGGAAACGAGACTGCTTCACATAATCGAGGATCGGACGTCACTTGGTAAGTTAGTCCGATCTATGTAATTATAAAAAACGACAAAGCCACATCAGATCCAATTAATATCAATGTCAATTTACTAATAAGAAACCTTCAATCTAAATCAAGTTCTTTTGTCTAGTTACTAAGGTTTAATTTTTAATAAAGGACCTTTTTTACCCTCGTTTGAGTTACAGACATTGAATTGATTGATGTATATATATATACACATAATTGGTTGTACCTGTGGACACACACACACACACACACACACACACACACACACACACACAGCACACTAAGGAATTTATATATAAGTGGCAGTGTCTTTCGAAGGACCAATGGCCATTGGAGCAGACGAGGCCTTGAGTGGAGACCGCGAATCGGTAAACGCTGCACAGGGCGCTCTCCAGCCAGGTGGACCGACGTCCTGAAGAAGCTAGCTCACGCAGGGACTGGATGCGGAAGGCGGAGGACCATAGGAGCAAAGAAAAAGTTGATTTTTATTTTAATCTAAAAATTTCAAATCATTGCTCTCGGGTTATAAACCAGAAAGAAAACAGTCGAGAGCGTTTGTATGGAGAAAAATCCACCCACATTGGGTGTTAAATTCACATCCACACTAATATTATAAATGCAAAAATAACTCTAAATGTTTGTCTGTCTGTTTGTTACCTTTTCACGACTAAACCTTTGAACCGATCGTAATGAAATTTGGCAAAGTGGTAGCCTGGGACCTGGAGAAGAACATATCTGACTTTTTATCCCGAAAGATAAACAGTTTCCGAGGGATGCGTGATAACGGTTTTCTGTGATCATACGAATTACACGCGTGCGAAACAGCGGAAACTTTTTGGCAAATTTCGCCGAGAAAAAAAAAATTGTCGCCTATACCGTAAAGTTTGAAGACAAAGGTCTTCGACCAGTGCATCCTACCTGTCATGACTTACGGTGCCGAGACGTGGACACTGACAGTTGGGCTAGTCTACATCCACAAGTTCAAAGTCGTCAGTCGCCAGAGTGACCGACATAAGTTGTAGAATCAGCTGAAGTGGCAGTGGGCTGGCCATGTTTGTCGAAGCACCGATGGCTGCTGGAGCTGACGAGTCCTTGAGTGGAGACCGTGAATCGGCAAACGTAGTGTAGGGCGCCCCCCAGCCAGTTGGACCGACGAGCTGATGAAATTAGCTGGGTGGGACTGGATGCGGAAGGCAGAGGACCGAGTGTTGTGGCGCAATTTGGGAGAAGTATATGACATAGGTCCAGCAGTGGACTGCGATAGGCCGAGTTGATGATGATGATGATGAAGCAGAGGAGAGAAGCTAGTTTGATATAAACACATGCCCTTGTTAGTTTACCAACAGACCCAATTATTCGCAGAAACCAATTAATTTAAGTAAGGAAACTATTCGCAGTCACAGTTTTGTTCATGACTGAGTGCTCACATTTAATGTTTGATCGAATTTCGTGCTCCATCGATTGATTTGCCGCCCAGTGGTTTGATTGACGAAAATTGACTGGTTTTGATTCCTGTTATAATCAACTGCGATTTTTTTGGTGGATAGTGAATGACCAAAAAAGAAGAAAAAAAAAAAACAATTGAAAATTTTAAAATGATATCGTGAATATGGCTACTGCAGCTGTTTATGTCAAAGCGCATTTTGATCTTCACTGAAGCAAAGCATTTTTGAAAAAAAAACTTGTTTGTGAATTGGTTAAACTATCGCTCTCTTTTACTAATATTAGATACAAGAAAGGGATGGCAACAATTGTAGTGCCGTCAAATTAGTCGAAACTAGAAATTTTATGCAAGCTTCATCGTGATCTCAGTGTAAGTTGTAAAAAAAAAACAGTTCTAAAGCGATTGTGAACCCAGGCAGAAACATGAGCAAATGGGGTTAAAGAGACCAAACAGCTACAGCCTGCAAGTGTGGTATTGATCCTCAATCAATGTCACACTTGCTATGATGCTGCTCCTTGTGGCCAAGCACTTGCACATTGAGTGACCTTATCAATGCCACAGACAACAGACGTGGCAATTTTCTGGGCCAGCAGCGTCTGATTGCTGTGCCACTGTCAGTATTTTTTTTGTACCATCGACACGAAGAAGTAGAAGTTCTAAAGTTATTGCTATCTCTTTCTTGTTTTTTCTTATAGAAAAGGATATGAATAGTTTAATATGAGTTAAGTTGGTAAATGTTGAGAGATAAAGTAAGGAATAACGTGCTAAGGGAGCGTTGTGGAGTGAAAGAAGATGTAGTGACAAAGATTGAGAAAGGTATGTTAAGATGGTTTGGACATATAGAGAGGATGGACGAGAGGAGATTGACGAAACAAGTATACGAAGTGAGTGTGGATGGAAGAGTTGGAAGGGGACGACCTCGGCGAACATATCGCGATCAAATCGCGGACGTTCTCAAAAAATGCCAGGTTTAGAGTTCTCTATGCCGACGAGCATGCATGACGAGGTTAACATAACATAACATCACGCCTGTATTTCCTCGAAGGGGTAGGCAGAGGTGTAATAGTACACCCACATTTCGCCAGTTATGTTATAGGCCCATGTAATAGGGGGCGAGCCTATTGCCATTGACCGGGCACAAATCCAGACTCCGGGCTGCTAATGAGAATTTCCTAATGAAAAAACCCAATAACACTTTACCCGACCCGGGAATCGAACCCAGGACCCCACGCTCAGCAGTCGCGCTTGCAACCACTAGACCAACGAGGCAGTCGAGTGACGAGGTTAATGGACGTAGATGAAGTGAAAGAGGTGTGTCAAGATCGTAGCAGGTGGAAATCTATTCCGCCGTAACCAAAACTTTTTGCCTTCCATTCTGTCGCACAAATATTGGTGCACACGGTCCTCTTAATCGAATTTTCAGTCTATTTAACACACTCAATCATCATCATAGTTCTAAATTAGATATATTTCATGACACCTTGGGACTGGGTGGCATTCGAAAAATCATATTTGAAAATTTTCGTGTAACTTCATGACATTGTTTCTCTTTATTTTTATTTTCATTGTATAACATCCTGCTTGTAAGTTTTACTTAATCGTCTTATAAATTATTGTTTAGTTTAATTTTGCAGAAAAAGTTGTCGTATTATTATTTTTATAACAAGGTTCCGTTTATTTTTGTACTTCTTTTAAAAACTTTATTTTTATTTTTGACCGGGTAAGCATAATGATAAAACAGCTCCTATGAATGTTATGTACGCCTTTAATTTGTTTAAGCATCGGATAATGTACCTGTAATATTAGATTATGATAATGTCTGATGTTTATAACTGTTGTTGTATTATTAATAATAAATAAATAAAATAAATAAATAAATCTATAGTCTCTGCCTACCCCAATGGGAAACAGGCGATATAATATGTATGTATGTATGTTGGTAAACAAAAGAATCAATACCATTGTAATTTAAGTTCGTAAAAGCCTCACACGTTTCAGTTCCATATTACAACAAAACTTCGTAGATATCAGTACACATACTGCACAGATACAATTCCCGGCTGCACAGTGGCACATGTCTGTCGTACACACGGATTTGATTGACGCCTTTATTGCCAAGCTTGTTTGTATTCAGTTCTGCGTTCATATTCAAGCTTGTTTCAATGTGTGGGATGCAGGTACAATGTAAATTTACAGTAGCTATTTTATTTATTGTAGTGATCTGCAGTTAGATTTTCAGTATGGCGATAAAACAGTGTGCAGGCAGGGGACCCCGCGGCGCGCCGCGTGTTCCCGTCAGGAACGAAGTAATCCTTAAAATTCATATTTTTGTACCGGCTCATTATAATGCTAAATTTCGCAACTATAATACAAGCATATGTGGCAGGAAACAGCATGCGTTGGACTGAGATACCACAGTGCCCAGCTTCAAACCCCATTAAAAACATTTATTTTTGCATGTTTTATTTGTTAGTTAGCTGTAACTTTGACATTACCCACCAGATGCCGCTTAAAGGTGAGGTCAGGGGGCCTAGTACGAGTTTGACACTTTATAATACTTTCATAGTTTTCGTCGATTTTCATTCATAAACTACTAGTTCCTCCTCGTATCCACAAGGGGCGCTACTGATTAATGAATGAAAGTCGTCGAATTCGATGGAAGTATCGGTAAGTGTCAAACTCGTACTAGGCCTACAACTGACACTTCTATGTCATGTCCATATAGGTATTCATTGTGGGTATAACGAAAATTTTAGCGTGACGTGACGCTACCTTTTCTCCCGAATCACGCGTACCGCAGGCCCTCATAAGGAACTTCATTCCAAAAATAATTTCCTTCTCTTTTTTTATGAGCCAAAATATCCGGAACTCATAAAAACTATTAACATGGTAAACGTCCCGCGACGTTAGGTAGGTGTTAGTGACCAATGTGACCATATTAGTTTAAACATTCATATCGCATCACATTAATTGCATAAACATTTTAGTAAACATAAAATTCAACATCATCAACTCAGCCTATCGCAGTCCACTGCTGGACATAGGCCGCTCCCAAGTTGCGCCACAACACTCGGTCCTCTGCCTTCCGCATCCAGTCCCCCCCAGCCACGTTTTTCAGGTCGTCGGTCCACCTGCGGGGGGGCGCCCTACGCTGCCGATTCGCGGTCTCCACTCAAGGACTCGTCTGCTCCAGCGATCATCGGTCCTTCGACAGACATGGCCAGCCCACTGCCACTTCAGCTTACTTATCCTACAAGCTATGTCGGTCACTCCGGTTCTTCTCCAAATAATCTCGTTTCGGATTATATCCTTCAAAGAAACTCCAAGCATAGCTCGCTCCATAGCTCGCTGAGCGACATTAAATATGTGGACTAGCCCAACTATCAGTGTCCACGTCTCGGCGCCGTAAGTCATGACAGGCAGGACGCACTGGTTGAAGACCTTTGTCTTCAAACTTTGCGGTATAGGCGACGAGAAGACTCGGCGAAGTTTGCCAAATGCTGCCCATCCCAAACGGATCCTTCTGTCGGCTTCTTTCTCGAAGTTGTGCCTACCAAGCTGAATTATCTGCCCTAGGTAGACGTACTCCGTAAAAACTTCGAGTGCCGACCCTTCGACGAATATCGACCTCGGCATGACATACCTATTGAACATGACTTTAGTCTTGTCCAGATTCATGCCGAGACCGACACGCCGAGAGGCTCCGTTAAAATTCAACATGCAATCTTTAATTGTGTGAATATTTGTGTGATGAACATAATTACTGTTTGTGTTGGTCTGGGTGTTGCTTATGTATTATAAGTATGTATTTACAAAACAAAAGTATAAATGTATTATATCCATTGTCTAGTATCCATAGCACAAGCTCTGCTTAGTTTGGGACTAGATGGTGCTGTGTAAAAATGTCCCAAAGATATTTATAATATTAAATCTTTGCATGCAATATGGCCAACATCCTAATTTTAATAGAGAAGATGGTTGGCAGCTACCACCTGTTTGGAACTCAGTCCTAAAAATAATCAAGTCCCAAACAGCACGCAACACTGTAAAAGATAATGATATTGTGAGTGATTACTGCGTGCATCTAAATGATTTTCATCCATGTTTGGTATGTTAATTTAATATTAATTCATTGAAATTGCACAACTTCGTTCACTCGCTACCGAATTGCTGATTTATTTATTTATTTATTTGGCTCTTCAACAATGAGTACACTGTACATGAAAAAATTAACACATTTCAAACTTAATCTAAGTGCCCCATTACTTACAGAAGAGCACCGCATGCCATAAATTAAGCGCAATTAATATTAATACAAAAATTAGTTACATAAAACAACAAACTTACAGTGATGCAAATAAAGTGGACCATTTATGGTCTGTATGAAATCAAAACAAATGACTTGACACACAAAAAAATTCTTAAATTAAGTGAATTTAAATATGTATGAATCATGGTATAATAAGATATTTCACCAAGTAGTCTCTTCCCGTGACAGGTAGGTCACGTGATTGCCTCTGTACTACGTCATCGGCCGTGGAGCCAATAGCGGGCTGTTAGCATGACACTTGTCAGTTTGATGTGCTGCCACTTTGTGAAAATAAATTACCCGAGTAAAATGCATTTTTTCATTTACTTGCTTCTATAAAGAATCACTTTTGAACTAGTAATTTTATACAGTTTCCTTTAATAACTAATTAGATGAATAACACGAGATAACAAATAGTTAGGCTAGTTAGGAATTTATTTAATATTCATTATGAACAAAAAAGATATCAATCAACGGCAGCACTGATCGTGTCGTAGCTTGGAGGCATCGCGCTGTCATTGCGGGAAGAGAATACCTGGTGAAACATCTTATTATACCATGGTATGAATAATTAATTTATCACTGAATGTCCATCACAGGTTTTTTTAGAGAAATTATAGATGAGAGGAATAAGTCAATGCTCATGTCATGCTTTTTGTATAAAGCGTACATTCTGGATAATGAGCAATGTTGCCTCAAATTTGTACGGCTTTTTTGCTGACTAAAAAGCTTCCTATTAGAGCTTCTTGGCAGATTTCGTGGCACATGGAATGACACCTCACCAAGCAACCTGGGAAAATCCAGACCTGATCAGGCGATCTCACGGCGCAGTTCGCTAGGGTGATTCACGTTCCGCAGGCAATGGTCATCATCATGTAACACTTTCACAAACTACAAATTAACAACAAAACAATAATTTCTGTCTGTATACAAATAAATGTGATTACAAACGAACATTCCGTTTGAATCAACTGCTTGATTGAACACGTGTAGTTACATTGTTTTGATTGGCTCACAGCAAATGTATTACCATGCAATGAAAAGCTGTGGCCAACTGAATAATAACGAATGGTAAACTTAGTTTTTGCCGGAATCGGTCAATTTGTGTTACAAGATCGGAATTTACATAGAAAAATATTCTGTGTGGTTATTGGAAATAAACTGGCCGATCTTACTTTACAAAGAGTTTCACAAAAGTCAAACAAAAACCATCACCATTAATTTAAAAGCCAGGCTCTTGTCGATAAAGTATTTTCTTTCTTTCTTCCTTTTTTTTCTTTCTTTTACATATAAATATATCAGTTAAATTTAAACGATGAGGACTGACCACAATTAGTGTATGACTAGTGGCGCCTTGTATACTTTTTTATGCTAAACTTATCTGATTTCAATTATTATTGTTATAATTTTTTTCCGTGCCACTTATGGTAAAATATGTGGAAACTAGCTGTGACCTTTTTTCCATCTGTCTGGACCCGTATTTTTTGCGAAATGAATTATTCTTATTCTTATTCTCTGTATTCCAACTTCCTAATAGATACGACACTTGATGACACCAATATTTTCCTTTTTTCCTGAGATACTTTAATTGTAGCTGTTTAGTAAAAGTTGGGGTTAGTTCTCGGATAGGAAAGAGAGATACACGCTGAAGTTTAGGTGGTTTTGGAAACAAAAAGGGGTCATTATGCTCATCATCGTAGAAACTTATAGCCAAAACTTCTTTGACACCACTACTGGTATTGCCTGATATCATTTGATGCACACTTTGTAACCTGTAAGTACGCTGCAGTACGCTTAAACTACTTACTACCATAAGAATAGACAATAATACTATATTATCTATTTTATGTTACTACCCTGTTGATTGTACTACCTATATAATCTACCTGTGAAGATTTGTAAATGGCACAGGATTACCTATTTTCAGCATTATATAGATTCTGTTTGACTGTAAATCTTCCAAACTTTAAATAAGTAAATAAATAAATTTTATGAACAACTTTAATTAGGGGACCAACACTGAAATCGTGAAAACAATTTCAGCTGTTCTCTACAATTCGTCGATTTATATGAACACAAATGTAGGAAATATAAGTTTTTTTTTTACGATTTCAGGGTTAGTCCTTAGTAAAAGTTGTTTATAATGATGAGGACAGTGAACCCTTTTCATTTCCAAAACCACTTAAAATTCAGCGTGTATAGGGAATAAGCTATAAAGAAAGAGATCGAGAGTATTCGTCACTAGGCCTAGTTAGTTGTCTTATTATATTATATCTTTGCCGAATTGTAAGTGATGAACTTCATTTCACGTTTACCTATACATTCAAAGTATAAACCGTCGACATTCTATGCTAAGTTTTCCCCAGACGCCGCATAAACAAAGTTATGCATGCGATCACAGTCGTAAAATGATGGCGGGGGCCGGGGGGCGGATGGCGCGTTATGATTGGTCGGCTCAAAAGTTCGGTGGTATGATTGATGCCGCTCGCTGAGGGAGTGACGTTCCGATTGGCAGCGGGGCGTACGATATGCACTGGTACTGCATATGCGTTGTGACCGGGGGTATCCAGCTAATTGGCGTCTAGAGGCTTACTGGTCTGTGGTTTTCCCAAATATATTCGACGGGAGCCTTCAAGCAAAAAGAGCATACGTCTTTTTGAAACGTTGGCAACGCATCTGTGAGTTCCCTGGTGTTGTGTTCAAGTGACCCGCTTGCTCGTTTGCCCCCATATATTATAAAAAAAATGTTAAGTACAGTCATTTATATACTATTTTGACCTTACTTTTTTTTGTCTGCAGGTTGAAGACATCTCTACGAATCAGCAACGAGTATTGAAGTCTCTGAAAGTCGAATGTGGGATAGAGTTTATATGCTTATTAAGCTGGAAACCTGGCGTGATAATAATTAAACAGGTAAGTTTCTAATAAATGATATTTCAGATCTAGTTTCCTCATTACTTGAAAGAATGCATCATTAATCCAAAATAAATATGTATACAGCATGACTGGGTATAAGATGGAAATATTCAAGAATATGGTAGACTATGCGTAATATACACATAATCATCTACATCATCATTTCAGCCGAAAGACGTCCACTGCTGGACAAAGCCACTTAGGCCTCCCCCAAGCATCGTCACAACGACCGCTCCTACGCTTTCTGCATCCAGCGGATTTCGCGACTATCATCAGGTCGTCGGTCCTCCTTGTGGGGGGCCTACCCATGCTGCATAATACACATACTGAAGAATAGTTGAAAAAAATATTTCACGCAAGGTCTGCTTGCTAGTACAAAAGGCGAAGAGGGAAATAGCGACCTATGGACACTGCCGTGCTAGGTGCATCACCTCGCTGCATGCAACTTTGATTTGTAAGCGCGGAATAGCGTACACAGTTATTAATTAAATCGATTAGAAATCAATTTCAAAAATTAAGGTGCTATTTTTTTATACATACTTGGGACGAGAATTACGTACTGAACATCCTCCTTCAATAAGCCCCACGTTCAACCAGTCATCCTGTAGAAAAAAAATCAGAGGGCTGTTGCATAAATGGTATCGCAAGTCATGTTCGCCAAACTGAGACATGAAGATGGAATGAAAGTGTTTCAAAATCTTTTCATAAACTTAAAATATTTTGATGGCGCGCGTTATTGTCATTTTCAATATTATTATTATGTACATGATGCTTATGAAGATTGGTCATGAAATGTATGATGCTAAAAATAAAAAAATAAACATATATGCCGCCGCGTAATGGATCCCGCTCCGAGAAGGAGGCGCTGGGGAGGCAAACCGGGCGCAAGGCCCAGATAGGCCAAAAGGCCTTAGGGATCGTGGACGCTAAGAGTGGGGGGATTTAAGGCATCTATTAAGTGGACTTGGGGAGGACAGCAGTACGTGGTGGTCATGTGCTGCTGTGGGGGAAACATTATTGTTTTCCCGGGACCTGCCAAAGGCGTAGCACTAGAGGGACACCGGCGCGGTCCACTAGAGTTTTCGGAGCTCTATTTTGTGCTGAGTATGACCACCGTGTAGTTTTAGTCAGTAGGAGTCCGACATACCCCTCCACCTTTCCCAGACGGAGAGTATTCATGAATTTCCACCCGAAAACCAAAACAAAAAGAAAATGTACCTGATGTAAAGTTCAACCACGCACTGACTTCAAAATGTTGGTTTATGAAAAGATGTTGCAGTGGGTACATAAACAGATTACTTTTTTACTGATTTATTTGACAATATTCTGAAAATTTAAATTTTAGATCAAAAATATAAAATGTAAAATTAAATAATATCTATTCAAATTGTATACATAATTTCAAGTTTCTTAACTTCGTCTTTGCCTTAAATCACTAGGACACCAACAGTGAATTGATAAGTAGCCAGAAAATTGAGACAAACTTGACTTACAATTCAAGCGTGGGCGAAAGTGGTTGTTTTTCTTTCGGGTCTGTTATTCAATTCACCTTCAACTTGAAGATTATTTTTTAGAGCCGAACCGAGTAGTTTTGGTAATAATATGTATGGCAAGTACAGTCAGTAGGTACACACAGCGTTATTAATTGGTTACCCCTCTTATTCAAGAGTTTGTTCGTAAGTGAGGTAACCAATTGGTGCAGCTGACTGTACATCAATAGTAAGTGTTGAGTAATGATTGCTCAGTTCCAAAATTGTTTTCATATTAAAGCTTATCAATTAAAACTTCTATTCAAAAATAACGACGGTATTTAAAAATAATTATTTGTACCTCATACTTCTTTATTATCAATTATTTATTTTGGAATTTAAGCTGCAATCAACACCTCATCACATCACATCACTTCAGCTGAAAGACGTCTTCTGCTGGACATAGGCTTTCCCCCAAAAAAGGGGGGGATATGCCATAATCGCCACGCTGGGCAGGCGGGTTGGCGATCACAGTCAGAGAACGCTGCTGCTCATCCTCTAGTGCAGCGGTTCTCAAACTTTTTTGGTCACGGAATCCTTTTGACAAGCAAAATACTTGACGGAACCCTACAATAAAACAATAGTTTTTAAAAGTGTATTCTTTATTATATAAGCATAATAAAAGTACAATGTAACAGTTACTAATTATTACTTACTTTAACCACATGCCAAGTACAATAATAGAAGATATTAAAAATGAAAAAATCTTAACTAATGGGAGGTATGAAACTGTTTTTTATTTTTCATCAATTGGTTGATATCAGGTTTGATAGAAGACATTTGAAGTCTCATATCAGGTTCGGCGTCCAGTCTATTGCGATATTTTGTTTTCGTGGCTGCATAGGTTGAGAATCCTGTTTCGCACAAATATGTTGTTGGGAACGGGAGAAGAATATTCAGAGCCATTCTGCCAAGCATTGGATATTAATCACGGATTCTGCACCAAAAATCGTTGAGAGGCGTCGTTTTGAACAGTGACTCCATACTTGTGTCTGATGACATTTCTAAAAGAGATTCATATATCTCGTTTGACATACTTTCGGGCTTTTGCAAGTTGGGTAAAAAAGGATTATGAATCCATGAATTCAGCTTCATTTTTGTATTATGTTCTTCGGGAAAATACTTTACAAAAGATGCGCGCATCGAAGTGAGATATTGGACCAATTCTTCAAACACATCATCTTGAAACATTTCCGAGTCGTTATCGCTAACAAACTCACTGAATGACGTAAAGCTTTCTATTTCTCTCTTACCAACGCAAATAATCCAAAAATCTAATTTTCTTTTGAAGGCAGTTATTTTGTTATAGGCCTGGAACACTGTTGTCTGTTTACCTTGCAATGATAAATTCAATTCGTTCAGTTTTTGAAAGATATCCGCCATAAAAGACAATCGGAACAACCAAGTTTTATCATACAAACGGTCTTTCAAATTAAAAGAAACTGTATCTGCTGAAAGAAACATTTGTAACTCGGCTCTAAGTTCAAATAGCCTTGTTAAAGTTTTACCCCGAGACAGCCATCGCACTTCTGTATGGAGCAGCAGTGTTTTATGTTTGCTGCCATAATCTTCACACAATAATGAGAACAATCGGGATTGTAGTGGTCGTGATTTGATAAAATTAATTATTTTTACCGCTTCATCCATAACTAATTTTAGATTTGACGGCATTTGCTTCATCGCAAGTGCTTGTCTATGCAGAATACAATGGCTGGAACTACAATTAGACGCTTTACTTTTTATTCGTGATACTGCTCCTGCTGTTTTACCTGTCATCGCCTTGGCCCCATCTGTACAAATGTCAATGCAATCGTTCCAACTAAGATTATTTTCTTTAAAAAATATGTTTATTTTATTAAAAATTTCTTCCCCGGTAGTGTTTGTGGGCAGCGGTGAACACATAAGCATGTCTTCTTCAAAAGAACGTTCATATGGATATCTCACGATAACCAGCAAGATAGCCAGACCAGTGACATCAGTTGACTCATCCATTTGCAAGGCGAATCGTGTTTTTTGTAGACGTGCAACTAGTTCTTGTTTGACGTAGCTTGCCAGATCATGGATTCGCCGTGAAACAGTATCGTTTGATAGCGGTACAGTAGAAAGATGCTTTGCAGATTTTTCATCGAGCATACATTTTGTTATGTCTAACACACATGGCTTTATTAAATTCTCAGCGATAGTGTGCGCTTCACCTGCTTGTGCAATGCGATAGCTAACTAAATATGATGCCTCCGTGGCCTTTTCATTGATAGTTTGTGTTACATGCATCATATTTTTTTGACTTTCCAATAACTGTTCTTTTTTACGAACAAAAAATTCTTTATTCTTGTCTTTAGACTCGGGGTGTACAGTTTCTAAATGTCTGCGTAATTTGGCAGGTGCCATGGAACTATTAGGAAGCAGTTTACTACATAACATGCAGAGAGGTGAGCCGTTGGAATCAACAAATCCGAAACTGATATATGATTCATCATACTTCCTTTTTTTCGTCTTTGAAACCGTGGAGCTTGACGTCGTGGCATCATCGTCTGGATCGGTAATTGCTGTATTCTCCGCGCGTACTGCTTTTGAACATTCAGCGTCATTAGAAGATGTCGTTGCAACACGTTTAACACCTTTAAGCCAACGTTCCATTCTTCTTTATTAATAATGTTACACGTCAGGATGGTAGGGTCAAAATAATGCACAATCGTTACTGCGTTTATGAGACAAAGTTTAGTCCAAAGAAGAAATGTACAAAACTGATACAATCAGAATACAGCGGGCAGTAGAACTTACAAGAAGGCAGCAGGCTAGCCAGCTTGTAAGTAGGTAGGTACGAACTTATCGCTCCGAACGCTAATCGTCAACTGACTGACGAGGCGCGACTTTTTTTATATAATAGCGCTTTTATACTTAGTCCTAGACTCGAACTCGAACATTCTCAAAAATACTCGAGTCGGCGCCTTTGATAAACAAAAAGCGGAAATAAAAATATAAATACAAAAAAATGCGTTGTAAACAATCTCGACTTTATGCTTTTGAAGATAGAGCCGAAAGTCGCTTGTTCACAACTATAGCGTCTAATTCAGAGGCGGCTTTTATCAAAGGGACTGCGCGCTCACAAGTATACGCGCGGCGGGCGGATTCAAAACGTTCGACCAGTGACCAGAGAGAGGTGTTTTGTTTTTTTTTTCTAAATTCTTGCGGAACCCCTACAGGGGTATCGCGGAACCCTAGGGTTCCGCGGAACACACTTAGAGTACCGCTGCTCTAGTGAATCCCTTAATCGCCTTTTAGGACACCTATGAGAAGAGATAATGGTGGTGATATTCTTTAGGTCCGGTACCACACGAAACAACAATCAACACTTATTATAACCAATTTTGAAATTTCAAAATGTTCATCAACTTTTGGTGTTGACTTGGTTCACAATATCGCATTAGGTACGTATTTTTGTTACATTCATGTACATATAGTACAGGAATGTAACCAAAATAATATACTTATGTCTATATTAATACTCACTGACTTCATATGGTTCAATAGCCATTGATAATTTTGACTAACCATTGACATTTTCAAAGGAGCGTCACAGGATACAAAATTAACTCATTGAAAATAACTTAAATGTCAAACATATGACGGCATTTAAAATTAAAACGTGTCAGCTTGAATGAAATAATTATCCCAAACCGGAGTTTAAGGGTGCGTTTCCACTGGCGAGACGAGCGGTGTGGGGAAATATTGACCAATAATAAATAATAACAATAATAAATATCTTTCGGACATTTTTACACAGCACCATCTAGTCCCAAAATAAGCAGAGCTTGTGCTATGGGTACTAGACAATGGATATAATACTTATATACATCTTTTTTTTGTTTGTAAATACAGACTTATAATACATAAGCAACACCCAGACCAACACAAACACTTATGTTCATCACACAAATATTTGTGTCCTGTGGGAATCGAACCCACGACCTCGTTATTAGCAGTCCAACACTCGAACCACTAGACCACAGAGGTCGTCATATTATTATTGACCAATGCAATTGCAAATAAATTATGTCGCTGCTTCGCTAATCTTTCTTGTGTAATTCTATTGGTTAATAAATTCTCCGCTCCGCTCCTCTCCACATAAGTCGAAACGCAACTCTATTTTTTTAAGGTGTGTTCATAAAGCTGGGTATACATTATGTTTGCGCTCCAACTGCAACAGTAACTGCTCCAATGAAGACGGTACGTGCGCAAATACGAGAAACAACCACGTGGACCGCCTCATGGGAGCATGTAAGGCTGCGAGGGCGTAGACGTATACCCACTTTTACAGCACAATCGGTGTGCGAATATAGTAAATACGAGATTAAAGGGTGATTACAGATCGGATGTATTTTTCGCGAGTATAAGTTCGTTTTTGTACGCTTCTAATCTCACGCCACCGCCATTGCAATACGCGTGTCTCGTACGAGCGAAGACGCGCTTATAAGCTCGTAACGCTTGAGCCACGAAAGAACGTCTCAATAGACTCATCAACACTAGATCGCGTACCCACGCTGGAATTTGCACGTGTCTGCGCGGTCACTTGTAATTGTAAGCACGTGTTATACGAGCGTGCAAAAGCGAGCTTATACGTGCGGAAAATACGCCCAATCTGTAATCTCTCTTATGGTCAAAGGCATCATACAACTGCCTATGCGTGTGGCGTGTGGCAAACCCATAATACTTTAACATGCACGAGTGGAATGACTAGGGTTAGTGTCATTTACATGTTATATCTATGTGCTAATGCCATCAAGTCGTAAAAGTTGACTTTATGGAAGGATTACCCTTGTACTAGAGAGGGGTATGCGTTAGGTATTATACTGCATCGTGCATTTTTATAACTTTTTCGAACCGTATCCGTAACTAACAAGGTTTTTTAGTAGCATTGTTATACTTTATGACGCTTTCCGTAATTTTGATTGGGTTCTAAAATAAATATTACCATGTTACGTACATATTTCATACATAGGTTTCATACCTAAGGTACCTAATACCTTTGGTCTTTAAAGTGGTAGGCAAAACTATACAACTATGTACAGACGCTTTCTTAGCAACTGCGACCCATGAGACGGTCTCACTATATTTTACTAATTAATTATGAAATAATAATAGAAACTATTTATACACGATTTTGATACACCTGAACCCGAGCGTGTGGATAATATGGCTTCAAGCGTAACTAATTTCAAATTAATACAAGTACGGTCGACCGCACGTCAGTGGTAACAGTTTGACATTGACAGCGTCTTTATTTCGTAAGCAGTAACGGTGGTTTTCTAATTAAAGTGTTACCACTGACGTGCTGTTGACTGTACGATGTTTTAACAATGTAAGTTTTACGTAGTAGAACTGAAACATAACAGCTAGAAGCGTGTTCATTACAATATTTCTTAGAATAACAACTATTTCACGATGTGGGTTTTTGAACTTACCTAAATTATATTAATTTATTTTCGTTTAGACAGCTCAATTTAGCGCAATTAGGTACTTTCACCAAAAATACTTCAGCAGATTCATCTCATCTTTGATTTACCATATGTTTTTGAAACATATTGGTAACATGTAGGTACTAGTGGCGAAGGGTGGATATTTTCAGAAGGGAAGCCGTAGGTACCTAAAAACCTAAAATAGCTAAGATCGTGCTGTGTTGTTTTGAGTTTTGATTTCCCTTCACCGTTAAAGCAAGTGATAATCAAATTTCTCTCTTTCAGTGGTGCGGGCTGGGTTCGAACTCAAATTCTTCTGCATGGAAGGCAAGCGCTCAACCGCTACGCTATCACAGCTCAAAGCTCACAGCTGCCATATATGATTAAAAACTACCTACTATTACTCTCAGACCTGGTCTGAGCTATTAATATGGACTAAGAATATATCATCATCATCAATTCAGCCGAAAGACGCTCACTGCTGGACATAGGCCTCCCCCAAGCATGTTGGGGGGATAGCCATAATCACCACGCTTGACAGGTGGGTTGGCGATCACAGTTGGTGGGTTAAATAGTCAGAGAACGCTGTTGGCCATCCTCTGGTGAATCCCTTAGTCGCCTTCTACGACACCCATGAGAAATTATAGGTTAGTGCAATAAAAGAGCTGGCAAGAAACTCCATGGATATACTCTTTTCAATCAATAATAGCACAACGATTTGTTACATGAGTAATTGGAAAGAATAGTGTGAGAATAAAGTAGGTTAATGACGGAAAATTCACTGAAGTAAACTAATTAAAGATTAATAATAATTTTTAAGTTTAGGCTTGACCATTATAGGAGGGAACCCAACAATCCAATACTCCATGCCATCATCATCATCATTTCTTCTTCTTCTTCGTGTCGACATAAGCTACATAATAATAATAGCTCATGTCGTGGGGAAAAGATTAGCCAGTCAGCAGGTTGATAGCGGGGCTGACTGCCCAGAGTGCGCCGGACGATCTATTAAATATCGTCACTCGTGGAGGCTCTTTTAATGCACCCCAGAATGATTTCAGACGAAAGACGTCCACTGCTGGACATAGGCCTCCCTCAAGCATCGCCACAACGACCGGTCCTGTGCCTTCCGCGTCCAGCGGATGCCATACGGAACAGAATATATGGAATAACAATGAACTCCCAAACACTTCATACTTAAATGCCTACAGCTATCTACTTATAGCTCCATGTTTATAGAGCTGGCAACATCTGCTGTATATTTAATATTCGTCTGGAGTCAACACATTGTGTACATCTTAGAAGGTATACCGCCATCTTTATTCATGTGCATAACTAAGCCAACGTACCATTTACGTAACATTCGAGTTACTGAGACTAAGTGGTGAAGTTAGTCGCAGAAAATTATCTAATTTTCAAGAGTGCAAAATACTATCGCACTTAATTTTTGAAAGGTGTTTCATTTTTTTTAAGACTAGTAACCAGCCCTTTTTCGCTGATTATTAAAAAAATTATAATAAAATAAATATTTTTGGGACATTTTTACACAGCACCATCTAGTCCCAAACTAATCAGAGCTATGGGTATTACATAACATAACATAACATAACGCCTGTATTTCCCCGAAGGGGTAGGCAGAGGTGTATAGTACACCCACATTTCGCTAGTTATGTTATAGTCCCATGTAATAGGGGGCGAGCCTATTGCCACTGACCGGGCACAAATCCAGACTCCGGGCTGCTACTGAGAATTTCTTACTGGAAAAACCCCATGACACTTTGCCCGACCCGGGAATCGAACCCAGGTCCCCACGCTCAGCAGTCGCGCTTGCAACCACTAGACCAACGAGGCAGTCAGTATGGGTATTAGACAATGGATATAATACTTATATACTTTTTTTTTGTAAATACATACTTATAAAACATAATAAACAGCCAGACCAACACAAACACTTATGTTCATCACATAAATATTTGTGTCCTGTGGAAATTGAACCCACGACCTCGTGATCAGCAGTCGGACACTAGAACCACTAGACCACATCTACTGTCAGGAGATTGAGATTTAAAGCATTGAGATTAGTTTGGAAGTATATTTTAAACGTTTTTAATTATTAGAATTGGTCTTCAGGTCCCATAATAAATTAAAGCGATTCATAAACCTAAAATTCGAAGCATTAAAAATATAATATACTTTTCAACACACTTGCTCGTAAAGTGGCTCTTATTGCACTGCTTTTAGGTTCATAATGTAGCTTATAACGCACGCGTGCTTTTTACATTATATTATCGCACTAGTGCTTTTTACTTTACAGTTTATTTTTAATATTTTTTTTATTTTATTATTATTAAATCGCAGCAAATAGTTGCATATAGTATGCCTGAACAAAATTAAACATTTTTGGGAATAAATCAACTGTATTAATTAAAATATGATAAATAAACATTTCATTTCATATAATTATTTATTTTTGTCAACAAATTAACATTATAATAAAACAAAGTTTAACCGGATTAAATTGCGTATATTATTTAAATTGGTTTCCCTGACGTTTCGAAAGCGAAACGTCAGGGAAACCAAAAACCAAAAACCAAACCTAAACCTTTTGTTTAATTTTTTAGAAATATTTGTAACGACGCTTGTCATCTTAGTCTACCTGCGACCACGAAATGCTGCAAAGCTTTCGAAACGTCAGGGAAACCAATTTAAATAATATACGCGATTTAATCCGGTTAAACTTTGTTTTATTATAATGTGTAGTGATCGCGAAAACCTAAGAAGTTATTAAATTAACGTTAATTTGTGTTATAAATAAAAAAATCGATTTATTTATTTTCTAATATTAGACTGTTTGGCGGTTCCCTTCGACCATCTGCGCGCGTATAGCTGTGTCACCGTGCGATTACAGTAACCCGCGCGCCATTTTTCACAAATTCAATGTTTGTCTAAAATGCGTGTTTGTTTTTTTCCTCACAAGTGTGTTGAAAAACGTCGTATGACACGCGTGAGCATTGACTATTATACTCTCGGCTCCACTAAGCCCTCGCCTACGGCTCGGGCTGCAATCCAGTCTCGAGTATGATAGTCAACTTAGCTCACTAGTATCATAATGTACTATTTCAGTCCTTTTTTTTTTCGTGGAAAAATCCTCATGTACGCACTCGGCCTGAAGAAGTTGGAGCCAGAGTCGGATTCATATCGACTAAAACCACCACGGTGTTCCTCAAACTACCTTTGGCCGGAGGCGTGGAAAACTCTTATGTATTCACCAACCACTCCCAACAGGTCCCGTCTCGCTTACCGTTCCGTCCGTTTTTAATCCATTTGTATCACAAATCAAGTGATAGAGAAGATGGTTGGCAGCTACCACCTGTTTGGAACCCAGTCCTAAAAATAATCAAGTCCCAAACAGCACGCAACACTGTAAAAGATAATGATATTGTGAGTGATTACTGCGTGCATCGAAACGATTTTAATTAATAATATTGTACGGTAGATTAAAATATTTTTTTAGAAATATTTGTAAAGACGCTTGTCGTATTAGTCTACCTGCGACCACGAAATGCTACAAAGCTTTCAAAACGACAGGGAAACCAATTTTAAATAATATACGCGATTTAATCCGGTTAAACTTTGTTTTATTATAATGATAGATAGGACTTTTTAGAATAGTATTGGATGGCGAAACGTGTGAAGCTGAAGGCCTACCTGGTGTTAAGCGGTTACCTTTGCCCATAACAACAGCAATACCGCATGGTACCACAAATCGGTTCGCCAAACTGAGACATGAAGATGAAAAGTCTCATGTGATTGTAATTCACTGGCACCCGTACCCTTTACACCGAAACGCAGCAATGGAAGCATCACTGTTTGGCGGCAGAAGTAGGGACGGTGGTAGTACTTCCTCGGACGAACTCATTCACGAGGAGCTCTACTAGCTTAATTATGTCAGTGCGTTATAAATCAAACTTGAATTTGTTTAAAGCTTCCTAGGTGTCAGGTCCCATTATAAATGAAAGCGGTTCATAAACAAAGGAACGAAGCGAAAATAAGATTTAAAACGTACTTTAATATCAATTACACAGTCCATTCCGTCCGCTATAAATCCATTTGCATCGCAAATCAAGTGATGGACACAGACATGGTAAAAAATATAGACGAAGTGCTGGGAACAACCTAGTGAAGTCGAAAAAACTATGCTCCTTCGTGTACAACCAGCGCTCACGCACACACATGCACCTCAAATCGTGCTCACCCCTCTCAATACACAAGTCGCGGCATTGTCCAGTAAGCATCGCGAAAGCAAATATCCTTCAGGTGCATGGTGTGTGCGTGAGCGCTGGTTGTACACGAAGGAGCATAGTTTTTTTGGCTTCACTATGATTGTTCGCAGCACTTCGTCTATATTTTTTACTATATCTGTGGTGATAGATAAGACTGTTTGCAATACATACAGCAATTGCAATTAAAACGATGCCTTTCTCAATAAATGTGGATCCCAATAATTGGGTTCCATAAATTAGTTATGTGATATATCATTCAGATTCCATATTAATTATTCCGTTCTAATAATATGGACTGCCCTAATCAGTCGTTATTGGAATCGAAATCAACTTATTTGGTTTACATAAATATGACTTAACCAGCTGATTACTGGCACACTCAGCCCACTGCTGGGCACGGGTCCCTTCTCAGTACGAGTTGGCTAACTCCTTATTTGGCTTGATTTATTCATTTATTTATTTATTTATTAATACACACAGTAATATAAAACCCTAGGATTACACAAACACAATTCATGGCAGTGATTTTTGGTTTTACGGTTACAATACGGATCGCAACTGGCATCTTAGCTAGATTACGAAGTAACCTGTGTTAAAGATAACAGTCCCTATCCCCAATGTGAGTACATAATAATAAAAATAACAATTTCCAGAGTTTAACATAACATCACACTTGTATTTCCTCAAAGGGGTAGGCAGAGGCTTATTGTACACCCACATTTCGCCAGTTGTAATAGGGAGCGAGCCTATTGCCACTAACCGGGCACAAATCCAGACTCCAGGCTGCTACTGAGAATTTCTAAATGACAAAAACCCAATAACACTTTGCCCGATCCAGGAATCGAGCCCAGGACCCTAGCTCAGCAGTCACACTTGTGACAGCTAGACTACTTGAGGCAGTTCCAGAATTTAAAGCTAACACAATAGGTTGGTTCATAAGTGGGTAAAATGCCGGGGTTTTTTTTAAGTTAGTGTAGAACTAGGATTCCTCCAGTAACGTGGGTGCATTTACAAACACAAATCTCACATCCACAAACACCCAAATCCGGAATAACTATCCCTGGTCCACACAAATATTAGGTCCTTCCGGAAATCGAACCTTGTGGTTTCGATTTCCGGAAGGACCCCTTATCGCAGAAGCCGATTGCTCAGCTACTGCGCCAATCGAAGAAGACTTTCAGATCTTTGAAGAAGACAATACTATAGCAGATATATCTATACTGTAGATCTTATAAAACTCTTGAACATAATATCCCACTTCCACAAAAAATCTCCAGAAGCGTGTATTATTGAATAAAAGATTGAAAACAACTTAAAGACGTGCTAGTAACAAGGACCCTACTTGAAAGAACCCTGTAAATGGGACATGAAATTGGAACATCTGTGGGCTTTAGCATGTAGGGACTTATTGGATTCTTACATTTCACGTTTCATTCGTACATTTCGTCAGTGTTACACGAAATAAATTTGATCCCGCAGAATCTGACAATAGCATACATGTAAATATGCATTTGCATGTAGGTACTCCCACGCTTTTAACATCACACACATTCACACCAACCAGACATGATTACCTACATTTAGATACTCACACAGATAACAAATACACCCATACAAGGACGAATTTCAACCCAACCCGATATACCGAAAGTCCGCCACTTTCGAGAAAACCATTCGCGATGCAGCAACGGCTGCCAGGAGGACATAGTGGCAATGCCCCAGTACGCCAAGGTCCGAGCCCTCCCTTGGGGACGCCCTTATGCGGTTTTGAAACCGTGATTTTAGTTTATAAGTTAGGTTTAGGGAAATTTTCGGCGGATAGAGTCCCTAACGAGATTCTCTGCCACCCGCTCGTTTAAGCAGTTAGGGCACCTATCTTGGGAGCCGTCTGCGAGAGACCATTCGAAAAAAAAAACCGGCCAAGTGTGAGTCGGACTGACGCAGTAAGGGTTCCGTACTACCCTGATAATAATTGATTTCATTTACGAGAGTTCATCAAAAGATATCAACGATCGTACGCGAAATGTGAATTTTTGCATTTCTTTCTTACGTAGGTACCACCACATATGTCTATGTTCGTCCGGTTTTTAGTATTTTTTGCTAAACAACATACCTAGTATGCACTATAATCAGACCAAGTTTGACGCTGGTGTGTAGTACCGTTTTGAAGATAGAACAGGAACAAAAACTTTGGAAAAAATGCATGTTTTTCGAGGTTTCTTGTATGGGGACCCCCTTTGGTTTTAGACTTTTTTATTTTTAGTATTTATCGTGATAGACACTATAGGAACACATATTATGTGAAAATTTCAACTGGTTATCTATTACCGTTACAAAGATACAGCCCTGTGACAGACAGACGGACGGACGGAAGGACAGCGTAGCGAGAGTAATAGGGTCCCGTTGGCACCCTTTGGGTACGGAACCCTAAAAAGGAAGAATTTCTAAAGTTAGTGATATTTACTTAAACATGGTCAATTTCACCGACAAACATAATCACACATCCAACACACAGTAACAAACTTCATCCAATAAATTGTGAACCCAAAATTTTAACAGCCACAGATAAATTTTAAACTATGAGGAAACAACAGGAACAGATGGTGCCATCGTTTTAGAACACATACAACCCTAGAGGGAAGTAACTAAGTTTATCAATTCTAAGGGTCCTGCCGACGTCAACTTTGATGTTGTTTGTAAGATTAATGGCGTTGATATAGGGCGGGATGTTTGAGACTTGTTATAACTTCCTATTAATATGATGTAGGATGTTAATGGATTGGAAGGTTCCGGTAAAAGCTTCATACCCATTTTTCATTTATGAACACCGATGAAGCATAGTGAAATAATGCAAAAATTATTATAATTACAAATATTATAATTAAATACTACCTATCTACATTAATATTTAATATATACAACATATACATGTATAAAATACAGATTAAATAATATTAAAATATCATAAAAGTAGACATAGGCGTCGAAGAATTCCTCCACATCACTGTCATCCGGAAGCATGCCCAGAAGACTGGCAGCGTTGCCACGTTAAATGGCAACGCTTATTCTTTGCACACAGAACAAGCCAGCCCTCTGGCACAGAATACCTAATAATACTATCGTACAGAACGGCCACTCACCGCCCCCCGCCAATTTAAGATTTCTCACTCGCACCCCACACCCACCCGCGGTTTGCCGGCAATTGGACTGCAATATTGCAATGGATGTCAATCGCCAGTCCCTATAAAAGCACGCCATCTCTGAAAACTATTGAGAAGCGCTTAGAACCCAGTCGGCATTACAAGCGGTGAGAATCCCTAATCTACACGTGTGTGCGCGTTCGTATAAATACGTAATCTTGTGTATGTAGGTGGTGCTAGCATTTATATTGTATTGAGTGGCCGAGGTGTGCCTCTGGCCACGCGAAGTGTCGACAAGTCTCTTAGATATTTCCTTGAAAAGGAGCCGTGCACTCGGCCCCCATGGCCCGAGCGTTTCGACCCTAAACGGCTCAAAATCATAGCATCCAATAAGATTACTATATTTGCGCCGCTTGAGGGTCTCCGCAGCGGCAGCGCAGCCACAGCCCGCCAAGCTAGGAAGGGTGTCGACACAAGTTGTGTCCCACACCAGAGGCCTACGCAACTTCCAGGGTAATAACGTCATACCGTCTGGTCTCTTCCCATCATATATGTGTATTATATGGCAAAATGTGTCTTTGCACCTATTTAGAATGTACCATCCTCTGTTCCACATTTTAAGCATTATCATCATCATCATCATTTTACAGCTTTATTTTTAACCTGGGGCGCAAGATAATTATCGAAGTACTAGACTGCTAGTTATATAATACACATATATGATGGGAAGAGACCAGACGGTATATCTATTGCAAAAGTAACTCATAGAATGTCAGAATTACGACACAATCATCATCCTCCTGCCCTTATCCCAATTTATTTGGGGTCGGCGCAGCATGTTTTTTTCTTCCATACATCTCTATCAGCCGTCATTTCTGTGTTTACTTTCTTTCTATTCATATCATCTTTCACACAATCCATCCATATTTTCTTCGGTCTCCCTCTTTTCTTATAGCCATCAACATTCATACTTAAAACTTTCCTCGTAACATGCTCCCCATTCCTCCTCATCACATGTCCATACCATGATAGTCTGTTGCTACTTAACTTCTCTGTCACTGGCGCTACTTTCAGACTCCCTCTTACATATTCATTCCTTATCCTATCCATTCTCGTTATACCACACATTCCTCTTAACATTCTCATCTCAGCTGCATGCACTTGCCTTTCATTAATTCCTTACACAATGCCGGTAAGATAATGTTCGTTCACAAACTGACTGTTTGATATCGTTAGATTGTAAACTATCTAAAACATTTGCGTTTTACTGTGTACTGTATCATCCATTCACAACCTGTCGACAGTTTATAATCTCGCTGGATTTATTATAAACTAACGGTGCTCAATAAACACAAAATCTGTTGTCTTTAAATCCCCAGACACGATCCATCAAAAAAGATCGACGATGGGGTAAGTTGAGAATTTCTCATTCGTCGATGATGATAACAATATTACGCGACCCAAACAAATATTTGCCTTTTTTCAAGTTAAATTAATTAAAAAATAAATTGATGCTGCAAGGCATTTTATAGAAAAAATCACGAAAGAAATTTAATAATGGAAACATACTTCGAAACAGGATGTCGAAATAAAAATACAATTTCCGACAAACAGTAGATTTGACCGTGAGATGATGGATCTGTGCAGGATTTGTAGGAACTGGGTCATGCAAATTTAATGTTTCACCACGCCTTTCTTCTTGCAATATCAGCAGGTACTCAAGCCTTAGTAAAATAAAGTTACCGATTGGAACATTCCAAATGTTGAGAATTTGAGCAAAGAAAACTTTGTCCTAATTAAGCAAAGTCAAAGTGTTTTGTTTTATTTAATTATCTTCTAAATTTATGTAACTATTCCCTGGAGCCTCAGTACTCGCAGTTTAAGGGACATGTAGCATCCAAGTGGCGCCCCCATCAGTAAAAAAATTATTACCCGCTGAGTTCATAATTAAATCGAAAATTCGTTTTTAACTATTGAAGCACAGGTACTGTAGTTTAATCAGAAAACATTAACTCTGTAAATTATAGTTCACTGTAGTTGTAGATAGAAAAACCAGCCAAGTGTGAGTCGGACTCACGCAGTAAGGGTTCCGTATCACCCATCGACCTGATACCCCATAGAAACTGATTAAATTTACGAGGCTTTATCAAAAGACATTAACGAACGTACGCGAAATGTGAATTTTTGCATCTCTTTCTTACGTAGGTACCACTACATATGTCTATGTTTGCCCTGTTTTTAGTATTTATTGCTAAACTACATAGTATGCACTATAATCAGACCAAGTTTGACGCTGGTATGTATTACCGTTTTGAAGATAGAGCAGGAACAAAAACGTTAAAAAAAATGCATGTTTTTCGAGGTTTCTTGTATGGGGACTCCCTTTGATTTTAGTTTTTTTTTAGTTTTTAGTATTTGTCGTGATATACCGCATAGTAACACATATTCTGTGAAAATTTCTACTGGTTAATCTATTACAGTTACAAAGATACAGCCCTGTGACAGACAGACGGACGGATGGAAGGACGGACAGCGTAGCGAGAGTAATAGGGTCCCGTTAGCACCCTTTGGGTACGGAACCCTAAAGTGCCAAAAGTGGCCGTTTTTTATTTTTTTTGTATCTACAATTACAGCGTACTATAATTTACAGAGTTAACAGTTTCTGATTAAACTAAAGTACCTGCGCTTTAATAGTTAAAAACGAACTTGCGATAAATGATGTACTCAGCGAGTAAGTATTTTTTTACTGATTACGACGTCTGTGGTCTAGTGGTTCGAGTGTCGGACTGTAGATCGCGAGGTCGTGGATTCGATTCCCACAGGACACAAATACTTGTGTGATGAACACACATAAGTGTTTGTGTGGGTCTCGGTGTTTCTTATATTATAATATTTATTTACAAAAAAAAGTATATAAATATCATATCCGTTGTCTAGTACCCATAGTACACACGGCTACACATCAAGCTGTAAAAACCAGTAAAGGCTGACCTCGCGTTTGAAGGAAAACCTATACAATGCGAGGTCAGCTTATACTGGAACGTACAGCTTGATGTGTAGCCGTGTGTACAAGCTCTGCTTAGTTTGGGATTAGATGGTGCAGTGTAAAAATGTCCCAAAAATGTTTATTTAATTATTTACTGATGGAGGCGCTACTTAGCTCAAAAAAGCTTTTTTTTTTCTGAAAAGGAAAAAAACTTTACCGTCTTATTTCTTTCAATTGTTTATTCTACTACTATTTCATGAATTCCTAAACAACTCCATTTCCAAAATTTTCATGTTTAGTAGAACAGTGGTACAAACTACAACGTACCGCTGTTTTAAGTAATTTAGCCAAGTATCTCTGGGGAAATACTAGAGTCAGTCTGAAATTGTAGCAATACTAATCAGCAGAGATAAAAGCCCTGGGAACTTGGGAAGCCCAATTCGTCTCTGAATTGCCTTTAAGGATTCCGTCACAATACAAGCTAGAGACAAATAAGTAGAAGTTAGTTTAAGCTACTTTTTATCCCGGCATAGATTATATATTTATATGTATAGTTATACTACTGATATGGAAAAAATACCTGATT
This sequence comes from Asteroscopus sphinx, assembly GCA_949699075.1. Lineage (NCBI taxonomy): Eukaryota > Metazoa > Arthropoda > Insecta > Lepidoptera > Noctuidae > Asteroscopus > Asteroscopus sphinx. The sequence goes on along the minus strand of OX453010.1, from coordinate 28,369,212 downwards.
ACTTACAACATTATTAACTACACCCAGGAATCTAATTAACAATACCCTCACTTATTACACACACTAACACACCCCCACCTCACTCACACCTACACACCATTATACTAATCTTACTAACACTATATAGAAATAAAATGTACCAAATTTTGAATGGTGGAGACCTGGTGTCCTGAAATACAGGCCTTGAGCCTAGTTTAGGCACCAGTCTCCCACAATATATGACCTAAATATGTACTTATATAAGAAATGTTATTTTAAATGTAATATTTTGGCGAGAAAATAAATATTTATCTTTATCTTATCTTAAAGTCAAAGGATATTGTTGTGGTAATCCGTATGCGTGCATTGAACAAATAAAATCTATTGATTTGGGTTGGTACTGGTACGGTTTGTACTATAGGAGCGTTCGCCGTTGCTTGATATTCATGCTGTGTTCATCTGCACTATCAATCAAGGGGTTAAATGCCAACTTTTGATGACCAATTTCATTTCGCACCAGCAAATACATGAATTTTTAATATTATGATGCTTTGGAGGACTTTCTATGTCATATAGTTAAGTATAAGTTCATTGACTTCATCGCAACACAGTATACCTACTTACTCCGTTGGCTCTATGACCTGTAAAATTGTCTTAACCTTCGAATCGAGAGAATTTCACTTGCCGTCATCTTTAGGAGTATCAACACAATATGCTCTTAATAATTTCTTAGGTTTTCGCGATCAGTACACATTATAATAAAACAAAGTTTAACCGGATTAAATCGCGTATATTATTTAAATTGGTTTTCCTGACGTTTCGAAAGCTTTGCAGCATTTCGTGGTCGCAGGTAGACTAAGATGACAATCGTCTTTACAGATATTTCTAAAAAAATATTTTAATCTACCGTACAATTTTATTGTGGCTACTGTCACTAAATTATGACGAAACAGAAAATCTATTAAAAATATCTATTCTCTAAAATAATGTACTATCACAATCACACTATCATATCTTCTCACACCCACTAACCCACCACACACCACACACCCCACACCCCTTCACACATACACACTCACACACATGAGGCTTCTGGCTTTACTACTATTATTAGCTGAATTATTATTTATTCTTTAATCTATGCTGTAGCCTGTAACGTAGTTTTACTTACCTCATTTACTCAACTGCACTTTCTTGTAACCACCTCCTGATGCAATGAATGTAACCCCCTGTGGATTTAATTAATGAGAGCGCTGGTAGTACCAGCCTGGTACCCATAACACAAGTTAAATCTTACATTGGGTACCAGAGTTCAAACAAACACTTCATACCGAGAAATTGTATAACTACTATTTGTAAGTGTTTACTGTACACCATTTATGTTAAATAAAATTTTATTTATTATTTTTTATTTATTTATTAATTAAAATCGTTTCGATGCACGCAGTAATCACTCACAATATCATTATCTTTTACAGTGTTCTATTATTATTATTCCATCTATCTATTTCTGTGTTACTAAACTACAGTCACTAAAAGACTTTGGCTTGCCATGGCGTTTAAATACTTTGAACACTGAAAGGCATCATCATCCTCCTGCCCAATTTATTCACATCATCTTTCATACAATCCATCCATGTTTTATTTTGTATGCCTTTTCTTGTAGCCATCCAAATTCATACTTAAAACTTTCCCCGTAACATGCTCCTCATTTTTTAACCGAGGAAAAAAAGGAGGTTCTCAATTCGACGCGTATATCTTTTTTTATTTTTTTTTATTTTTTTTATGTATGACCACGCATTACTTTTTACTGGGGCTGTGGCCTAAATGGTACCGGAAGTCGGTTCGCCAATCTGAGATATGAAGATGGAAAGTCTCATGTGATTGTAATTTCACCGGCACCCGTACCATTCACACCGAAACACAGCAATGCAAGGCTTGCATTGCTGTGTTGCAAGCATCATTATTTGGCGGAGAAGTGGGTACGGTGGTAGTAGTTACGCCATACACTTTTTTAACATTTTCATCTCAGCTGCATGCAGTTACATTTTATTCATTCCTTTCGTAGCCCAACGTTCCGATCTATACAGGGCAGCTGGTCTTATTATGGTCTTATAGATTTTCTCCTTTAGTTTATTGGGAATTTGGGAGTCATGACGAAATTTGAATGGCATATATTGCGTAAAATTTCTTACTAGACACATTTCACCAACAATGTTCCCCAAGAAAAATACAAATAATCCACATACATCCCATCAATCCCACATTATTGACTTACTGGAACATTCGATCTCCCTTTCCTGTCCTTCAAACGTAATCCAAGTTTGCATATATTTTTGTGTCTACCACATCGACAGCGCTAAGCCGCTTCAACTGTAATAACAAGGAGATAAATCATGATTCGACTACATCGCTATAAGCGCTGCTTTGCCAATTTAATCCATGCCGATCATCGATCAAACAATGAGGGATTATCGAAACTTTATTGCGATCTGCCTCGAGTTGGTGGAGACGGCGGTTTGGGTAATAAAGTAAAATACAGTACCAACTTAGCTTTTCGTGCGGCGATAATTTTAAACTAAAGTGGCAGTTCAAAAATGGTGTAAGTGTGAGCGAGAGAGAGACCATACTTTGTATTACTACTAGCGACGTCGTCAACTGAACTAATAAAATGGTAGCACTATACATTCTGACGGTAATTCGTGGATTTAAATTTGCATTTATTTTATAGCCTTCGATCGCGGCCTTCTGAATTTTATAGCTTCAAGATTAGGGAAATTGTTCACTGTTTTTGTATCGGTACTCTGCTTTATTATTTGTTATATGTTGTTGATGTTGCCGTTTATCTTTGCTTAAAAGATATATGTATATTGTCTTTAAAAAGTGAGGTCATCAACATAATAAGTAGCCGGCCTGGCCTGTAAATAAAAATCAACTTGCCTAAAGGTGAAAAGTTGTTGTAAGAAACTTTTCAAAACTAAAACCCCACCTAATGTTAAGTGGTTATCTTTGCCCATAACAACTGCAATATTACTAAATTTTAGGCTGTTGCCTAAATGGTACTGCAAATCGCTTTCGCCAAACTAAGACATGGGAGATGGAAAGTCAAATATCTATGCATGATCAAATTCGTTAAATAAAGAAAAAGCTGGCCATGGAAGAGTCGGGCTCGTGCTATCAGGGTTCCGTACCAGAATTTTAACATCGCTCTTACATGGTAGTAGAGACTTGACAGAAATACAGGTGAATTAGAATGCGTAAACAAAGAAACTATAACACAAATTTTTTGTACTTATTAACATCAAGTGCTTTATTTTCAGTCAGTGACTTAAATTTTATTATTAGGTTAAATCGAATGCATAACTTACTAAATAGTTCCAATATAAGTTGACCTATACTAAAAGGTAAACTAGGTACAAAGAGGGACTAATTTAAATTGGTCATCTTTAAGTACCTATTTAATTAGGAATTATTTTAGATGCTTCCTTTATTTGTGGTACAAGACCTTGCTTCATGCCAAATTTTGATATCCTAGCTAAGTCAACGGGAAGTACCCCATTGCTTTTGATGGGTCAGTGACTTAAAGGCCGTAACTTTTTGACGATATTTTACACGAATATGGGGCAATAGATATTGGTATTTGATATTAATTTCGGTTCAATACATTGAAACGTTTTCGATAAAAATGGGAATTGAAAGTTGGACGGACGAACAGACAGACAGACGGACGGACAACAAAGTGATCCTATAAGGGTTGTCTTTTTTTTCTTTTGTGGTAACTCCTACATATTATGGAAAATAGGTTATTGTTTATTTCTGACATTAACCTACATTATACTCACATTATTTGAATGAATTTGATGTAATAAACAATAACCTATTTTCAATGGAGTTTCTTGCCGGTTCTTCTCCATAGGACCCACAATATAGAACCGTGCTTTAGAGCCTGACGTTTCAAAAGTGCCTGTGATTAGGTTTATTGGAAATAAAAAAAAATTGAATTTGAATTTGCTTATGTATTATAAGTATGTATTTACAAAAACTATTTATTATTATTTATTAATTTGAGGTACGGAAACCTGAAAATAAATAAAGATGATGGCTGATAGTGATGTATGGAAGCAAAGACACGCTGCGCTGGCCACAAATAAATGGGGATAGGGTAGGAGATGATGAAACTCATATTAACGTCGCATGAGCATCTGGTAAATCAATGGTATTGAATCAGCGAATCGCTTCTTCGCTCAGCTTGCACTTTAGGCCACGTACACACCATACCCTATTTCCATCAGATTACAATTAACTAAAATGGTTTTGTGTACACGAGGCTATATATAAGCTCTTTGATGTGGGGATTCAAAGCCGGAATTTTGATATTTTTGAGCGATTAGCTTTTAGTTTAAATTTGTTTATTTGTGTAAGGTGTTTCTTTAAAATTTAAAACACGGTCTCACGTGGTTATGAATGAAATATAGTGAAAAATTTTACGTGTGTTGTGGAAGTTTCTCGCGGTTCATTGTCTGGGGATTCTGGTTAAAACATTCATTTTTTATGTACCAAAAAAGCTTGGGTAGGTAGTCTTTGCTCATAAATCCATAATAAGACATAAGCTCAATACTTACCTAATACTTATTAATATAGATTGAATTGTAATTATAAGGATTTAAATTGTGGAAAGAAAAAATCGCTCACGAGCAGGATTCGAACCTGCGACTCCTGGCTCAGTACGCCAGTGCTTTTGCCAGTAAGCTACCGTGAACACTGCTCGTGGTATCGAAATTCTCATCCACTTGGTACATCTTTGGGTGACGTCAGCGATATCTTATTAAGAAACAGTGTTTCTTAACCAACTCGACTAACTTTGCAGTTAATTCAAAGTCGTATAGATATGCCTACCCTTACTAATTATTTTGTTATTTTGCAGTGTTCACGGTAGCTTAGTGGCAAAAGCACTGGCGTACTGAGCCAGGAGTCGCAGGTTCAAATCCTGCTCGTGAGCGATTTTTTCTTTCCACAATTTAAATCGTTAGATTTCGCTTTGCATGTGTAATTATAAGTCCAAAATTTTTGCAACGCCTGATAAAGGCGACTGTGTTTATAAGAACTATGTTTATAACCTAACACCAATATGTACATGTCCGCGCGTAGCTCAAGGTTTCATCAGGATTGATCACGAAATAAATTTCTCTTTACTAAAAGTTACGTATTTTCCGATTATTACATAAACTGACCAGTAGAAGAAGTTTTACAACAAGAATGACAGCCCGCGCAAAGCACAGTGTCTCCATCTTTATATTACTACAATCAAATAGACCCAACGGAGTCACTAAATACATTTTAATTTATAAATGAACACTAAAATAATTAACCAGTCGTCGTGATAAAACTAATATTAATTTAGATAATCTCTAAACATTATATAAACCAACAAATCATGCCAGATATTAAAATATGAAACAATATAAAGCGGAATTATCAGAACCACAAAATTAAATTAACAACATTTAAATTAATCATTTCATTAATCTAATTAGAATATTCGAATTATAATTATCATAATATTAACATTATTTACAACATTAATTTAATTAATACGGATCATCAAATATTAAACTTTGCTAAACAAAAAGGTATTTTCTTTGATCTTTGATGATCTTTGCAAAGTACAACAAATACAACTTTGATGATCTTTGCAAAGTACAACAAATACAACAGCAAACTACATAGCAAATTCTAGAAATAAAGGATATTTATTTCAAAATACTTCATAATTCATTGTATAAACTAGTTACCTCACAATGGCAATAGATTGCGCTGTAAGCATCGATATTCGATATAGCATAGACATTAATTGGTCTGAGTCCGAGTATAAATTAATATTTTAATGTTATAAGCTATGGAAAGCTATATTACTCTCAAATTACACTAGAGGGCGCAATGTTCAACCAACGCCAGGAAGAAACATTCAATACTGACCAGTAATAAAGATTAATATATTAAGTTCTGTCAAAAAAGTGTAAACAAAATTTATGGCAACACTAGCGCGCCCATACGGCCAGACTGACTCAAGCGCGCTCTCGGCGCTTCTAAATTACCTAAAGACATTGAGTTACAGCTTGGCATAAAAGAGTACACAAAATGAGGCAGCGCCACCAGTCGTACATTGAAAATGTAAAATATTCATATAAATTCTATTTGTGTTTCCAGGCACATTTTTTGCATGATCAAATACACAAATTGACACAATACCTACAAGGATAGAAAATTTGTTCGGTTTTTAGACTTTTTTGACAGACCGTATGTACATTGCAAAATAAATCAAAACATTTTCTTTAATTATCACTTACTAGTAACATAAATATATATAAATCGGAAAATCTCAGTTCTCTCAATTTAAGTCTCACAAAAGCAATTTTATGGGTAATCATATTTATCATAACATTAGTAATTAATTATCATCTTCAACGTTTATTATAAAATTATTAATTAATTGATTATTTATCACAGGCAAACAATGTCACACAGCATAATAAAAATTATTATTCAATTATCTACTCATTACCCAAAAATGTAAAAATATAAACCCAAATATGTTAACCATAACCTGAGCTCAGTAACCATCTCTAGCCATCACCCACATCGGGATCAAGCTACCAAACCGTGGGCATCATCCATTCCGGCGTCTAGCCCCATAGGCATCACCCATCCTGGGATCTAGCCAAGACCGGGAATAAACCAGGATACGCTTGGTGGCCAACCAGCGTTTGAGAAGGGATGTTTGGATAGGTCTTTAAGTAAACACAACAACAACGACAACAACTTCAACATTTTTCTTTCTTATAGCGAAACAGTTACTCAGATAATCTTTAATACCAGGGCATAAACAGTAGCATAAAATTCGGTGGTAAAAAAGCTGAATCATCAAAACTGTATGAGCGTATACACTCGCCCATACGGTCGTTTTTTATGTTTTTTTTTTTTTCATATTTTCTTTGCAAATACCGCTCGACCATCCAATTCTTCCTTGCCATATTTTACAGAATAGAAACAAAAATAAACAAGCAGTAATAATAATAAAAGCATACTCTGCTTTACTAGGCCTTCAGCTCTAGGTCATGCAACAGATCAATAATAGGTATTAGTGACCAATAATATCAGTGTGAAATGGCAAAATTAACCGATATACTTGTGAAACGCCACGCCATGCGCCATTCCACGGGCGCTCATTGAAATACTGATGAGAGTGTAGTGTATTCTCAATGCTCAGTTACGCTGCGTATAAACATGTCATTTTGAGGCTCAAATCAGACATATCAAAGTAATTATTATTACATAAAGAATCTACATGATTTAACGAGAATGAATCTCAAGCTCGACTTTGCTTGGAGTTATAATAATAACTAGTGAGGCCTCATAAATGACTCCTCAGCACTTTTATTATCTTCTAAAATCATAAAAGTTCACATTTATTCATTCATTCTTTAAGCATAAAATTGTACAGGGGCCGACTAAATGCCTAAACATTTAATGAAATATTAAAAGATTGATTGAAGATTGTGACAATGTGAATATAACTTGAATAACTAAAACAATTTAATTGATCAACTCATTATTTACCATATCAACAAGTTTATCGGTATGGCAATGAGTGTGATTTCAGTCAATATTACCTTTTTATGATGACAATAATAAATTATAATTATTGCATCCAATAGATTAAATTTAAGTAGTTCTACTTGTAATAGCAATTGTACTGAAAGTCTAACTAATTCATTTTTAGTAATAGTTATTTTAATGTTTTATGTACATCCAACAATTCTGAATCACGGTTTTCACCAAGTAACAAAAATCAATTACTTTTCTAAAATTAATCAATAATAACCATTTGTCATATCAATATAATTATTTGGTTATTCCAGTTTGATTTATTATTATTTAGAAAAATGTAAACAGAACAAAACTTATTTGAAAATTAAAGTCCTTATCAACATAAATGTATTGCAACACTGATGGTGTTTGACTGCAATTTAATTAACTTGGAACATAAATGTAATATTCAGATTGCAATTAAAATAGCTATCTATTTCCATACAAATATAAACCTTTAAGCAGGTACCCTCTTAGAACATGTTTAGACACAGGCTCGTTTAAGCCAGGTCTAGCGTCAATCTCCATGGACTTAAAAAAAAAATGTGTTTAAGCCTGGCCCAGGATAATCCCATTCTCAGACCCGATTCTGTATTAAGTTGGATAATCTGGTAAATTTCACATGGCTCCTCATAAAAAAAAAATGAAGAATCATCTCAGAGTCTGATTGTTAACTTTTTAATTCAATAATATCAATATCTATTAGAATATTATTTATCAATCAATTAATCTATCAATCTAATGATTGCAAAGATGACTGCACCCTAAATTAGCTTTTCACTTATTAGGCACAAAATTAATAAAATTTTCAAACCGCATAAAATTACAGAGAGAGAATCACTGTCCTAATCACATGTTGTTTCCCGAACAAACGTGTAAAGAACCAACAATCACTTTAGATCTTTAATAATGACGTTATAAGAGTTCAAGTTAGCTTATTCAACGTACAACTTAAAAATAGAAGTTGTAAAATTAATAGTACCTACGCAAAAAAAAAATAAAAAAAATATGTTCCAAATAAATAATAAATCTGATAATGTCAGCATGGCATATCAATTATTATCAGCAAACTCATTCTCATAACTTTATATAAAAATAAAACAAACGAAAAAAATAAATAAAAAAAATACCATCAAATAAATAAAATAAGCCAATTTCTTCAGCTTAGTTTAGAAGGATCAAATGATGCAAAGATGCACTCTGAATACTCTGATACGTGGACTGTACCAGTTTAGAATCGCACAAACAATTTTTATATAAAATAATTAATATCGTAATTAATTCCACATAGGCAAAGTATTTAAGCGTATTCAAATCGCAATTACAATTTAGACCAAATAAACTCTGAATAAATACCTGCAATCAGAGCCTTTACCACTACATGAAGCATCAGGCCTCATGCTTCATTCCTCTGAATAGAATAGAACCCACGCTGTGGTGACATACTCGGGTGACCATGCATCTGATCAATGGACATCAACAGAGTTCCGGGATCCCTGGAAAAAGTATAAATTAGTTCTGTTTTCATTTGCTACCAAGCATGATCATTTCTTTCAATAGTAAAATATATAAAAAGCCTTCATGTAAAAGTTCATGTCAATATTGAATCTGGCTCTGGTTTTATCTAAATGAATACACAAGACCACCACAATATTATTATTAATAATTGTTATATTATTTCCTTCAATTATTAAATTTTTCAATTTCCTACATTTAAGTAGGTACCCACAACAAAAAGTTGATGAAATGGTTGCAAGCAATTAATCTATGAAAGGTCAGCTTGTTTAATTTAACAACCAACAGAATAAACGAAACTCATGACCTGTGAATTTGTGGTCTTCCAGAGATCTTGGTGAGCCTCCTCTGAATATTAATTTCCATGATGGTACTCCGGATTATTGGCATATGGGATCCCACCGCTGCTGTCCGCGCGTAGCTCAAGGTTTCATCAGGATTGATCACGAAATAAATTTCTCTTTACTAAAAGTTATGTATTTTCCGATTATTACATAAACTGACCAGTAGAAGAAGTTTTACAACAAGAATGACAGCCCGCGCAAAGCACAGTGTCTCCATCTTTATATTACTACAATCAAATAGACCCAACGGAGTCACTAAATACATTTTAATTTATAAATGAACACTAAAATAATTAACCAGTCGTCGTGATAAAACTAATATTAATTTAGATAATCTCTAAACATTATATAAACCAACAAATCATGCCAGATATTAAAATATGAAACAATATAAAGCGGAATTATCAGAACCACAAAATTAAATTAACAACATTTAAATTAATCATTTCATTAATCTAATTAGAATATTCGAATTATAATTATCATAATATTAACATTATTTACAACATTAATTTAATTAATACGGATCATCAAATATTAAACTTTGCTAAACAAAAAGGTATTTTCTTTGATCTTTGATGATCTTTGCAAAGTACAACAAATACAACTTTGATGATCTTTGCAAAGTACAACAAATACAACAGCAAACTACATAGCAAATTCTAGAAATAAAGGATATTTATTTCAAAATACTTCATAATTCATTGTATAAACTAGTTACCTCACAATGGCAATAGATTGCGCTGTAAGCATCGATATTCGATATAGCATAGACATTAATTGGTCTGAGTCCGAGTATAAATTAATATTTTAATGTTATAAGCTATGGAAAGCTATATTACTCTCAAATTACACTAGAGGGCGCAATGTTCAACCAACGCCAGGAAGAAACATTCAATACTGACCAGTAATAAAGATTAATATATTAAGTTCTGTCAAAAAAAGTGTAAACAAAATTTATGGCAACACTAGCGCGCCCATATACACTTAGTTGGCAAAATAAATATCTTGGAATCTATGAAACTATAGTAAAAGTTGAGAGTGAAAGTTGAGTTGAGTTGTTGTTGAGTTGTGTCACTCACCTTTTTTTTTTTTTTTTTTTTTTTTCCGTGGGGAAAATCCTCATGGACGCACTCCGCCCGGGGAAGGCGGAGCCAGTGTCGGACTCTTACCGACTAAAAACCACCACGGTGTTCCTCTACCAACCTTGGCCGGGGGCGTGGGAAATACTCCCGTATTCGCCCAACCATCCCCGGCAGGTCCCGGCTCGCCACTGGCAGGCGAGCCCCTTCTCCCCGTGCGGCAATCACAACGGCCGCACCCTCCTCTTGACTGGCGCGCGCGGAACACTACGCGCCACCGTCACGGGCCTTAACTGGTCGGGCGGCGGGCCACCCCGAGTCCGCCGCCCGCAGGCCCACACCTAGGGTGGCTGGAGGTCGGCATACGCCCTCCTACGACGCCCAGATCGTCTCCTGCGGATGGGAAGAGAGGTCATCGCCTCTCGAACCCTCTCCGCCGCCTCCTTAGCGAGCATCACCTCCTCGCAGAAGGAGACGACGCCTTCCCAAGCGCTCTCGCTCCCGACCATAGACAGAACCACGGCCGGAAGCGAGAGATCGCTGCCGCCTACTGCAGTGATGAGGTCACGGCGCTGCGTGGCCCAAGCTGGGCACTCCGCCAATGTGTGCAGCGCCGTGTCCTCTGGGCAGCTCCCGCAGTGATGACACTCGGGCGTCGGCTCCCGGCCTATGCGACACAGATACTTACCGAAGCAACCATGCCCCGAGAGTATCTGCGTCAGCCGGTAGGTGAGGGCACCATGGCTCCTCTCCAGCCACTCCTCCATGACGGGCCTTACCGCCGCGATAACGGCGTGCCCTGCACTGGGTTGCGCAAGTCGCTCCTCCCATTCAGCAACTAGGATCTGGCGGACCTCGCTCCGATCAGGCGGGTCCTCGCGCTGGTGATACCTTAGCGCAAGGTCTCTCGCCTCCAGATCCCAGGGCATTGATCCGGCTAGGAGGCTCGCCGCCTCAAAGGAGATCGTACGATATCCCCGTATCACCCTGATTACCATCGCACGCTGCGGCCTACGTAGCAGCACGACGTTACAGCGTGTCAGGGTGTCCGCCCATACTGGGGCCCCATAAAGGGCCATGGACCGTACGATCCCCACGTAGAGCCTCCGGCAGGAGGCGTTTGGCCCCCGCAAGTTTGGGAGCAACCGCGACAACGCAGCCGCGGCCCCCATCAGCTTGGGTGCCAACCGCTGAAAGTGCGGCCCAAAGCCCCACCGGCTATCGAGGACGAGTCCCAGGTACTTCATCGTCGACCCGATGCCGATGCGGACGCCTCCTACCATTATGTTGGATCCCGGGGGTGGCCCCATTCGAGGCCCGTGGAAACACAGAGCCTCAGACTTGTGTAGAGCCACCTCGAGACCCAACCGCCGGATCCTTCCAACGACCTGCGCAACCCCCGCTGTCGCCAGCATGGTCGCCTGCCGGAGCGTCTTCCCCCTCGCCGTGACCAGCGTGTCGTCGGCGTAACATGTTACGCCGACGCCATGGAGAAGAGCACCACGCAGCACCCAGTCGTAACCGATGTTCCACAGAAGCGGCCCCAGAACCGATCCCTGTGGCACACCGCACGACATCTCTCGCCGACCCCATCCTTCCCGACCCGGGTAGATGACGGCCCTGTCCGTCAGATAGGCCCCGATAGTGTGGCGGAGGTAGGTCGGCACCCGATGAAATTCGAGTGCCGCCCTAATGCAACTCCAGGGCAAGGTGTTGAAAGCGTTGGCGATGTCAAGAGACACCGCCAAAACAACCTCCCCCCGGGCCACTGCTCTCTCCGCCAGAGCCCTCACGCGCATGATAGCGTCCACAGTTGAGCGCCCCCGGCGGAAACCAAACTGGTTGTCTGCCAGATCCGGCCCCATCCCAATCAGGTGCTGGACAAGGCGGTCTGCAATTACTCTCTCAAAGAGCTTGCCCACCTCGTCCAGCAACACGATGGGGCGGTATGCAGATGGTGAGTCTGCCGGGCGCCCCTCCTTCTTCAGCAGGACCAGCTTGCCAGTCTTCCACCTCCTTGGAAACTGGCCCCGCTCGAAGCATGCGCTCAAGAGCCCTCCCAATCGGGGTCCAAGGGCCTTCAGAGCCAGGACCCATGCTCGGCCAGGTATGCCATCGGGCCCTGGGGCGGTGTTTTTGGCTTGAAGCCGTTTCACCGCCGCCATCAATTCTTCCCGGGTCACTTCGGGCACGTCGTCATCGTCGTCCGCGCTAGGCACCATGTGAGGAGGAACCATCGGCGGAGGGGTGTGCTCCGCCCTTGAAGGGAACAGAGCGCTCACCACACCCTCCAGCAGCTCAGGCCGGAGACTCTGGGATAGTGGGGGGGCCCACGGGCGAAGTTTGCCCCGTACCATACGGTATGGACGCCCCCACGGATTTGCATCCAGAGTCGCCCGCATGGCATCAAAGCCTGCCACCTTGGCTTCTGTGATGGCCACCTGAAGGGCCACTTTTGCTGCTCTGTACCCCTCGTACAGCTCCTCCTCTATGTCTGCCTCCTCCGGGGTGCGGGGACGCCTCCTGAACCGCCTCCTGAACCTGGTGTACCGGCGTCGCTCGTTCACACATGCAACACGCAGTTGCGCTATGTCCGAGGACCACCAGTACATCTGGCGCCTTACAGGACCGGGCTTAGCCCTAGGCATCCCCACATCGCAAACATGCGTCATCGCCTCCTGGAACCACCCAGCCTCCACATCGATATCGACAGGCCTGTCCGGTGCTGACACCCAGGTCTGTACGATCGAGGCCTCCAGGAGGGCCTCCCGGTTCAATTTGGCAAGAGCCCAACGCGGACCGACCCCGACCGGGGCCGCCTGGACTGGGCTGACAGAGGTCTGGGCGGAGATGTCGAATCGGATGTAACGGTGATCCGACAACGTCTCCACCTCCTCCATCACACGCCAGCCCTGGACATGGCGCTCAACAGCGGGACTAGCGAACGAGATGTCCACTATGGATCCACCCCACCGCCGAACGCACGTCTGGACGGAACCCCGGTTAAGGAGCAGTAACCCAGACTCCACAGCCCACTCCTCGAGCACCTCACCCCGCGCATCCGTGGCCGGGGAACCCCAAGCCGTGGATTTGGCATTGAAGTCCCCGAGGACAAGCACTGGGTGTGGTTGGCTGCGGCTGACGACGATGCCCAACCCCACGAGGAAATCCTCGAAGTCAGCGAGAGATCGGTTGGGGGAAAAATATACACCCACGACCACTACCTCCCCGAAAAGAGCCGCTACATGTCCCCGACCCCTCGTGATGTTCTCGAAGGATGGGGAACCAGCAGCGGCCCGCGAGATTAAGGCCACCAAGCCGTCACTATCACTAACCCAGTCGTCCCTGGGCGGGATATAGTACGGCTCGGCGACCACGGCGACGTTGATCAACCACTCCGCCATGCTCTGAAGCAAAAGGTCCTGAGCCCTGGCGGAGTGGTTGATGTTGGCTTGAAGGAGGCGCAGATTTGGAGCCATTACTGGGTATCCATCGACGCCTCCCCCTCGCCTCCTTGTGGCGGCTTTTTGCTGCCATTGGGTGCGGCCTTCTTGTTGCGCTCCCTTTTACCTTTTTTGATGGGCTCGGCGCAGGCATCACTGCCCGCCCGGTGCTCCGCCGGCTTGCCTGCCGCCGCACAGATAATACAGTGCGGCGCCGCCTGACACGAGCTGGCGAAGTGCCCGTGCTGACCGCAGCGGAAACAAACACCACTGCGGTCGACTCCCGCGGTACACAGTGCCCCCGCGTGACCACCCGCCAGGCACCGGTAACACCTCAGAGGCCTGGCTGGCAAAAGTTTCACCTGCGCCGATACCCACCCCACCAGCAGCCGACGGCCCTCCATAAGTTTTTGGGCCGCCGCGACAGGACAGCTCACGAGAGCTGTCCCTAAGCCGGTGAAGCCAGCGCGAATCTCGCCTGACTTCACCTGCTCTGGGGGACAGCCGCCTACCCTCGCGACGGCTGTCACGACCTCCTTGGTCGTGACCGAGTCATCCAGGCCCGAAATTCGCAAATCTGCGCACTTCATGGGCCTGGACACCCGGACCTCCTCTGCCAAAAGTGACGCCCTCAACCTCTCGGCAAGTGTGTCAGCTTTTGGACCGCTGGTGGCGCCGGGAATCTCTAGCAAGCGAGCCCCGGTTACGGTGTGTTTCAACCGTAGGCCCGGTATGCCGAGGTCATCGAATTGAACCTCAGCCTTCGCTTTGGGTTGGGTGGCAATTTGTTGAAGCATAATCGTACTGGCTGCACTACAGTGTTCAGTGTTCGATTTTTATAATGTTATTTTTATATATCGAAAACTGTATTTTTGACTGTGCTTGTCACTCAATAAAAAATATCACAACACAATTCTCATTTGTTTCGAGATAATCTCGAAATAGAGATTGCGATACTCGAAGTTATTTTCTTGAATCTTGTATTCTCAGCACTAATAGAAATAAACTTCGAATCCTTCGAACAATCTCGATTAGAAGGAGTAAAATGTTGCCATTTTAAACATATTTATGTCGCGCGATGCATTATCTGCCCTATTTACTTTTACTCCTGTACGCGTGATTTATCGTGGTTTTTTTTTTAAATATTTTTAATAATACAAGAAAAGAGGGAGACCGAAGAAAATATGAATGGATTGTGTGAAAGATGATATGAATAGAAAGAAAGTGAACACGGAGATGACGGCTGATAGAGATGTATGGAAGAAAAAAACATGCTGCGCCGACCCCAAATAAATTGGGATAAGGGCAGGAGGATGATGATTTTTTTAAATATTTTTTTCACTGTGTACCTACATTTTACTATATTCTTGAATATGTTCCTTGTTCATTCAGTCATGTTGTATAACATTTTCAACCTTACCTTAGCCATAGCCAAGGGCTACACGGTCATTCTTTAAAACTGACATTTGTCAAGGAAATGTGTATAATGTTTAACCTTTGACCCTTCATTCAATTTCAATTATGTTTTAGAAATCTACAAGCCACAGTCCTCGCCTTAGGCTTACAATACCTTCGTTAGTTCAAGATCCAACAACTAAGATCCCGAAAAGAAAACATGGAAATTATTTAACATCAATATAATTGATCACCTTTTTACCCATGGTATAAATAGATAGATAGAAAATTATTTGTTGTAAAACTCTAATAATAAGATGTTTCACCAGGTATTCTTTTCCCGCGATGCCTCGAATCTACGTTACGATCAGTGTTGCCATTGCGTCGCCTCAGTGCTTGAATGTCCAATCGACCATTGAACAAATTTTACCGGAGACGTTTTTTTAGTTTATTATTGATTTAAGAGAAATATTTTTTAAACTTTTAAGATTTAAGAATAATGTAATATATGCTATACTATGCTAGACCTTTATTATAACTTTTAAACCCATTAAACTCTCAGTCGACATTAATCGATTATGTTATAAAGATATTTGTGTCAAGCCCTAACTCGTCTACGCAACAGCGACGTGTCGACACAGCCTTCAGTTCGTCGACGAGAATAAACGAGTTAGTGAATACGTTCGTAAGGCTGTCTCGACGTCGAGCCCGTCTCGACGTACATCCACGAAATTGTCAGTTAGTGAATAGCAATGCTGCTGTTCACATGTCGTGGCATCGTCCAGTAAGCTTTGCGAAAACAAATATCCTTCAGGTGCATGGTGTGTACGTGAGCACTGGTTGTACATTAAGGAGCACGGTTTTTGTTGGCTTCACTATGGTTGTTCGCAGCACTTAGTCTATATTTTTTACTATGTCTATGTTTAACACCAAAACGGTTTGACCGATTTGGATACGGTTTTCTGTAAAAGGTTTGTGATTTATCGGCAATGGTTCTTAGATAGGTTTTACCGTGTTAACTTGCCAGGGGGCGCTGCAATAAATATTTTTCACTCGTTAAAATGAGTTTTAACGTACTTTCCCCGAGATGGCTTGAAAGATTTAGATGCGGTTTGTTGTGAAGTGTTTGAGATATTTATAAGTACCTACATGTGGTCTACATGATAACAAAACTTTTGACTTGACTTTGACTATTAATTTTAATATTTCATGGACATTTTTTAGTACTGACAAACAACTAGCAGTTTATTTTACGCATGCGGAGCGAAATCTAATAGTACATTACTGTTGAGGCCTGAAATAAAGCATTTTACGGTCGAGTAATATTGGAAGTACGAGGCGAAGCCGAGTACTTCCAAGTGATTTTGAAAGGACGAGGCGCAAGCCGAGTCCTTTTTAACTAAACGAGGCCGTTAATTGCTATTTCGGCCGAGACTTATATAGTACTTTTCTCTCATTTGCGAGGAAACACAACACAATCTGTCTTTAGTTTTCTTAAGAATAATCATAATTATCCCAATCATTGATTTGAATATAGATAAAAAATTGCGATGGGTAAAATTGCCTTGACTTGACTGGTGTGACTTGGCATCAAACAATACAAAACAGCAAGAAATAACCAGATCTGCATGGTGAAGATAATTCATTCCCAAAAAAATCCTCGACAGAGGCTAGAATTAAAAGAACAATCCAATAACCACATTTTTTACCAGTTGAAACTCGAAAGGAGAAAGAGTTTTTTAGGATTCATTGCAATTTTCGGTACACAAAAACTAGCTGTATTTTTTTACATTCTGCTTTGTTACAGCAAAATTCTCGTTTCTGCAGATTTCCATTTTGGTTTCGTTTTAAAAGCTAAAACTGGGTTTTCCATGTTAGCAAGACTGTGTATTTTTAGCTGTGGCTGTGAATAATTGCACGGACGACGATGTCTTGCTACAGTTTTATTCGTATGGTCTAGAACAATCTGTAATTCTGAATTATCCTAAAACTAAAGGAAAAAATATACAAGACTATGATTAGACCTGCTTTCTTGTATAGATCAGAATGTTAGGCTACGAAAGGGATGAGTGAAAAGCAATTACACATGCAGCTGAGATGAGAATGTTAAGAGGAATGGTCTGTGTAACGAGAACGTATATGATAAGAAATGAGTATATGAAAGGGAGTTTGAAAGTAGCGCCAGTGACGGAAAAGTTGTAATTCAGTAGATTGTCATAGTATGGACATATGTGATTCAGGAAAATGAGGAGCATGTTACGAAAAAGTTTTGTGTATGAATGTGGTTGGCTATAAGAAAAGAGGAAGACCAAAAAAAGATGGATGATTGTGTAAAAGATGATATGGATAAAAAGAAAGTGAACACAGAGATGATGGCTGATAATGGAATTTATGGAAGAAAAATACATGCTGCGCCGATGTCACTAATGCCAAATTGTTACTTCCAAAATATTTTAATTTACATGGTAGGAGAACGTTAAAATATATTATACCCTACCTAATTAATCAACTACCAACATCTCTTAGGGACAAAAAAACAAAAAAAAAATTTAAAACCACATCTCTTGCAAGATACAAATACACAATAATAAAAATAAATAACATAACATAACATCACGCCTGTATTTCCCCGAAGACTTAGGCAGAGGTGTATAGTACACCCACATTTCGCCAGTTATGTTATAGTCCCATGTAATAGGGGGCGAGCCTATTGCCATTGACCGGGCACAAATCCAGACTCCGGGCTGCTACTGAGAATTTCCTAATAAAAAAACCCAATAACACTTTGCCCGACCCGGGAATCGAACCCAGGACCCCACGCTCAGCAGTCACGCTTGCAACCACTAGACAAAAAAAACAACTAGAAAAAAATACTAACAAAAAAATAACTAAAAATAATTAGTCAATACAATTAATAACATTATTAATGTAAGTATAATAAATTCTCAAGAAGTTTGCTGCATTTGTAGGAACAACCTGTATCAACACAAATACAACCCTCCACCACTTTGTTTTTAAAGACGCGCAGTCACCGGTGTTCGCTCCTTCATAATGTAGCTAATTATTATCTGGCATCTACCCACATTGTACTTATTTAATATCTTACCTTGTTAACTATATTTTTGTTTACCTGTTTGCATAGTCGATGATACTGATGTACGGTAAAACTCAAATGAGTTTATGTTTACATCTTTAGAATGTTTTTGTTATGTATACCACTGAACAAATAAATAAATAAATAAAAATAAATAAGGGCAGGCCTGGCCGCAGAAGGATGATAATATTCTAAAACTGTATCAACAACCGCTTCAAATAGATTAGCATCTCTCTTTAAGTGAATATTATGTAAGCAATTGACTGATTGATTGAATTTGTCTTCACTGAGCTACCGTTTGCAAATTGCCATGTTTTACACTGTTAAACATCAGTACAACTCCTCTTTCTCTCGTTCTTTTATCTCTCTCTCCATCTTTGATAACAATAAGGAAACATCATACTTGTTTGTAAGTACACACTTCGTTGATTGGAACCGACTTCCTTCCTATGTAAGGAAATACATCAATAACAAAGTTTTCCAATGTTGTGTTTGGCCGAAACCCGAGAGCTGTAAGCAAATTTTCGGTAAGAGCCAGCTGAGAATGTGTTTAGCTGTATTGAATATGGTAGTATTATTTCTCATGTGGTATGAGTTGTTTTATTTATACAACCTTATTCTTACTTTATACTAAACCTCTTAAAGGGTCATTGGGCTCATCATTATGAACAACTTTTACAGTGGGAACAAATAGGAAATCGCGAAAAAAAAATCTGCTCTTTCCTATATTTTGTACCCACTGATTTTTTTTCGCGATTTCAGGCTTGATCCCATAGTAAAAGTTGTTCATAATGATGAGTACAATGACCCCTTAAGACGTTTAGTATAAACTAAGAGTAAGGTTGTATACTTAATGTATACATAAAAAAACTATAGTTCATCATATACGGGAATGACGAGTAATAGAGCACTGCTTATTTCTTTAAATCTACCAGCAGAGCCGCGAGTTTTTTTTTTAAGAAAAGTTAGACAGTACGTAAAGTAATGATAGCAAACACACCTACATATTATGTATCTACGGATACATAACCTAATATATAACAAAATGTATTGTAATATATTGCTTTTTATATTCTTATTTCTTATTTGGGGTGCATTAAAAGAGCCTCCACGAGTGACGATATTTAATTGATCGTCCGGCGCACCCTGGGTAGTCAGCCCCGCTACCAACCTGATGACTGGCTAATCTTTTCCCTACGGCATGAGCTGTTACCATTATGTAGCTCATGTCGACACGATAGAAGAAGAAGATTTCTTATCTTAACATTTAATTTTCTTTTACGTTAGTATTACTGGGGTGTATTTTTTGCTCTGATAAGATAACAGAATGTCAGCATACGCACACGAGTTTTCAAATCCAAAGTATTTTGAACTTGAAAATAATTGTATAAGTTGCATACTGAAACACAAACGTTTACTAGTAGTAGAGCTCCTTTGTGAAAGAGCTCGTCCGGGGAAGTA
Source organism: Asteroscopus sphinx (assembly GCA_949699075.1). Taxonomy (NCBI): domain Eukaryota; kingdom Metazoa; phylum Arthropoda; class Insecta; order Lepidoptera; family Noctuidae; genus Asteroscopus; species Asteroscopus sphinx. The sequence continues at coordinate 28,349,252 of OX453010.1, read as the reverse complement.
CTACCATCGTTTCTACATCTCCGCCAAATAGTGATGCTTGCATTGCTGTGTTTCTTCCATTCTGCTCTGTGTGTGTTTTACCCCCCACTCCGACCGGCACAGCGGTGATACTTTTTAGTTTTGCCATCTATCGATGAATAGCAGAACTTTTAATGACTTTTGGAAATATCACGCTTGTCTTTTTAGATCTGCAAATCGCCTCTAGGTGGCATTGGTTGTATCGGCGTTACTGCGCTTAAGCTATTGCATAGCTTCTATCGCGGGCCTTGAGCGTGGAGACCGAATCCAGAAATTCCGTAACGAAAATAATCTAACACCCTCCACTCCGACCGGCACAGCGGTGATACTTTTTAGTTTTGCCATCTATCGATGAATAGCAGAACTTTTAATGACTTTTTGAAATATCACGCTTGTCTCTTTAGTTCTGCAAATCGCCTCTAGGTGGCATTGGTTGTATCGGCGTTACTGCGCATGCGTAATCCCCCTCTTCGCCCCGCAATCTGGTGACTCATGCCTGCTTAGAGTTTCGGCGTTAGGGCACCTCCTCTTTGTATTTACATAAAAAAGCTTTTCAGCGGCAGTCTCCGAGTGCCACACGTCTTTTTTTTTAGTATTTATCGTGATAGGGGTTATAACAACACATATTCTAAGAACATTTCAACTAGCTAGCTATTACCGTTCAAAATATACAGCCTTGTGACAAACAGACGGACGGACGGACGGCGTAGCGAGAGTAATAGGGTCCCGTTTGGCACCCTTTGGGTACGGAACCCTAAAAAAGAAGTAAAGAAAAGAGGGTAAAGCTAAGAGTCTGGAACTCTTTACGCCACCCCATAGTCTCTAATTAATTTGATACTCTAACTACCCTCTAACCCTTTTATCTTACCCTTTAAGTACATTCGATCCATCTGTAAAAACAGTAAGAACCCTTCCTTACTTACACAAACAGGTCAAACAGATCCCAACTCAATTAGCAACGATAACATACCTTTAAAAAGTGTCTCTTTTACCACAAACTATTTTGAACCTTATACACAAAATGATACAGTCTAATCTCGCACTGAAGTTTTAACTAAGTTTAGGCGCACCAAACTAATTTGAAACTTACTGCTCCGAAGATAAAATCTAATTTAGTACCTAGTGACAAATTTATAAGTTGGCATTATAATTTGAACCTTATTAAGCTAGAAAATTAAGTTGATTTTGTATGTGGTGCTCACGGTTATCGCAATTAAGCTCTTGGAAACTGAAAACAGAATTAACTGGATTCAAGTTTACTGATGCATGAACTTAGAATAAGTTTTTATTCAATGTAATTTAATGATAACTTATTCCGAAACTGTGAATATTTTCATGAAAAAATTGGAGAAAATTAAGGGAGTTTCTAATTTTGTTTCTAAAACCTTTTATAGACTAACTAATCATAGAAAACAAGTTCCATTGAAAGTGTTGCATAATATAGTACATTACTGCCGCGGCCACCAACAGGAGCATTGAAGGATGAATGTGAATATGTGGGCCAAGGCGAAACCGAGCTACACATACGTGAGTCCATCAATGCCTGGTTGCGGCCAAGGCTTTTATAGTACTTTTGTCAAATAATGCACGGAAATTCCAATTAAGTAGTACCTATGTTTATTCTAAAATCGCGGATGTTCTCAAAAAATGCCAGGTTAAGAGTTCTCTAAACCGACGAGCATGCATGACGAGGTTAATGGACGTAGATGAAGCGAAAGAGGTGTGTCAGGATCGTAGCAGGTGGAAATCCATAGTCTCTGCCTACCCCAATGGGAAACAGGCGTGATAATATGTATGTATGTATGTATGTTTATTCTAGAATCAATGACGAACAACAATAATTTTTCACGCGTCAATATGTTAATTTGTTTCTTTTTTACTTTAAACAGCTCTATTGCAAGCCAGTTCAAAATTTAAATAAAATCTTGCATAAGTAACCTCAGACTTGGTCGCTGACTGAAGCTCAGAAGTCCAAAAGATTTGCCAAAGGGCTATGGAGCGTAGTATATTAAAATTAAGACTCTGTGATCGGATTCGTAACACCACGATACGCTCCAAGACCGGTATTGCCGATGTAGGCAACAAGTCTGCCAGATTAAAGTGGGAATGGGCGGGCCATTTCAGCAGAATGCATCCAGAAAGGTGGGCAAGGATCGCTACACATTGGGTACCTCAGGAAGGAATTCGTCGCCGGGGTAGGCCCAGGAAACGCTGGCGGGATGATCTGGACATGTTTGTCAAGAATTGGACTGAAGAAGCTACTGATAGGGAAGTTTGGAAAAGTATGGGGGAGACCTTTGCCCAGCAGTGGGACAGTACAGGTTGACAAAAGTAACCTCCTGGGTTGCATTTTTCAGAGTAAAAAGTTCATTCCATTTTTAAATAAAACGACAGATAGGAGTTTTCATAGTAGGTAATTAATTTGGCTGCTAAACAGGACAGATATGGATTTTTGCCGGCCGCTCCACGCATGTTTTTGACCAGTACAGCAATTTCGATTGATCTCAAAGAAGGTTGTCAAAATAATGTTCGAATTTCCAAGCATGTTTGAGAAAATGTAATTATTTCTCGTAAAATCGAGAAGAAATTACTAGAACATCGACGGCTGAATGCTATAGTTATTTACCAAGTGGGATATCTTAGAAAAATAAAGCAATATACAAACTAATAACTTCTTAGGTTTTCGCGATCACTACACATTATAATAAAACAAAACACGCAACACTGTAAAAGATAATGATATTGTGAGTGATTACTGCGTGCATCGAAACGATTTTAATTAATATATATTGAAACATAACATAACATCATGCCTGTATTTCCCCGAAGGGGTAGGCAGAGGTGTATAGTACACCCACATTTCGCCAGTTATATTATAGTCCCATGTAATAGGGGGCGAGCCTATTGCCATTGATCGGGCACAAATCCAGACTCCGGGCTGCTACTGAGAATTTCCTAATGAAAAAACCCAATAACACTTTGCCCGACCCGGGAATCGAACCCAGGACCTCACGCTCAGCGGTCGCGCTTGCAACCACTAGACCAACGAGGCTGTCAATATAGGTATATATATTGTACGGTAGATTAAAATATTTTTTTAGAAATATCTGTAAAGACGATTGTCATCTTAGTCTACCTGCGACCACGAAATGCTGCAAAGCTTTCGAAACGTCAGGAAAACCAATTTAAATAATATACGCGATTTAATCCGGTTAAACTTTGTTTTATTACAATATACAAACTTTTCGTACGCAAAGGTTTTTGTTGTTTGGGTTTTTTCTTTAACAAAACAACATCATCATTTCCCTTGGGTGTCGTAAGATAAGATACGACTAAGTGATTATATCAGGATATCAGGTGTCTTGGTAAGTACCGGGAAGTAATAAAAACCTCAAAGTGCTCCATTTTGGTACATTAATAACTTAAGGATACGAGGACCAGATTTCGTAAGAGATCTAACCGTTAATGAAGTAGCAAGTTTTGTAATTGTTAATAAGAAAGTAGTCATTACAATACATAATAAAGACTATATATAAAAACCGGCCAAGTGTGAGTCGGACTCACGCAGTAAGGGTTCCGTACCACCCATCGACCTGATACCCCATAGAAACTGATTTAATTTACGAGAGTTTTTCAAAAGACATCAACGTACGTACGCGAAATGTGAATTTTTCATCTCTTTCTACCGTAGGTACCACCACATATGTCAATGTTTCTCCTGTTTTTAGTATTTGTTGCTAAAATAGATAGTATGCACTATAATCAGACCAAGTGTGACGCTGGTATGTATTACCGTTTTGAAGATAGAACAGGAACAAAAACGTTGAAAAAAAAAATATGTGTGCTGGGACACATGGTAGAAGTGAAACTTTAATGGACAAGTGGAAAAACGAATCGCAACGGACAAGTGGAAAAACGAATGGAAACTGACAAGTGGAAAAACGAATTGCAACAAAATTTTAACTTGAAGTTTTACGGGCAGATTGTTAATGTACTTAACCAATTTGAAAACCTGCCCGTAAAACTTCAAGTTTCGCACAAGCACACATTTCTTTTTTTTTCGCAGGTTTACTGCTAATTATGATTTGGTTTGATTAGGTACATTTTAATGAATGCTTTTTTTATTTAAACATATCTTATTTTATCAAACAAAACACTTGTTATTAATTTATGTTATAAATACAATGCTGACAAATTCACGTAGTGGTCAAAGTGTCAAACGACGTTTGAGCATTTAACATACAAAAATTCTAACATAAAAACATAGATGTCGCTAGTACATATGCTACCGAGGCTAATGATCTGACTAGCAAGGTATGGTATACTCATGCGCTGCTGTTGTCTAAAAAATTTAATAGATGGCGTAAATTTAGAATTCTAATTCAATTATTTACCAAAAATTAAGTTTTCCAGTTTATTTAGTTTAGTTTTTTGTATGTTTAATTTGCATGTTTATTAGTTCCTTCCCTTGTCCCTAATCCTTTCCACTCCGCCAATCTTGGGTCTGCCGTGCCCAGAGATGCGTGGCTAGGGGCGAGCCTAGTCGTAAGCGTGCCAATTTGCCCTGGGGTTGGGCGCCCCCAGAACATGGCTAGCCTTACCTGGTATGCGGGGCTCTGCCTGGCTCGACAGTTTTTTTTTCCCTTGCTACTCGTGGGAACACAATGGTTTCAAAAAATTTAAATAAACCGTATGGCGGCGACGCGGTTCGCCACTCGTCACGTCTTGTTTCTCATGGGGGCGGAAAGCGGTCTGTGGAGACCTGCTTTGCTACATTGAACGTTAGAGGGGGAATGGATGGTAAAATAAATGAGGTTTGTCAAATGATGAATGAAAGAAAGATTGATGTACTATGTGTGAATGAAACAAAGCGGAAAGGATGTGATACCACCAAATGTGGAAAACATACCGCATATTGGTCTGGGGTAGACAAAACGGCCAGAGGCTGTCACGGAGTCGGCCTAATCCTTTCCGAAAGAATGGCAGAGTGCGTGATTGAGTTCCAATTCTTGAACCCACGACTCCTCTGGGTTAGACTTAAAGTCGGACTAACTCGCCTTTTTGTGTTGGGGGTATATGCTCCTACAGATAAGGGTACGAGTGCTTCCCAGAGAGTCCAAAAAGAGAGGGAACAGTTTTGGGACAGTGTGAGGGATGTCTTGCGTATTTGCAAAGACAATGAAAGGTTAGTTATGTTAGGGGATTTCAATAGTTGGGTGGGAGTGAAACGTGATGGCTATGAGAAGGTGCTTGGGTCGTATGGAGACGATAGAGTAAATGAGAATGGAAGTAATGTGCTTGAGATATGTTTGGAATGGAATCTTTGTGTGACAAACACTATGTTTGCCCACAAAAAGATTCACATGTATACATGGGAAAACGCTAATGTGAAAAGTATGATTGATTTTGTGATAGTGGATGAGAGATTGAGGAAGAAAGTATTAGACACCAGATCGTACCGAGGAATAGGAGTCGATACAGACCACTTCCTGGTAGTTTGCCGAATGAGTGGTCTTTTTAAGAAATGGCGACATCGTATTCCGGAACCTTCGACGGTACTAGAAAGAATAAAAGTTGAGAATTTACAAGATGATGAGGTAAAAGAAGAGTTTAAAAGGAAATTGCGTGAAAAGTTTGACGGATCAGATGATGTGTGTGATATAGAAGAGTTATGGGATGTTTTTAAGAAAGGCGTCGTGAATAGTGCTATTGAAGTATGTGGAGTGACTAAAAGGAGAAATGGCAAACAAGAAAAGAATGTATGGTGGAATACGGAAGTACAGAAGGTAGTGTGTGAGAAGAAGAAAGCATGGGTAGACTGGCTGGCAATAAGAGCTGACCAGAGAATGCAAAAGGTGACGGATGAAGATGTGGCTAAGGCCAAAAAGGAATATAAGAGAATAAAAGAAATTGTGAAGGAAATTGTGAAAAAGAAGAAGGATGAGCAAAAGGATGATTTTGATGAACGGTTATCTGAAGATTTCCGGAAAAACATTAAGTTTTTCTGGAAATCCATAAAAAGAGCCAGAGGAAAATCTGCAACCTCGGAGCTCAATAACATCAAAGACAAGGATGGAAATATAATGAATGAGGAAGGATGCGTGTTAAAGAGATGGAAAGAGTATTTTGAAGGACTGTTTGAAAAAGAGGTGATGCAAGTATCGACGGTGATGGACGAAAGGGCAGACATTGAGGATAGGTTTTGTATGGATGAAATTGTAAAAGCGTTGAACAGAATGAAATCAGGAAAGGCTCCAGGGTATGATAGGATATCAGTCGAAATGCTGAAGGCTGGACAGGGCGTGGTGGCTAGTCTGCTGTACCGTCTTTTCAACTTGTGCTGGAGTAATGGCCTGGTACCAAAAGACTGGTGTAAGGCCGTGATTGTGCCGCTCTACAAAGGAAAAGGGTCACAGCAAGACTGCAAGAATTACCGTGGCATTAGCCTTTTAAGTGTTGTCGGCAAATTGTATGCAAAAGTTTTGATTGAAAGAGTGATGAAAGTAACTGATGAAAAAATATGGGATGTGCAAGCGGGATTTAGAAAGGGCATGGGGTGTACGGATCAGGTCTTTTCCTTGCGATGCATAGCTGAAAAATGTTTGGCCAAAGGTCAAAAAGTCTATTGCGCTTTCGTGGATTTGGAAAAGGCCTATGACAGAGTGATGAGGAATGAACTATGGTCTGCTTTGTCTATCTATGGGGTGAATAGCAACCTGATTCAAGCGTTGAAATCTCTCTATGCGGATTCTAGCGCTTGTGTCAGGATTAACGGCGCCTACTCTGACTGGTTCAGCATCGATAAGGGTGTGAGACAGGGATGTGTAGCGTCGCCGTGGCTATTCAATCTATTCATGGACAGTTGTTTGAAAGATTTGAAAGAGAGTGAAAATGGTTTAGAAATGAATGGGTTACTTGTCAAATGTCTCCTCTATGCCGATGATCAAGTTATCCTTGCATCGTCGGAGGGGGAGTTACAGAAGATGGTAACAATTATGGATGGTGCTTTGAAGAGTAAAGGAATGAAAGTTAATGTTAGTAAGACAAAAGTTTTGGTTTTTGAAAAGGAAGAAGTTATGACAGAGTGCAATATTTTGATAGGTGACGAAAAGGTGGAACAAGTGAAAGATTTTGTATACCTGGGTTCCATGTTTACGAGAGATGGCAAGCATGTGAAGGACATTGAAAGGAGAGTGAGTGCTGGTAATCAGGTGAATGGGGCACTACACACCTTCATGAACAGCCGCAAAGTGTCGGAAAAGGCACGGCTGGCTGTTCATGGGGGAGTGTTAGTGCCTACACTTATGTATGGTAGTGAAAGTTGGGTATGGCAGAAGAAACATGAAAGCAGAATAAATGCAGTAGAAATGAGAGCTTTGAGAAGTATGTGTGGTGTAACTTTGAGAGATAAAGTAAGGAATAACATGATAAGGGAGCGTTGTGGAGTGAAAGAAGATGTAGTGACAAAGATTGAGAAAGGTATGTTAAGATGGTTTGGACATATAGAGAGGATGGACGAGAGGAGATTGACGAAACAAGTATACGAAGCGAGTGTGGATGGAAGAGTTGGAAGGGGACGACCTCGGCGAATGTATCGCGATCAAATCGCGGATGTTCTCAAAAAATGCCAGGTTAAGAGTTCTCTAAACCGACGAGCATGCATGACGAGGTTAATGGACGTAGATGAAGCGAAAGAGGTGTGTCAGGATCGTAGCAGGTGGAAATCCATAGTCTCTGCCTACCCCAATGGGAAACAGGCGTGATAATATGTATGTATGTATGTTATTAGTTAAATTTAACAAAAAATCCTTTGTATAATTATGTTGGAAAACGTAATTTGGTAAATAACACCAACATTTAAACTTATTTATTGCTTTTTCTAGTTATACTTATATTTTTAACGCATTTACGCAATTGAAGTGATATCGAAAGATATAAATTGTAAAAAGTTAAGTTCTGATGTCACCGAAAGACGTAAGTGTAAGTTAAATTCGACATACAAAGTATTAGTCACGATAGCATATCGTTGACAGTGTTAGACTTATGAAAATAGAGTCACGGGTTCAAATCCCACTAGAGCGTCTGGACTTTTTATGTTTATTTAAGCGGCCGTAACGCTTTTTCGTGACAAAAAAATCCTAATACCCCCCGTCTATACAACGTGTATCAGAAATGCGTGGTCATATTTTAAGAGCTCATTCAGGGCATAGCATAGAACAACTTTTACTATGGGACCAACCTTAAAATCGCGAAAAAATATCAGCTGTTCCCTACTAAATCACCGATGTCGCTCGACATAATGTAAGGATCAGCTGATTTTTTTTTCGCGATTTCAGGGTTGGTCCCATAGTAAAAGTTGTTCGATAGCATCCTCTGAATAAGCTCTTCAAATATGACCACGCATTTCTGATACACGTTGTATAGAAGTTTCACTTCAAAAATGCATGTTTTTCGAGGTTTCTTGTATGGGGACCCCCTTTGGTTTTAGACTTTTTTTTGTTTTTAGTATTTGTCGTGATACACCTCATAGCAACACATTTTCTGTGAAAATTTCAACTGGTTATCTATTACCGTTACAAAGATACAGCCCTGTGACAGACAGATGGACGGACGGACGGACGGACGGATGGACAGCGTAGCGAGAGTAATAGGGTCCCGTTTGCACGGAACCCTAAAAAGGAAAAGCGATAGGTACTTGATAAAAAAAACTGCTGAATTTAAAAACTTAACTAATTATAATACGGATTTCATCGCGAATATTATTTAATTTGGTTTTCCTGACGTTCTTGGTCACAGGAAGACTAATATGACAAGCATCTTTAAAGCGTCTGTGTGTGCGTCTTTTTGTGTAGTGATCGCGAAAACCTAAGAAATTATTGACTTAATCAATGTCAAATAGATCATACTCATACATACTAATTAATGTATGAAACTAGCTGCACAGTTCCGAAAAATTGGTCTTACTGAAAAAAATTAGCAAGGTATTCTAAATTTAAATTCAAAGTTATTCGGATAATTTCATATTCATATTCATATTCATATTCATTTATTTCGTAAAGCCTATTTACATGTCAAAAAATAAAAATAATCATTAAATAAATTCATTCGATTAATCATACAATATTAATAATTCAGTCAGTAAAAACTCAATAAAATAACATACAGCATTAATCAAATAGGTACATGTCATGTTTTTGCAGGTGTCCTGTCACGGTCGCCACAATTTATGTCTCGTATTGGACATAAATGAAACCCTTGGAATGGCTTTTATACTTGTATTTCAATTAAAACATGGATTTATAATGATTTTGTTGTACGAACAATGAATGCTTGAGATGTTATATATAAAAAAGTGATGGTAGGTAGTTTTAACGAAAATTGTTAAAATAAAAATCAACGCCTGATAAAGTACTGCGAAACACTTATTGCTATTCATGTTAGCGTAGGCGCCAACAGTCTTGGCATGTCAGTCACAAGTATAGTCTATCAATCAGTATACAAAGTCTTTGGTATCAATCATAGACCAGTATCAATGCACTGTCGTCAAAAATTAAAAACTGTAAAAAGTTTTTTCAATTAGCCAACGTTCTTCATTCATTCGTTCGTTTCTTTTACCAAATCAGAAGATCTAATTAAAATCGATGAAATAAAATTAATGAATTCGTAGATAATCATAGTAGGTAACATAAATAAATAAATCATAAATATCATAAATATTTAAATTTGAATTAGAATTTTTAACTGATACTTATAATAGAATTTTCAACATATATGCTCGTAAAGTGGCTCTTATTGCACCTTTTTAAGGTTCATAATCAGCTTATAACGTACGCGTGCTTTTTATTTTACACTATCGCACTAGTGCTTTTTACTTTTCAGTATATTTTTAAATCTCAGCAAAGAGTATTAAGTCTGAACATTTTTAAGCTATTGCATAGCTTCTATCACGGGCCTTGAGCGTGGAGACCGAATCCAGAAATTCCGTAACGAAAATAACCTAACACCCCCCCCTCCGACCGGCACAGCGGTGATACTTTTTTGTTTTGCCATCTATCGATGAATAGCAGAACTTTTAATGACTTTTTGAAATATTACGCTTGTATCTTTAGTTCTGAAAATCGCCTCTAGGTGGCATTGGTTGTATCGGCGTTACTGCGCTTAAGCTATTGCATAGCTTCTATTGCGGGCCTTGAGCGTGGAGACCGAATCCGGAAATTCCGTAACGAAAATAACCTAACACCCCCCACTCCGACCGGCACAGCGGTGATACTTTTTAGTTTTGCTATCTATCGATGAATAGCAGAATTTTTAATGACTTTTTGAAATATCACGCTTGTCGCTTTAGTTCTGCAAACCGCCTCTAGGTGGCATTGCTTGTATCGGCGTTACTGCGCATGCGTAATCCCCCTCTTCGCCCCGCAATCTGGTGACTCTTGCCTGCTTAGATTTTCCGCGTTAGGGCACCTCCTCTTTGTATTTACATAAAAAATGCTATGCAATAGCTTTACCGCGGCAGTCTCCGAGTGCCATATGTCTTTTTTTTTTTAATAAATCAACTGTGAGAAATATATTAGCCAGTCAGCAGGTTGCTAGCAAGGCTGACTGCCCAAGGTGCGCCGGACGATGAATTAAATATCGTCACTCGTGGAAGCTTTTTTAATGCACCTTTTTATCAGTAGATCGCCTTGTTCTTTATCAATCCGACATCATGATTAATTATGGCTCGTTTGCCAAAGACTTCCAACGTAATTAGTTGGACCTTTGACAGACTAATGGAGGTGATACAGATTGTGAAAGACAGGGCTGTTGGAATTACAATCTTACATTAAGCTTCACCGTCTTAAGTAATTTCTACTTGAAACATTCTTTCGTCAGGTTGGTCATGCGCGTTTCAGATAGTGTATTTATCATCGCTGATATTATTGTATTTACGTGTATGAATGTTATTGATTTAAACAACGACTTTTATAGCTTTATTAAAAACCAGCCTATGCCCACGTGAATTTTGTTTATCGCGCATCCCTCGAAAACTGTTCATCTTCTCTGAATAAAAAGTAGCCTATATGTTAATCCGGATTATGTTCTATCTGTATGCCAAATTTCTATAAAATCCATATAGTAATAACTTCTTAGGTTTTCGCGATCACTACACATTATAATAAAACAAAGTTTAACCGGATTAAATCGCGTATATTATTTTATCTACACTCGTATCGTAAAATTTGAATTATGAACTCGAAAGTAATGTCATAATGACATACTTTACGCACATGCACCTGTAATGAATTTAAAAAGTTTCATTACGATACAGTTTGCTGAACAAAACAATGCGGTAATTAAATTTTTTTTCCATAACCGCACACTTCAGCCCAACTAAGAAGTTTTTAATGCCACTTCGACCTAATCAAGGAGTTTTCAAACTTTTTTTTAGCAGTCGTGCAGTTTGGCACCAATGAATACACAAAATTCAGGGTAGCGCCACTTGTCATACATTGAAAATTTTTATCGTTTAAAATCGCGTTTTTGGCAGAACTTTTGATTGTCATATTGCTTTTAATTATATTTAAGTGTTTACAGGCATATTTTTTGTATGATAAAACAGAGATTGACGGAAACCTGACAAGGATAGAAAATTAGTTCCGATTATAATATTTTCGCCAGACTATATTTTATTATCTGTGTAGGCGCGCACCAGCGCGCGTGCGCGGCCGCGCGCCACGGCCGCGGCCTACTGGATTTGGTCATCGTTACTTGTAAATTTATTGTTATTGTTTACGTTATTATTATGGTTTTGTATGTCGAAAGTTTTAATCTGGGCAAAAATATCTGACTACAGCAGTGATACTGAACTGAGGAGAATATGACCCCGCCTGAATTTCTGGATGCAGCAACGTAAATGACGAACAATCTTTTACCAGAGAAATCAAGAAAAACAACGACAATGTTACCAAGATTTTGACTTTGGTATTTTATTTAAAACTAGCTGTGCCCGCGACTCCGTCCGCGTGGATGTCGGAAAATAACATCGTGTCATTATTGTGAACACAATATCTTCAAATACTCGAAAGTTATATAAATATAAGCGCCTACACAGACGATTACACTATTTATTTTACCGACCATACTATATTTTGTTTTTAAGTTATATAAATATAAGCGCCTACACAGACGATTACACTATTTATTTTACCGACCATACTATATTTTGTTTTTACAACCAACCGGCTAGGGTGAACTCCCTCATTCTGAGAAGACGCTCGTGCCCAGCAGTGGGAAGTAATTGGGCTGATTATGTTATTCTATAACACTAACCACATCTCTTCTTATGCTGAGAAGAGGCCCGTGTCCAGCAGTGGGACTGTAATGGGCTGATTATGTTATGTAATTCTATAACAATAACCACATCCAGTTCTTTAACTCTTCTCATTGTAAGAAGAGGCCCGTGCCCAGCAATGGAACAGTAATGGGCTGATAATGTTATGTTATTCTATAATGCTAACAATATCGTGATCAATAACTCTTCTCATTTTGAGAAGAGGCCCATACCCAGCAGTGGGACAGCTGTAATGAGCTGATTATGCTATGTTATTCTCTATTTTCTTAACTCTTCTCGTTCTAAGAAGAGGTCCATGCCCAGCAGTGGGACAGTAATTGACTGATTATGTTTAGATAATTTAATCTATTACACTAACAATATCCAGTTCCTTAACTCTTCTCATTCCGAGAAGAGGTCCATGCTCACCAGCAGTGGGACAGTAATGGGCTGACTATGTTATCTATAATACTAACGAAATCTAGTTGTATTTTTAGGAATCTGCAAACAACCAACAATCATGACCTCTACTTTGTATGCAACTTAATACAATAGAGGGGTCAAGCTGTATCGCTGGATCTACTCAACCGATTCAGATAAAACATACCCTATATTTTAAGTTAGACTAATACCAATACAAATGCTAAGTTTCATTACGATCCGTTCAGCCGTTTTCACGTGATGAGGTAACAAACAGACAGACAGACAGACAGACAGACAGACAGACAGACAGACAGACATAAATTTTTTAAACGATTGATTCGTGTTCTATAGCTTATTTCTAGTCCCCCTAGCTGATTTTCGCGAAAAAATACTCAATGTACAGACTTTTCGACCTTTACAGTTTTATTATAGTATAGAAGATTGTATGAGTGTAGATAAAATAGTGTATGAAACTGACATAATTAGGTATTAAAACACTCGTGTTTTAATAACCCCTATTATGCAACAGTTTCATAAACTACTATAAATTGGTTTCCCTGACGTTTCGAAAGCTTTGCAGCATTTCGTGGTCGCAGGTAGACTAAGATGACAAGCGTCTTTACAAATATTTCTAAAAAATTATTTTAATCTACCTTACAATATTATTAATTAAAATCGTTTCGATGCACGCAGTAATCACTCACAATATCATTATCTTTTACAGTGTTGCGTGCTAAACACAACAAAAAAAACACACAAACATAACATCCTAATTTTAATAGAGAAGATGGTTGGCAGCTACCACCTGTTTGGAACCCAGTCCTAAAAATAATCAAGTCCCAAACAGCACGCAACACTGTAAAAGATAATGATATTGTGAGTTATTACTGCGTGCATCGAAACGATTTTAATTAATAATATTGTAAGGTAGATTAAAATAATTTTTTAGAAATATTTGTAAAGACACTTGTCATCTTAGTCTACCTGCGACCACGAAATGCTGCAAAGCTTTCGAAACGTCAGGGAAACCAATTTAAATAATATACGCGATTTAATCCGGTTAAACTTTGTTTTATTATAATCGATATAGTAGTTTTTGCGTGAAAGAGTAACAAACATACATCCTCACAAACTTTCACGTTTATGATATTAGTAGGATATTACTAGGATATTACGTAAGGCGCAGGACCGGTCGTTGTGGCGATGCTTGGGGGAGGCCTATGTCTAGCAATGGACGTCTTTCGGCTGAAATTATGATGATGATGATGTTTACGTAGCCTCCAAAGTAAAGTGTAGCAGATTTGCCCATCTGTTTATGGATCCTCAGATAAAATATAATCTGCTAATCGATCATCTAAAAGATCCATAATATACAACCATTTGGAAAGCAAACCCTTGTTTTTTTTTTATAAATAGAGCTTACCTACCCTAAAAGTACAAAAATAACGAATTACGCATAGTTTTCTCTAAAAACATGCGTAGGACGAAAAACTTCGTGATGTGTTTTCTTTAATTTCCAGATAGAAGTATAAATAAACGAAACTACAATACAATAAATTGTATTAAATCCATCTATTACGTAAATTATGTTTTAACAAACATAGGATTGGAAAAAAATATGTTACACATCTGCGCCTACTCATGTAATATTGTACGCTGAAATTATTTCTTAAAAATACTTAAGAAAAGAAATCCAGTTTCTGTACTTTATTCAGACAAATTTACGACATTATATATAGTATAGTTATTTCCTGTGAATTTGTCTGCGAGAAATACTGATTTTATAATCCTTGTATTTACTGCTCTGCTTTTGGATTCTCAGGTAGGATTCTGTATTATAATTTGTTAGCGCGATAAAATAAATAATTGTTTTTGTTATGTTTTAGTTTCTGGATCAGACTAAGCGGAATTATGATAATTTCTCAGAAATTTAGAGATACGCATACAAAAATCAGACTTATTATAGGAGGGTACAAATAAATTAAACATTAGGAATGTTCAATTCAATTCAATTCATTTATTTATTCAGAGAATCTCCATTTGTGTTAGTTGTATATTAGCTGTCACATTTTATTTCAAACCATACAGTCCATATTATACGCAATATATTAGTAATTAATATTATTTAATAGAGACTAACTTGGCTGCAACTGCTGCAAGTGCTTTACTTTTTAATATAAAACCACCTTTCTTGGTTAATTAATTCAAAACAATTTTTAAGACAGCACTGTTTTCTATTTCAATAGTCCAAAGATAAAGCTCCAGGCAATTCACTTTTTTCTCGATTTGCACATTTTTGTACGGAAATTTATGAGAAAAGTTTTTCGTGTACCACCCAGGGCGACAGAAAAAACATTATTTAATAGTCGGTAGTGACATGCCCCATGATTCTGCCATAAATCAGCCTCTTTTTAGGCCAGTGTTTCGGTTCAGCCTGGACTATGTGATATAACTACGCGTTTCGGGTTTTTCATGTTTTTTTTGGTAACTTAGTAATGCGGAAGTACAGAGCTTATAAATCCAATTGGATTCAAAACTTCTTTTCTGCAAAAGAAACTAGCGTTTAAAAAAAAAAAAATACAACGTATATCAGAAATGCATGGTCATATTTGAAGAGCTCATTGAGGGATTGCTATCAGATAACTTTTACTATGGGGTCAAACCACAGACATAGTAAAAAATATAGACGAAGTGCTGCGAACAATCATAGTGAAGCCAATAAAACCGTGCTCCTCCGTGTACAAACCAACGCTCACGCACATAGATGCACCTTAAACCGTGCTCACCCCTCTCAGTTCATATGTCGCGGCATCGTCCAGTAAGCATCGCGAAAACAAATATCCTTCAGGTGCATGTTATGTACGTGAGCACTGATTGTATATGAAGGAGCACGGTTTATGTTGGTTTCACTATGGTTGTTCGCAGCACTTAGTCTATATTTGTTACTATGTCTGTGGGTCAAACATGAAATAAAAAAAAAACTGCTGGTCCATACATTTCGTCTAGCGATATCGATGATTATATCAACGTAGTTAAAGTAGTTCTATGCTATGCCCTGAATGAGCTCTTCAGGTATGACTACGCATTTTTTATACATGTTGTATAAAAGTTTGTTTAAATGATACAAGTTTGACACCATTAGAATCGGCCAAAGAGATTTTCCATTACATACAGTACATTAATCCGGTAGTTGAATACAGTGAAAAATTACCAAAAATGTTATATTATTTAAAAGAAGGTACAGACAGGACAACATTGCAGAAAGAATAAACAAAATCCATAAAAAAATGGGAGAGATACACTCTTTTTAAATTTTTGGAAGGGGCGTTTTCTGTCCTTGTCGTGCGAAATGGACATTGTTCAGAGAGATGTCAAGTTACTATGAAGGTTTTGAACAATGACGTCATTCTTCAATAGTGCTGTCTCTGTCTAGGGGACTTATTTAAATCGCTTATAACTTGGACATTTTATTAAATATTTTATTAGTTTTTTCACTGTTGCTTATTTTTCTTGAAAAAGTTTCGAGATATCTAATAAAATGCTAATAAAAACAAATAGTCACCTTCCCTATTAATTGACACCATTTTTACGAACAATTGCTCTTTCAGTTTCAATATCGGGAGGTTTATGTGGCCCTAGTTTAGAATAATAACTACGTCAGGTTTGAGTAGCATAATTTATCAGAATAATGGATACTACCATTATTCTAAACTCTGTCTAAGGTCTAAGTGGCAATTAAGTTGCTCTGCTTCACCTGATGCCTGGATAGTTACAGCTGGAACTTCTATAACAGAAAATTCAAAACTGATCAAATCTGAATCACAGAGATGTCCATAAAATTATCCTTCTATTAACATTGAGATTGGCAGAAAGGTACATGTCACGTAAAGGTAAATACTGCTTTATATATTAATCTGTCTCTAGTCCATAGCTATCTTTTACGACTACCCAAGGAAGGGACGTTAATTAAATCTTATTCTGAAACTGTACCTATAGAATTTTCTGTAAAATTTATTCTGTGTACTTATAACGTTTATTTATAACCACTCAGAGCTGTACAGGAAAATTAAAAGCTTGTCTTTAGAACATACACTCAACTTCCCATCTATTTCGGCCAGCAATAACAAACATTACATTTTTACTGAGAACATTTTTCATTTCGTCACTGTACTATTTCAGTTACTGACAATCCGATATGTTGAGTAATAAATAAATCTTTATTTGAATAATAAATATGTAAGTTTTAGTAGTACACTAAATAAAATTCATCGTTTATCTGGGTCGGATGTTCGTGAATATAGTGGTTCTTGGCTAAAAGTAGGCCATCCTGAACCTTTTAGTGGATGTCGATGTCGTAAAATTTGACTTACGACATGAGAATAGTGACGTACGTGGAGAAAAGGGGACTTCTTGTGTGTACATGTGTGGTTTTTAACATTCACACACACACATTTATGTTTTCTACAATATTTAAAGTTACATCATATTAAGATATCATCCAGATATATATATATATCGATTGCCTTTCATTAAACGAAAAATCTTTTATAATATTTTAACCTCTAATAGTATTTAGTCATTTCCTACTCAACGAAAATCATAAATAACAAAAACTAAACAAAAATAAATCTATTTCATCAGTTGCGTCCAGCATCGCAATTTGTTAAAACCCCAACTCCAGGTCATATACATGTTAGCACTTCATTAGTTGAAGAGACAAGGAAATAAACCGGTGTTCAGTGATAGTATTGCGTTATTAATCTTGTAAATGACTTCCTTGATGGCAAGGAAGAGTTATAGACGAGCCTGTCTTAATTTGTGATGTCATTATAGTTTCCATTGATTTGAGACGAGGCTAAATGATTTTGACTTTGAATGTTGTTGGTAGATATTTATTTGGAATACACATTTGTTCATATATGAATAGCATTACAATAAGTGAACAGACATCACAATTATGATTTTTACAGTTGGTGTAGGTATTGCACTCTACAGTTTCCTTCTTATAGGAAATATTGCCGTGATAACCATTCTTTACCATGTGTAACAAAATTAATTATTGGTATCTACAGATACATTTTTGACCGCCAATCAGCTACCAAACCGGTAATAATTGGAAACCCGTTGAACACAATCGCTGCGTGTTTTCCTTGTTACGTTTAAAAGCGTAACACGTATTATGTTTGAAGCATTATATCTTATTTTTATTTTAAACGTCTAACGTTAGTTTTGTTTTCCACTAACCTGATATTCATTCAGACACTTTTAGCGGCACGTGTAACGTACAAAAAATTACTGGCTATTCATAGCTAGCTGCTACAAATAGCCAAAATAAAAACAATACCAAGAAAGGTAATGTTTTTATTTTGGCTAGTACAAAATAATATGTATATTAATAGTTACTTGATCTTTTGTTTCCTTTATAAGCTTGATTAGGTTTATTTTTGTATATAAGATGTGTTTTTACAGGATGAATAATGAAAATTACGGGAAATGATCTGAGAATTAATAAACTTTTATTAATTTAATAAAGCTGAGAATTTGTACATGCTTAAACTACATAAACTTGAATTTACATCAACTTGATATAAGATTGTGAATAAAATATTTTGCCTTAATTCAATTTAATGAGAAAATGTATAACATTTCTACATCAAAATTGATGATTGTTTACTTTTAAGACTAAAAACAAGTAATGAAATTATACCAAGAATGAAACTTTAAGCACTCAATCAAAAGGCAGGAGCAGGATAATAGATCAGCGTTTTCTGATTACCATTCACAAAAAAGCGATCATTTGATCGAGTTTCGCCTGTGCGATAGCTTTATATGAAAAAATGTAATTCCCGTAAAGTGCATTTCACGTCAGCTCTTTGGAATTTCATACGATTTTATCTATTGTGGTCTGAATTGTGTTGAACGTGGTCTTTGTTCCTTTAGAATTTTCTCGTCCTTTGCTTGACTCGTCTGATGCTCTGCTGGGTTTTAAAAGACTTTAAAATTTGATTGTAGTTTATGGACGTAATTCTCATGTCTGACCAGTTGTACTGAAGACTAGACTGCTAAATGAGGCAATTATTTTCCCAATAGTATAGAAAGAAGAAAGAAAGAAAAATATTTATTTGACACAACTGAGACACATACAAAAGAAAGGATATACATGAACAAGAAATAGATTTAGTGAAGAAGTAACAAAGCGAGGAAAATGTCATTGACAGTCATGCGCCATGTGTGTCTCAAAATTGTGTAAAATGGGTGTCCAGCTCAGTATATTGTCAGGTTATTAAACCTGACGCTGGTATTCTGCTGGATCTCTGTTGTGACGTAGGATGTCGAGCAAACTACACATTTGTAAAAATCGTTTGTGAGTGTGTTTGTATTAAAATTGTGATTATGAATAGAAATACACGCTGAAATTTGAGTCGCTTAAATCCCGATGAGACCAACCCTGAAATCGCGAAAAAAAAATCAGTTGGTCCCTACATTTGTGTTCACTTAAATCAATAAAATTTAGGGACCACCTGATTTTTTTTTCGCGATTTCAGGGTTGGTCCCATAGTAAAAGTTATTCATAATGAACAATTACCCCTTTTCGGGATTTAAGCGACTCAAATTTCAGCATGTATATATTAAGTATACGATAAATATAAGTGCCTAAAATATAATTCGATAGAAGATATCGCTGGTTCTGCAGCTGGGTATAGCGGCTAGTTATCAATACGATAGCAGCTGTTATTATAATTATGATATTTATTCAAACTCCTCTTTAGAAAGAAAAAAAGAAAGAAAAAATATTTATTTGCCTCAAAAATGACGCACAAAATTACCAAAAAATACAAGAACACAGAACAAATACAGGTACAGAGTCAAGAAGTGTGGTAAGATATGCGTCACATCCGCGCAAAACGTCCGTCTTTATTCCTGTTGTGACTTTTTTCATCCCGAGAAGATATTTTACCCGATAAATTGTATTTTATGCAACATTTCACCAAAAGCGACATTAACTGCCCAATATACTTTTTTGTTTAGGTTGCCAAATAGAATTTCCTGGCACTTAATCTATCAATCAATAATTTTATTAATCTTCTCAACCGCTTTCGCAACCACTCAAAAAAACAAAAATAACGCGACGCAAATTCTATTTCCAATAAAAAGAGTACGATGAACTAAGCATCAAACAGATTTAAAAATACACCAATACAAAAACAATTATAAATTATTAATGGCCACAACAATACGAGTAATGGTCAACCAAATGGTTTATGGTGGTATATAAACAACATCAACATCATCACGTATTTTTCTAAGTAGAGTCCACAAGTGGGAAATATAAACAAATAAATCTCTTCTATCAATATCGAGCACTGAGTACCTAAGGATGTGAAAAAATAAACGATTATTAAAAAAATCGAAGTTTTTTATTTTTTAACCGATTTTTTTGGGTCTATTATTATTTCTAGAAAAATCGATTATTCAAAAATAGATTTTTTTATTTTAAGCGTCGTGTTTTTTTTCTACTAAATCTTCGTGAAGGTCAAGTCAAAAGTCATTGTTTTATAGACACTGACTAACTAGTTCATTCATTTTGTTCCAATCTTCAATATAGTTCAAGTTCTCGTTCCGCGTTCTTTGGTTCGTTTTGTTTTGTTTTTAAAATAAATTTGTATTTGGACGTTTTTTTTGTTTACAGAATGTCTAGCACCAAACCAAATAGGTTGCCGAAGCTTTTGTTTCTTATTTCCTTACCAAGCAATAAGTGGTAAAAATTTAAGAAAAAAGACGATAGCTTCAGCTTTGGCCCCGAGGTAATAATTACTGTTGTTAAGTTGTTAATCTGTTCTTGATATTTTTCATTTATATAAACGAAAAAAAAAAATGTTTTTTTGGATAAATCGCTTATTATTTTCAAATAAATCGATTTATTAATCGATTTTAACGAAATTTAAAATAATCGATTATTAATAAATCGAATTTTTATACAGCTAAGTCACATCCCTAGGATTGAGTGCCACTGTATAAACAGAACTTTTTATATCGTAGATTAGTAAATGCTGTCTTGGATATAGTAGGTATTACATTTTGTACTTTAAAGTGAGTGTTGGCGTAAGCATAAACTTTATCAAATGAAAAAAAGCATAGCCTTACAGGGGAGAAAAACGTAGACTTTGTCACAAAGAAGTTTTTGAATATGATGAGATGGTATCTATTACATCATCAGCCTCCGAGCCTTTTCCCAATTATATTGGGGCCGGCTTCCAGTCTAGCCAGAAGCGGCTGAACATCAGTATTTTACACGGAGTGACTGCCATCAGACCCCCGCAACCCAGTTGCTGGGTTATACTGACATTAGGAGGTTAGACCAGTTGTCGGACTTTCAAGCTTCTGACTACCCGTAATGACTGCCATAGATATTCGTATGACAGCCGGGACCGACAACTTAACGTGCTCTCTGAGGCACGTTGTGGTCTCGATGTGTGACGAAACGGTCACCCATCCACAGACTGACCGCGGCAAGTGCAACATAACCTTGCAGATCGTCAATCAGCGCAGTCGTTGCTTCGAGACGAGCCCCTGAGCTGGTATGACATACTGAAGTATTACTTCAAAATGTTCTTAACCCATCTATTTAATTATTATCTAGTAGAAAGAACATTCAATGATACACTATGATTAGACAAAACTGAATATCACGACAAAGATGAGCCCATAGAAATAGATATAGAATGGTTGTAATCACAATTTTACTTGCGATTCTTGCGTGCCACGCACTTCCACGCACACTTTCGATCAAAGTACGCCTTACATAACATAACCAGCCCATTACTGTCCCACTGCTGGGCACGAGCCTCTTCTCAGTACGAGAAGGTTAAGGCCTTAGTCCACCACGCTGGCCTAGTGTGGGTTGGCGGACTGCACACACCATTGAGAACTGTATGGAGCACTTTCAGATGTGCAGGTTTCCTCACGATGTTTTCGTTCACCGTTAAAGCAAGTGATAATCGAATATAAATCCGCACATGAATTCGAAAAGTCAAAGGTGCGGGCTGGGATCGAACTCACACCCTCATGCATGGAAAGCAAGCATGGAAAAAACATATTGACGTCATTAATTTCAAAAAATAAACTTTAATCAAATGTACTTTACACCTTTTGTTTTTGCAGTTAGAAACAGCACAATAAGGCATTTTTGCGGGTGTTTGTTACAGTATTTACAGAAACAAGTCATAAGGCGAACTGAGAAAGGCTTTGAAATGCCCTGCACTGTAATGCAGAGTGTAGGCACGCGCGCCCTGCCCACTTTTCCATTCTATCTATTTCTGTGGATGAGCCCAAAATAACCGGATTAATCATGGCTTATTTGATACAGAGTTGCCAATTTGCTAAGGAAAATATAATCGGTATTCTATATTTATCCAGTACGAATTACGCGGAGTGAACTTACCCTAATCAGAGATCACATAGCATATATTTATTTAAATAATACTAATAATTTGGGTTATAAAAGCGCAACTTTGAAAACACATACGCTCAATGTTTTGAGTATAAAAGGCTCTGTGATTATGCGCATATGTTTTACTCGAGATAACTTTGTTAAGTAAATGAAGCGCCGAATTGCTTCGAACTCCACTCTTTTAAGACTGGAGGGGTAACCACAAAATTTGTTTTTGGAACTGCTTCAAGTAATGCTTATTTATTGCCCATTTTGTTTTAAAGTTAAGAAGACAAAACTGTAACGGCTTTATATAAAAATAATGTAGTTGAAGGAAATTAGGGATCATTTGAATGTCTTATTAACATAGACGTTTTCAAAACTTTCGGGATTCATGACACATCAAATCGCGGACGTTCTCAAAAAATGCCAGGTTAAGAGTACTCTAAACCGACGAGCATGCATGACGAGGTTAATGAATGTAGATGAAACGAAAGAGGTGTGTTAGGATCGTAGCAGGTGGAAATCCATAGTCACTGCCTACCCCAATGGGAAACAGGCATGATAATATATATATGTATGTTTTATAGTGGAAACAAGAAAGATTATGTAGCAGTAAATTTGAACGCCTTCCCAGAAGACGCGGTAAAGCTAAAATAAATAAAACCGCCGTAACGAGAGTGCTACTTCAAGAAGTCTAAACTGTACAAGAAACCTTCCAAGACTCCAAACTGTATGTCTTGTAGGCGTTTAATAAAACAAATCCGATTGAAATTCTCCTTCCGTAAATTAACTAGCAAAATACGGTTGGGAATTCTTACCAACGATATTTGTAAGCTGATTGCTCCAATCGATCTGGGAGATCTGAAGTAGTTAGATTGCCCTCGGTTACAAGATCGGTAAGATAAATATGTTTCTAGCTGTTAGGAGTTTTAAATATCGCTAGTTTAAAAATTGCCGAGGAATAGGTACCAGATGGTCTTGCATATGGTCTACAGATAAATCTTCTAGGATGATTTTTGTCCATGAACAATAATGAACATACCTACAATACATAGAGTAGTAGCAGTAGAGCTCCTTGTGAAGAAGCTCATCCGGGGAAGTACTACCACGTTACCTACTTCTGCCGCCAAACAGTGATTCTTGCATTGCTGTGTTTTGCAATGTTTTGCATTGCAAGGTTACGGGTGCCGGTGAAATTACAATCACATGAAACTTTCTATCTTCATGTCTCAGTTAGGCGAACCGACTTTCAGTACCATTTATACAGCCTAGGTGGTATTGCAGTTGTTATAGGCCCCGCTTAAGCACCAAGTGGGCTTTTAGCTCGTATCGTCATCCTATCATCATCATCATCATTTCAACAGAAAGACGTCCACTACTGGACATAGGCTTCACCCAAGCATCGCCACAATGACCGGTCCTGTGCTTTTCGCCATCCTATACTATGTAAAAAAAATTAAAAAAAATATAAATAGCAAGAGCTTAAATAAACTAATACTTAGGCCCCGTTGTTTGATCAGTAGTCAAGTATACTATTAGTTAAAATACGTTGGTTAAACTGACAAATAGTAAAAAATTACAAAATACTGTTGTTTGATAAATAGATAAACATGACTATAGTTAAAATCATTGACAATTTGTCAAAAAGTTACTATGCATGGACAGAGTAGTCAACTTTGACTATTCGTTTTTAGGGTTCCGTAGTTCCTACAAGGAACCCTTATAGTTTTTGTAAATTTGAAATGAAATCTACCTCTTTCTCCGAGCTTTTTTCCCAATTACGTTGAGGTCGGCTTTCAGTCTAACCAGATGCGGCTGCACATCAGTATTTTACACGGAGCGACTGTCATCAGTCCCCGGCAACCCAGGTAATGGGTAATACCGACATCCTAAGATTAGAACAGTTGTCAAAGTTTCAGGCTTCTGACAATTCGTATCAACCCGTTATCGTGCTCTCAAAGGCATGGAGGGGTCTCGATGTGCAACGAAACTATCACCCATCCAAGGACGGTGGCTAGCTTTGAAGATTTTGAATGTTCTTCTGATGACGACGAAATTATTGTGAATATTTATTGAACCGCCGAACACTTATCTCTTCACCAGCAACACCATTGACTATTGTTATATTTAACTATTGTTAAAAATATCTTCAAACAACGTATTTCTGCTTTAACTATTGGTAAGGCCTTAACTAATGTTAATGAAATATATAAATATATTCCAAAGAGTATCTACATATTGATCATATTACTTTTGCTTTTTAAAAAGAATTTGGTTGTCAAGACGGACTTTCAGTCAATATGTCATCACGACACGACCACAGATTAGTGATATTATGTCACAAACACAGATCTATTACCTAGTCACAAATAACATACTAATTTCATTGTCATCAGAAGAACATTCAAAATCTTCAAAGCATCTTGCTATATTTAAGGTCTTTATTTTTTGGGGGCTCGTGGCTAAGTATTAACCGCGTAGATTGCAAGGCTACGCTAGCCGACGTCAGTCCTTGGATGGGTGACCGTTTCGTTGCACATCGAGACCCCTCCGTACCTATGAGAGCACGATAAGCTGTCGGTTCCGGTTGCCATAAAAATATATATACGTGGGACACTCAGAAAGTTTTGCGAAACTAAAAAAAATTGTTCTATACGTACATATATTTTTATCAAATCTTTTCAAAGTACTTTCCACCAGCCTCTATACAAAGATTCATGCGCCTAAACCAGTTTTCAAAACACTTTTTCCAGTCCGCCGCAGACACCTCGTTTACAGCCTGCTCGAACGCAGCCAGCGCATCTTCCGGCGACGAAAATTGTATCCCTTTGAGCTGATTTTTTATTTTTGGGAATAAAAAGAAGTCACACGGTGCTAGATCAGGGCTGTAAGGAGGGTGACCCAGGAGTTTGACTGGCGTGCTGTCCAGGAAGTCCCTCGTTTTGAGTGCGGTGTGCGCAGGTGCATTGTCGTGGTGGAGCAGTAGCCCGCGGAGCCCTGTGTTTGGTCGCTTGTTGCTTATAACAGAGAAAACTTCTGGCAACATTTGGTAGTATACCATTCGGCATTAATGCTTCTTTGATCCCGTAAGGGAATTGATACCAAGTGGCCTGTCAAATTAAAAAAGCTAGCGATCAAAATCTTACCCCCGCTTCTAGATCGCTTCACTTTGGTAGGCGTTGGCTCATTTTGAAACACCCAAACAGTCGACTGGCGCTTGGTTTCTGGGTCGTATTGATAAATCCAGGACTCATCACCTGTAACGATGTCGTAAACACGCCGAGACGAGCCTGCTTCAAATTTGTTAAGCATATCACGGCACCATTCCACCCGGGCCTGCTTCTGAGCATCGGTGAGGTTGTGCGGCACCCAGCGTGATACTATCCTCCTCACGCGAAGATGGCTGTGTAGAATCTCGTGAACGCTTCCCGATCCAATCTTCAATATGTGTTGAATCTCCTGATATGTAATTCGCCTATTGTCTTGGATTAAATTTTTCACTGCTAGCACGTTTTCTTCGGTAACAGCCGTCAAAGGGCGACCGCTTCTTTCGTCATCCCCCAAAGTTGGTCGACCGCGCTTGAATTCGTTATACCAACGATACACGGTTGCCTTGGAAGGGCCTTCATCCATGAATGCCATTTGAAGTCTATCGTACGATTCATCCGGTTTCAGGCGACACTTGAAATCGTATAAAATCATAGCTCTAAAATGTTCCCGGCGCAGATCCATATTTCAGTGAGACACAATACTTTGAATTAACTCGCAAAAAATGTGGAGGGAAATTTTGAAATTGGAACTTACTTATTTTTACTTATAAATAATCATATTTTCGAAAAACATTATAACTGGCCAGTCTCCCATATATAAAAACTTTTTTTCGCAATACTTTCTGAGGGGCCTGGTATGGCAGTCGTTACTGGTAGTCTGAAGTCCGAAAGTCAGACAACTGGTAACCTTGGGATATCGGTATTACCCAGTACCTGGGTTAAGGGGGCCTGATAGCAGTCGCTCCGTGTAAAATACTGATGTTCAGCCGCATCCGGTTAGACTGGAAGCCGACCTCAACGTACTTGGGAAAAAGGCTCAGAGAAAGAGGATGATATAAGTTCATTTTTAATTTACAATAACTAGTGGTCAAAGTTGACTACTCTGTCCATGCATAGTAACTTTTTAACAAATTGTCAATGATTTTAACTATAGTCATGTTTATCTATTGATCAAACAACAGTATTTTGTAATTTTTTACTATTTGTCAGTTTAACCAACGTATTTGAGCTAATAGTATACATGACTACTGATCAAACAACGGGGCCTTCAATATATTTCTAGTTTAACTATTGTTAAAGCCTTAACTGTTGTTAATGAACTAATGGTTAAATTAACTATTATTCATATTTTACTACTGATCAAACAACGGGGCCTTACCTGCTATATTAAAATTAATAATATCTTAGGTTTTCGCAATCATCATCATTATATAGCGTGTATTATTAAAATTGGTTTTCCTGACTTTTCGAAAGCTTTGTAGCGTTGATGGTCAGGAAAACCAATTTTAATAATATACGTGATGTAATCCGGCTAAACGTGTTTTATTATATGAGATTATAATACATTCAAATTCTTTAAGATTTACACTGCAGATGAGGATAATGAAAAAGAAATCAAATAATACTTCTTTGTTTATGCTGATTTGGATGTAAAACTACAATCCTTATCCTTTCATCTAATGCAATCCATAAAACTCGAGAAGGGTTATGATCGGATTTATGGGGTAGTCCATAAACCACTATAACCCCCTAAGTAGTTGAATGGAAATGTACGGGCTTTTATGTAATACTTATTCTGAATGACAAGTGGTTGTAAGAATTTTTCCTGTCGCCGATAACTTGGAAATAATTTGATACATTAAACTTTATATGAATACCTAAGTCCATAATTCCAATGGGACAGCTTATACAAAATATAAAAAAATACAAAATAGTTTATTGTGCTTTAAACAAAAAATTATTACAAATTAGTGCTTGGAGTCTCCTTTTAAGCAATTAATGCCTGTGTTAGGAGACTCCGCTCTTCCATAACATATCATACATTAAACCTTATATGAATACGTAAGTCCATAAGTCCAATGGGACAGCTTAAAACGTGACCGAAGATTAAGAAGTTTGAGAGGTTTTATACTTTAGTATCCGATCTTCTTCTTCTTCGTGTCGTCATGAGCTACATGATGATAATAGTATCCGATGATTGACATGAATTAATTCAACAAAAGATATTATTTAGCATAGTTGGTAGGTCTAACACTAATAATATTCAACTTCTCATTTTCAATGGAATTTGAACGAAAAATAACTGTATGACACAACTCGTGTTTATGAAAGGTTCTGCTTTTAAACTATTCGATTGCAGTTTAATAAAAAAATTCGGAACACTGGTTTTATTTAAAACTGGCATGTTGTACGAAAATAGTATATTAATGAAGCAGCTGGCAAAAAAGGCATTTATGGATGAACGTGAAAATGTGAATGTGTGTGTGTGTGAATGTGTGGCCGTTAAACAGGACAGATACGGTTTTTCCATTTCCATTCAATCTTTTTTTTGTTACTTTGCCGGTCGCTTCTCGCATGTATTTGACCAGTACAGTTCGAATTTCCGACCAATATTGAGAAAAAAGGATTTTTAACGTTTTAAAAATGGAATTCTGGGCTGTTGTACATATGATCCAGTACATTTAACATGCTATAAAATTAATGCTTAGAAGTGCGAGCTCTCACATAAATTCCTTCACTCCACGCAGCTTATGTATGAAAATCTTTATATATAGGTATCAGTTAAAATGGCTACTGTTATGACACCATAACGCGAAGCATGTCCATTTTTAATTTAAATGGTGGATTTTTAATATTGATGAAACTTTTAATTTTAAACGATAATTGCATTGCATATTTTTAAATATAAAATTATCGTTTCGTTATTCGTAAATACGAGTTTAATATTTCTACTATCCAACTTTAAGTTAAGGGCTGTTTACGGTCAATATAAGAGATTTGAAAATTTTGTGATTATATTAATAGGTACTGCACTGGATGTCAAAATAGGCAGAAGCATCTTCTTTCCCGCACTAGGCCAGCGTGGTGGACTAAGGTCTGACCCTTCTCGCATTAAGAAGAGGCCCGTGCCCAGCAGTGGGACTATAATGAGCTGATTATGTATGTACTCGTATGTGTCGTCCTTTCAAATTATTCTATTTCAAAGCTCTAACAGTTTTTATGATATTGTAGAAAAGTTAGAATCTTAACAAACTTTCCCATACGATTTCGGCAATGTTTAAACCGCTGTTGATACTATAAATGATAATGATGATTTACATAATCATGCAGACACAAAACATGACTTTTCCAACCATGTTGTTGTAGCTATTATAAATTTTACAGCTCCTTGTGGAATCCCTGTCGTACATATCTAAAGTTCTAAGCATCTAAAACTTCTAACGGTACACATCATAATTTGTTTATTATACCAAATAGCTTTGATCTTTCTTGCCTGTTCATATGTCTTCCACAGTATAACTCATATTCCTGAGCCGTTCTTTCAACACGTCGAAAACATCTGAGAGTATAATGTCTAAAGTCTATTTCAAATGTTTCTCAAAATAATTTACCCTTTATTATATAATGTCAAGAGCATTAAGTTCTTGTAGCTGATCAACCAGAAGCTCAAGAATATTACAGAGTATTAGTGATTGTTCTGAAATATCAGTGTTCCGTGTGGTGTCCGGCACCACACGGTAAAGAATTGCACCACCCTATATCTTCTCAAGTGTGTCGTAAAAGGCGACTAAGGGATTCACCAGAGGATAAGCAGCACCGTTCTCTAAGTGTTTAACCAACCAACTGCGATCGCCAAACCGCCTGCCAAGCGTGGCGATTATGGCATATCCCCCCAAACTGCTTAGAGAGTCCTATATCCAGCAGTGAACGTCTTTTGGCTGTAATTATGATGATGTGATCAGTGATTGTTCTAGGTTACTCTAATGCTTGAAATAAAACATGTCATGTATTTCAAGTTATTATAGTAGGTACGTGTCTCGAAACCTTGGGTACTACTTTACATTCAAGGGATATATGTATAGGATACGTGCACATATCTAACTGATGTATGGTGATAATGTTACTCGTGTACTTTCCAAGCCATTTCTTCTCGGCTGATGTGATTTGTTGATAACTTAGATGTTACCAACAAGTCAGTGCTGTGTTATCATAATACCCTGGTGTTCACTTGGCGTATTTTCAAGGTCTACTTATTCTCATCATCATCAACTCAGTCTATCGCAGTCCACTGCTAGACATAGGCTTCTCCCAAATTGCTCATTACTCGGTCCTCTGCCTTCCGCATCCAGTCCTTCCCAGCTACTCTAATCAGGTCGTTGGTCCACCTGGCTAGGGGGCGCCAGTCTCGCGGTCTCCACTCAAGGGCTTGTCTGCTCCAACGGCCATCGGTCTTTCGACAGATATATTCTCATGAGACAACTACAAAACAATGGAAACAATTCTTTTTATTAATTCTAGCAGTAAATATGTAACTCAATTAATCAAAAGTGTCCAGTTGAAGAAGTATTTGGTAAGCATTCACTTTTTATATCTCGAATATTGTAGGCATGATCAAGAACCCGATTCCTTTAACCATCATTTATAAGCAGTGAGTTATTGGATTCACGCAAAGCGGCTGTCGTCATGTTGTATTCAAATCTTTCACATATCATACATATGTAACCACACGACATTCACTATGAATAAGGTGGATTACCTCAATAACAATGTCTATTGCTGAAGCTTACGACTGAGCGTAACATGTCATCACTTTTTTTATTACTGTTACCGGTTGTGTAAGCACTAACCTTGGGCTGGTACTTGAATTCGTGAGTGTCTTGTTTAAACTAGACAATCGTAATATCATCAATGTTTTTGCAAGTTTTCATATAGTGATGCGAGATACAAGAGAAATAGAGAGAGATAAAGAAGGATGCCTATTTTGTTTCGTCTAAAATATGGTCTTAAACTAGGTATACACTGTAGATAGATTGTTGTATATTGTGCAATTAGCGGCTTGGAATGAATTTTGGAAAAAAAGGCGTCGGCATACCAATGTACAACATTGATTTGAATACATAACTTAGTCCTAACAACTGGGCTATTTGAACACCTTCCTCTAATTTAAATAGGACTGTGGTCTATCCAGTCAGTTGTGTGTCCTTTATTTCTCATTTTAGACGGATCCAGATGCTGTACATTAATAAAATATAATAGATATATAATAGATAACCTATATACTTTTTCTAACTTGGTGTAATTAAACTAAGATTTTGCCAATGTTTATTAAATAAATAATCTATTACTCGTTAGTAAATATTTTAAACAAAAACATTAAGGCATACAAGCATATAATTTTAACCTATATGAATATTTCTATAATTACCTAAGTTTTAGAGCAAATTTTGGCAATACAAGTAAACAAGACTAAAAACAAAGATGAAAGCAATATCAAAGGCATTTTATCAATCATTTTATTTGTCTACCGTAACGACTTTCTTCAATAAAAATCATTCGATGTAATATCTTTCAAATAGTTAAAGGTAGTTTTGGCCGAATCCCAAAAGATATCCCAAAAGAATTATATTATACAGGTTAAAAGTTGAAGTGTTATTTAGGGTTTTACCTGCCTCTGCAAATTATATTCTTTAGTTTTGGCTCAACTCTCTATAACAAGCAGAGTTCCGAATTTTCATGACTTTTTCGTAGTTTAGAAGAAGACCCAAAAACTTTACAACATTCAAACAAAGTCTCAGAGACAACAAATAAGTTGCTAATTTCGCTTAAAAACTAGTATTCTTCATAGACTACAAACATATGGACATATACCAAATTAAGTTTTGTGTTAGAGTAGCAGCAGTATCTTTACAGTCTAAAATTAATTTCGTAGACAGTAAATAAAAAAATATCTTTGGGACATTTTTACACATCACCATCTAGTCCCAAACTAAGCAGAGCTTGTACTATGGGTACTAGACAATGGATATAACACTTAAACACTTTCTTTTTTTGTAAATACATACTTATAATACATAAGCAACACAAACACCTATGTTCATCACACAAATATTTGTGTCCTGTGGGAATCGAACCCACGACCTCGTGATCACCAGTCCGCCACTTGAACCACTAGACCACAGAGTTAAACATTCTTTAGTTGCTTCCATATTTTTACCCGACTGCGCCAGAAGGAGGGTTATGTTTTTCGAGTGTATGTATGTATGTATGTATGTATATTTCTTTGGCACGCTCTGTAGCCTAAACGGCTTGATGGATCTTAGCTTGAGAGGTGTCGTTGGATTCGTCTTAATTGTGAGAGTGACACTGGGTATATCAAAATTATAAAAATCAAAATGGCCGCTTTTTGGAGCCATTTTATGTGACATAAAAAAATTTTTTTTGCTCAAAACCTATCGAGTGGGGTATCAAAATAAACGGTTTTATAAATGGTTTACGAAAATATACACAACTTATATGTTTAAATGTAATTTGGAATGAGAAATGCTAAAAAACAGCAAAATATTCAACGTTAAAAATGAATTTGTTTTTAAAAAAAAAACATTAATAGTATGATAAATAAAACATGACAAAACTAAAAAAAAAACAAATAAAAAATTAATTAACAAAAACAAAAAACCCGACTGCGTCTAAAAATAACAGAAAAGATATAAACAAGACTTATCAACACGCAGGCGGAGGCTACCCATGAACTATTATGTAATTCATGACCAAAAACATACGTAGCCTCCGACTGCGTGTTGATAAGTGTTGGAGCAGCGCAGCAGTGACGGTTAATAAGTAAAAGCTCAAGCGTAATTTGCTAAATACTTATAATTGATAAAAAAATAGGTACAAGTTTGTTAGCGTAATAGCGAATAAAATATAAAATTTTCACTGTCACTTTTGAGTGATACAACAATTAAAAACAAAAACAATATGGCCATTCCTAGTAACCAAAAGAGTTCAGAACGATATTCTGTAGTATAGGGGAAGCTTGAACATGCCCCCGGCCTTGGAAGCACCAGCTTTCAATGAGGCTCTGGAACTTGAAGGCAGTCGTTGAAGAGAGGGCAGATTCTGGAGAATGCCCGTCTTACAACACCCGATGCCGTCCGAATGTCAGCGACTCTGGACACGTTGTCTTTTCCAGGAATGATATTGATCACTCGTCCAAGTTGCCACTTCAGTGGCGGCTGATGCTCATCTTTGATGACTACAAGCATGTCACGTTGTAAGTGAGACGAATCCTTCTTCCACTTGTTCCTTGTTTGCAACTCGCATACGTATTCTTTCGCCCAGCGTGACCAAAAATGTTGGCGAATTTGTTCCACCCGCTGATAGCGAGAAAGTCGATTGACGGGCGTCTCGGTGATGTCGGCGAGAACAGGTGCCGTGAGCGGACGGCCAACCAAGAAGTGAGCAGGAGTTAAAGGGGTGAAGTCATAGGGGTCTGTGGATAGAGGACTCAAAGGACGTGAATTCAAGACAGCCTCGACTTGAGTTAACACCGT
This sequence comes from Asteroscopus sphinx, assembly GCA_949699075.1. Taxonomy (NCBI): domain Eukaryota; kingdom Metazoa; phylum Arthropoda; class Insecta; order Lepidoptera; family Noctuidae; genus Asteroscopus; species Asteroscopus sphinx. The sequence continues at coordinate 28,316,465 of OX453010.1, read as the reverse complement.
GCTAAATTCCTCGTATGTTAGATGCGCATTTCCTATAACCCGTCGCAAGTGGTGCTTGCAGGACTTTATCCCCGCTTCCCACAACCCACCAAAATGAGGCGCATATGGTGGAATAAATGTAAATTTAATATTTTGACTGGTAGCGTATTCTACTATTTGTGGCGAACATGTAGATAAAAAATTAGAAAAAGTATTCATCAGACCTACAAAATTACTCCCATTGTCTGAAAATATTTCACACGGCTTACCACGCCTGGAAATAAATCGTTTTAGAGCTAGCAAATATCCGTCTGTAGACATGTCACTTACTAGTTCTAAATGAACTGCGCGAGTCACAAAACAAATAAATAGGCATAAGTAGCCTTTAATAATTCTGGAACCTCTCCCTTTTCGGTTCAATATGAGCATTGGCCTGGCATAATCCACCCCGCAACGCAAAAATGGAAAATTTGGAGTTATGCGCTCTTTCGGTAAATTTCCCATAATAGGAGTTAGAGTTCTGCCTCTTAATCGAGTGCAATTTACGCAATCATGCACTATTTTCCTTGCAAGATTCCTACCGCCTATAGGCCACCACATCTCTCGCAAGTTAGACAAAAGAGCCTGTGGTCCTGCGTGTAGTAACTGTTTATGCTCATGACGAAATAGTAATAGAGAAAGATGATGCTTTGCAGAAATTAAAATCGGATGTTTTTTGTCGTATGTGAAATTAATAGAATTGTCGATACGGCCACCTACACGCATAATTTTATTGTTATCAATAAACAAATTTAATTTAAGTAAATTATGTTTATTGCTTAAGGTGCCGGTGTTTGTTAACGACGTGTGCTCATCTGGAAATGATTCTAGTTGAGACAGTCTAGCCAATGTCATGTCTGACTCTCTTAATTCCTCGACAGTGAGAACCCCTGATCGCGGCGAGTTCCTATTGCGCGAATTGTAAATAAAGCGATGTATGTACGCGACAGCACGTCTCATGCGCATAAATTGAGAGAATCTGTCAAATGGAAATAGCTTACATTCAGATGTCTGCCTGACTACTAAAGAATGTGACACACCCGATTTAGTTTCTGGTAGGGCTTCGTGCTTCATGTAAGGCGCTAAAGAGACGTCAGCACAACTGAAACTCGGTTCACGAAGGAACGCCGGACCTTCCCACCATAAATTGGAACTTGAAAGATCCTCCAATCCGATACCACGCGAAACTATATCGGCTGGATTTTCCTTTCCGCTTACATGGCGCCATGGTAGTTCCTTTGTCAACTCGTGAATTTCGGCTACCCTATTTTGCACAAACGGTTTTAGTAAATTCGGAGGCATGTGTAGCCAGCCTAAAACAATTGTCGAATCTGTCCAAAACATAATACTATCAAAAGTACGATGTAGTGAGGTACGCACCCTATCGTATAACCTAGCGCCAAGTAAAGCACCGCATAATTCTAGCCTCGGTATACTAACGGGCTTTAAAGGTGCGACCTTACCTTTGGAACATAATAATCTCACCATTGCAGGTGAATGTTTGGTCACCGAACGTACATAAACACATGCGCCATACGCAGTTTGTGACGCATCAGAAAAAATGTGTAATTCTACACGTATGGGGTCTATATCAATGACGTGACGCGGAATTTTAATAGTATTTAGCGCTGACAGACCACATACGAATTTATTCCACGCCTGAGCGACGTCACAGGGAACCTTATCGTCCCATTCTAATTGCAACAACCACAACCTCTGTAACACAACCTTAGTGATTATTATAGTAGGGCTAAGTAACCCTAACGGATCAAATATTTGAGACACATGCGACAATATTGTGCGTTTCGTGATTATTGAATGATCACCCTTAAACTGTGTATTAAAGTAGAACTCATCGGACGCGTTATACCAACCGAGACCTAATGTTCTGCATTGTGTATTTTCTCCTAACGTCAACTCCTTTGCATCGCTAAACGGAGCTAAAGATCTGTCACATTCAAAATTAAAAATCCATTTCCTTAAAATGAAACAACCAGACTTTAGAGTCTCCGCGATTTTCTCGCATAGTTTTATTAATTCATGTTTGTTATCTGAACCTGTTATTAAATCGTCCACGTAAAAATCATCATTAATTATTTGTTGAACGCATGGATCTGTGGAGTCATGTGCAAGTTGCTTGAGACACCTAACGCTTAGAAAAGGCGCCGAGGCTGTCCCGTAGGTCACTGTATTAAGGCGATAAATACCTAATGGTTCAGATGGATCGTCGCGCCACAAAATAAGCTGCAGGTTGCGTTGTGATTCATTGATTAGACACTGTCGGTACATTTTTTCAATGTCCGCACATGCAGTGAACCTATGTTGCCTGAAGCGTAATAAAATGTCAATTAATTCACTCTGTTGTCGAGGTCCTACAAATTGAAGTTCATTTAATGACTTTCCAGTAGTAGACAGTGCACTGGCGTCGAAAACAACACGTAGTTTTGTTGTAGTACTATGGTCACGGATAATTCCATGATGAGGCATTACATAATGTGGTGTATCGTAAGAAGTTATCCGTGACATATGTCCCAACTCTAAATATTCACGAATAAAATCGCTGTATAATTTTTTATAACTTGCATTCGTTTGCAACCGCCTCTCTAGTGCCAAAAAACGGCGTTCAGCCTGCGGATATGTTTCGCCTAAGGTAGTAGGTGATTCTTTAAATGGTATTTGAACACAAAACCTTCCGTCGCTGTTACGTGTTGTAGTTTGCACGAAGTGATCCTCACATGCTCGCTCGTCGTCAGTACGTAAGTCACCAACCCTCGGTAATTCCTCTAACTCCCAAAACCGTCGTAGTTGGGCATCAATAGAGAGACTAAAATTACATTGCGTGTATTTAAAATTGCGCATATTAATATTAATCGGACCGGAAATTAACCACCCGAGTTTCGTATTTTGTAAAAAGGGTCCGTTATTTAACCTCATTTTACCTTCGCTTAATAATTCCCAAAATATGTCTGCGCCTAATAAAATATCTATATTTCGGGACTCGTAAAAATAAGGATCAGCCAGCTGCATGTGATCAGGAATACTGAACCGCGCGCTTTGTTTACATACAGCTGGTATCGCCGATGTAATGTTAGGCATCACAAAACATTTAATACGCGTAGAATAATTATTGTTTTGTGATTTAATATCAATGTCACACATTTGCGTAGTATGTGTTACTGAATTGCCTACACCTCGAATTTCGAAAGTGGACTGTATAAGATTTACGTCTAATAATTCGCATAAAGATTTCGTAATAAAACAATGTTGGCTGAAGTGGTAAGGGTTCCTTATACCACTTACAATTGCTTGGTCAAAGTAAATGTATCTTGAATTTAATTTACTGACTTTTGGGAATACTTGATAATTATTTATAAATAATAAGTGCAAGCAAACTTTGAATACTGTCGTATTTATTTACAAGACTAATCTAATTACAATGCGTAGCTATCAAGCGGGCGAAGCAGAATGAATGAACACAAAGCAAGCTACGATATTTATATACAAACTTAATTAATAATAATAACGATTCGCACTTGACCGTTTCTGCGCAAGAGCTAATGAGTAGGTGTTAACCCAATATGGCTACCGACCACTGAACGCAAGCTTAACGGGCGGCCATGTTGCCGCTCGGCGCGTAGACAATGGATGCGCACGCGTCCTAATGAGGGGGCGTAGCTTAATGGCTACGTTATCTTGCGGCCATATTGAAGCGGGCGGACACTTAGCGCCTACGTCACGGAACATCACCTCATATGACGTAGCATCGCGTGATCCTGTGCTGCGTTGTAAACGGGTGAGTTAGTTGCCTACTCGCTACACCACTCCCCCGGTGAGACCGTAACTACGGGCGAAAGTAATCAGGAAATTTGACAGTGCGCCCGCTCCTCGTCTTTCTTGCTTCAGTCTGACCTTCATTGGGTTGGTGGTCTAGGGATGAAGGATCTTTTGCGACGAAGGCTGGTTTCAGGCGGTCTATCGTGACTTTTTGTGTCTTCCCTCTGACGTCGATGTCGAACGTCTTCTGGCCACGCTGAAGCACCTTGTACGGCCCTAGGTAAGGGGCCTCGAGCGATCTTCTTGCTGGTCCCTGGCGAAGGAAGACATGGGTCGTTGTATCCAGGTCTTTAGGCACGTAGAACGGTCGACTGGAACTAGTGTGCCAAGACGTGGGTTGTGGCGACAGCTTGGTCATATGGGCACGAAGTCTGCTGATGAGGCTGCCCATGTCTACTACCTCCTCGGAGGTGGAAGCGAAGAACTGACCAGGTAGACGGAGTGGCTCGCCATAAACCAGTTCTGCTACTGATGACTGTAGGTCTTCTTTACATGCAGTGCGGATGCCGAGGAGGACCCATGGTAGCACTTCAGTCCAGCTCGATGTAGCGTGGCAGGTGATGGCGGCTTTCATCTGGCGGTGTAGCCTTTCCACTAGGCCGTTAGCTGCGGGATGGTAAGCAGTGGTTAGGTGGTGAGACGCGCCGATTAAGGCGGCAAGCCCCTTGAACGTGTGGGACTCGAACTGCCTGCCCCGGTCGGTGGTGATGTGCTCGGGACAGCCAAACCGCGCGATCCACCCTGAGGTTAGGGTGGCAGCGCAGGTCTCAGCAGTGATGTCCTGAAGCGGGTACGCCTCAGGCCAACGTGTCACTCGGTCGACAATTGTGAGGCAGTACCTGTAGCCAGAAGATAAAGGTAAAGGACCAACTAAATCAATGTGAATGTGGCGAAAACGTGCTGAAGGTGTCTGGAAAGCCGTCAAAGGTGCTGACGTATGCCTAGACACTTTACTTGCTTGACATGGTTGGCACTCCTTAGCCCATTGTCGACAGTCCCTTCTTACTCCAGGCCAAACAAACCTATCAGTCACTAGTTGGACTGTTGCCTTACCGCCTGGGTGACTTAGGTTATGGAGGGTATTGAAGACTTGCTTTCTAAATGGCTTAGAGACGAATGGACGTACACCTGTTGTGACATCGCAGTATACCTCGATACCCGACTCTGGCAGTCTGACTTTTTTCAACTTCAGACTAGAGCCATTCTGAATAAGATCTTGCAGCTCTGCGTCGGTTTCTTGCTCACGGGCCAGGGACTGGTAATCTAAGGGCAAATTAATCTCATTAATTCGTGATAAAGTATCCGCTACTACATTGTCTTTGCCAGCCACGAACCTTATGTCAGTCGTGAACTGGCTAATAAAATCAAAGTAGCGGTATTGGCGAGGGGAACAGTTTTCACGAGGTGAGCTAAAAGCAAAGGTTAGCGGCTTATGATCCGTTATGATCGAAAATACTCGGGCTTCGACCATAAACTTAAAATACCGGATAGCCTCATAGATCGCCAAGAGCTCCCGGTCGTATGGGCTGTACTTCTTCTGCGCTGGGCTCAGCTTCCTTGAGAAGAACGCCAGCGGTAGCCACTCTTCACCCTGTCTTTGCTGCAAGACGGCTCCGATGGCCACATCTGATGCATCTGTTTGTATGGCCAGCTCCGCCTGTGGGTTCGGGTGAACCAAGAGTGTTGCTTCTGAAAGACTCTGCTTACATTTGTTGAAGGCTTCCAGAAGTTCTGCAGTCATCACAATTGGTTGAGAACCTTTGATTTTCGGCCCGGCCAAAAGATTGTTCAGGGGCGCTTGCAGGGGAGCTGCGGCAGGAATAAATCGGCGATAAAAGTTCATCATTCCGAGAAACCTTCTCAGCTCCTTAACATTTTTGGGAGTTGGGAAATCCTGGATGGCTTGTACTTTCGACTCCAGTGGCTTGATACCCGCTGCTGAAACTTTGTAACCTAGAAAGCTCACCTCGGTTTGTTCAAAGTAACATTTGTTTGTGTTGATCAGGACTCCATATTCTGACAATTTTTTGAAAAGTTGCCTGAGATGCTGCTGATGCTGGATGACGTTGCTGCTGAATATTAGGATGTCATCCAGGTACGTGTAACAGAAATCCAACCCTCGAAGAACCTCATCCATAAATCTCTGAAAGGTTTGGGCGGCGTTTCGTAAACCAAACGTCATGAACGGGAATTCGAATAACCCAAAAGGTGTTGTTATCGCCGTCTTGGGAATATCCTCTTCAGAGACCGGTATTTGGTTGTAGGCCTTGACTAAGTCCACTGTTGAGTAGACCGTACTACCTACCAGCTGGCTTGCGAAGTCCTGGATATGTCGGATTGGGTATCGATCTGGTATAGTACGCGCGTTCAGTAATCTATAATCACCGCACGGTCTCCAACCATCGTTCTTCTTGCGTGCTAGGTGAAGTGGCGAAGACCAAGCGCTTTCAGATGCGCGCGCTGTGCCACTCTGCAGCATCTCTTCAAACTCCTGCTTGGCTATCTTTAGCCTCTCAGGATCAAGGCGGCGAGGGCGACTGAATACCGGTGGACCTGGGGTGGTACGAATATGATGCATTGTGTTATGCTTAGGAATACCTGGTTTACCAGCAGGGCGCGTAAGATCAGGAAATTCCCTCAAGATCTGATGATAATCTGCATCTTTGTTGGTTGTGCGAACAGACGATATGACCTCAGCAGTTTTTTGACGTGTTGCGCAGGCTGTGAGTGCAGTGACACCGTCTATCAAACGCTGGTTACGGCAGTCAACCAGCAGGTTGTAGTAACCTAAAAAGTCGACACCTATTATAGGCCTATTTACGTCCGCTATTATGAACTGCCATGTGAATGCACGACGAAGTCCAAGGTCCACAGTGAGTGGCAGGTATCCGTAAGTGGCAATAATTGTACCGTTGGCTGCGAATAACTCGTACTTGGTTTTGGTGCGCGGCTCCCGAACAGCAGATCGTGGAAAAACACACAGGTCTGAACCCGTATCTACCAGATATTGTATTTTTGTCTTCCGATCTGTGATGAACAGGCGGCTCGTTGTAGCTAGGCAGTCGTTAGCCGCCACTACTGGCTGCCTTGGTAGTTTACCGGCTTCTTATTGTAGCTGCACGGCTGCGTACATTTTGTTGCTCTGTCACCGAACCGGTAGTGGTACCAGCAGTAAGGGTGATCTCCAGGTCGGGAGCGAGAACGGGAACGGCGAGGTGACCCTTGTCTCGAATCTCCAGTACGAGAGCGGCGGCGACCTCGTAACTCCATACTCATCGCCTCTAATTTACGACTCAATTCTGCTACCGTCTGAGTCAGCAGATCAATAGCCGAAGGTTCAGTTTGTACTGGCGCGGAAGTACTAGTGCTAGCTACTTGCCCGGTTACTGGAACGATATCGTTAATGCGGTCCGCTAAGTCAGCTACATCCTCCAGATTCATGTTGACCTGCGACGCGACTATGGTTTGCAAGTTGGCAGGGAGCCTGCTTGACCAGATGGTTCGTATGAAATCTGCAGGAACAGTTGGACCTGCTAACTGCTGCAAGTGACGAAGAAACTGTGATGGTTTTCTATCGCCAAGTTCCTCGAAGTTAAGTTCAAGTTATCAGAAGGTTGCGTGTTCAGATCACGTCGGGGTCACCAGTGAAGTGGTAAGGGTTCCTTATACCACTTACAATTGCTTGGTCAAAGTAAATGTATCTTGAATTTAATTTACTGACTTTTGGGAATACTTGATAATTATTTATAAATAATAAGTGCAAGCAAACTTTGAATACTGTCGTATTTATTTACAAGACTAATCTAATTACAATGCGTAGCTATCAAGCGGGCGAAGCAGAATGAATGAACACAAAGCAAGCTACGATATTTATATACAAACTTAATTAATAATAATAACGATTCGCACTTGACCGTTTCTGCGCAAGAGCTAATGAGTAGGTGTTAACCCAATATGGCTACCGACCACTGAACGCAAGCTTAACGGGCGGCCATGTTGCCGCTCGGCGCGTAGACAATGGATGCGCACGCGTCCTAATGAGGGGGCGTAGCTTAATGGCTACGTTATCTTGCGGCCATATTGAAGCGGGCGGACACTTAGCGCCTACGTCACGGAACATCACCTCATATGACGTAGCATCGCGTGATCCTGTGCTGCGTTGTAAACGGGTGAGTTAGTTGCCTACCGCTATCGAGCAGCGCACGCGCTGTATGATATTTATTCTGTTTATCGGCTATCTCAATCATAGCGGTAGACAACAACACAGGTCTCACGTGCATAGATTGATCGCATGACAAATTATCTATGTGTGCACTATTTACCTGTACGCATGGAGCGTTCACCGGGCTGGCGGCGGAGGTGGCGGAGTCTACGAGGGCTGCTCGAGCCGAGTAGGGGAACGACTGGCCCGTGCCGCAGTCGCCAGCGCGCAGCAGCTCATTCTTGTTCACAGAATGCAAAACCACTGTTTGATTTGCGTTAGTATTAGATGAATCAACATGAATTAGAGAATTATGCTTTTTGTAGCACTGACGGCACGGTCCAAACTTACAAGTTTCCAAAGTATGTCCTGAGCGTAAACAGTTTTCACACAGTTTATTGTTAGCAACAAACTGCAATTTAGTGTCAAGATCAGAGTTAATAAATTTATAACATGTGTACAATGGATGGAAGTTTGCGTTGCACATTAAACAACGATTCTTAACGGAAGTTTGTTTATCTTGCGGCTTAATATCAGTGGACACATTGCAATGCAGTTTGCTGTTATTATATCGTGATGTCGTTATTTTTTTAGTATCTTTAAGAGTGTGATCGTGGTTAACTTTGACGTGTGAATGTGAAACTTGCAAGGTATCAAGCATATCAGCTCTGTTGTTTAAGAATTTAAGCAGGTCTTTTAAAGATGGTTTACAGTCGTCATATTTTTGTGTTTTAAACTGCTCCCACTCGCGCTCGGTCGTTTCATCTAATTTAGAGCTTATGATGTAAATAATTAATGTATCCCAGCTGTCAGTAGGCTCTCCTAGGATTTTTAAGGCGCGCAAGTTCTTTAATATCGTATCCACGAGCTTTCTGACGTGTTGGGGTGACTCCTTAGACAATTTTTGCAAAGAAAATAGTGCCCTTACATGATTATGCACTAAAAGCCTGTTGTTATTAAATCGATTAAGAAGCAGTTCCCATGCCACAGTATAGTTAATTTCTGAGAACTCCAAAGCGTCTATGATCAATTCTGCGCTTCCTTTAAGGGATGATTTAAGGTAGTGGAATTTCTGGATGTTGCTGATTTCTTTTGAATTATGAACTAAAGATGAAAATGTATCCCTAAACTCAAGCCAATGCTCATATGCCCCGTCAAAGGTAGGCATAGTTATAGTGGGCAATTTAATTGATTTTAACTTGCCACCGGTGCCACTACTACAACTAGACACGTTAGCATTGTCAATTACATTTACAGAGTCAAGGATATATTCAGCTTGAGCCAGTGTATCGTAATAAACATCGTCAAACATTTCGCGTTGCGTTAATTGATGTTCTAAACCACAATCGCGGACCGTTTTTTCGATTTGTGTTTGTATATCGCAAAATTCCGTATATAAATTTGAAGCCCCTTTTACTCGTAACTTTAAATCAATTCGTTTTTGCGCAGATTTCACATTTTCAATGTGCATATTAGCTACATAGTTTGAGAATTTAGTTAGCCTACCCTTTAAAATCCCACGAGATTTGACTAAATCCTTTAGTAATGCCGTATCCTCATCGGTATCACCTTCTAACCGATACGGGGATAAATCGCGGCCTCTTGACATTTTGGTAGGTGTAAAAAACGGGGTAAGTACTCACGGTTAACTTGATTAATGGGGTTAGCTGATGCTAGCGGCGGCACAGCTAATCCACGAACCAAGCGTGCGCTAAACAAAGCAAGCACCAATAACAAACTGGAAAGTAAAAAATAAGCACGGTGTCAACCAAATGAAGCGAAGGACGACGGTTAGGAAGGATGGCTGGCCGTACCGAATGATGCGTTTTCTTCTTTCCTTTCCAATGGTCACTGCAGCTTTTGCGAATATTGCGATGCGAGTTGCGATGTTCGACTGTTTGCCAGTCTTCTCGTTGTTCGGTTCGAGGGACCACAATATGTTGGAGCAGCGCAGCAGTGACGGTTAATAAGTAAAAGCTCAAGCGTAATTTGCTAAATACTTATAATTGATAAAAAAATAGGTACAAGTTTGTTAGCGTAATAGCGAATAAAATATAAAATTTTCACTGTCACTTTTGAGTGATACAACAATTAAAAACAAAAACAATATGGCCATTCCTAGTAACCAAAAGAGTTCAGAACGATATTCTGTAGTATAGGGGAAGCTTGAACAATAAGTCTTGTTTATATCTTTTCTGTTATTTTTAGACGCAGTCGGGTTTTTTGTTTTTGTTAATTAATATTTTATTACTTAAAGCAATATCAGGATGACGGAACCGTGAATATTGTTATTCAGCATAAAAAGTACTTCTTTTTTACACCAAATTGGTTTAATTTTCCACCAAACACGGCTTATTGAACCGTATTCGTAACTGCCAGCATCCAAAAATATACCAGTTTCCTTATACATAATGATATTATTATGAATACAAAGAACATCGTTTGAGAAGAAGATCAAACAATCACATGTGATGTAGGTGTCGGAAATATAGCGTTTGTTTCGCAGAAAAACGAAATAACAATCAAAAGGAATGGTTCGTAAATTGTAAATTATGCACAAAGTAAAGCAACAATAAGAAATAATTGGTTTGTTAGCAGTATGTAAGGAGGAAACGTTTGATCACAAAGAAAGTTTGCAGAACCAGATTTTTTCATGTTTTAACCCCATTTTATTTGGGTATTGAGAAAGGTAAAAATAAATGGGAATAAGTAACTATTAAAAAACTTACAGCAATAATAATTTAAAGCGATCCCGTATCAAACACTGATAAAATAAACGTGGGCATTTTGATAGACAGACCGCTTTAACGAAATAATATTATCTTTATCGATAAGACTTTGTCTGAACAAACAGAACACCTTTGTGTAACCCTTTTAGTACCAAAGGCAATATATTTAATTTAATATGTACTTTCACGTACAGACTAGGCAATATCAATTTCGTAGTTGAATCGATCCGATCTAGGCAAAAAGATATCGAGACTAAAATGGTTTCTAAATGTTATGTTATATACTCGTATTGTATATTGGTAAAAGGTTATCTCACTTCAATTGTTACTATGTTATCTCGTGTGAGTTAAACTAAGCCCAAAAACTTAGATTATTTTCAATATTCTGCTTGAAATTTGCTAAAGTTTTTTTTTCATTGTTCCAGAAAACATTCAAGATATGAAGAACTAAATCTTCAATTTTCAAAAATGGAGTCGACCGAAGACGAGTTTATGAGTATATGCCTTAATCTGACAAGCGAAGAGGCATTACTTGGAGGATGCAACTACAGCAGCGAATACGAAAATGGGGAACTATTGGAGAAAGTTGTCTCGAGGGTTGTGCCTATATTCTTCGGCTTTATCGGAATTGTTGGATTAGTTGGCAATGCCTTGGTTGTCCTTGTCGTCGCCGCCAACCCTGGCATGAGATCCACAACGAACCTCCTCATAATAAATTTGGCTGTTGCTGATTTACTCTTCGTAATTTTCTGCGTACCTTTCACTGCTACTGACTACGTTATGCCACGATGGCCCTTCGGGGACTGGTGGTGCAAAGTCGTCCAATATTTCATAGTTGTCACTGCTCATGCCTCAGTCTACACTCTTGTTCTCATGTCTTTGGACAGATTCATGGCTGTAGTACATCCTATAGCTTCTATGTCTATTAGAACAGAAAAGAATGCTTTATTAGCAATAGCCTGTATATGGGTTGTGATTTTGACCACAGCCATACCCGTGGGAATCTGCCATGGAGAGAGGGAGTACTCCTATTTCCACAGAAATCATTCATCCTGTGTGTTCCTTGAGGAGCAAGGATACAGCAAGCTGGGTTTCCAGATGTCTTTCTTTTTGTCTTCTTATGTGATTCCTTTAGCTTTGATTAGTGTGTTGTATATGTGTATGCTGACGAGGTTGTGGAAGAGTGCCCCGGGAGGCAGGGTGTCGGCAGAAAGCCGGAGGGGGAGGAAGAAGGTGACCAGGATGGTTGTGGTCGTGGTGGTGGTGTTTGCTGTCTGCTGGTGCCCAATACAGGTGAGTTTTACTATTAAATTTTTATAGTCAAAGAGTTAAATGTTGGAAATAATGAAGACCATGTCTAAAGCTACATAAAAAATTGGTCTTAAAAGTAAGATCGAAGAAACAGTGTGGAAAGAAAAATCGCTCACGAGTAGGAATCGAAACCGCGACTCCTGACTGCTGAGCCAGTGTGCCAGTGCGCTAGTGTTTTAGCCACTAAGCTACCGTGAACACACTGGAATTTAACTTCCACTTACGTCTTTCGGTGAGGTCGGCATCCTGCTCGTGATTTTTTTTCTTTCCACTCTCTTGTTTCGCATGCGTAAATGCGTTAAAAGTAATAAATATAATCGAAAAAACAATTCACTTTATTACAAAAGTAATAAGGTTAACTGAAATCACAAATTCATTTTTGCTTTTACAAATATACTCAAGAGAATGTAGGAAAATGTTTTATATTATGTATTTTTAGAACGAAAGCAATTTTGCTGCAATAACAACAGTTTATTTATATTTATGAGTTATCAGTTATCTCTTCTAAATTAAAACATATTTGCTATCAGCATATGAAAACGAGCAGTAGTACCTCCTCTATGCTACCTCACTTTGCGAAATTAAGAAAAATTACACTAAAAACTGTTCTCTTCCTTCCATAATTTAACTTAATTGCCAATTAAACCGGTTCTTCAAAATTGTATTTAAATAGAGACTATTCATTTTCTTGAATCGTCTTAAGAGGCTGTTACGAATGGGTTCCTTTAATCGGATTGTTTGAAATATTCGTTTTAATTGAACTAAGTAGAACGATTCAAAGGACTCATGATATTGGGTTTTGTATTGATTCTAACATCACAAATTAGAACTTCTAAAAATAATCCAGCTTCAGTTAAAAATATGTCATGACTCTCCCACTCTTGTCTCCAGTGCTATACGATTAAAATTAGATTCAAAATTACTAATTAATACAACCTTTTCTGTATTGAATCTTTCACCTTATTTATAATTTTACAGACAAGCATTTTGTGTAGTAGTATTATCATAAATGTTTATGTAGTACAGTCTAACAAAGCAATAAGTATCCGGGATCGCCAGATATAGATGCAGATTTCTCAGGAAATTAATATAGAATGGTTTGATTGCAGTTTTTTTATAAATACAATTGGCTTTGTACGTCATTAAAATGATATTTATATATCCATAATCTTCTGAGAAAACTTCATTTATATCTGGTGACCCTGGATACTAATTGCTTTGTTAGACTTTTCATCATCATCTTCATCATTTCTGCCAAAAGACGTCCACTACTGGACATATGCCTCCCACAAAAAGGGGTGATATGCCATAATCGTCACGCTTGGCGATCGCAGTTTGTTGGAGATCGCAGTTGGTTGGTTAAATACTCAGAGAACGCTGCTGCCCATACTCTGCTAACGGCGAAAATTAATATCCAATATAGGAATTTGCCATAAGCTCCATACAAAATATGTCAAATTTCTATCTCTAGTAGGGTAAATCGTGGATAGATTGGATATTAATTTTGGCTGTAAATCACTTAGTCGCCATGAAGAGATATAGGGTGGTGCAATTCTTTACGTCCGGCACCACACGGAACACTTTATAGACTTATACATATAATACTTTTATAAACTTTGCCTTCAACATTAAATAAATTATTCTTATTATATATGCAATTGAATTGAATGTGAAGGACATTGAAAGGAGAGTGAGTGCTGGTAATCAGGTGAATGGGGCACTACACACCTTCATGAACAGCCGCAAAGTGTCGGAAAAGGCACGGCTGGCTGTTCATGGGGGAGTGTTAGTGCCTACACTTATGTATGGTAGTGAAAGTTGGGTATGGCAGAAGAAACATGAAAGCAGAATAAATGCAGTAGAAATGAGAGCTTTGAGAAGTATGTGTGGTGTAACTTTGAGAGATAAAGTAAGGAATAACATGATAAGGGAGCGTTGTGGAGTGAAAGAAGATGTAGTGACAAAGATTGAGAAAGGTATGTTAAGATGGTTTGGACATATAGAGAGGATGGAAGAGAGGAGATTGACGAAACAAGTATACGAAGCGAGTGTGGATGGAAGAGTTGGAAGGGGACGACCTCGGCGAACGTATCGCGATCAAATCGCGGATGTTCTCAAAAAATGCCAGGTTAAGAGTTCTCTAAACCGACGAGCATGCATGACGAGGTTAATGGACGTAGATGAAGCGAAAGAGGTATGTCAGGATCGTAGCCGGTGGAAATCCATAGTCTCTGCCTACCCCAATGGGAAACAGGCGTGATAATATGTATGTATGTATGTATATATGCAATTGCCATACAAGTTAACAAACAGTCTCCATGTTAGTAGTAAGTCCTTCACAGCCACAAATATTTCCTCCACTTACTGCAAGCGATAAATTCCGGCTAGCCTCGAAGAAGGAATGTCTGACATAGACCCCGAAATTAGGAACTAGTTGTGGACGGAAATAAATCCAGGCCACATTTCGGGCAAGCATTTAGGCGTAAGTAATGGTCCGGTAGTTTGTCTTATTGTCGCCTATATATTTTCTTTATGATCTTGTAAAGTGGACACATTGGGTACATTAAAATATTATTATCTTTTAGTGGAATGTTATGTGGTTAGCGGAATTTATATTTTATTAGAATTCTGAGGAAGCAAGGATTGGATCTTCCACATAAATAGATAGAGATAGAATGGTTATAATCATAATTTTACTTGCGATTCATGCGTGGCAACTTTCAAACAAACTACGCCTCCCATATTGACGTTATTTTTTTTTTAAAATTAACTTAAATCATATTATGTATTATAATAAAACAAAGTTTAACCGGATTAAATCGCGTATATTATTATTAGCTGTAAAGTACATATTATGTACTTTACAGCTTTTGTTTCTGCAGTTAGAAACAGCACAATAAGGCATTTTTGCGGGTTTTTGATACAGTATTTACAGAAATATGTCATAAGGCGTACTGAGAAAGGCTTTGAAATGCCCTGCACTATGGTGCAGAGTGTTGGCACGCGCGCCCGGCCCACTTTTCCATTCTGTCTATTTCTGTGGGATATTCTATTTCATTGCTTAACAAGTTTTTTTAGACATGATTCCATAGAATTTGCAAAACTGTGAGAAAACTTGGAACATCCACAATGTGACCTTTTTAAAGTTATAAATTATGGACGGAAAAATTCTCTCACGAGCTGAATTCGAGACTCCTGGTTCAGTACACAAGTGGTTTATCCGTTACGCTACCGTGATTTCTGCTGGTGGTATCGAATTTAACTTCCATTTTTGAATCCGAGTTTTGGTGACGTCAGCAAAAACGCCCCCATAAGTTAAAAAAAATACTCACTGAGTACATCACTAAAATTTGTTTTTAGCAATTGAAGTATAGGTACTGTAGTTTAATCAGAAACGATTAAAATAACTCCGTAAATTGTAGTTCGCTGTATATAGTTGTAAATAGAAAAAGTCCAAAAAGTGGCCGTTTTTCGCACAGGTACAAAAACAATAATTGTAACACAAAAAACACATAAAATATAAAGAAAGTACAGTATTGACATAAAATATAAAGAAAGTATAGTCGTTTCACATGCGTTAATGCATTTTAATATTAAAGAATTATTCCTAATCGTTAAAATTACTGCTTGATTAATTTTAAAGAATTTAAAAGCAGGTCCTGACACTCTTGAAGCATTATGTTGTTTTTCGGCGCCAGGACCATAACTATTAGATTGTGGCTTATACGAGTTTCAAGAAAAATATTTTTACATGTTTTGTTGTAGAATTTTTAGTTGGGCACTATAATGTTCTGTATAATTTAATATCGTTAAAATAAAATGCAGGTGGTTTTATCTCCATACAAACACTCTTAGACTGTTTTTTTTCCGAGGTATATATAACCCTAGAGCAGTGGTTCCCAAACTTATTTTGTCTACTCGAAAGTCGAGAGTTCAGTCGGTGCCTAAGAGTCCTCCTAGCTAGATGAAATTACAAATCGCCCCCACAAGCCTTTACACAACGCCCCCATTTTTTTTCTGCACCCTTTTATACTATCTTATCTGTGCTTTAGGCCTGCAGCGGCCACAGGGGGGCGTTATCGCCCACTTTGGGAATGGCTGCCCTAGAGCAATGATTTTTTACGGTAAAATAAGTATCAACTTTTTGTTGTTTTTGTTGATAAATTATTTCTAGTAGCCTTCAAAAAATCTCAAAATTGCCTATTTAGACCACTGTCTACAAAGGTTTCGTGTATAAATTTCACAATTAGGTATTAATGAAAAAAGAAAAACATAGCGACACAGTATTCTTCTTATTCTGTTTATGAAATATTTATTTTATTTATTTATTTATTTATGTACACACAACACATTTTATTATAGATAACATACAGAACAAACACTTGAGCACAAAGGTACTGCTGTAAATATCTTTTACATCGGTCCAATTTCGGTGGAAAAAATAGTCGAGGATATAACCACTCGAGTGACCTTGGGTACTAGAAGTACCCAAACGTGTTTTGCCTCAAAGTGGCCTTGGGTACTAGTAGTACCCAAGCGAAGTGAATGTGGAGTACCTCATGAGTATGCCTAATATTTTTCTAACTAAGAGTTATTTATTTTTGGCAATATCACCATCTAGTACCTAATGAATAACCCATCATTTTAAGGTACGGCAATACTACAACCATTCACTCAAAGATTTAATATAAATATTTTTTATTCAGTCTGTTGTACCTACGTCTCGTCTTGGCGGCAACGAATTTACCTTATTCTCGTATTTTTTGATGCAATGTGGTTTTATTTAATTTCTACATAAAGAATAATCACACCGTGCATTTTAAACCATAAAACACCTAGGTTAACAATTCACTTTATTGTTAAAATTAGTTTTATAAATAAGACAAAAAATGCTCAATGTTTATGTTTACAACCGATTATTTAAGTGAAGAGGTCATAAATTAAAACAAAACTTTCACTGGTTCAAGTGGTCTATTCTTAAGCATTATAAAAAACTTCAATTGTAAGCAAACTTCTGAGAAACAAAGTCTTATGACTTTGTTTCTCAGAAGTTTGCTATATATAACGTTTTTTGTAACATGAGCGGGCCGCGCATTTTTACTCGGCTGATAACGTAATGTCGTGGTCACTCAACGGTTAAAAGACAGATGCGCCCGGTCACTCCAGCTGTTATGACTTTTTACTAAGGATTCATTCGGAGTTGCAGTTGTCCTTGTCGCACTTGTTACAAGCCGAGACCTCAAAAAGCGACAGCGATAGTTTCTTCAAATACCTAATTGTCAAAAATATCTGCCCGCGTTTCCTCTTAAAACAATTTTCTGCTCTTATAAATTTTCAATTAACTACTTCTAACAGTATTTCCTCTTTCAACGAAACGTAAACCATTTAAGAGTAACCATTTTAGAGAAAATGATCAAAATGGTACTTATTAAATTAAAGTGTAGTCGGAAGTTATTAATTGACTCTCTAATAGCCACTTAAAACAGGGAAAGGAAAATTCTATAACACTAGTAACAATTGTGGAATTTGAAATACCAAGAATCCTTTGAGGGTTGAAAATATGTTTTACAAGTTTCCTGAAATTAATTTATATTAATTTACTTATTGATAAATTTTCAACTATGTTATCAAAGACGCATATAGGCTATGAGTATAACTTTGATTATGTACTTGGAAAGATAGACAAACACTAGCGAAAATACGTAGAAAAAAAATAGACGCAATAACAAGTTTGGTCGTGTATGGTATGGAGTACTGCTCTCACACTTGGGATGGTTCGGCCAAATACCAGCTGGCGGCTCTCGAGTCGATAGAGGCATGCTAAGATATGCTCGATCCGTGAAGACTACCAGATTATACTTATCGGGAAACAGATGTCGGCAAGAAATTCCACTCCGCAACGGTACGCGTGATAAAGCCATAGGGTAATTGTCTGTTCCATACAGTTGTTCAACGAAAATTGAAACTGATAGGTTTTAAAGGCAACTCGGGACATTGTTTGACAGTTTTAAAGACAGCTTGGGACACTTAGCTCTAGCGTTGGACGACTGTTTGAAGTGGATAGACTGTGATAAAGCTATTAGTAAATCACTTCGTGCGTAAAGGGTGGCACATCACCGGCACGGCGATGTCCCGAGTTGCCTTTAAAACCTATCCGTTTCAATTTTAGTTGAACAACTGTATGGAACAGACAATTACCCTGTGGCTTTATCACGCGTACCGCTGCGGAGTGGAATTCCTTGCCGACATCTGTGTTTCCCGATAAGTATAATCTGGTAGACTTCAAGGCTGGAGTATCTCTTAGGTGGCAAATCGCCGTGCATCCGGTCGTCCGATGGTGGTATGGGCTTGGGGGAAATTAGATCGTGCAATTCCAACGCACACTCGCCGAAATGCATTACATAAAAAACCGATACGCTAGAAACTCTGCGCCGATGCTCGAAACTTTGTAATTTCGCATCGACAAGCGCATCGTTGCCATCGAGCCTCTTGGCGCGCCTTCCAATCGACTTGAGAGCCGCCAGTTGATATTTAGCCGAACCATCACAAAGATGAGAACAGTACTCCATACAGGACTGAACTTGTGCTTGGTACAAATTGAGCAGCTGTTCCGGTGTGAAGTACCGTCTCACCTTAGAGGGATGCCCAGCTTTTCGGCAGCAAGTTGAGCCTTGGACTCGATGTATGAGCCGAAGTTGAGGGTGGATGTTAGTTACACGCTAAGAAGTTCAAGGTGGTCTGTTATCGGCACAGATGCATCACAGAAAGTTGGAGTCTGTTCAAATTGACTTCGTTTATCAGAAAAAGGCACGCCTGAGTTTTAGCAGCATTGAACTTGACCAAGTTAGCATCACCCCATTCGGAGACAGCTTTAAGGGACAGGTTCAATCGTTCAATCATGGCCTCTCTAAGAGACTGGATTTGCAGCCCGCTCGCTCTTGCATTGGATGTGTAACTCAACAACGGTGCTGTCGTCTGCATACCCAAAGGTCTTATCAGATCATTAATGTGGAGCAAAAACAAAGTTGCCGAGAGTGTTGATCCCTGAGGTACCCCGCCATTTATTGCTAATTGGTCCGACGCGCAGCCGACAATGACAAATTACTGGGAATATTTCTGGGAAATTACTTGCTATCAATACCGCAATAGCCCGCAATGCAACGCGTGCGGCAGACTGCCTACGTATGTGGAGCTGTTGAGAATGGAACTATGAACGTGGTGCGCCAAAAATTGTGTCTTTGACCTTCAATATCTCCATGACCAGTTGGTTCCCAGGTACCTTCCAGGTGCCAGGTTCCTTGTACAAGGAAAAAGTCTTTCGGTTTTGCACCTAAACTTGAATCTATTTAATTTAAATTAGAAGAACAATAGGATCAAACAGGATCAAAGGCTTTCCTAAACAGATGTTTAAGGTTAGTCCGTACTAACAAATATGTTTCAATTTGTGCCCCTTTGAAGTTGAATTAGGGTTGAATAGTTTTGGTGAAGGTTAAGATTTGGAAATATAGGCTCTGTTTAATCAGACCCTGGATTATGGAACTGATGATGACAATGTAAATGAAATGAGAGTAGAAGTCTTGTTAATTAAAGTCGTTGATAATTATTTACTTGAAACAAACTGTGCGGTCTACCCATAGGACCAGTAAGCCTCGTGGGTCTACCTAAAATAATCTTTGACAGGTGACAGCTGACATTTATTTGCTTGGGACTGAACTACATTATTCACTATATTAATATAATAATAATAAAAATCTTAATTGACCAAAATAATATAACATAACATACGCCTGTATTTTCCCGATGGGGTAGGCAGAGGTGTATTGACCAAAATACTTGTCGGATCGAGAGTCACCTGACTGAAGGCTGAGTGAAGATAGCCCATGTTACTTGAATGTATCAACATCGAACACGGTGCATCGAATGATTGCAACATTGATGGTACGCTACATCGAATGTCGTGAAATCGTAGGATTGTACATACCGTTGTAGACTTTTGTCGAGCTGCAATTCTTTTAGATCTGATTGAGTATACCAGCAATTATTTAAACAGTCCACTCATCATCATCATTTCATCCGAAAGACGTCCACTGCTGGACAAGGGTCTCCCCCTATGGGGGGGAGATCTCTTCTCATGGGTGTCGTAAAAGGCGACTAAGGGATTCACCAGAGGATGGGCAGCAGCATTCTCTGAGTATTTAATCAACCAACTGCGATCGCCAACCCGCCTGCCAAGCGTGGCGATTAAGGCATACTCCCCCCCTTAATTGGGGGAGGCCTATGTCCAACAGTGGACGTCTTTCGGCTGAAATAATGATGATGAAATGATGACTACTTTAATTACCACCTGAAGGAACCCGTTTTAAGGATGGCAATATATGATAATAGTTAGAAAGAAGAAGCTTCATAGATACACATAAAAAAATCGAGTCAAATTGAAATGAAAGTAATTTTAAGATAGGTCCTTCAAATTTTTGTTCCAAAGATCCCGCTGATCAAACTCACGCCCCAACCACAGAAAAGAGAATTTTCGTCTAAGCCATTAGATGTAATACCCCAAATAGATTATTAAATGAATTATCTAGAAACATGATTAACGAAAAAAAAAGACGAAAGTAATGTCATTATTATATTTCGCATTATATTTTGGAAGAGGGCTTAATACACTAATAATTCTGATAAGCTGCTTTATGTTATTGAAGTATATAAAGCATACTAGCGATTACTTTATCATGGGGTATTAAGTACATACCAGGCCCCTCAGAAAGTATTGCGAAAAAAAGTTTTTATATATGGGAGACTGGCCAGTTATAATGTTTTTCGAAAATATGATTATTTATAAGTAAAAATAAGTAAGTTCCAATTTCAAAATTTCCTTCCACATTTTTTGCGAGTTAATTCAAAGTATTGTGTCTCACTGAAATATGGATCTGCGCCGGGAACATTTTAGAGCTATGATTTTATACGATTTCAAGTGTCGCCTGAAACCGGATGAATCGTACGATAGACTTCAAATGGCATTCATGGATGAAGGCCCTTCCAAGGCAACCGTGTATCGTTGGTATAACGAATTCAAGCGCGGTCGACCAACTTTGGGGGATGACGAAAGAAGCGGTCGCCCTTTGACGGCTGTTACCGAAGAAAACGTGCTAGCAGTGAAAAATTTAATCCAAGACAATAGGCGAATTACATATCAGGAGATTCAACACATATTGAAGATTGGATCGGGAAGCGTTCACGAGATTCTACACAGCCATCTTCGCGTGAGGAGGATAGTATCACGCTGGGTGCCGCACAACCTCACCGATGCTCAGAAGCAGGCCCGGGTGGAATGGTGCCGTGATATGCTTAACAAATTTGAAGCAGGCTCGTCTCGGCGTGTTTACGACATCGTTACAGGTGATGAGTCCTGGATTTATCAATACGACCCAGAAACCAAGCGCCAGTCGACTGTTTGGGTGTTTCAAAATGAGCCAACGCCTACCAAAGTGAAGCGATCTAGAAGCGGGGGTAAGATTTTGATCGCTAGCTTTTTTAATTTGACTGGCCACTTGGTATCAATTCCCTTACGGGATCAAAGAAGCATTAATGCCGAATGGTATACTACCAAATGTTTGCCAGAAGTTTTCTCTGTTATAAGCAACAAGCGACCAAACACAGGGCTCCGCGGGCTACTGCTCCACCACGACAATGCACCTGCGCACACCGCACTCAAAACGAGGGACTTCCTGGACAACACGCCAGTCAAACTCCTGGGTCACCCTCCTTACAGCCCTGATCTAGCACCGTGTGACTTCTTTTTATTCCCAAAAATAAAAAATCAGCTCAAAGGGATACAATTTTCGTCGCCGGAAGATGCGCTGGCTGCGTTCGAGCAGGCTGTAAACGAGGTGTCTGCGGCGGACTGGAAAAAGTGTTTTGAAAACTGGTTTAGGCGCATGAATCTTTGTATAGAGGCTTGTGGAAAGTACTTTGAAAAGATTTGATAAAAATATATGTACGTATAGAAAAATTTTTTTTAGTTTCGCAAAACTTTCTGAGTGTCCCACGTATTGGTTTTTCTTTTTGAGGTAAGCAAAATTGTTAATAGACGCATTTGCCATCTGCCAGAATGGCTCTGGACAAAACTCACAACTGGATCCTATCGTACTACTAGGCAGAATATAACATACATACATGCTAGGACGAATAAAAAAAGGCGGACGGAATCTCGCTAAGAAAAGATTGAAGCACTTAATTTTTAATAAAACAAAGTTTAACATAACAACATCACGCCTGTATTTCCCGAAGGGGTAGGCAGAGGTGTATAGTACACCCACATTTCGCCAGTTATGTTATAGTCCCATGTAATAGGGGGCGAGCCTATTTCCATTAACCGGGCACAAATCCAGACTCCAGGCTGCTACTGAGAATTTCCTAAAGAAAAAACCCAATAACACTTTGCCCGACCCGGGAATTGAACCCAGGACCCCACGATCAGCAGTCGCGCTTACGACCACTAGATCAACGACGCAGTCAAACAGCAGTAAGCAGCAGTTAAACAAAGTTTAACCGGATTAAATCCCGTATTTTATTTAAATTGGTTTTCCTGACGTTTCGAACGCTTTGCAGCGTTTCGTGGTCGCAGGTAGACTAAGATGACAAGTAAGCAAAATTATTTTAATGTACCGTACAATTTTTATTAATTAATAAAAATAACAAAATAACACTAAAATAATAACCCTTTTTTTTCCAAACCCACTATAATTTCGACAGCATTTTAACACACCAGATATATATTGTTATTTTATTTGTGACAATACGACAGTGACTACGGTTACACGAGATTTGTTGCGTAATCGCGGATTTTGTCTTACTATTGGTGTGAATGTGTGCGTGCCAGCCCGTACTTTTAAGCGAGCCGTCTTACTATGGGTGCTTCACTTATTGTTTAACGCGATTCCGTCCGCCTTTTATTATTCGTCCTTGCATACATGTATGAATGTATGTTATATTCTTCCTAGCAGTGCGATCAGTATACAATCTCAAAATCTACTATTTTCTGTCCGCACAACACTACAATCTTGTAAGGTCTTCGATATTTTGGATAATAATCTTTCTCACTCACAAATAACTTATTATAGCTACAAGCAACATAAGCTATATACTCCAGCAGATATTTAAAAATGTATATTTTACCTCTTTTGTCATTGTTTTTGATATGGCCCTCAAACAGAATTCCAGTAGCTTATACACCCTTTTCATTTTCAGAGTTTATTTATTTATTATTTGGATCTCCAACAGAGATGCGCACTTGTCGCGGTCAGTCCGTGGATGGGTGACCGTTTCGTTGCACATCGAGACCCCTTCGTGCCTCGGAGAGCATGTTAAGCTGTCGGTCCCGGTTGTCATACGAATATGTACATATATTCGTATGACAACTGGCAGTCATTACAGGTAGTCAGAAGCCTGAAAGTCTAACCTCCGAATGTCAGTATTACCCAATAACTGAAAAGAAAGAAAGAAAGAAAGAAAATATTTATTTCAGTCTCGGTACAGGCGAGAGAAAAAAAAAAATCTAAAAATAGTGTATTAACAATAAACTTAAAATTTATATGCCTGTATGAGACTAAAAAAGGCCCCCATCTCAGCATATGCTACAACACCGAAATGTTGCAGCGCTGGTTTTCGGATGGGTCCCGATAGCTAACTGGGTTGTCAAGGGTTTTTTTCTTTCTACAATTTATATCTTTAGGTACGTACAGTCAATCAAACGTCAATGGTAACAGTTTGACCTTGACAGCGACTTTATTTCATAAGCAGTAAGGGCCATTCGTAATTGAAGTATTACCACTGACGTCCGGTTGACTGTACAGTCATTACATTACATTAGAGTTCGTGGCAACCTACTAATCACTATTTGCTTCAATACGTATGTATGTATTTACATTCCACATTCACGTACCTAAATCCAAACAGCTACTGCAATTTGTGGTTTTGTCCGGCGAAACATTTAATTGCAGCGTTCTCAAAGCGTCCATTGAAATGCTCTGTGTTTTAGGCGCTTTTAGCAACACAAATAACGTGCATTAACAATCACATGGACATGTCTGTATTACATGTATAGTTTCAACTAGTTTCAAAGCGAAAATAGAACAAAGAAAGACAGTTAATTTAGATGCTTGTGGAGGAAAGAGTACGCAATTTTACACTGATTGAATATTTACAATGTAATAACCACAAATAAATAGAATGGAAAAGTGATGGGCAGGGCGCGCGTGCCAACACTCTGCGCCATAGTGCAGCGCATCTTAAAGCCTTTCTTAGTACGCCATATGACTTGTTTCTATAAATACTGTAACAAAAACCCGCAAAAATACCTTATTGTGCTGTTTCTAACTGAAGAAACAAAAGCTGTAAAGTACATAAAAGTTAATGTGGGAG
This sequence comes from Asteroscopus sphinx, assembly GCA_949699075.1. NCBI lineage: Eukaryota > Metazoa > Arthropoda > Insecta > Lepidoptera > Noctuidae > Asteroscopus > Asteroscopus sphinx. The sequence continues at coordinate 28,291,952 of OX453010.1, read as the reverse complement.
GCGTAGTTTGTTTGAAAGTTGCCACGCATGAATCGCAAGTAAAATTGTGATTACAACCATTCTATCTATTTCTGTGGTAATAACTGATAATTTTATGATGCAAATTTTACATAATTAAATTGTCTGTTATGCTTAACTCAAAATCATAAGCTATCTAGCAAACATAATTCTGATTTACATAATTTAAAAAGTAGTTAAACTACTTTTTAAATTATGTAAATCATTAACGGCCTCAACATGTGCCATAGCTATTGCTATTGCTTTTGCTATTGGTTCATAGATATCGGTTATAGCGATGTGATTCCCATTAAAATTTATCTATGTTTTGAAGGATTTCAATGTAATCCCAATATAAATATAATACTTATGCCTTTTTCTAACCCAAAAAACAATACACTCTTTTTTTTTGGGCAGTCGTATAATAATTAAAAGAAATTTAATATTCTGTAAGTCCTGCGCTCCCCGCATGCTGCGGATTCCCGCGACCTCCACCAGGTCGTCGGTCCACCTTGTGGGCCTTGCCACATTGCGCCTTCCAGCCCACTGGATACGGGAAGCGCAGGACCAGTCGTTGTGGCGATGCTTGGGGAAGGTCTACGTCCAGCAATGGACGTTTTTCGGCTGAAATAATGATGATTATTCTGTGAGTCCATTTATTTTCAAGACTTTTGTTTGTTTAGTGAGCGTATAACTTATCTTTACTAAATATCATTGCATTAATATTGTAAAAAAATATTATTTATAAGGTCTTTCATGTCAAGCCTTTACAGCATAGGTACAAGTATAATTTTACTATTGGAGATGTCATCTAAGAGAGACGATCTTAATCTTGGTATCTTTTGTTCCAGATCATCTTGCTGGTGAAGGCCCTGGACGCGTACAACATCACGTACTTCACGGTGACCGCGCAGATCGTGTCGCATGTACTCGCTTATATGAACAGCTGCGTTAACCCCGTGCTGTACGCCTTCCTCTCTGAGAACTTCAGGGTCGCGTTTAGGAAGGTGAGAATTTTATTTAATGTATCTTCTTGAATTATACGAACTGGTTACAATGAGTAAGTAAAGCAGAGCAGACCGGTGTCGATATGCGGACACTTACAGTTGGACTATGCTTGGACTTCGTTTAAAAGATAAGATCCGTAACCAGATTCTCTGGATAATGCCGCGTACGGACCATGCGAACGAAAGCAAGTGAAGGCTACCGAGCGAACGAGGATGTGGACGCTTTAACGAAAGCGAACGAGAGCATTTAGCTGGCGTTCACTTTATGTGGACACAACAGCGAAGGTGAGCGAGCGTGCGGTATCCATCGGCGAAAGTCACTGTTCGCCTTCACTTCTCTTTGTACGCTTGGTCTGTAAGAAATGAAGTGACTGACATACCTTGACAACAGAATCAGCAAGCTGAAGTGCCAGTGGGCTAGCTATGTCTGCCTAAAGACAGGTTTGTTCAACAATAGACCGAGTTGATACAATAAGTAGCCTTTTCCACTTATCGGGGGCTGACCACACTAGACAATTAATTGGAGCCGTTGCATGGTATGCTAACTGCCTTTTTGCAAATCCGGTTAAACTATAGCAGCCATGCATGTTGGATAGGAATCTCGCTTTAAGAGCTTCATCAACGTATCTCAGAGTAGTTAAAAATTACTTTTATACACTTTAGCCACAAACGTAACACACTATTAGTGACCATTTTTTTTCTTATCTACTTATCCACCCCTAATGGTGCCAAAATTCCTTCATATTATTAAAGAAAAATTGTGTAAAATCATGTAGATTTAAATTTGGTAATCTAATAATTTTTTGACAGTCCACCTTATCGGAAACTATGCACCACGATGAATATTGCTGTTATGGCATACCCCCCCCCCCCTTAATTGGGGGAGGCCTATGTCCAGTAGTGGACGTCTTTCGGCTGTAATGATGAATGATACTCCAAATGTGCAACTGTAGGACTTGTCGCTGTCGTAAACATATATTTTTTATAGTATAGGATGGCGAAACGAGGTAAAGGCCCACCTGATGTTAAGTGGTTACCTTTGCCCATAAAAACTGCAATACCACCTAGGCTGTTGCCTAAATGGTACCGCAAGTCGGTTCGCCAAACCGAGACATGAAGATGGAAGGTCTCAATTACCTACTAGTACATTCTATTACGTAGACGTTTTTTGGGTTTGACTTTGTACAAGACCGTGCATCTATAGTATATTTGATCGGAGGGTGCGTTATACACTGGCTGAACGCATGATTGATTCCTTAAAACTTGATGAATTCTTAAAAATCAGGAAAAACGCTGTACTGAATTTCATTTTAATTTATCTATAAAAAAAATCTAATATATTTTTGTTTTCATCGTGCGATCAACTTCACGAGCCATTAGACACAATCACTTTTTGAATATTAATGCGGTCGTGAACTGACTTCGGTGAAATATGAAATTAAAATATTTTAATAACATGTTGTTTAATCTCCATAGTTAATAATTTGATGAATGACTTCTACAGAATACCTATATACAAAGTGGATATGACAATACGACATTTAATATACAAAATGGATTCATATCCACAATATGATTTTTTTTTTTTTTTTTCTCGGACGAATAAAAAAGGCGGACGGCATCTCGCTAAGAAAAGATTGAAGCACTGAATTTTTTTCCTAAACCCACTATAATAAAACCACGGGAAGTGGGGCGTTTCACACCACATGTGGTTCGGACCACGGTGTGAATCGCTCAAGTACTCATTTTGAATGGGCCCTTTCGGACCGCGGTGTGAAACGGGCAAGACCTTTTTATAATGCGCTGATTCGGACCGCGGTGTGAAACAGCTCAGTACTCTTTTTCAATGGAGCGATTCGGACCACTATCAAAAGTATTAAAAAACTAGTCCGTTTTGAATGTTTTTTGTACAGACGGGTAGAAAAATGTTTAGAGAAAAATATCAAACAAATCGAATTAAATACATAATATAATTCATAATATATAAAATACATATTAAAGTTTGTTATTAATTTAAATAATAATTATTACAAATCAAAATTACAAATATTGTTTTTTTTTTTATTATGTGTTGATTACTCATTTTACCTATAATAAAATCATATACCAATACAAAATGATACACAATACGTAAGTAGGCGACTAATAATTATAAAAAACCGGCCAAGTGCGAGTCGGACTCGCGCAGTAAGGGTTCCGTACCTCTCAACGACCTGATGCCCCATAAAAACCAACCAAAACCAACCAATTTAATTTACGAGAGTTTATCAAAAGACATCAACGCACAGTGCGCGAAATATTAATTTTTGCATGTGTTTCTTACGCAGGTACCACCACATATGTCTATGTTTGTCTTATTTTTAGTATTTGTTGCTAAACTAGATAATACACTGAAAAAAACACTTGATAACATTAATAAAAAAAATGTTTGCGGCTATCAAGGAACTTGTTTATATACGAGCACATAAAGTAATATGATTATGGCAATAAAGTTATGTTGATTGTGCAACACACAAGTTGTCTTAATAAAATCAAACAAAGTAATTGTCAATGCAATCAAGTTTGGTTATCATGCCAATGACTTCTGTTGATTGATGTTATAACGAACTTGGTAATGGTTATCAAGTATTTTAGTAGTTTCAGTAATATCTACGCTTAATTTTATAAGGTGATTGTATTCTGCAATCAAAGGACCTGGTTACTGGAATCGGTAACTTGATTCATTTGATTCGGTTCGATACTAGAATCAAATATTTATTGTGTAGAAATAGGGTTCCAGGCCCTAACAGAGGAATCATCCCTTTGGTATCGTCATCGGTAAGCGCAGAAAGCGCCTGCACTGGCCTGCAGATTAATTTCATATTCTGCGAAACAATCGTCGATTAATTGATGTGAAACTGTGATGTGAAACAACATATTATCATCTTTGCTAAACGGTCAGTTTAGGTACTTACTGATAAAATTGGCACGTAATTTGGGCAGTCTCCAAGCCTGGAGAATTTCACACACTTCTTCCATCACTGCAGCTACTGAGATTCACTCACAGCACGATTCACTGAGTTCATTGGATACTTGGGGTGTTAATAATGGTTTTGCTATTGGGTGTAACCGTGCAATAACTTGAAATTAACCAATTAACTAAATAATTTACTCCGCGTAACAAAAGTGTGCCATGCTTAGGCTCACGACTGAACGGAATGAACAAGTCTAGACCTGAAACACTGACGACTCCGACCGACAACAAAGGGCGTGTTTACATTGATCATCTGACTTGATTAAATCTGTGATGTGCCTTGTTTAGACTATCTTAATCATGCTATCTTTATTCCTTGTATGAAGTGAATGATAGAGAAGAGTTGATCATTTTAACTTTATTGTGACAAAAAACCGTGATTAATACATTTTTATAAGTTTTTGATTGCTTCATTCATTTTTTTTTCTATCAAGCAAAATGTCATGCTTGATTGGCTCGATTTTTTTCAGTGTATGTACTATAATCTGACCAAGTTTGACGCTGGTATATATTACCGTTTTGAAGATAGAGCAGGAACAAAAACGTTGTCAAAAATGCATGTTTTTTGAGGTTTCTTGTATGGGGACGACCCCCTTTGGATTTAAACTTTTTTTTGTTTTTAGTATTTGTCGTGATACACCTCATAGCAACACATAATCTGATAAAATTTCAACCAGTTATCTATTACCGTTCAAAAGATACAGTCCTGTGACAGACAGACGGACGGACGGACGGACGGACGGACAGCGTAGCGAGAGTAATAGGGTCCCGTTTGGCACCCTTCAAGTACGGAACCCTAAAAAAGAGTATTATTTTAAAATATTATTGATAAATAATCACAGATTGAGTGTAGATTACACACTTTTACTAATTGCGAGTTATAAAAAATCACAGGTTGAGTGTTACATATTACTCGTTTGTCATTGGCTTGGCTTGTAATCAACAGAGTTTCTTGATGACAAAGTAACTTATTCGTGTGTTTGTCTGTGTAATAAATAGTTGTAGGTAATATCTTTAATATTTCACAATATATGATAATAATAATATATTTTTTAAGAAATAACTAAGACATAATTGATTTAAGATTTAAATATAATAATAATAACATAACATAATATCATGACTTAATTGATTGTTTTGTAAAAAAATTGCATGGCGAAAGCTATAATATGGCGATGATTTATAACATAACATAACATCACGCCTGTATTTCCCCGAAGGAGTAGGCAGAGGTGTAATAGTACACCCACATTGAAAATTTGCATTTTTTTTTTTGCGATGATTTATATTATTTTAAAATTTATAACACCATTTTGTATCCATGTTAGCAAATAAATAAAACTGAATTGAATTAAGCGATGGATTAATTAAAATTACCCTTTTTCCCGCCTCACCACGAGCGAAGCCGCGGGCATTCACTAGTCTTGAATAAACATGCTTCCAATTTTTTTCTCTTATACCTTTTAACAAACTGTCACCGGCTCATCACTTGCTATAAATCGTAATATACCCCATTCATTCACCGTACATACCCTGTTTGTTCCCCCACCATCAATATGTACGTACCGATAACAAGCACGTGTCAACCGGTGACCTCGTTAGAGTCACCTTACTGCTGAACTTTGTTATTGTTGCTCTTTGAATGATTTATTGTGTAAAGTATAAAAATATGTTGCCAATAAATTTTCCTTCTGAAATATAGGTAAGTTACAAATGGATTATTGCAAAGAATGGTTTTGAAGGAGTTTTGTTACATTAACATGTTTGAAAAATTGAACGTAGACCTCAATAATAATAATAACTAGTTATTAACAATTCATCATCATCACATCATCATTTCAGACGTCCACTGCTGGACATAGGCCTCCCCCAAGCGTCGCCACAACGACCGGTCCTGTGCTTTCCGCATCCAGCGGAATCCCGCGATCTTCACCAGGTCGTGGCTCCACCTTGTGGGGGGCCTACCCACGCTGCGCCTTCCAGTATGCGGTCGCCACTCCAGAACTTTACTGCCTCATCTGCTATCCGTACTGCGAACAATGTGCCCCGCCCACTGCCACTTAAGTTTGGCAATTCTTCGAGCTATGTCGGTTACTTTCGTTCTCCTGCGAATCTCCTGGCCAAAGTCACTCAAAGGGCAATGGAGAGGGCTATGCTAGGAGTGTCCCTGCGTGATCGAATCAGAAATGAGGAGATTCGCGGTCCACTGTACTTGGTACGAATAAGTAGACCGTATAAATATTTTCTAAGATATCAAATACGATAAGATATTCAAATAGCCCTGGATTACAATATTAATCACAATATAGTCTTGATTTATGCCCAAAAGCCTAGAAAAAGGCGCATAAATTAATTTTGAGACTTTAGTGCTGAAGCTGTTATCTACAGGCGGCCAGGAATTTTACCCAAATACTTAGGGAGGCAGGATAATTTTTTATTACCTAACATTTTGGCTGGATCAACTTTTATATCAAGCGGCAGCTGACGGTTGAAGGTTTATTTGAACCGCAGATTACAATATACTTTCATAATACGCACAGTGGGTCGTGTTGATGGATGAACAGCCCCCCTAGTCAAGTTGACAATATACAATCGTCAACGCTATAGAAAACAATCAAAATGTATGGGAATTACATATCTCAACGAATGACTTTTTCGCTAAGGGGGCAGTTTTGGATTCTGGTAAACAGATAAACTACACTTCGGACACTCAATACAATATTAATGCTAGCACCACCTACATACACAAAATGACGTCTGTATACGCACGCACCCATACGTGTAGGTTAGGGATGCTTAGATTTTTATTTTATACTAGCTTTTAACCGCGGCTCCGCTCGCGCTAAATTCTGCTAACCCACGTGACGGATCCAGTTAATTCAGTCCAGTCCAGTCCCAGTCCACTCACTCACTTACTCACTCACTCGATCACTCACTCACTCACTCACTCACTCACTCTTTCACTCACTCACTCACTCACTCACTCAGCCATCCAGCCATCGTACATTACTATCTGCTCGTGCAAATGCGTAGAAGCTTCGTATCTGTCTGGTGAGGATGCACCGCACGAATGTATTCTTCATTTTTTTCTTTCTTTCTTTCTCAAAACCCATACCAGTTTTTAAGTCTGATCATCAGCTTTCAAACAAAAAAAGTTTCATCAAAATCGGTCCAGTAGTTTTAGCGTGATGCTCGAGCAAACAAACAAACAGACATTGAAGAAAGTAATGGTTAAGTGTCCGTCAGCGCTATGGTGACCTAAGACACTTCTTTCTTACTATTGTTTTTGGTATGTTATGTTTAAAGTGAAAGTCGTGGATATCGATTAAATAACTATATATTTGGCACAATAATACACAAATTAACACTTAAAACTGGTAAATTATATTCAGACTAAACTAAACTATAAAACTGGTTGAAAATGGTTATAAATGGTTAATGGTGAAATGGTACTGGTTTTGAGCACGCGATGTCTCAACGAGAATCGAACGCGAACAGTCCTAAAATTAGGTGAACTCGCTATGTGCATAGTTGCATGCGATGCACTTATGCAAATTAGCGAAGTGTTCGATTTTAACTCGAACAGACATTTACAATTTTATAATAATTCATATTGAACTAAGTTTACGGAACATGTCGCGCACAATTAAATCAAAATATAACAAACATTTTGACTAACCTCGACGTTTCAAAAAAATTCGCGAAAGTTTAAATAAACTGTGGAAAGAAAAAATCGCTCACGAGCAGGATTCGAACCTCAGGGTTGAGGTAGCAGTGACCAGAATGTAAACAAATCAAGTAACTTGACGCGAATCAGCGTACGTGGCACACGTTATCGACTCCTTGTATAGTGTTACCCTAAAAGGCAAGGCCCCTCCGGGTAACGGGTTAAGGACGTAGTGTTTTGGGGAAAAGTTAGGGGAGGGGCGCGTATGGTATAAGGTTGAGAATCCCTAGCTAGTACTTTCATAACACACATAGCCGCACAGTGTCTTTTATTTGTCTTTTGATGCTTTATCATGCTTCGTTGTCTGTTTGTCTGTCTGCTACAATTGCTAGTTCCTGTTATTCAAACAGGCAGACAGTCACTCAGCGAGCTATGGAGCGGGCTATGCTTGGAGTTTCTTTGAAGGATAAAATCCGTAACGAGATTATCCGGAGAAGAACCGGAGTGAACGCCATAGCTTGTAGGATCAGTAAGCTGAAGTGGCAGTGGGCTGGCCATGTCTGTCGAAGGACCGATGGCCGTTGGAGCAGACGAGTCCTTGAGTGGAGACCGCGAATCGGCAAACGCAGCGTAGGGCCGCTCCTGCCAGGTGGACCGACGACCTAAATAACGTGGCTGAGGGGGGACTGGATGCGGAAGGCAGAGGACCGAGTGTTGTGGCGCAACTTGGAAGAGGCCTATGTCCAGCAGTGGACTGCGATAGGCTGAGTTGATGTTGATGAAACAGGCAGTCATAAAATGAAGATTTAATGACAATACAATAATATTATAAACCTTAAAGCTTGTGTTAATAAAATATTGTTTTACCAGCCGCCGTGAATCATATGTGATCCATGGGACAGGGCAAGGGTTATTTAAGATTTTTGTTTTTTAATAGCCTCCACGAGTGGCGATACTTAAATGTAGGTACGTCCAGTACGCCCTGCTGAACAGCCAGCCACAGTACCAATTTGCAGATTAGACGGTTTTATTTCATTTTATTTCAAACGAATTTTACTTTTAATCATACGGTGAGACATGATGTACCTACCAAAAACCACATAAAATCTTTGTAAAAACCATGTTCATTGCAAATTAAAATCTATATCTTTATCTTTAATATTCTTAGAAGAGAAATTGAGTTTATTTTATTCATTTCACAAAAATATATTTTGTCCAGTTTGCTGTTCCAGCAGCAACAATTGGCAATGATGGTACAATAATCTAAAATAAAAAGCGTGGCCCGAAAACAGTATAGAAAGTTTTACTAACAGACCCCATTAGGAACCCTTTACTTTCATTACCACATTCTCAGATAATTTCCTCACATGGGAAGAAATATTCGATAAACACTAATAGCCCTCCATCCCTTACACGATACAACCAGATGAAAAATAGAAGCAGAAGACCCACTATTTACAATGCGCTGAAGCAAAGTCACGTACATAGCTGTCACAGAAAAATAATAAAATAATAATTGAGGACTCGTAACGTAACAGACAAAAACAAAAACATAAACAATTGATTTGGGCCGACTACACACCGTCGAGAAAACCGACTATTGCACTATGTTTTCTAATCGACGACTAATCAGCAAAAATAGCCGTATATACGCATATCTTTTTGTAGGTATCTATTAAAAATGAAGAACAAAGAAAATTATTTAATAAGCAAGCACTAACTATATTTATTGTTGTTTTCATAAATATTCCCAGCCTCAGAAAATTGTTTTACCCTATAGACAGCAGTAGCAAGACAACTCAGATAATAATATATTTTGGCAATAATACGAGCTTAGACCAACAGAAAATGTTGGTGTAAGAATACGAGCCATAACTGGGTATCTCGTATTATTTTGTCTCCGATACTCGAAAGGGTGTTCACTGAAGACTGCAATCTAGTAGTAGTAGTAGTAGAGCTCCTTTGTGCAAGAGCTCGTCCGGGGAAGTACTACCACCGTAGGTACCTACTTCTACGCCAAATACTGATGCTAGCATTGCTGTGTTTCGGTCTGAAGGGTATGGGTGCCGGTGAAATTACAATCTCATGGGACTTTCCATCTTCATGTCTCAGTTTGGCGAACCGACTTGCGGTTACCATTTAGGCAACAGCCAAGGTGGTGTTGCAGTTGTTACGAGCAAAGGTAACCGCTTAACATCACTTGGGCTTTTAGCTCGTTATTAGCAAGCTATTAGTAGCTTCCATCCTATACCATAAAAAAAATCGTCCCAGCAATTTGGAGGTGTTCCGAATTCAACCAAAGTACAATCGTCAAGTCGATCGGCATTGCCGACTATTCGGACGACTAATCGGCAATTTTCTAAGCGATTAGTTGGCTAGTCGGCTGATCGGCTTGGCCCATAATCACTAATATAAAGCAATGAAATGAAAAAACAACATAAAATGCCTGTACAACTGTTACTGATGATATCATTGTGGTGAGTGCGCTACAAAATAACCCCACTGCAGCACTAGTTATTTTATCACGAGCTGTTGAAAGTGTGCCTTTTGTATATTTCTTACATTGTGTCTAACCTTAATTTGATTGGTCGTTAGCCATAAACCTGCGGGGTATCGTAATATTCCCGTCACGTCTGTCATTGCACCAGCTTGCTTTGGTTCTAAAATAGCCGTACATTTCCTTATTTTTTTAACGATGGGACATTTAAGGAAAATATAGCCCTTTAGGGTGAATGCAATGGCTTTTAGATTGGTGTTTATGGTTGGTCTGTTTTTTTTTGGGTAAGGTCATCCAATATTTTTTCTTGAGTATTTTTAGGTGATTAAGAGGGGATGAAATCAAATACCAAAGTCGATAAATTTCAGGTTTTTACTTTTCACGTCCCATACAAAAACCTTGTATATTAACCCTCGACGCAAACAGAGGGGTGTTATGTGTTTAACGAGTGTTTCTGTGTATCAGTCTGTGGCATTGTAGCTCCCAAATGAATGAATTGTTTGAAAGGTGACTTGATACAGAGTGTTCTTAGCTATGACTCAAGAAAATCCGTTCAACCGTTTGAAGATCATCAGCTCTTTCCTTGTTGATGAAGGGATGAGTAACTTCCACAAGTCTGATCGATTCGAAATTTGGTATCTTGTTACTTCAATGATATTGCAAGAACATGGCAACCTTTACCTGATGCTGCAACGTCACCTGGAATCTGCAGGATACCCATCTTCTCAACGTTTAAAACATTAATCCACACTAGAATAACATTTAATTACACATTTACACATTAAATTGAATTAATAACTCTTGTTGTATAGTGGATGCATTCATAGACACAAATTTCTTATGCTTATGTAAACACCCAGACGGGGAAACAAGTCGGTATCCGCAGACCATACAAATATTTGTTCCGTGCAGGCATCGAACCCGCGACACGTTGCACAGCGGCCAAGCGCTCAGCCACTGTGCCAATCCTTTCTCCGAGAATTTTCCCAGTTATGTTGGGGTCGGCTTCCAAACCAATCAGATGCAGCTGAACATCAGTATTTTACACGAAGCGACTGCCATCAGATCCCCGCAACCCAGTTACTGGGTAATACCGACATCCTAAGGGTAGACCAGTTGTCAAACTTTCGACTTTCTAACGACTGCTATAGATATTCGTATGACAACCGGGACCGACAGCTTAACGTGCTCTCCGAGGCACGGAGAGGCCTACACACATCGACACAACGAAACGGTCACCCATCGAAGGACTGACCTTGGCTAGTGCAGTTTAACCTCTCAGTTCTTGTAATCCACGCGGTATTCTTTAGCCACGAGCCCCCTCAGCCACTCGTCAAAATAAGCATCATTTGTCAGAATGTATGCTTCATTTCGCCTAACATTTTTGCAAACAAATCTGTGACGTAACCTTTTAGTCACCCCTACTCCTCTTTTGTGTCCAATGCATGATCGTGTAGATCTCAGGGTCACAAGACTGTATTTAGTACTGAAACATAAACAACATAAGTATTATTAATTCCATTGTATTTCAGAAAATAAAGCCGATTACAGAACAATAAATATACTTATTTAGAGTTCTTACGTAGCCCTAAAGAATTGAATCTTTTTATACTTACTTCTTATACTTATTTATCTTCTTATACTGTTAAAATGGAAAGATGTTACCAAATTGTATTTCTTTAAATAATTGAAGATATTTATATTTGACAAAGATAAGGAAAATATGTTTTTTCTTTCGACGAAATAAATGAAGAATAGGAAATAAAAGTTGTGAAATAAATCCATAAACTAAAAACCGGCCAAGAGCATGTCGGGCCATGCTCAGTATTATAGGGTTCCTTAAGTAGGTGTTACAAACAAATCAAATCGAATATTAATCATGACTATTTTAGTTTTTGCAATAGACGGCAGCATTGGCGACTCAGAGAGTGTTGTCAGTAGCCGCTAGATGGCGCTATACAATGCCAAATGCGATAGACGGCACTTGACGGCAGAATTGGCGACTCAGAGAGTGTTGTTAGATGCCGCTAGATGGCGCCAAATTTAAGAAGTGTGTCGGTAACATAACACAAAGTTACTTTTTGTGATTTTTTCAAATAGAAAGTAGCTAAAGGAGCATTATTTGCTATGATCATTTTTCTCTTAGGTCAATGACCTTTGAACTAGGACGTTTTAAGTATTTTTTAGTTTTCTCTCTATAACTCAAAAAATTATAATCACAATATGCTCGAAATAATTTTAAAAGAGAGTTTTTACAAAGGTCTATCAATGTGGAAGATTATAAGTTTCTACATTGCATATTTTAGAAATGGCAGGGGGGGAGACACATTGCAAGCCACTTTGGCAGGCTATATTTCGCAGATGGTACACCTGATAAAAAAGTGATGTATGAAACATTACCTTCATTTTAGTAGACCTATTCAATGATACCCCACACGAGGGGGAGCAGCGAAAAAAAAATGTTCATCCCCATTTCACATGTATGGGCGCCACCCCTAAAATACGTAATCATGATATTTTTATTCTTTTAAAATTGAGATCTATATTTATTCTATTATAACAAAATTTCATTTACTTATGTTTATAACTGTGGAAGTTATTAAGCTGTAAAGGATTAGGACAGACGGACAGACGGACAGACGGACGGACAGACGGACGGACATGACGAAACTATAAGGGTTCCTTGTAGGACTACGGAACCCTAAAAAGGAGAAAGCCCATTCCAGGCCCAAATGTGTGGACACCACATTATGACTTATATTAATCGAATTACGCATTTATTTAGATTAAAGAAATACGAATTTTGAGTTATGTTACAAGTCCACTAAGAGTCTATTCATCAACTCAGCCTATCGCAGTCCATTACTGGACATAGGCCTTTCCTAAGTTGCGCCACAACACTCGGTCCTCTGCCTTCCGCATCCAGTTCCCCCAGCCACGTTATTCAGGTCGTCGGACCACTTAGCGGGTTGGCCAATTCGCGGTCTCCACTCAAGGACTCGTCTGCTCCAGCGACCATCGGTCCTTCAACAGACATGGCCAGCCCACTGCCACTTCAGCTTACTGATCCTACAAGCTATGTCGGACACTCCGGTTCTTCTCCAGATAATCTTGTTACGGATTTTATCGTTCAAAGAAACTTCAAGAGTAAGAATCTATTACCAGTTCCGTATTAAAATGGGTATTACAACCTGCTGAACTCTAAAATGCTTTTTTGAATTTAAATTTTATGATCAGTATTGGCGGCGTTGTAGTTTGATATTTAGAAATCTAAAAATAGACACATTTATAATATTTTCAACACACTTGCTCGTAAAGTGGCTCTTATTGCATCGCTTTTAGGTTCATAATGTGGCTTATAACGCACGCGTGCTTTTTTGGTTCCGAAGTCCTACAAGGAACCCTTATAGTTTCGTCATGTCCGTCCGTCTGTCCGTCTGTCCGTCTGTCCGTCTGTCCTAATCCTTTACAGCTTAATAACTTCTACAGTTATAAACATAAGTAAATGAAATTTTGTTAAAAAATAGTCTACATATAGATCTCAATTTTAAAAGAATAAAAGAATCGTTTTTCCGTATTTTAGGGGTGGCGTCCATACATGTGAAATGGAGAAAACATTTTTTTTTTCGCTGCACCCCCTCGTGTGGGATATCATTGAATAGGTCTACTAAAATGAAGGTAATGTTTGATACACCACTTTTTTATCAGGTGTACCATCTGCGAAATATAGCCCGCCAAAGTGGCTTGCAATGTGTCCCCCCCCCTGCCATTTCTAAACTATGCAATGTAGAAACTTATAATCTTCCACATTGATAGACCTTTGTGAAAACTCTCTTTTAAAATTATTTCGAGTATAATGTGATTATAATTTTTTGAGTTATAGAGAGAAAACTGAAAAATACTTAAAACGTCCTAGTTCAAAGGTCATTGACCTTAGAGAAAAATGATCTTAGCAAATAATGCTCCTTTAGCTACTTTCTATTTGAAAAAATCACAAAAAGTAACTTTGAAATGACAAACGTCTTAAATTTGGCTTCTTGAATTTATCGCTAGATGGCGCTACTAACAACACGCTCTGAGTCGCGAATGCTGCCGATTATTGCAAAAACTAAAATAGCCATGATTAATATTCGATTTGATTCGTTTGTAATTACACCTACTTAAGGAACCCTATAATACTGAGCATGGCCCGACATGCTCTTGCCCGGTTTTTTCATTATATTATCGCACTAGTGCTTTTTACTTTACAATTTATTTTTAAATCGCAGCAAAGAGTTTTTATGCCTGAACTAAATTAAACATTTTTGGGAATAAATCAACTGTATTAATTAAAATATGCTATATAAACATTTAATTACATCAAATTATTATTTTTTGTCAACAAATTAATATTAATTTGTGTTATATATAAAAAAAACAATTTATAATATTTTTATATTAGGCTGTATGGCGGTTTCCTTCGACCACCTGCGCGCGCATAGCTGTATGTCACCGCGCGATCCGCGCGCCATTTTTATCATTTTTCACAATTTCAATATTTGTCTAAAATGTGTAATTTATGTTTTTTTCCTCGCAAGTGTGTTGAAACACGTCGTATGACACGCGTGAGCTACGACTATTATACTCTCGGCTCCATAACGCCCTCGCCTTCGGCTCGGGCTGCAATCCAGCCTCGAGTATAATAGTCAACTTAGCTCACTTGTATCATAATGTACTATTATAGTCACCTCCTTAAATATGGCATGAATACAGATCAAAATGTTGTATATTTTTTCTTCTCGCCGGGCACGAGGCCAGTAATTTTCAAGTCAGTTGATTGACAGTTCAGTGAGCAAGTCAATGAGAAGAAATAACTAAGGGACTTTACTCATGACGCGACGCGATGCGAGCGATATTGCATCGATTGTCGACTCGAGTTGTACGTACGTTCTAATTGATACCAAAAATATTTCCAACAGATTACTAGTTGCGCAACAGAAGTCGCTCATCGATATCCCGAACAGAGATCGCGTGCAAGTCGAAACAAGTGCCAGCGCTCGCACGCACCCGTACATTTATTTGAAATAGGATTGCAGGTTTTGATTGCAGGTCATTATAACGTACGGTCGACTGCACGTTGGTGGTAACACTTTGACATTAGCAGCATCTTTATTTCATAAGCAGTAAGGGCGGTTTTCGAATTGAAGTGTTACCACTGTCATGCAGTTGACTGTACATGCAATTCGATATCGAGCAGTACTGTGAACGATATCGTCAATCCATGCGATCTTGTCCGAAGATATTTGCGATTTTCAATAAATTTTCTTCAAACACATGTTGTTGCGATATCTGACCGATATCGGCAATCGATGCAATTCTGCGTCACGTCGCTACATGAGTAAAGTCCCTAACTTGCAAACTGGCCATGTCACTGGCACGCACTAGTAACCTATTATTTATGACACCCAGATGGAACATAGGTAGCCTCTTTCACTCCAGTAGTCCCACAACCAATTATCTCTCCCACTACTCACATTACAAGTTACTTAGAAACTAATCACAGTGTTTCTGTTACCAATGCTCGGTTTTCCTTATTACAACACCTAATTACAACACCTAATTACATCCGTATTTACCACCGAAACGAGGAAAGAAATACCATAAGAAAACTCTTATGTTACGGTTCTCAAAATAGGATAAGATAATGTTTATTTGTCATAACATGAGTATACACAGAGCGTGCAAGTTGCTCAAAATTATTTATAAGGTCTATCATGTTATGTCTTTACGGCATACAAATATAATTTTATTATTGGAAATGTCATTAATCTAATATGTAGGAACTTATGCAATACAATACTGAATTCAAAATGTTACAATAGGGAAGTTTATGTTGGTGCAAATCCAAATAAGCCGAGTCTATCGTCGGCATCCTTGCTCCTAAAACCTCTGTTAAGGGCAGGTTATCCTCTCGTCTGTAGAAATCCGTCATTTTGGCAAATTTTGACAATGGCGGATCTGTGGAACCGAGTATCGGTCTTTCCACAGACAGGGACCGGACGCCTACCTCTGAGCCTTTAAATCGCGATTTCCCTTATTTTTGTATAGAAAGCACTAAAACCTAGTTAAAAACACATATACCTTATTAAATTTGCTATTATACTGTATCCATCATAATATACAAAGATATAGAACACAGACCTGTGAAATCTATAGCAAAATGTACACCAAACGCGTGGCGCGTGAGCCGTTTTAATCATCTATACCAGCGGTACTCTAAGTGTGTTCCGCGGAACCCTAGGGTTCCGCGATACCCCTGTAGGGGTTCCGCAAGAATTTAGAAAAAAAAAACAAAACACCTCTCTCTGGTCACTGGTCGAACGTTTTGAATCCGCCCGCCGCGCGTATACTTGTGAGCGCGCAGTCCCTTTGATAAAAGCCGCCTCTGAATTAGACGCTATAGTTGTGAACAAGCGACTTTCGGCTCTATCTTCAAAAGCATAAAGTCGAGATTGTTTACAACGCATTTTTTTGTATTTATATTTTTATTTCCGCTTTTTGTTTATCAAAGGCGCCGACTCGAGTATTTTTGAGAATGTTCGAGTTCGAGTCTAGGACTAAGTATAAAAGCGCTATTATATAAAAAAAGTCGCGCCTCGTCAGTCAGTTGACGATTAGCGTTCGGAGCGATAAGTTCGTACCTACCTACTTACAAGCTGGCTAGCCTGCTGCCTTCTTGTAAGTTCTACTGCCCGCTGTATTCTGATTGTATCAGTTTTGTACATTTCTTCTTTGGACTAAACTTTGTCTCATAAACGCAGTAACGATTGTGCATTATTTTGACCCTACCATCCTGACGTGTAACATTATTAATAAAGAAGAATGGAACGTTGGCTTAAAGGTGTTAAACGTGTTGCAACGACATCTTCTAATGACGCTGAATGTTCAAAAGCAGTACGCGCGGAGAATACAGCAATTACCGATCCAGACGATGATGCCACGACGTCAAGCTCCACGGTTTCAAAGACGAAAAAAAGGAAGTATGATGAATCCAGTGGCGTGCATTGGCCTACTTCACTTGAATTTAATTGTGGTGTAAATTATTGATTTTTTGATGTAGCAAGATTAATTTAGCATTAATAGGTCTATTTTAAGATACATAATCATCGTACTGTGAAAAAAATATAATAACTTACACCACTATTGAATTTGAATGAGGAAGGCAGTAGGTATTGCCTGATTGCCTATTTGCTATGCACGCCACTGGATGAATCATATATCAGTTTCGGATTTGTTGATTCCAACGGCTCACCTCTCTGCATGTTATGTAGTAAACTGCTTCCTAATAGTTCCATGGCACCTGCCAAATTACGCAGACATTTAGAAACTGTACACCCCGAGTCTAAAGACAAGAATAAAGAATTTTTTGTTCGTAAAAAAGAACAGTTATTGGAAAGTCAAAAAAATATGATGCATGTAACACAAACTATCAATGAAAAGGCCACGGAGGCATCATATTTAGTTAGCTATCGCATTGCACAAGCAGGTGAAGCGCACACTATCGCTGAGAATTTAATAAAGCCATGTGTGTTAGACATAACAAAATGTATGCTCGATGAAAAATCTGCAAAGCATCTTTCTACTGTACCGCTATCAAACGATACTGTTTCACGGCGAATCCATGATCTGGCAAGCTACGTCAAACAAGAACTAGTTGCACGTCTACAAAAAACACGATTCGCCTTGCAAATGGATGAGTCAACTGATGTCACTGATCTGGCTATCTTGCTGGTTATCGTGAGATATCCATATGAACGTTCTTTTGAAGAAGACATGCTTATGTGTTCACCGCTGCCCACAAACACTACCGGGGAAGAAATTTTTAATAAAATAAACATATTTTTTAAAGAAAATAATCTTAGTTGGAACGATTGCATTGACATTTGTACAGATGGGGCCAAGGCGATGACAGGTAAAACAGCAGGAGCAGTATCACGAATAAAAAGTAAAGCGCCTAATTGTAGTTCCAGCCATTGTATTCTGCATAGACAAGCACTTGCGATGAAGCAAATGCCGTCAAATCTAAAATTAGTTATGGATGAAGCGGTAAAAATAATTAATTTTATCAAATCACGACCACTACAATCCCGATTGTTCTCATTATTGTGTGAAGATTATGGCAGCAAACATAAAACACTGCTGCTCCATACAGAAGTGCGATGGCTGTCTCGGGGTAAAACTTTAACAAGGCTATTTGAACTTAGAGCCGAGTTACAAATGTTTCTTTCAGCAGATACAGTTTCTTTTAATTTGAAAGACCGTTTGTATGATAAAACTTGGTTGTTCCGATTGTCTTTTATGGCGGATATCTTTCAAAAACTGAACGAATTGAATTTATCATTGCAAGGTAAACAGACAACAGTGTTCCAGGCCTATAACAAAATAACTGCCTTCAAAAGAAAATTAGATTTTTGGATTATTTGCGTTGGTAAGAGAGAAATAGAAAGCTTTACGTCACTCAGTGAGTTTGTTAGCGATAACGACTCGGAAATGTTTCAAGATGATGTGTTTGAAGAATTGGTCCAATATCTCACTTCGATGCGCGCATCTTTTGTAAAGTATTTTCCCGAAGAACATAATACAAAAATGAAGCTGAATTAATGGATTCATAATCCTTTTTTACCCAACTTGCAAAAGCCCGAAAGTATGTCAAACGAGATATATGAATCTCTTTTAGAAATGTCATCAGACACAAGTATGGAGTCACTGTTCAAAACGACGCCTCTCAACGATTTTTGGTGCAGAATCCGTGATGAATATCCAATGCTTGGCAGAATGGCTCTGAATATTCTTCTCCCGTTCCCAACAACATATTTGTGCGAAACAGGATTCTCAACCTATGCAGCCACGAAAACAAAATATCGCAATAGACTGGACGCCGAACCTGATATGAGACTTCAAATGTCTTCTATCAAACCTGATATGAACCAATTGATGAAAAATAAAAAACAGTTTCATACCTCCCATTAGTTAAGATTTTTTCATTTTTAATATCTTCTATTATTGTACTTGGCATGTGGTTAAAGTAAGTAATAATTAGTAACTGTTACATTGTACTTTTATTATGCTTATATAATAAAGAATACACTTTTAAAAACTATTGTTTTATTGTAGGGTTCCGTCAAGTATTTTGCTTGTCAAAAGGGTTCCGTGACCAAAAAAGTTTGAGAACCGCTGATCTATACTATAATAAAACTGTAAAGGTCGAAAAGTCTGTACATTGAGTTTTTTTTCGCGAAAACCGGCTAGGGGGACTAGAAATAAGCTATAGAACACGAATCAATCGTTTAAAAAATTTATGTCTGTCTGTCTGTCTGTCTGTCTGTCTGTCTGTCTGTTTGTTACCTCATCACGTGAAAACGGCTGAACGGATCGTAATGAAACTTAGCATTTGTATTGGTATTAGTCTAACTTAAAATATAGGGTATGTTTTATCTGAATCGGTTGAGTAGATCCAGCGATACAGCTTGACCCCTCTATTGTATTAACTTGCATACAAAGTAGAGGTCATGATTGTTGGTTGGATGCAGGTTGCAGGTTCCTAAAAATACAACTGGATTCTATTAGTATTATAGAAAATATAGAATAACATAACATAGCCCATCACTGTCCCGCTGCTGGGCATGGCCCTCTTCTTGGAATGAGAAGAGTTAAGGAACTGGATATTGTTAGTGTAATAGATTATCATAACATAATCAGCTCATTACCTACTGCCCCACTGCTGGGCACGGACCTCTTCTCGGAACGAGAAGAGTTAAGAAACTAGAAAATATAGAATAACATAACGTAGTCAACCCATTACTGTCCCATTACTGGGTGGCCAACTCTTCTCAAAATGAGAAGAGTTAATGAACTGGATATTATTAGTATTCTAGAATAACATAACATTACCAGCCCATTACAGTCCCACTGCTGGACACGGGCCTCTTCTCAGCATAAGAAGAGATGTGGTTAGTGTTATATAATAACATAATCAGCCCAATTACTTTTCACTGCTGGGCACGAGCGTCTTCTCAGAATGAGGGAGTTTAGGGCTAATTCCATGAAATTCCATCACCTTAGCCGGTTGGTTGTAAAAACAAAATATAGTATGGTCGGTAAATAGTGTAATCGTCTGTGTAGGCGCTTATATGTTATTTGAAGATATTGTGTTCATAATTATGACACGATGTTATTTTCCGACATCCACGCGGACGGAGTCGCGGGCACAGCTAGTAAATAATATAAAACAAAATAGTACACTTTGGTTATTGAACGAACGTGAAAATGTACGAGCACTTATGAGTGCACGTATATTTTACGTACGCGAGTCCATCAATGCCTGGTTGCGGCCGAGGCTTGTATAGTACTTTTCTCAAATAATGCGCGAAAATTCAAACTAAATATAGTACCTATGTAAATTGTAGAATCAATGACGACCACTAATAATTTTTCACGCGTCAATATGTTCATTTGTTTCTTTTTTAGTTTAAACAGCTCTAGTTGGAAGCCAGTTCGTAATTTAAGTAAAATCTTTGATAAGTAACCTCCTTGGTTGCTATATTTTGGAGTAAAAGTTCGTTCCATTTTTAAATTACACGACAAAATATGAGTTTTCATAGTAATTTATTTGGCCGCTAAACAGGACAGATATGGATTTACATAGTAACATTGCTGGCCGCTGTTCGCATGTATTTCCCAAAACCTTTGTATACTGACGTGTATTTTCTTTACCGGCGATAAATGTCATGTCTCTGATTTGACCAGAACAGCATTTTAGATTTATCTATAAAAAGGTTGTCAAAATAATGTTCGAAAAACCTATACAGGGTTAGGTTCATTTAGGTTTCAGGTACATTTTTTCAATCGAGCAAAGTAAAATACATCGTCACGAGGTCGTGGGTTCGATTCCCACAGGACACAAATATTTGTGCGATGAACATAAGTATTTGTGTTGGTCTGGGTGTTTCTTATGTATTATAAGTATGTATTTACAACAAAAAAAGTATATAAGTATGTTATCCATTGTCTACTGACTAGATGGTGCCGTGTAAAAATGTCCCAAAATATTTCATTATTTTTTATTATTATCGTGTCATGAACCTTTGATGTTACTAAAACAAGATTGTATCTGTGACATATATTTTTTCTGGGTTTAAATATCACAATTTGACCATTTTAAAATGAATTTCGCAAGACACAAACTGGGATAAGGGGCCGTTAACCCAACTCTCTGACCACAAATAAATCATTTCACAAACTCTAATCTAACGAAGGCTTTTGAATAAATATGAATACAAATAACAATTTTTAATAAAGCTCAACTTAATCTTGCACTAAAATCGATCGATCAACAGGGGTTAAGTAAAGTTTATCGCGGTCTGCTGACAGATGGGTGACCGATGACATATACGATACTTAATCCGATGATTGAGTGTTGTTTGGCAAACGCAAGGGTTGCCATTTCGTTTATTGAATCTCTGTGTATGTGAAAGTTCAATGACCTGAGCAAAAGTTCGATGTTCAAACGTCCATTGCTATATTTACACGGGCCTTCTCAAAGACAGGCAGCCAGCAATTAGCCTTAAAGATACGTAATTATATCTGCTTTTTTTGAAATTAATTCACAATTCCACCAATTTTCGACTATACATTAGTCAATGTTTAATCCACAATAATTTATTACTTTCTGTACGACGAATTATAGGCATAGTGTGAACTAGGCTTACTGAGGGTTTTTTCGACACGCGAATGGAAGGGGTGTCCTTTTTTGCGCAGATGATATATTTAAATTATTCAAAGAAAACTTATATCTAAATTCTGCACGTTTTCCGTTTGATAAATTCAGAAATAAAATGTATTTACTAGACTTTGCCCGCGGCTACACCCCCTTATTATTCGGCTTATCACAAAAAGACAACGCACAACTGTTTATTTTCCCGGGATAAAAAAATCAGTCATTAATTTAACCTTTACATTAATCCGGATTAAGAAAAAAAGAAGAAAGAATAAGAAGAACTTTTATGTGGCACAGGACAGTGACAGCACAAAAATAACATTAATAAAAATACTAAGGGTCGGTCTTTCAATAGCCAGTTAACTTTTAACTGAGGAGTAAGTTTGACATTTTGACAGTTGTAGTATAGAAAATTTGTCAAGATGTCACATTTATTCCTCAGTTAAAATTTACCAGACTATTGAAATACCGGCCCTAAAGTTAGATATAAGTAAAACATGACGTACATTAAGTACATTATGGTCTATTTTTATGCCAAATTTCATCCAAACCCATGCAGCCGTTTCAGCATAATTGAGTAACGAACGTCCAACCATCTAAACATCCAAATATCTTCACAATCTTTCACATATTTTATAATATTTGTAGGATTATTTTGGTTTTTTTTTTGGTAAATAATTATAACAACGAACTGCGGTTGAAGTTAACCAAACACTTAAAGCCAATTTTTATTTTCTTATTCTTTCGTACTTCAAATGAACTGATTTACGATTCCATGAGAATGTAATAATCAAACATCCTGTTTTAACACACAAACTTTACCGTTAAATAAATGAATATTAAAAAAGACGTGTGGCACTCGGAGACTGCCGCGGTAAAGCTATTGCATAGCATTTTTTATGTAAATACAAAGAGGAGGTGCCCTAACGCCGAAACTCTAAGCAGGCATGAGTCACCAAATTGCAGGGCGAAGAGGGGGATTACGCATGCGCAGTAACGCCGATACAACCAATGCCACCTAGAGGCGATTTGCAGAAATAAAGAGACAAGCGTGATATTTCAAAAAGTAATTAAAAGTTCTGCTATTCATCGATAGATGGCAAAACTAAAAAGTATCACCGCTGTGCCGGTCGGAGAGGGGGGTGTTAGGTTATTTTCGTTACGGAATTTCTGGATTCGGTCTCCACGCTCAAGGCCCGCGATAGAAGCTATGCAATAGCTTAAAAAATACACAAAATCCAGTTCGAACTATTAACTGTTTAAAGTTTATTTTAACCAATACAAACAGTATACAAGAACATTTAAATGATGCTGATTGCTCATCTTGCAAAGATTAAAGGGAATAACTGGTGGATTCTGACTGGCATTCTGGCAGATTGCCAAATGCTAGTGTTAGTCTATAATACCAGTTTTGAATGCCAGTAAATTGGCTCCGTTTATGTTAAGTGCCAGTTTCGGTTATTTAGTGTTTTATTTATGAAGTTCGATTGGGTTTTTATTGATAAAGTACTTGTTGAATAGTCAGGCGTTTCTTTAAGGTGTTTTAGTATTGCATTATTCGGAAATTATTGATCATCATAATCATCAGCCTATATTTGTCCACTGCTGGACATAGGACTCTCCAATGGTACGCCACTGACATCGCTCCTCGGCCACTCGCATCCAGTTGCTACTAGCCACCTTGCCAATATCATCGCTCCATCGAGCCTGAGGGCGTCCTAATTTCAACTGAACTCGTTCAGATGTTACAGCGTGAAGAATTAACAAACATACATACACACTCACAAACTTTCGCATCTATAATATTAGTATGATAGGATTAAATAAATAAAAAATATGAAAACGGAAAAGTTAAGATGCATTCATTGTCAGTGTATGGACATGTGATGCGGAGAAATGAGAAGCATGGTACGAAAAAAGTTTTGTGTACGAACGTGGATGGCTATAAGAAAAGAGGTAGACCAAAGAAAAGATGGATGTATTGTGTGAAAGATGATATAGATAAAAAGAAAGTGAACACGGAGATGACGACTGAGACAGATGTATGGAAGAAAAATACATGCTGCGCTGACCCCAAATAGATTGGGATAAGGGCAGGAGCACTCGGAGCGTTCGGGAAGCCACGCAATACCTTCTCGTTCAAAATACCGACGAAAATTTGACCAGTGTGTGCTGCCAGTAATTACTTACGGCACTGAAACGTGGTCGCTCATAATAGGCCTGATAAGAAGGCTCAAAGTCACTCAAAGGTGGAGAGGAGAGGGCTATGCTCGAAGTGTCCCTGCGTGATCGAATCAGAAATGAGGAGATTCGCAGGAGAACGAAAGTAACCAACATAGCCCGAAGAATTGCCAAACTTAAGTGGCAGTGGGCGGAGCACGTTGCTCGCAGAACGGATGGCCGATGGGGCAGTAAATTTCTGGAGTGGCGACCGGGTACTGGAAGGCGCAGCGTGGGTAGGCCCCCCACAAGGTTGACCGACGACCTGGTGAAGGTCGCGGAAATCCGCTGGATGTGGAAGGCGCAGGACCGGTCGTTGTGGCGATGCTTGGAGGAGGCCCATGTCCAGCAGTGGACGTCTTTCGGCTGAAATGATGATGATGATGATGAAGGGTAGGAGGATGATGATGAAGATTAAATAAATGAATTAATTAAAAGCAAAATTAACGTTTAGAACATAACCATTCTTATTACGAAACATTCTGTTTTCCTAGTACATATTACAGTATTAGGCCTTACCGTGTTTGAACGTTTCTTCAAATATTTTAACAGGATTTGAGTTTGAGTCAAAAGAAATATTTATTAAAAGTACTGAAACAGTCATTTTGTTTCTAATGTACATTGTAGGCACAGAGGAACTTGTAGGTATAGTCATGTATTTATAGAATACATAACTTTAATGTCGCCATCTCTTCTCGTGGGTGTCGTAAAAGGCGACTAAGTGATTCACCAGAGAATGGGCAGCAGCGTTCTTTGAGTAGTTATTCAATCAACTGCGATCGCCAACCCGCCTGCCAAGCGTGGTGATTAAGGCGTATTTTCCCCCTTTTGGGAGAGGCCTATATCCAGCAGTGAACGTCTTTCGGCTGAAATGAATGATTATAATTTTCATGTAGGAATGTTTTACTTTTTTGAATACAAACATTAGAGGTTATGCCAACAAAAAATAATAGGTAATTAATTAATTTGTTACTAACTTGTCCAAAAAAAATGTATGCTTTTTATAGCTAAACATGGATGAACTTCACATATTAGTGACAACCTTTGCACCTGTGTTTACAAATAAATAAATTCTGATTATGATTATGAAGAAATATAAATAGTTTTTTCTAGATATGTAACTATTAAGTCGTCCTGTAAATGTTCGTTTTATAACATGTAACCTTTAGACATACATTGGGTGAATATTTAACATTAATTTTAGAAAACTTACATGCATAGTATATGTATCTGTACCACTACTACAGACTACAGAGTGACAATTCTAGATTAATTTAAATAAGTATGAAGTTGAATCGTAAAGTCACAATAACATTTTCTTAAAAGACCTTATAATATAATTATTTATAATTAATAATTAAAAGTGGTATTTGTAGCATAATAATTGTTCTCTCTCATATTATTTAAGCACACCTTGCATAGATAGATAGATAGAGTATACTTTATTGTTTGCACTTCATAAAAATAAAACTAAAGTTGTAACAAACATGAGCACAGTACTAACAATAGGGAAGGTGACAATATTTTTATTATTAGTTTTTATTAGAAAACTCGAAACTTTTTCAACAAAAATAAGCAAGAGTGAAGAAACCAATAAAATATTTAATAAAGTGTCCAAGTTATAAGCGATTTAAATTTGTTCACTAGACAGATACAGCACTATCAAAGTATGACGTCATTGTTCAAAACCCTCATAGGAACTTGACATAATAATATCTCTATACAATGTCCGTTTAGTACGACAAGGATTGAAAATCTCTCTCTCTCACCTCCAAAAACTGTAAAACCGTATATCTCTTCAATTTTTTCATGGATTTTATAAAAAAAAACAACAATGTTGTCGTTGTTGTACCTTCTTCAAAATAATATAACATTTTTGGAATTTTTTAACCGACGAAAAAAAAGGAGGAGGTTCTCAAACGGAGGTGGTTCTTTGTCGAAACACGTATTTTTTTTTTTATGTATGACCGCGCATAACTTATAGAGTATAAAGGATATGGTATATCTCGAAGTTGGTCCCATTTAAAATTGAAAATTTAAATCCACCCCTAAGGGTAGGAAAACGGGGGATGAGTGCTAGAATATATCAACATAATCATTTCATCCTCATTTTATCCTCTATTAATATATCAACATCTCTCTATCGCTCTAAGGTTTGCTGTAAGAAAACTCATTTTTGAGTTAAGCTCGCCGATGTACATAAGCTTTCCTATTGTAATATTAATGTGTATTTGTGTGTACAATAAAGTATAATAATATACTTTATCTACACTCGTATCGTAAAATTCGAATTATGAACTCGAAAGTAATGTCATAATGACATACTTTACGCACATGCACCTGTTATGAATTTAAAAAGTTTCATTACGATACAGTTTGCTGAACAAAACAATGCGGTAATTTAATTTTTTTTCCATAACCGCACACTTCAGCCTAACTATGGAGTTTTTAATGCCACTTCGACCTAACCAAGGAGTTTTCAAACCTTTTTTTTAGCAGTCGTACAGTTTGGCACCAATGAGTACACAAAATTCAGGGTGGCGCCACTTGTCATACATTGAAAATTTTTATCGTTTAAAATCGCGTTTTTGGCAGAACTTTTGATTGTCATATTGTTTTTAATTATATTTAAGTGTTTACAGGCATATTTTTTGTATGATAAAACAGAGGTTGACGGAATCCTGACAAGGATAGAAAATTAGTTCCGATTATAATGTTGTCGCCAGACTCTATTTTATTATCTGTGTAGGCGCGGCCGCGCGCCTGGCCTACTGGATTTGGACATCGTTACTTGTAAATTTATTGTTATTGTTTACGTTATTATTATGGTTTTGTATGTCGAAAGTTTTATTCTGGGCAAAAATATCTGACTACAGCAGTGATACTGAACTGAGGAGAATATGACCCCGCCTGAATTTTTGGATGCAGCAACGTAAATGACGAACAATCTTTTACCAGAGAAATCAAGAAAAACAACGACAATGTTACTAAGATTTTGACTTTGGTATTTTATTTAAAATTGTATGAGTGTAGATAAAATAGTGTATGAAACTGACATAATTAGGTATTAAAACACTCGTGTGATACTATTAAAAACCTCGCCTACGGCTCGGTTTTTAAACTCACACTCGTGTTTTAATAACCCCTATTATGCAACAGTTTCATAAACTACTATTATCTACACTCGTATCGTAAAATTCGAATTATGAACTCGAAAGTAATGTCATAATGACATACTTTACGCACATGCACCTGTTATGAATTTAAAAAGTTTCATTACGATACAGTTTGCTGAACAAAACAATGCGGTAATTTTTTTTTTTTTCCATAACCGCACACTTCAGCCTAACTAAAGAGTTTTTAATGCCACTTCGACCTAACCAAGGAGTTTTCAAACCTTTTTTTTAGCAGTCGTACACGTATGGCACCAATGAGTACACAAAATTCAGGGTGGCGCCACTTGTCATACATTGAAAATTTTTATCTTTTAAAATCGCGTTTTTGGCAGAACTTTTGATTGTCATATTGCTTTTACTTATATTTAAGTGTTTACAGGCATATTTTTTGTATGATAAAACAGAGATTGACGGAATCCTGACAAGGATAGAAAATTCGTTCCGATTATAATGTTGTCGCCAGACTATATTTTATTATCTGTGTAGGCGCGCACCAGCGCGCGTGCGCGGCCGCGCGCCTGGCCTACTGGATTTGGACATCGTTACTTGTAAATTTATTGTTATTGTTTACGTTATTATTATGGTTTTGTATGTCGAAAGTTTTATTCTGGGCAAAAATATCTGACTACAGCAGTGATACTGAACTGAGGAGAATATGACCCCGCCTGAATTTCTGGATGCAGCAACGTAAATGACGAACAATCTTTTACCAGAGAAATCAAGAAAAACAACGACAATGTTACTAAGATTTTGACTTTGGTATTTTATTTAAAATTGTATGAGTGTAGATAAAATAGTGTATGAAACTGACATAATTAGGTATTAAAACACTCGTGTGATACTATTAAAAACCTCGCCTACGGCTCGGTTTTTAAACTCACACTCGTGTTTTAATAACCCCTATTATGCAACAGTTTCATAAACTACTATTACTGTACACCATGAAAATAGTAGTAAACAGGAACAACGTATAAATTATGGGAACATGGGCGGTCTTATCGCTAAAAGCGATATCTTCCAGACAACCTTTGGAGAACAACAAAAAAACTAAAAATAAAAGAAATAATAAAAACAAAATAACATCAAATACAACGTGAAATTTTCAACGATAAATAATAACTTTCCAAAAATGCGTTTTCCGCTCGACCACTTGCAACTCGCACGCACTTTGCTTGTTTGTCTGGCGCCGACTCATAATTAGTTATTTACCTACATTAATAATAATAATGTCCTCCCGGCCGAATTTCGGTCAGGCCAATCTCAATGGAGACTAGCCATCTGCGCGGGACATATCATAGTGCACAAGTGTGTGCGCAAACACAGGTGCACTCTCTCTATTCCCTCAATCTCATAATCCGATGGGACGGCAATCCGACACGACCGGAGAGAGATCCGGCGCAGGACCGACGGCTTTACGTGCTCTCCGAGGCACGAAGGGGTCTCGATGTGTAACGAAACGGTCACCCATCCACAGACTGACCGCGGCTAGTGCAGCTTAACCTTGTAGATCGTACAATCCACACGCTTGCTACTTAGCCACGAGCCAAAACCTACATTAGTTTAGTTAGGAAAGTAGTTATTAAGACTAAAAAGCTTCATTTTACTTTTCGCTTTTCAGTTTCTGTTTTCGTCGGTTCAATTTTTTGTCAAAAAGTTTTTAACATTAGTCAACTACCGCGGTCACATAGTGTATAATATTATTCTGGCCACCGTAACTAACAAATAGCGTAATAATCTTTATCCGACCTGTCAGACCAAATACTATATGCCGGTGACGACAGGTGGCAGTGTCACTGCTGCAAAATGACCGGCTTAACTACTAGAATAAATCATTTCATTTCACTAACCCACACAACGCTGTGACAACCGGTTAATGTTATCACATTAACTCCCACGGCGGTAGATGTCAAATCTGTGCTCCCAGTTGAAAGGCTTATAGAATAGAATAGAAAAACTTTATTTCGAGCAAAACAACTCATATAGGGTTAGTAACAATTTTATTACCTTAAACTTAATAGCATAGAACAAATAATGTGTAATACAGTTATATAACATATTTATTATTATTACTGCCTCGTTGGTCTAGTGGTTGCAAGCGCGACTGCTGAGCGTGGAGTCCTGGGTTCGATTCCCGGGTCGGGCAAAGTGTTATTGGGTTTTTTCATTAGGAAATTCTCAGTAGCAGCCCGGAGTCTGGATTTGTAGGCTCGCCCCCTATTACATGGGACTATAACATAACTGGCGAAATAAGGGTGTACTATTACACCTCTGCCTACCCCTTCGGGGAAATACAGGCGTGATGTTATGTTATGTTGTTATGTGTTATACAGTTATATATTTTGATACATGTAACTGATAGCAGTGGATTATATATGTACAATCCACTCTGTCAGCTATCATGTTCAGAACCCTGTTGGAGCTGGCCATGACTCGTGCCACCAGTGATACTGCACGCTTGCGCATTATAGTGTAGAAGCAGTCTACATGCGCCGCTGCAAACATCCCTGACGCACTGCAACGCCAAGGCAGCCCCATCAGTTTTCTGAACGCGTTATTATATTGGACTCGAAGAGAATATTAACGTAGAGTTAAATTCTGCTGTTAAATTTCATGGTAAGGGAGCATTTTGGAGTGAATAAGAAGTACCTAGTGACAAAGAATGAGAAATGTGTTTTAAGATGGTTTGGGCATGTAGAGAGGATGTACGATAGGACAATGACGAAACAAGTATACGAGGCGAGAGCGGATGGAACAGTTGGAGGGGTACTACCTTGGAAAACATACCGGTAACTTCGCAAACGTTTTCAAAAGAGGCCAGGTTTTAAGAGCACTCTAAGCCGATGAATACCTATGTATAACAAACGCATTTAAACTTGCCCGCCAACGGGCCAGCGGTCGGCTGCCACCATCTGATTATAATTTTAGTATCTAAATTTATCATAACTGTAAACCGGCTGAAATGGAATCAAAATAATAGCCCTGAAGGTCAATTCTCGTAATTAAAAACATTCATTTTTTTTTTTTACTTGTGTTTTTTGTTTTACTTTCTATATAATACCACCTATTAGTTACCTACTTGTGTTTATCGCTGTTGTTTAAATGTTGCGCGTCGTTAACTGTGACAATAAACTATTTTTCTTTCTTTCTTTCTAAATATAGTTCGAAACAAATCTCAATACTTTTAATCTAAATCTCCTGATGTTCCAGTTTGCCGTTTATTTGTGTCACTTAGGTAATTAATATCACCACCAAACGGCAATCAGAAAAATCTACTGTGAGGAGATTAAATTTAAAGCATTGAGATGTTTTTAATAACGACATTTGGTTTCAGAACTCCAAAATTAATTAGGCAGCCTTGCTCTATTAGGTATTAATCCGTCTAGGTTATTCTAAAAACATCGCGCATCGTTACAACAATAAACAAAAAAATCATAGTTTTATAACCAGCCAGTTCGTTGCCCGAAAATATTTTAATGACCTTCCGCCATTGAATCCATTTTTACGTGCGAGTTTGAAGTGTTGATTGTTTATGGAATATATAAGGTAAAAACAGACTAGTCCCACGTATGCAACGTACAATCAAGCAGTGATTTTTTCAGTCATGTGTTGTACGGTCAAGCACATATTTGGTAACAAAGCTATTATAAATGGAACTGGCTTAGATTGTAAGTGTCATACAAGACATGCCTATACTTGTTTTGTGACCATCGATGTGTGCTTCATCATCATCATCATCATAATTTCAGCCAAAAGACGTCCACTGCTGGACTTAGGCCTCTCCCAAATTTAGGGGGATATGCCATAATCGCCACGCTTGGCAGGCGGGTTGGCGATCGCAGTTGGTTGATTAAATACTCGGAGAACGCTGCTGCCCATCCTCTGGTGAATCCCTTAGTCGCCTTTTACGACACCCATGAGACGGTATAGGGTGCGCTTGACTTTACCCATGTATTGAGAGACCATATCCAGTGCACACGAGCTTTGCACGCATATTGCAAAAAAAAAAACACTCTTGCCGAGTCCCTAATTATATTATTCCAGACATTGAATTTTTTCCACGCAGTATTTATTTATTTTGTCCCGTTTTACACTATTACTTTATTATTTTAATCCTAGCATGTTGAGTGGCACTCGAGATAATACTCGAACAAGCAGATGGGCAGACATTGGTTTTATTAATTTAAAACTTTGGATGACTTTCAACTTTTTGAGGTTATTTATTACAGACGTATGTTTACTTATAATGCCTAACATTTTATAGTATCTAACGACATAAATAGAGAAAAAAACCAAGGTGAATTATTAAATATTATGGAAATTGGCTTTCCTGAAAGTAAGCACATAGTTTTCATAGACACTTTTCACTAAAACGAATTCAATTGTATCTGATGCTGAATCAATTTTTATAAATTCCGAGTTGTACATCACGTGTCGCCTCCGCGCTCAGTACTAGAAAATTCGCAGAAAATCCCCAGTCCATTGTCCAACACTGGGCGTCTTCAGCCTCTCCATCCACTGCGGCAGGCAGTCTGGATCCACAGAAATATAGGCTTCTTTTTTCTGTGGCGCGGAACACGACGCGCCACCGTCACGGGCCTTGACTGATCGGGCGGCGGGCTACCCCGAGTCCGCCGCCCGCAGGACCACTCCTAGGGTTGCTGGATGTCGGCGTACCTGCGACGCCCGGTCCGTCTCCTGCGGGTGGGAAGAGAGGCCGTTGCCTCTCAAACCCTCTCCGCCGCCTCCTTAGCGAGCATCACCTCCTCGCAAAAGGAGACGACGCCCTCCCAAGCGCTCTCGCTCCCGACCATAGACAGTACCCATAGCACAAGCTCTGCTTGGTTTGAGACTAGATGGTGCTGTGTAAAAATTGTCCCAAAGATATAATTCTATTATAATTCAATATTTAATTTGATTATTTTTATTGAAGAGTTTTCCCAAATGAGTTGTGTGCTTACGTATGAATATCGATTCTGATAACGTACCTCACAGGAACAACCGGGTTTTTGTTACATATTGTAGTGTTACTGTATAAGAATTTGTCCTTCAAACAATCAAGAACCTGAAGATTATTTTTAACCGACTTCAAAAAAGGAGGAGGTTATGTATTCCGCGGGTTTTTTTTATTTTTTTCATGTATGTACACCGATTACTCCGAGATTTGTGGGCCGATTTACGTGGTTGTTTTTTTATTTGGTAGAGAAAGCCCGCGCGGTGGTCCTATATAAATTTTATTGCCTTAGGTTGAGTAGTTTTTTAACCAGCTTCAATAAATCAGTTTATTTTAGTTTCGCCTATCTAGATGATCTGCTCATTGGTTCGTTTTTCTGAGAATTCTTGGCCGATATGCGTGTTTTTTTTTTCACGATAGTGATTGGACGTTTGGAAGAACATGAGCGAGACCTTTGCCCAGCAGTGGGATAGCAAAGGTTGAATTTTCAACTAAAAAGTATGAAATGAAAACTTTTTAACAAAAAAAATAAAACTGACTTCAAAAACCTTAACTAAAAAGTAAAAAAATAATCATTGTATGTATTTTAAAATCTTAACATAAACCAAAATTTTGAAGGCGGCGCGTGATTTTCATGTACGTTCACATAAACCTGTTTTTAACCGACTTCATTACTAAGTATAGATATTGCGCTCGACTGTAGGTACATTACATGACGCAAGGGTCACTCACGCGCCGCCTTCAAAATTTTGGTTTATGTTAAGATTTTAAAATACATACAATGATTATTTTTTTACTTTTTAGTTAAGGTTTTTGAAGTCGGTTTTTTTTTTGTTAAAAAGTTTTTATCTCTTATGCTTTGTTCCCATTCTATCACTTTCAAAGTAATTCTTGATTTGAGGAAAGGAAATATGAATCTCGGAGCAAATAACCAATGTGCCTTAGGATTGTATTTTCACGTTTGTATGTAAATTAGTATGGTTATGAATCAAAGCACAACAAACAAAATAATTTTGGTATTGTTAGAAGAACTTTCTAAAAGTTGGAGCGTATGGAAATCAAAACTTTCTGTGTAAAACAAATAACATGTTTTTGAATTACTTATTAGTTCTTATTTTGTTTCTGTTGCCTATAATTATTTGTTTATTAAACCTTTAATTTGTTTTGACAAGTTCTGACCTTGTTTAACACTGACGATGTGCCTTTGGCTTTTGCAACCATAGCTTCCAACCTTTTACAGTCTGTGATGTATCAATCATATTATACTCTCACATATACTACACCCATTTTATTTGATACTAGTCTTAGTTTCCTGACTTACGAAAAACATTTGACACATAAAATAAAATAGGTCATCCTATTTTTAGGGTTCCGTACCCGAAGGGTGCCAAACGGGACCCTATTACTCTCGCTATGCTGTCCGTCCGTCCGTCCGTCTGTCTGTCACAGGGCTGTATCTTTTGAACGGTAATAGGTAACCGTTTGAAATTTTCTCAGAATATGTGTTGCTATGCGGTGTATTACGACAAATACTAAAAACAAAAAAATCTAAAACCAAAGGGGTAAACCTCAAAAAACATGCATGCATTTTTTAAACGTTTTTCCTGCTCTATCTTCAAAACGGTAATACATACCAACGTCAAACTTGGTCAGATTATAGTGCATATTATGTAGTTTAGCAACAAATACTAAAAATAAGACAAACATAGACATATGTGGTGGTACCTGCGTAAGAAAGACATGCAAAAATTCATATTTCGCGCACTGTACGTTGGTCTTTTGATAAACTCTTGTAAATTAAATCAGTTTTTATCAGGTCGTTGAGAGGTACGGAACCCTTACTGCGCGAGTCCGATTTGCACTTGGCCGGTTTTTACTCTAGTGATGCTGCAAGCGATGCCATATATATAAACATTTTTCCATTTTTCACTTTCTGCGTTTACTGAACTTCTGACAGTGTAGCAAAATGAAATATGCCAACAATATTTTACCCAACGCGGGTTGTATAAACATCAATTTACTTTATTTAATAAATCCCCATTTGTTCGCAGGTAATGTACTGCCCGCCGCCCTACAATGACGGGATGTCGGGACGCCCGCAGCCCACCAAAACTACCCGCACGGGCAACGGGAACTCTTGCCATGACATCGTCTGAGATTCAGTGAAGAACAGGGCCCGTCACCACTCCATGGACCAAGCTACTGTAGTGTGAACGTACCCTTAGCAAATCCCGAGAAATGGACTGTCAAAAAAATAGGATATTTTGATGTACATATTTTTGTTAGTCATAATAATAGATGTGTATCTAAAAATGTTACGTAGAACAATATAATTGTATTATTAGAATTAATTTAATAACATATTTTGTAGTAGATATTTTTTTATTTCTCCTTTTTTGATGTTTCTAACACACTTCTATATTCCGAGCCCCAATATGGAAGTGGGTATGACAAATCGAAAAAAATATGTAAATATTATATAATTATGTAGGTATACATTTTTATGATGTCTAAAAGTTACAAATATCAAATTTTAGTAAAACTAAAATATATTAAGGTACGAATTAGATATTAAAAATAATTGTGTAGTTAAAA
Organism: Asteroscopus sphinx; assembly: GCA_949699075.1. Taxonomy (NCBI): domain Eukaryota; kingdom Metazoa; phylum Arthropoda; class Insecta; order Lepidoptera; family Noctuidae; genus Asteroscopus; species Asteroscopus sphinx. Next base: position 28,257,074 of record OX453010.1, on the reverse strand, counting down.
CATCGAATTATACGATAAACTTAAAATTGTAATTTTAAAATGTAAATAAAACATTTCAAAGTTTTTGTATTTAATGAATAACAAAAACTTGTAATGGTTAAATTAAATAAAATTACATTTAAACTTTGTAACGAATAAAAATAATATTTGAAATTAGTTGGAATTATAAAATGTATATAAATATCTAAATCAAAGAAAGTTACATGAATGTTATGTTATGTATATTAATTTTAAGGGAATTTATGTAAAACGCTTTAAAGTAAGTTAATATTAATTAAATGTTTTGATAATATAATGGAAGTTTATTTCGCTCCCCGGTAATTCTATTCAGGTCTATTTTCATTATAACTTTGAGATGATGTTTATGATTATATCAATGACTGAACTGAACATCAAAGAGAGGAAATGAGATAATTTAAAGTTTTCGTGATAATAATGTTAGGAAAGTTCAATTTTAGATTCATTGACAAGATATATATATACCTATAACTTTCTTTGTTAACTAATAATAAAAGTGAGATTCTGGCAGTATGTATTTACGTCTATGGTATTTACTAATCGAAATCTTGTATAGCGCGAATGAATAAACTAGGAACACTATCAAGAATATGGTAGAAAATGCGTACACACATTTAAAAAAAAATGAAAACAATATTCCACGAAAAATCACGCGTACATGGCGTACACGAGTAAAAATGTTCGCGCACGCTCTAACCGTCTAGACCAGTGGTTCCCAAACTTATTTTGTCTACTCGAAAGTCGAGAGTTCAGTCGGTGTCTAAGAGTCCTCCTAGCTAGATGAAATTACAAATCGCCCCCCAAGCCTTTACACAACGCCCCCATTTTTTTTCTGGGTTTTTTAGACCTGCAGCGGCCATAGGAGGACGTTATCGCCCACTTTGGAAATGGCTGGTCTAGACTCTAGACTAGAGTAGCTGAAATAGATAGTACTTATGTAGTACAATACATAGTATAAATATCAATACTTGCCACTAGATGTCGTTAAGAGTCACAATACAACAGTAATTGAAATGCAAAATAAAGCATATGTTTGCTTAGGTCGCGCACTTTGCGACTAGTCTAGAAATATAGTTAAGGTGAATTTTACAGGGTAGCCCGCGAAATTCAAAATTTCTTGCGTTTTTTGTCAATTGTTGCTCTATTTCGCGTTGTATATCAATAAAGTTATGATTCGCGGTAGTAATAACAATATATCTACTGAATAATACTCATACAAAATATAAATCTAGCTCTATAAGCTGTACAAGCTCGAAAATCGATAATTTGATCGTAAATTAATATTATCGAGCTTGTACAGCTTATAGAGCTAGGTTAATACTTTTCACGAGTATTATTCAGTAGATATATTGTTATTACTGCCGCGAATCATATTTTGACCGATATACAACGCAAAATAAAGCTACAATTAACAAAAAACGCAAGAAATTTTGAATTTCGCGGGCTACCCTGTAGCATTCACCTTAAGGCACACCTCGGACACTCAATACAATATGAATGCTAGCGCCACCTACATACACAAGATTACGTTTGTATACGAACGCACACACACGTGTAGGTTAGGGATGCTCGCCGCTCATAATGCCGTCTGGGTTCCAAGCGCTTCTCAGTAGTTTTCAGAGATGGCGTGCTTTTATAGCGACTGGCGAGTGACATCCATTGCACGATTGCAGTCCAAGTGCCGTCAACCAGCGGGCGCGAGAGGGGCGCGGACAAGGAATCTTGAATTGGCGGGGGGCTGTGAGTGGCCGTTCTGTACGTTAGTACTATTAGATATTCAGTGGTTAAGGGCAGAAAAATTTAAACTGTTTTGGCCCTTGGAACATACTGAAAAAATCATTATAGTCCTAAAGCTTCAAAGGAGACCCCTGGTCTAGAGGCCTGCTGTTAGTACAAAAGGCAGAGAATAATGTAACTAACACCAAAATTACATGTGTACACAAATAAACATTTTGATTGATTGATTGATTGATATGGAAATAGTGACCAACGGACTCAGCCGTTACTCTAGCCGTAAGTGCATCATCTCATTGCATGCAATTATGTTTTTCTTTTATAGTATTGGATGGCGAAACGAGCTAAAGGCACACCTGATGTTAAGCAGTTACCTTTTAATTTATTTATTTATAATTTATGTACACACAATAACATATATGAAAGGAGACAGCAGTACCAAAGGTACTGCTTATTTCAAAGAAAATTCTACCAGCAGACCTGCAAGAGGAGAAATATGTAAGAGATGTAGAAATGTATTATACCTAAAATTTATTATTAATATTTTTAACGCATTTACGCATGCAAAGCGAAATCTAACGATTTAAACTGTGGAAAGATAAAAACCGCTCACGAGCAGGATTCGAACCTGCGACTCTTGGCTCAGTACGCCAGTGCTTTAGCCACTAAGCTACCGTGAACACTGCTCGTGGTATCGAAATTCTCATCCATTTGGTACGTCTTTGGGTGACGTCAGCGATATCTTATTAAGAAACAGTGTTTCTTAACCGACTCGACTAACTTTGCAGTTAATTCAAAGCCGTATAGATAGGTATGCCTACCCTTACTAATTATTAACATTACAATTACTTATTATTATATTATTATGATATACTTAAATATAAATTAAGAGAAAAGGTAATGCTCTAGGTATAATAAAACAAGTTTAATTGGGTTACATCGCGTATATTATTTAAATTGGTTTTCCTGACGTTTCGAAAGCTTTGCAGCGTTCGTGGTCGCAGGAAGACTAAGATGACAAGCTTCTTTACAGATATTTTTTTTTTTTTTTTATAGTATAGCGTGGCGAAACGAGCTAAAGGCTCACCTGATGTTAAGCGGTTACCTTTGCACATAAAAACTTGAATATCAACTAGGCTGTTGCCAAAATGGTACCGCAAGTTGGTTCGCCAAACTGAGACATGAAGATGGAAAGTCTCATGTCTACATTTTATCTACCGTACAATTTTTAATTAGATTAATCTCTTTAACACGTCTTTTTAAATTCTAAATTACAAACTAACTTGCGTAAAAGTTACTGTAAGGTACCTGGTAGGAGTTTCTAAGGGGTTCAGCAGAGGATGGGGGCCAGCAGCGTTCTCTGAGTATTCATTCAACCAACTGCGATCGTCAACCCGCTTGCCAAGCGTGGCCATTATGGCATATCCCCGGGTTCTTTTGTCGTATTTTGGCTGAAATGATGATGACTCGGTAGGAAGTAGAGAAATTGAATGATGTTTGCATAGGCTACCTGATGCACGGAAACTCATCAAACTAATCTTCTTGGACCTTAAAGACCTATTCACAACCCGCTGAGCACTGAATTTAACTATAACAATCAGAGATCTTCAATTATTTTCTTGGTTTACGATGGTGTAACATGGCCTAAAAACTATCCAAATCGATTCTCCCGGTGATTCTAAACAAACTGGTTTGCACTCAATACTAAAAATAGCCCCGTAGCCTTTCGTTTTCTCTTTTCCCTCGAATTCCAAGTACCCACTTTTTTCCGAAAACAGATTTTAATCTTAATTAAGATTCAACTAACTAAGCACGGAAAACCATGACCAAAAACATGTATCACGCGATATATTGAAAGCTTTGTCCGAAGATTTATAGTCGTAATAAATTAAGCTCCGGTAAAATACGACCTTATTTCACTACCGGCTAATTTATTGCCATTAATGACCATGCTGGTAAGTACTTAGTTACATGATTTTATAGTAGTTATAGCTAGAAATCTAGGTGACAAAGTTTTTCCTACATCTTATTTTTATTCAGATATTTAAGATTAGCTCAAAAAATATTGATAGGGTAAATGGCCAAGCTTCATCACCTTCAATCATATTTCAGCCGAAAGACGTCCACTGCAGGACAAAGGCGTCCCCCAAAGGAGGGATATGCCATAATCGCCACGCTTGGTATGCGGGTTGGCGATCGCAGTTGGTTGTTTGAATACTCTGAGAACGCTGCTGCCCATCCTCTGGTGAATTCCTTAGTCGCCTCTTACGACACTCATGAGAGGTGAGAAGGTGGTGCTATTCTTTACGTCCGGCAGCACACGGAACATGGAATGGCCAAGTTTAGAAAGAAAGAACGAAAAAAAGTTTTCTCCCACTTGCTCGGATATTGGTTCATTATTCAAAAAAAAATACAACAATCGGCTCTTTTCCGTACGTAACGAAATAACAGGCCGGTAATATCCAACAGGACAATAATAGAAATTGCTGGACACTTTATATTTTTAAATTATGCTACCGAGGTTTTTAAGTACACACTCACATAAATTGGGTGTTTTTAGGTACAAAATATTTATCATTATACTGGCTGAATGCGCATTTTTTTTTCAAAACTTTGAAAATAGAACAAGAACCGCGCGCGGGCGAATTGGTGTGAATGAAAATGAGATACTGTTGAATTAATTTGTGTTGTGTTTCCTCGCAAATAAGAGAAAAGTACTGTAAAAGTCTCTGCCGAAATAGCAATTAACGGCCTCGTTTAGTTAAAAATCACTTGGAAGTACTCAGCTTCGCCTCGTACTTCCAGTATTACTCGGCCGTAAATTGTTTCATTTCAGGCCTCGACAGTAATGTACTATTGTTGTCCCAGTTAACGGCGCGCAACATTTAAATAACAGTGCAACAGAAACACAAACAGGTAACTAATAGATGGGTAAACAATTTTTTTTTAAACATAAAACACATAAAATATAAAGAAAGTATATTGGACATAAACAGTCACAGTGCAAGTGTTGTGCAGTGCTTACGTGAGAAAAATGTGATAAGGTGTGTGTATTTATCTAGATACTGGTAAGTAAAAACTAACTAGAACTAAAAATTCAAAACAAGTTGTGTTAGTTTAAGGTGGGTACGAGATCCTTGAGAAATCCTTCACTTGGCGAGCAGAATGCACCATGGATTCAGAGAAAGAAAGAAGATAGCTGACTATATCTGTAAGCATTGTACAGTTGAAGCAATTAATATTCAAGTCAATACTTTTCAGCATAGGTAACACAACTAAGTCTGTAAGTTTCAGAAATGTTATGTGTATGTGCAGTCGCGGGACAAATTTGTCTAGAAAAATAATTATGGGTCCCCCAACTGCAATAAAATTTCTGAAACTTACAGACTTGTGTTACTTATGGGATTTTAGAAAATTTTACCCGACGGGGATAAAAAAGGACTGTAAACGTTTCTATGAAAAATCTTCTACAAAGGAACACTTTCAAAGTATCCTCTTTGCAAAGAATAAAAAAAACAAAATACCTATCCTTAGAACGGGATACATCAAATGGGGCATATTAAAACCATTTACGCGAGCAAAGCCGCAGGCAACAGCTAGTCATAGATACATTTAAAAATTTTATGATAAGAACCCTTTTTCCAAAAGACTGTTCAAAGTTATCACGTGCCCGTTTTAGGTAAGACTCATCGTGCATCTCATCAAACATTGCTTTCTCAAAACCGTGCTTGGTGAAATAGCAAGCATTTTAGTCGCGTTCACCGCCATGTTCGTTCAAGCTACATGCACACTCTTGATATTAGAATTTAAGTCATAACATTGGTAAACAGGAAATATTTCTCTATTATTACCATATACACAACTATATACACAACTTACTTAAGAATAAACAAAATAAATAAAACAAAACTAAAAGCTACAAAAAATCCAAAAAATCCCCCGCATCGCTTTCTACCGGAAGCGTGCCCAGAATACTGGCAGCATTGCCACGTTGTATGGCAATGCTTATTCTTTGACCAAAGAAAAGGCCAGCATTCTGGTCACGTTGGTAAATATTTAAACCCTAAACTTACAATACTAACAACGAAACTGTCGAAGCCAATCCTATAAAATTTTACGTTCAAAATAAATTTAAAGTGCTGTAAAAAATGGCATTTCCGTATGACTTTTGGAAATCTGCCAAAAGTTCAACAATAAAAAATAATGACTTGTATCGTTAGCTCTGGAAATTCAATGAACTCATTGTTGTTTTGTTCACTTTTAGTTTTTAAACTAGAATTGGACTTTTAGTGGATGTCAAAACTACGTAAACTTTATCATAAGTCCATTACTGTCCTACTGCTGGGCCTCTTCTCAGAAGGAAAAGGCCTTAGGCCACGCTGGCCTAGTGTGGGTAGGCGGACCACACACAGAGAACTGTATGGCACACTCTCAGGTGTGCAGGTTTCTTCACGATGTTTTGATACTCAAATTTTAATTCACACATGAATCGAAAAGTCTATGATGTGGGCCAAGTCCTCCATGTACAGTTGAGAAACGAAAAGGTTCGTAAATTTTCAAATTGATTCCTTTAAACTGCAAGCTTTCAACCTCGGTGAAGTGTTTGTAGCAGGGATTTGCATACCTTACGGTGCGGTTTAGGTTAAGTGCATAGGATAGGAATACTAACATAGTTAATAGCTTCTTAGGTTTTCACGATCACTACACATTATAATAAAAAAAATAAAAAAAAATATAAAGCTTTCGAAACGTCAGGGAAACCAATTTAAATAATATACGCGATTTAATCCGGTTAAACTTTGTTTTATTACTAACATAATTATTAATAACTATAAGACAACAATAACAACAACAAACAACAATAACAAGTAACAATATTACTTAAGTAACAATATTACTTAAGTAACAATATTACTTAAGTAACAATATTACTTAAGTAACAATATTACTTAAGTAATATTGTTACTTTTATCTTTTACTAGCGGTCCCGACAGACGTTGTCCTGTCTCTTCTGAGAACTCGATCGCCGTTCCAATTACCGGGTCCTATTGTGATTCCGAACCATCAAGGGACCCACTCAAAAACACAAAAAAATTACATCAAAATCGGTCCAGCCGTTTAGTAGGAGTTCAGTGACATTCACACGTACATAAGAATTATATTATAAGTGCGCTGCAGTTCGTATCTGACAGCGACCGTCAAAGCACAAAACAAATAAATCAACCGGTAATCTTTACATATGCTTTTTACACGCTTTATAATATTAGCTTGACTTGTATCTGTCTATGTCTGTAACAAAATCTTTCAACGTATTTTTCTATTGATAAGAATGGAATAGTTAAATTAACACATAGCAACACAAACAGAATAATCACTTAACAACACAAAAAATTAAATGACAGTGACGTTTTTGCTTGACAGCAAATAGAATAGGTTGTTGTCATTTGTTTTCAACATTTTTGTTTAAATTTCGATTTGAGTATTTTTTTATGTATTTCAATATCTTTCTAGATTAATTCTCTGGATTTTTTTTCCGTGAATTTGTCAGATATTTTTATAGTTATTCTGCTATTCGGGGCGGAGACAAATCCAACAGATCAGACGTCATTAAAATCGGTCCAGCCGTTGTCGAGTTATAAATGATGTAACTAACCCGACTTTGTTTTATATATTAAGATTTAACACAGTGAGTCTACTACTGTTTACTTGTTGAATAAATAAATAATAATAAACGTGTCGCGAGTACATGTTACCTTTTCAAACTCCGAACGAGAGATAACTAGGCGGGTGTACGTTCAACTGTCATTATGTTATCTGCCAGTAAAAGCAAAAATAGACCTCAATGTGACGAACCTTGTCGCGGTGGTGATTCGATGAGGGTAGCTTAGGCAGGAGACTCGGAGGGTCGAAGGTTCGGAGGCTTGACACGGTGACACACGGAACTAGTGGTACAGGAACTGCAGGAAATAGTGGTACAGGAACTACAGGAACAGAACTCAGAGGTATGGAAGTACGGAACTCTGAGGTACGGAGGGTACAGAGGGTCGGTAGTACGGAGGGTCGGAGGAGTGGTAGGTAGGTAAACTCCGACGGTGAGCTGCTGCTAAGTCAATGCAACGAGCTCTGGCTGAAGACGAGAACCAGGTAGATAGGTAGGTAGGTGGTAGGTCGGCACAAACACAATAAAAACACAAACAGGAATGTTTTGGAATACTGTATGTTGCAGATTGGATAAGACTGATAGAAATATATTGTACTGATGTAAAATAATATATAAAAAAACTGTTAATGGACGGACGCGTCCACACTCGGCCGAGTCTGCGATATAAGTCTCTTGTTTTAGGTGAAAAATAGAAAATTACAGGAACAGAACTCGGAGGTATGGAAGTACGGAACTCTGAGGTACGGAGGGTACAGAGGGTCGGTAGTACGGAGGGTCGGAGGAGTGGTAGGTAGGTAAACTCCGACGGTGAGCTGCTGCTAAGTCAATGCAACGAGCTCTGGCTGAAGACGAGAACCAGGTTGATAGGTAGGTAGGTGGTAGGTCGGCACAAACACAATAAAAACACAAGCAGGAATGTTTTGGAATACTGTATGTTGCAGATTGGATAACACTGATAGAAATATATTGTACTGATGTAAAATAATATATAAAAAAACTGTTAATGGACGGACGCGTCCACACTCGGCCGAGTCTGCGATATAAGTCTCTTGTTTTAGGTGAAAAATAGAAAATTATGGAAGAATTTTAAATTTTGAATTTGTATAGGTGAAGTTTTATAAAGTGGCCAGGAAGTCCGAATAAGGTGGTGAGCAGCGTAACGAGTTTAGCCTCGTTACAACCTTTATATTCATCGACTGTACAAACCAGCGCTCACGCACACACATGCACCTGAAATGTATTTGTTTTTGTCGATGCTTACTGGGGCCTTAATCCCGACTGGATCGAGTGCTGTTTCAATTGAATTAGCTGCATTTTTCTAGGAATTGATAGTAGCTCGATTTGGTTCAGAGCTCGAACGAGTCGCGAGTAAGGCCCCTGGATGATGCCGCGACAGGTGTACTGAGAGCGGTGAGCACAGTTTGAGGTGCATATGTGTGCGTGAGCGCTGGTTTGTACACGGAAGAGCATGGTTTGATTGGCTTCACTATGGTTGTTCGCAGCACTTCGTCTATATTTTTTACTATGTTTGTGGTTACGCTATAAAAAGTAAGTAGCAATTCTTGTACGTCAACCAAATAATACAAAAGCTTTTATCCCCATCGGCGCCAAACCGCAATAAAAACATAATTTGTAAGTTCTGTAGACAATTATTCAAGATAAGGCCTGTATTACACTACGCCGCCGCCGGTATAAAAATTGTTAAGTTGAAAGCAATCGCGTGCTTGATACGCCTCGATAAGCTAGGAAATGATGTTATGTTTTCAAGTAATAAGTTCTTGATTTTACATGCTTTTAAGTAATTTACTGTGTATTTTTTTCTTCTATATTAGCAATTTTATTTTGTGGAAGGTTAGTTTTTTATAATGCAGTGTTCTCAGTAATAACAGGTAGGTATGAGACCTAAATTACTACGACTAATTCTTTGCTATATTTTTTCCGTGTCCTTAAAAAAATATTGATTAACTAATAGCATTAATAGTGCAAAAAATCAAGGACCTTTGAAAAGTTTAGATTTGAAATCAAGAAAGAAAAATGATTTATTGCAATTAAATTAATTAATTAAAGATTTACAAGATGACATGCGGTAGGTGAACATGAATAAAAAACAGGCCAAGTGCGAGTTGGACTCACGCAGTAAGGGTTCCGTACCACCTATCGACCTGATACCCCATAGAAACTGATTTAATTTACGAGAATTCATCGAAAGACATCAACGCATAGTGCGCGAAATATGAATTTTTGCATCTCTTTCTTACGCAGGGTACCACCACACATGTCAATGTTTGTCCTATATTTAGTATTTTTTGCTAAACTACATAATATGCACTATAATCTGACCAAGTTTGACGCTGGTATATATTACCGTTGTGAAGAAAGAGCAGGAACAAAAACGTTGAAAAAAATGCATGTTTTTTGAGGTTTCTTGTATGGGGACTCCCTTTGGTTTTAGACTTTTTTTTGTGTTTAGTATTTGTCGTGATAAACCGCATAGCAACACTTATTCTGAAAAAATTTCAACCAGTTACCTATCACCGTTCAAAAAATACAGCCCTGTGACAGACAGACGGACGGACGGACGGACGGACAGCGTAGCGAGAGTAAAAGGGTCCCGTTTGGCACCCTTCGGGTACGGAACCCTAAAAAGGAGGGCGTATACTGACCCGCCTACAACAGCCACCCAAGGTGTGAACCTGCGGGCGGCGGCCTCGGGCTTGCCCGCCGCCCGACCAGTCAAGGCTCATGACGGTGGCGCGTAGTGTTCCGCGCGCGCCAGTCCAGAGGAGAGTACGGCCGATGTGGTTGCCGCACGGGGAGAGGGGGCTCGCCTACTAGTGGCAAGCCGGGACCTGCCGGGGATGGTTGGGCGATTACAGGAGTTCTTCCCACGCACCCGGCCATGGGTCATTTGAGGAACACCATGGTGGCTTTTAATCGGTCAGAGTCTGACACTGGCTCCATTTTCCCCGGGCGGAGTGCGTCCATGAGGAATTTCCTGAGGAAAAAAAAGGTGAACATGAAAATTTATACAATTAATAACTTCTTAGGTTTTCGCGATCACTACACATTATAATAAACCAAAGTTTAACCGGATTACATCGCGTATATTATTTAAATTGGTTTCCCTGACGTTTCGAAAGCTTTGCAGCATTTCGTGGTCGCAGGTAGACTAAGATGACAAGCGTCTTTACAAATATTTCTAAAAAATTATTTTAATCTACCGTACAATATTATTAATTAAAATCGTTTCGATGCACGCAGTAATCACTCACAATATCATTATCTTTTACAGTGTTGCATGCTGTTTGGGACTTGATTATTTTTAGGACTGGGTTCCAAACAGGTGGTAGCTGCCAACCATCTTCTCTATTAAAATTAGGATGTTTTTTAATTTCATAAGCCTCACGGAGCATTCTAGGTACATATCGGTTTTCCTTCGCCAGAACTTGTGGTTTATCAAATCGAAGAAAATGGTTGGGTTTGTCTAGGGCATGTTCACACACTGCAGACTTTGTGGAGCGTCTGTTCTTGACGTCAGCTATATGTTCTTTAATTCTAGTGACTATACTACGCTTTGTTTGCCCTATGTATGATAACCCACAATTACAATCAATCTTGTAGACCCCTGCATCTTGTAAGGGAATGTGACACTTCACTGGTCTGAGGAGTTGGCTGATCTTTCTTTGGGGCTTGAAATAGGTTTTGATAGAAGCACGCTTCAAGATATGACCAATTCTAATTAATTAGTTAGTTAGTTTTTATTTAATTAGTTACATTTTAGGAATTACAGTGATACATAGTTGTAATATCATAAGAAAAGTAACATTGCATGTCGTAGCTGCGGCAAAGAGGTTGACACTCAGCGTGATGCTGTGTTGTAAGTAACATTGCATGTCGTAGCTGCGGCAAAGAGGTTGACACTCAGCGTGATGCTGCGTTGTAAGTAGTTGTAACGTGAGTCACAACACATGCCATCCTGTATATTATGGCTTCGAATGATGGATCTTGATAGGGTCAATAATATGGACAAAATCTGTCCAACAGACTATCTAAAGTTAAAGGAAGGCCATGAAATAAAGTAAACAAACAATAAAATAAGGTGAGGTGAAGGTGTAATTTTATTGAAATGTATAGCACAGGAAGGGCTCCGGAGGCTTATTATTTCCCGGAGTCCCACTTATTGTGCTGAAGATGGCTACCGGGGGGGTTTTAGTGGGTAAAAATCCCACACACCCCGGCCTCTGTCCTCCATGAGGCCGGCAGCCTTTTGAAGGTTTCCTCATCGAATATAAAAAAAAAAAAAAAAAAAAAGGTACCTAAGCTATGTTAGATTTCGAGATCTTCCTTCAATCTAGGACACAATGTTTTCTGGAGATAATGTTTGCTGACGATAGTACTATAGTTTTTGACAACAACAATCTTGATAGCCTTGAATGTGACATAAATAATAATATTAAATCCGTTGTTAATTGGTTGGAATGGAATAATTTAAAAATAAATTTAAATAAAACTTTTATTATGAAATTCGGACAAAGAACAAATAACAAATTAGACTTAAATATCAATTATAATGACATACGAATCAATGAAACAATTACCACAAAATTTCTTGGGATACATATAGAGAATACACTGTCATGGGATATACATATTGAAAATGTATGTAGTAGACTGCACCAATACGCTTATGCATTATACATGTTAAATGTATGTAGTAGACTGCACCAATACGCTTATGCATTATACATGTTAAATGTATGTAGTAGACTGCACCAATACGCTTATGCATTATACATGTTAAATGTATGTAGTAGACTGCACCAATACGCTTATGCATTATACATGTTAAATGTATGTAGTAGACTGCACCAATACGCTTATGCATTATACATGTTAAAGAAAACTGCAAATGAATCAACGCTTCTTACTGCATACCATGGACTAGTCGCGTCAAGTTTAAGATACGGAATCTTGTTTTGGGGTAATGCAACTGCAAAGGAAACTATATTTATTGCACAAAAACGATGTATCAGGGCCATCTGTAATCTACAGAGGACTGCCAGCTGCAAACCTCATTTCCCAAAACTAAGAATACTAACCTTTCCATCAATGTATATATATGAAACCGCCATATTCGTCAGGCGCAACCTGTCTAAGTATTCACAAGTTGGTCGCCTACGTAGAGCAGGTGAGCTGAACTTGGTTCAATGCAAAACTACATTGTTTCAGAAAAGCATATTTGCAATAGCCCCAAAAGTCTATAATAAAGTTCCGAAAAATATAAGGATAGCAGAAAGTGTCAGTATGTTTAAAAAAAAGCTGTTTTTATTTTAAATTGAGAAAACGTATTACTTCCTAGAAAGCTTCTTGAATGATAAAATATGACATGTTGTATTGGTAAATTGATGTTAATTTTAGTATATTGCTTTTATAATCAAAGGTATATTGTAAAAATGACGTTTGTACTGCATAATTTATTTAGGAATTTTAGATTGATATTTGCAATTTTATGTTTAATTATTACTGACATGTACAATGTTTAATTTTTTATTTTACTTTTAAATCTAATATAATGTTTTTTTTTTTTTAATCATTGGTAATATTATGATTGTATTAATTTATTTTCGATAAATTTGTACACCATCAAGGTAGGACATAGAGACACATTAGACTATACGTAACACCTATTTAATTTTACCTATGTTCGCAAATAAATGATTTGAATTTGGAGTAATTTAACCCTCATTAATACCTCTATAGATTTGTGGTATAAAAATACAGGCTGATAATATATTCGTCGTGAAAATAAATCTACTGATCCCTACATTTGTGTCCAAAATCGACAAAATGTATGGACCAGACGATTTTCATTTTCGTGATTTCAGGGTTGGTCCTATGGTAAAAGTTGTTCGTACTGATGAGTACAATGACCCCTTAAGAGGTTTTCAGTTATTTTAATAACACGTCGTAGACATCACAATCTACAAAATATTGAATGAAATAAAAAATAAACCTTGAAAACATTTGATTTGGAAGTATTAAAAAAATATGATTCTTTTAACAGGTAAAATTTAACAATGCCTTCTTATTTTTATATGAATAGAAAATTAATTTCTTTATTTTGCACCTAGTCATGCCGGAGAAATTATTTTTTGACAGGAACACGATACGAGAGAAATTAGGTTGTTAATAATGTCTTGTTTGATAAATAATTCTTTGTGAAAATAATATTCTTTTGTGTTCTGCAGCTGGTTTGGGTTAACTCCTGAATAAGAGCAAATATTGTACGGAGTACGTACAGTCGACCGTATGTCAGTGGTAACTTTAGTAACGTTTTTCTCGAATTCATAAATAAATTATTTTGTTCTCTTATTAATTCACCATTATATTATTTTTTGTTTTGTATTCGATACTAATGACCAGCCTGCCTTATACTGTACCAATAATTGGGAAGGAACTTACTTCTGAAAGACAGGGATAACCTAATTTAGCAGTTAGGGACTTATTTAAATTGTAACGTGGAAGTAAATAAAGTATTTATTTATGTATAAGCTGAAGTGGCAGTGGACCAGCCATATTAGCCGAAGAACCGATGACCGTTGGGGTAGACGTTTTCTAGAGTGGAGACCACGAATCGGAAAATGTAGCATAGTACGCCCTCAGGCTAGGTAGAATGACGATCTACGTAAGGTGGTTGGTGGAAACTGGATGACGCCAGCCAGTGCTTTAGCTTCTAAGCTACCGTGAACACTGCTCGCGGTATCGAATTTAACGCCCACTTACTCAGTCTTTCTTAGTAAGATGTCGCTCATGATATAATAACACCAGGTAGTCTCTTCCCGTGACAGCTAGGTCACGTGATTGCCTCCGTACACGTCATCGGCCGTGGAGCCAATAGCGGGCGTGGTTAGCGTGGTTAGCGTGACACTTGTCAGTTTGATGTGCTGCCACTTTGTAAAAATAAATTACCCAAGCAAAATGCATTTTTTCATTTACTTTCTTCTATAAAGAATCACTTTTTAACTAGTAATTCAATATAGTTTCCTTTATTAACTAATTAGATGAATAACACGAGATAACAAATAGTTAGGCTAGTTAGGAATTTATTTTATATTCATTATGAACAAAAATCTCCTTAAGTATATTGAAGATATCAATCAATGGCAGCACTGATCGTGACGTAGCTTGGAGGGTTGGCGGGAAAATTCGTAAAGATCATGTTGTGGATTTTTATTATTTTCCAAAATTTGTGTTTCTTCGAGTGTTAATGTGTAATAATGGTGGATTATTAAATGTTAAGTGCTCGTTAACGTGTACAAGTGTGGATAAATGATACAAAGTTGAAAAACATGACTTTCGTATTATCTCATCATCCCCTCAGAAACCTAGTAAAGTTTCCATCACTTTACTAGGATACAAGTATAATATGTTCAATGATTACGACTGAAGGACATGTATCCATGGTCATGAATAAAAAAAAAATTAAAAAAAAAAAAAAACGTAGCTTGGAGGCATCGCGCTGTCATTGCGGGAAGAGAATACCTGGTGAAACATCTTATTATACCATGATGTCGCTGATGTCACCCAAAGACGTAGTAAGTGGATGTTAAATTCGACACCGCGAGCAGTGTTCACAGTAGCGTAGTGGCTAAAGCACGGGCGTACTGAACCAGGAGTCGCAGGTTTCGAATACTGCTCGTGAGCGACTTTTTCTTTCCAAATTTTTTATCTTTATGAAATAAATAAATAATAAATGTTATTTCTCTCTACAAAAAGGTTGGCTTATTATAAATACCTTAGATTTACGTAACAAATAGGTGCGTATAAGCTGCCTTGTGAGAGCCTGAAGTCCGTACTTTTTATTTATTTTTGCCGGGGTAGGCGGAGCCAGTGTCGGACTCTTACCGACTAAAACCACCACGGTGTTCATTCAACTACCTTAGCCGGGGGCGTGGGAACCCGTTAGTATTCACACAACCACCCCCGATAGGTCACGGCCCGCCACAAGCAGGCGAGCCCCTTCTACCCGTGCGGCCTATCGTCGGTCGCACCCTCCTCGGTAGTACACACGGAACACAGCACGCCACCTCACCTCATGGGCCTTTACCAGCTGCGCCAACTACGCTAGCTGTGCCAGCCACGCCAGCTGCTGGTCGGGCAGCAGACTACCCCGAGTCTGCTGTTCGCAGGCCCTACCTCCCGTAATTTTTTATAGAGGTTTTCGTCCTCGCGGTCCGAGCGGTGAAGCCAAGACCCTCGGTCCCAAGAGGCGCCAGAACACTACTCAGCGGGTACTCCTGGGGTTACGAGATCGACGGGGGCAGGGAAAGACAGTCCCACCGCTGCCTGCCCAGTGGCAGGGTGAGTGCACACCGGGCCCGCCCATGCTCCTCCACTGTGTCCTTTGTTGGGAACAGAGGGATACGTGGAGCAACTCCCCACTGGCCTAGAATGGGCCCCTGCCTTGCCAGAATATTCGCCACAGGCATTAAAATCCCCCGAACGTTAATCCCTCAAAAGGATTTTATTGCCCGCATTCAGGATGCACCGGCCAAACAACTGCCGTTCCCTCCAGACGCGTCCAGAAGGACAAGCAGCCGTCAGGCACACGTGGAGATTTTCTGGCCAGCACCCCCTCTGGAATCCGTACTAGGGAAACCCTATGTTACAGGCCTTCACCCTAGTTTTAAGTATGTTGTACAATATTGGCAATAAAAATTAAAATTAGCATACAATATGACTTCAATGGAAAAGAAAGAATATTATTATAAGCATAATTATGCAGTTGAACAAACATGTTAGGGTATATTTATGTATGAGGGTGTGTTAGTATGAGAGGAATTGAAGTTAGTTATAGTGTGTGGAGTGCATTTTGTGAGTGAGTGATGTGAGGTGGAATGTGAGTGTGTGAGTATGTGTGGGTGGTCACTATGTGCGTGAAATGCTATTGTATGAGCTTTTTGTACGCATGTATGTGTTTGTGTAAGTGCGTGATAAAAAGTAGTTGCTCGGTGGCATCATAATGTAATTTATCAACGATTTATTTTATTTATTTACCAGCCCAAGTCTGAGGGCCAGCTAAATAAAATTAGTACGAACATTTTCAGAGAAACTGTTAAGTTTTTATGTTCGCTTCACTGGGTCTCTAAGTACCTTACTTATGTATTATCCGATACCCTTCATTTTATTTTCAACAAAATGATAATGTAAGATACTTTTTATATCTGTAATGATAAATGACTTATTTATTACGTTCGAATAATAAATCAATTATATCAGATAAGTGTCTAACTTTTTACGTTTTCGCGATCACTACACTTTATAATAAAACAAAGTTTAACCGGATTAAATCGCGTATATTATTTAAATTGGTTTCCCTGACGTTTCGAAAGCTTTGCAGCATTTCGTGGTCATAGATAAGTGTCTATCACAGAAATAGATAGAATGGCCAAGTGGGCAGGGTGCGCGTGCCAATACTCTGCACCATAGTGCAGGGCATTTCAAAGCCTTTCTCAATACGCCCTAAGACTTGTTTCTGTAAATATTGTAACAAAAACCCGCAAAAATGCGTTTCTAACTGCAGAAACAAATGCTGTAAAAAACATTTGATTAAAGTTAATTTAAAATAAATTTATGACGTCAATATGGGATGCGTAGTTTGTTCGAAAGTTGCCACGCATGAATCAAGTAAAATTGTGATTACAACCATTCTATCTATTTCTGTAGTGTCCGTCATCCTCCGAGCCTTTTTCCCAATTATTTTGAAGTCAGCTTACTTTCTATCCTGATGCAGCTGAACATCAGTATTTCAAACGGAGTGACTGCCATCAGACCCCCGTAACCCAGTTACTGGGTAATACTAATATTCGGAGATCAGATCAGTTGTCAGACTTTCAGGCTTTGACTACCCGTAAAGAGTGCCATAGATGTTCGTATGATAACAGGGACGTGCTCTTCGAGGCATGGAGGGGTCTCAATGTATACCGAAGTCACCCATCCACGAACTGACCGCGGCAATCGCAGCTCGCAATGTATTGGAATACACGGCAGTGTGTCGAGCTAAGTTCGAAAAATGAAAGGCAGACGACGCACTAGCTGTGTACCTACTACACGAACCCTCTCATGCTATTCAACCCCCCACAAATCAATATTTACTGGACATACAAAGTTGCAATTTCTGTGCCTGTTGAGGTCCCCCCAATTACCTAAAATCCAAAATTTCATGATTGATACTTCTACAGTTCTTAAGATATTAACTTCCTAAAATCACTGTCATAAGCCAATTATTTGCATGTATGATTAAAACTTAAACTGTGAAAACTTGCCAAGTTTTACACAAATCCAGTAGCAAGAAATCTAACAAATTTTCTTTCAATAAAACAAGTGAAGAACGTTGTACATTCCAGCAGCTATGATTTAACGAACGTTCATAGTACTTGTTACTTATTTACATCTAAATGTATTGATAATCCTTCACTTTTTTTAAATCTTAATACAGACTAATAAACTTTCACATTTGCTTTGTACCATAAACCTTTCCTTGTTCCGAACTTGGCCCAATTTTTACATTAATGTTTTGGTGGTATTATTATCTATCATATTTTTATGATCCATTGCTGAACCAACCAATATCCTAATCTTTGGTTATACTACGGGAAAATCCTAAACCAAATGAAATACAGGAAAACTTTAATTGGAGACGTGTGCTCTTTTTAACCGACGAAAAAAAGAGGAGTTTTTTTTTTTTATGTATGACCACGCATAACTTTTTACAGAGTGGTCCGATTTTGATGATTCCTTTTTTAATGGATAGGGTATATCTCGAAGTTGGTCCCATTTAACTTTCAAAATCAAAATCCACCCCCAAGGATAGGAAAACAGGATGAGTGCTTGTTCACCCACTGAATTCTTACCTGTTAACCGATTCTGTTGAAACTTGCACACATAAATGTAGTTCTAGACACTACAACATAATGGCTCTAGCACTAGACCTGAAGTTAAATTTTAGACACAAAAAAAATTAAAATAACACTTTTTAACAAAAAATTGAACCGACGAAAACAGAAACTGAAAAGCGAAAAATGAAATTTAGCTTTTATTCTTTTCCTAACTAAACTAATGTTAACATAACTAAAATTATGAGTCGGCGCCGTTTTTTTTTTCTTTTTTTTTTTCTTTTTCTATTTTCGTCGGTTAATTTTTTTGTTTAAAAAGTTTTACTGTATAAAAATGATATTGGCTTATTAGATTTGTGGCTGCGATAGTTATAACTTTGAGCAGCTGCGGCAAGACCATCCACACACGACCAATGGCTGGCGACATAGTTGTCACTGTGGAGTGTTTGTGGCATGGCCCGTCTGGATAGATTAATTATTTGCCATTTATGACAACCACAGTTTTTGAGGGAGCATGCATACGCAGCAACTTTTTTACTGGAAACCACACGAAACGTTTTTCCGATACTAGAATCAAACCCACAACATATTGCAACATACCAGGCCCCTCAGAAAGTATTGCGAAAAAAAGTTTTTATATATGGGAGACTGGCCAGTTATAATGTTTTTCGAAAATATGATTATTTATAAGTAAAAATAAGTAAGTTCCAATTTCAAAATTTCCCTCCACATTTTTTGCGAGTTAATTCAAAGTATTGTGTCTCACTGAAATATGGATCTGCGCCGGGAACATTTTAGAGCTATGATTTTATACGATTTCAAGTGTCGCCTGAAACCGGATGAATCGTACGATAGACTTCAAATGGCATTCATGGATGAAGGCCCTTCCAAGGCAACCGTGTATCGTTGGTATAATGAATTCAAGCGCGGTCGACCAACTTTGGGGGATGACGAAAGAAGCGGTCGCCCTTTGACGGCTGTTACCGAAGAAAACGTGCTAGCAGTGAAAAATTTAATCCAAGACAATAGGCGAATTACATATCAGGAGATTCAACACATATTGAAGATTGGATCGGGAAGCGTTCACGAGATTCTACACAGCCATCTTCGCGTGAGGAGGATAGTATCACGCTGGGTGCCGCACAACCTCACCGATGCTCAGAAGCAGGCCCGGGTGGAATGGTGCCGTGATATGCTTAACAAATTTGAAGCAGGCTCGTCTCGGCGTGTTTACGACATCGTTACAGGTGATGAGTCCTGGATTTATCAATACGACCCAGAAACCAAGCGCCAGTCGACTGTTTGGGTGTTTCAAAATGAGCCAACGCCTACCAAAGTGAAGCGATCTAGAAGCGGGGGTAAGATTTTGATCGCTAGCTTTTTTAATTTGACTGGCCACTTGGTATCAATTCCCTTACGGGATCAAAGAAGCATTAATGCCGAATGGTATTTTTTGAAAATAATTAAAACATAAAATAATTTATAATATATTAACGTTAGCAACAATATTTTATTACCACAACTTTTATGTAGTGGCAACATTCTTTCTTATGGATTCCATATTGGTCTGTGCTAACCGGTGTAACGATCTTGTAATTGTGAAATTTATAAATACAGTCTATTGCTTAAATTCAACCAGCATTTTTATTCTACATGCTGTGTGTGGTCCTTCGAACTTTCTTGTGCGTAGTGGAGTGTATAAATCGCGTATTCACGGGTTTGAGGTGGTCTGAACGTGGAGCCATTGTTCGTGTTCGACGCCGACGCCGGGCAAGTTTTGCGCGAAATCTATATTTTCTCTGCAAAGTATACGAAGAATCGCGAGGATTTCCGCGTATTTCACAGGAATACATCCAATTCAAGATCAGTTTCACTGTGGATTGTGAATTTGCAAACCTATTTTGCATCATACAGTTTTTGATTTTCACCCTCAACTTTATTATAAAATCGGTGCGCGGGAAACGGTTGTCGAGTTGCCACGGTACATCTATAATTGTCTGTGGTCTGAGTTCGCACTGTCGTTGTGTTGGTACTACAGCAGAGCTGTCACTTATCACACTGTCAGCTGTCAAGTGTCATCTGTCGTCGACGTCGGGATCGAGTTGATTGTAAACAAACTTCTACATAACCTGCAATTGTTAGACCGGTGTTTTTGGTTCAAATTGCGTGAGTTCGTAAATCAGTTTCGTTTTCGTCTGTGTTGTGCGGAATTCATCATGTCGGCAGCGGAGGATGTGATAAAAAAGTTGCGTCTCGCCCGAGCGCAACAAAAAGGTACAATCACTCGCATTGAAAATTTCATAAGTGATCCAATAAATATAGCGTCTGCGTCTATTGAGATGATACAAGCACGAATCGAAAAACTTAATACAACCTTTCAAGAATATGAAAAAACTCAATTAGATATTTTATCTTTAGATGAAAAAGACAAAGAGAATGTTGCAATTTTAGAAGATAAATATTTTGTGATCATCTCAAAATTAAACTCAGTTTTAAGAAACTTAAGCACATCTGAGGTAAAACTATGCACTAATGTTTCTACATCTAAATTACCTAACATTGAAGTACCAGTTTTTGATGGCACGGATTTTACTAAATATACTCCATTCATTGATTTATTTATGGCTGTTATTGATAAAAACAAAACACTCTCAGATGTGCAAAAGTTGTTTTATCTGCGCAAATTTTTATCACATGAAGCTTTAGCAGTTATTGTTAACTTACCACTTGTCAACGAATCATATAAAAAAGCTATTGAACTTTTGAAAAAACGCTATGACAATAAGTCCAGACTAATATTTAATCACATTAATATTTTATTACAATTGCCTGTGATACAGAAGAGTACAGCAGCCTCTATAAGGTCGTTTATATCTCAAGTGCAACAGCAATTGTATGCTCTCAAAAACTTAGAGCAGCCCGTCGAAAAATGGGATATGCTTCTAATTTCAATCTTAACTAAAAAGTTAGATTTATATACCAATCGTGCCTATCAGTTAGATAGGAATTTAGATACTCTTCCAACTATGGAAGAGTTCATTTCATATTTAGAGAAGCGCGCTATAGCCTTCGAAGATAGCAGTAATTCTGACAATAAGAAGAATACTGTTCAAAAAGTGAGCAATGTTGTCACAAAAAATTATAATACTTGTTTATTTTGTAAAGGCATGGCACACTTGTTGCATTCATGCCCCAAATTTAAAATGGCTCCTATAGAAGACCGTGAAAAATTCATAGATGCCAAAAAGTTGTGCACTATGTGTTTAAAGGCTCACACTGGTAAGTGTAAGTTTTCCTTTTCTTGTAAGATGTGTAAGGAGGCGCATAATACACTCCTGCATAAAGACAGTGATCCAGGCTCACAGCCTTCTGTATCACTGCATTCTATTAATTATTCAATGAATACTTTATTGCCTACTATAAAGGTAAAGTTGATTGACTATCAGGGTTCTGAACTTTTTGTCAGAGCTTTACTTGACTCTGGAAGTCAAGTTTCTCTTATAACTTCACCTCTTGTGAAAAAATTGCAATTAAAGCCTAAAAGCCAAAATGCTAATATTATTGGCATAGGTAATAATCACAATAAAATCAACAAATATGTTGATGTTAATATCAATTCTCCAGTGAACAATGTACAATTAAAAATAAAATGTCATGTGGTTAATGACTCCATTACAGCTAATTTGCCTCAATATTATTTTAATGCTTCTGGATTTAAAATACCAGAACACATTCAGTTGTCTGATGATAAATTTAATGTTCCAACAGAAATATCTATGTTATTAGGTGCTGATGTTTACTTTAATATTTTAATTGATGGTCAAATCAAAATGAATGATAGCATACTGTTGCAAAATACTTTGTATGGCTACACTGTTGGTGGTAGTATAACCAACCAACATGTTGATAATTATGATAATAATTTAGTAACAAACTTGGCCATTTGTGATAGCCAAAAATTAGAGGATGTAATGGAGCAATTTTGGCTCACTGAGATGGTGCCTCAGGCTGCAACAAAAGGCTGCAATGAAGCTCAAAAAGCTGAAACATGCTTTTTACAATCTGTTAAGCTTGAAAATGATAAATTTTGTGTTGATATGCCCTTAGCTTCCAAGATGGAAGATTTGCAGCTTGGGGATTCATTCTCAGTGGCTCTTCAAAGATTCCTAACACTGGAGAAAAGATTCAACGTAACCCATTATACTTAGACAGATATAAAAACTTCATTGAGGAGTACATAGCCTTGGGACATGCTAAGGTGGTGGATATAGACAGCTATGATGTCCAAAATGGCCATGTTTACGTTTTGGCTCACCATGCTATTTTTAATGAGGAGAGTCTGACGACCAAGCTACGTGTAGTTTTTGACGGCAGCATGAAATCTAAAGCTGGGATATCATTGAATGATGTAATGTTAAACGGTCCAGTAGTTCAGAGCGAACTATTTGATATTCTCCTTCTATGGCGAACTTTCTTATACACGCTCACATGTGATATTCAAAAAATGTTTCGCGGAATTATTGTCAATCCAAGTCAAACTTGTCTTCAAAATATTATGTGGCGTGATGATCCCCGCAAACCGATCAGCTGTTTGCAACTCCAAACAGTAACCTACGGGTTAAAATCTTCTACTTTCTTGGCTACCCGTTGCCTGATAGAACTAGCTCGTAGGTTTCAAGCTGAATTCCCTATTGCTGCTCAAGCCATGTTGTTGAGTACTTATTGCGATGACGTCATATGTGGCTCTGATAGCACTCAAGATATTGTTCAACTCAAATATGAGCTTATTGCTCTCTTAAAAAAAGGCAGTTTCATGCTTCATAAGTGGTGTTCAAACTACCCTGAGGCTATTAAAGATATTCCCAGTGAGCTTAAATATTTTGAAAAATTAGACATTAATAAAGACAATATTGTCAAAACATTGGGTTTAAAATGTGATGTATTAAATGATACTTTTACTTTTACCTGTCCAATGATTAACGATGATGATACCAGGACCAAACGGTCCATTCTGAGTTTCATTGGCAAAATGTTTGACCCGCTGGGCCTGATAGGTCCCATTATAGTTGTGGCCAAACTTTTCATGCAAACCTTGTGGTCAATAAATATAGACTGGGACAAAAAATTGACCCAGGAACAACTCAATGTTTGGAATAGATTTATAAAAAACTTAATATTAATGGATACACTTACTGTGCCAAGATGTGTTAATTCTAGCAATGCGGTCATCATAGAGTTGGTAGGATATGCTGACGCATCTATGAAAGCATTTGGAAGCTGTCTTTACCTAAGAATAGTCAAATCTGATGGAACAGTCTTGGTTAATTTATTGTGCTCTAAGTCACGTGTTGCCCCATTAAAAAATACATTAACAATTCCAAGGTTGGAATTAAATAGTGCTTTGCTTCTTTCGCAAATTGCGAAAAGAGTTTACAGTGCTTTAATACCTAGATTCCCTAGTCTTACAGTTCACTTATACAGTGATTCTCAGATTACACTAGCTTGGATTAAGTCTAAAATAATAAAATCCAATCCCTATGTGTCTAATAGGGTAAATCAAATAAAAACATTAACTTCAAACTTTCAGTGGTCTTATGTTAGTACGAATAATAATCCTGCTGATCTGCTCTCAAGAGGTTGTGAACCACATACGTTGAAATCTCATGAACTCTGGTGGCATGGTCCTAAGGAATTGGTGAATAAAGAATTTAAGCACCCTATGAGTAGTGTCGAACTTCCCATTCCTTATCTGGCCGAAACTGACTTGGTTATTAACGTCTGTGAGGTCAATGAACCTACTTCCAAAAAAGATGAACCACCATTGTTGAATGATTTAATTGAAAAAATATCAGATTTTAGTAAACTTCAGAGGGTTGTTGCCTATATATTAAGATTAGTTAAAAATTGCTCAAAAAATATTGATAAAATCAACGGTTCATTGACCCCTCAAGAGCTCCGTGATGCATTGTTAGTGATTGTTCGTAGTGTCCAAAGAAAATACTTCTGTAAAGAAATAGGATGTCTTAAAAATAATTCACCTATTAAATCAGGTTTATCATGTTTACATCCCTTTTTAGATCAGGCAGGTGTGCTCAGAGTTGGTGGCCGTCTTCAATGTGCCACAAATATGACGTATGACAAAAGACACCCTGCCATACTTCCTAAATCCTGTCATTTAACAGATATCCTTATTCGAAATGAGCACTTGCGTTTGTTGCATGCTGGAGCAAAATTAGTATTGAGCTCGCTTTCACAAAAATTTTGGCTTATCAGTGGTATACGTGAAGTCAAGAAAGTGGTAAACAAGTGTGTCACATGTTTTCATTTAAAAGCTGTAGCTGCTAAGCAGCTTATGGGTTCCCTCCCCCAAGAAAGGCTTAATGCTGTCAGGCCATTTAATGTAGTTGGTGTGGACTTTTGTGGACCTTTTAATGTTAAAGCTTCTAGAATCAGGAAACCATTGATCACTAAAGGCTACGTAGCACTTTTTGTATGTTTCGCCACTAAGGCAATCCACATGGAGCTGGTCAGTGACCTTACGACTGAAGCCTTTTTAGCATGTCTCAAGCGCTTTATAGCTAGAAGAGGAATGCCAGAGAAAATATTCTGTGACAATGCCAAAACCTTTAAAGGTGCTGCTAATAAGTTAAATGAGCTGTATAAATTGTTTATTTCAAAAATTCATATAGATTCAGTGAATAATTATTGTACTCCAAATTTAATAAAATTTAAATTTATACCAAGCTACTCTCCGGAGTTTGGGGGCTTGTGGGAGGCAGGGGTTAAAAGTTTCAAATACCACTTTAAGAGGATTGTTGGATCCATTGTCTTGACTTTTGAGGCCTTATATACTGCTATCACAGAAATTGAAGCGGTGCTAAATTCAAGACCTCTCCTTCACACAAGTTCAGACATTTCCAGTTTTGAGTATTTAACGCCTGGCCACTTCCTCATAGGAACCTCTATGATGAGTTATCCTGAACCTGATGTATCTGATCAATCTATTAATAAACTAAAGTTTTGGAATGTTTTATGTAAAATCAAGCAAGACTTTTGGAAAGTCTGGTCCAAGGATTATCTTGCACAACTTCAAAGCAGGCCTAAATGGCATCATGTCAGTCCTAACATAAAGGAAGGTGATTTGGTTATTCTTCGTAGTGACAATACTGCTCCATGGACATGGCCTATGGGAAGAATTGTTAAAGTAATCCCCGGACCAGATGGTATGGTCAGAGTTGCAGAAATAAAACTGCCAAACAATAAAACATATGTTAGATCATTAAGGAAATTATGTCCTTTACCGCTTAATTAAACACAATTTTATATAACTTACCATTTAGGTACTTGTTAGCATTATGCTATATTATTAGTCAATATTCTGCTAAATTTCTAAATTTAAAGTATTTTGTCTGTTTCATGGCCCCGGCCCAACTATGTTTGAAAATAATTAAAACATAAAATAATTTATAATATATTAACGTTAGCAACAATATTTTATTACCACAACTTTTATGTAGTGGCAACATTCTTTCTTATGGATTCCATATTGGTCTGTGCTAACGGGTGTAACGATCTTGTAATTGTGAAATTTATAAATACAGTCTATTGCTTAAATTCAACCAGCATTTTTATTCTACAGTATACTACCAAATGTTTGCCAGAAGTTTTCTCTGTTATAAGCAACAAGCGACCAAACACAGGGCTCCGCGGGCTACTGCTCCACCACGACAATGCACCTGCGCACACCGCACTCAAAACGAGGGACTTCCTGGACAGCACGCCAGTCAAACTCCTGGGTCACCCTCCTTACAGCCCTGATCTAGCACCGTGTGACTTCTTTTTATTCCCAAAAATAAAAAATCAGCTCAAAGGGATACAATTTTCGTCGCCGGAAGATGCGCTGGCTGCGTTCGAGCAGGCTGTAAACGAGGTGTCTGCGGCGGACTGGAAAAAGTGTTTTGAAAACTGGTTTAGGCGCATGAATCTTTGTATAGAGGCTGGTGGAAAGTACTTTGAAAAGATTTGATAAAAATATATGTACGTATAGAACAATTTTTTTTAGTTTCGCAAAACTTTCTGAGTGTCCCACGTACATATTTTATTATATTAAAATCATAAACCTACATATTTCTTTTCTTTATCTCTCGATCCGTATGTAAATCGCATCAATCATGAGATTTACAAATTTTTTAGTAACTATTATAGTTGAACATTTTTGACCGTCTGCCAATAGCAAAAATATTGTTCAATTGCGATAACTATTTATCGTATGTCAGTATCTTCAAATGTATAAAAATACCGCTATGTCTATGACTGTTATAGAAATCCATTATTTTACGGGTCTTTAAACTTTTTGTTATGATTACCGATCAATCAGATAGATTTATTACTAGGGTTGTCATCTCTAAAATTTGGCAACCAGGACAAGACGCGTGAAAACCCCGGATTTTAGAGCCCAGAACCCGGACATGTCAACAGGACTGCGACGGGAGGGGCCGGAACGGTGAATTTAGCGTAGCAAGTCGGTTCGTCGGTTGATCGAGACGCGCGGCGTGCGGGCACAGCGCGTGTGTCGCGGGCGGCCCAAGACTTTAAATTTTTAAACCCAGACTACAAATGAAGCCCCGCCTGGACGCTCCCCGGATGCCCTCTAAACTAGGACAAATCCGGGGAAACTCGGACGGATGGCAACCCTATTTATTACCAACTGTTATTATGATGTTTAATGGTTCAAATTTTTATTGAATCCGGATTCCAGGAGAAGAAAAGAAAAGAAATAATCTAAGTCTAAATCCTTCTTATTCTGAAAAGAGTGGGACAGTAACAGGCTGGTCATGTTATGTATGTGTACAACATTAAGTAAGGATCTCGCAGAATATTTCAATAAAACATACTTTATTTCTATTTAAAATTGTGTAGGAATTGAAGGTTGAGCGTTTTCGACGCGGTTTCCGCCATACACATGGATGATTCAAAACCTTATTACCATTAATGCATGCCCTATCAAGCAAAGGCTTGAATTTGGTGCGCTTTACTAAGCAAATTCCGTGCGTGGACGGAAACTGCACCCACAACCTCGTTTGCATTACACAGTAAACACTCTGAAAGCATGTCTAAATTCAAAATTGATACATGTTTGGTGCGCTTTTGTAGATAATTTTGTATACAGAGTGGAATTTAAAGACGGTCACTCGAGAGAAAATACCTTAATTACTGATGATAGTGAATTTTAGTCAAAACAAACATTTTTTTGTGTTCTGTAATTCTCTATTTATCTGTAAACCTCAAGCCACGACAAATCTAAATACCTTTTGGAAGAAAGAAGAAAATAATACTGTTTTTGTTGCAGTTCTCTCTCATCAACTCAGCCTATTGCAGTCCACTGCTGGACATAGGTCTCTTTCAAGTTGCGCTACAATACTTTGTCCTCCATTTTCCACATCCGATCCCCCTCAGCATATTTTCTTTAGGTTGTCGGTCCACCTGGCTGGGGGGTACCTTACGTTGCGTTTGCTAATTCGTGGTCTCCACTCAAGGACTCGTCAGACACGGTCAGAACACTGCCACTTCAGCTTACTGATCATATAAGCTATATCAGTTACTCCGAATCACGTTACGGATTTTATCATTTAAAGAAACTTCAAGCATAGCTCGCTCCATATCTCGCTCAGCGACTTCTCTCTACTATAGATGTATAAAATTATGTCAACCAAAAATGCAGATGTTGTGCTGCAACAAATACATACTCACTTCAGCATACAAAGGACGCGTTCAACAAAAACAAAAATGATTTTTCTGTCCGAAATATATCAATACAAGCAAAGCCACAGGTGAAACCCGCTGCAATAAATATCCAGTTTCCGAGCTCAACAATAAAGATAATCCAATAAGTCTATAGAGGGCAGTTGGAAGGCAAAGTTTTTTAATATCAGTACGGGTTGGTAATAAAGTTAGAGGACAGACCTACCTTTATAAGATAACTTGTATCAATAAAATAGTTATCTGGGTTTATAGACAATAAGGTAAGTTATCCGGTTATAAAGCTTCAAGTTACTGTAAGTTACTCTAATGGCAGGTCGCGACCTATCGGGGGTGATTGGCGAATGCAGAGCCCAACCCACACCCCTGGCCAAGGATAGTTAGAAGAACACCGTGGTGGTATTAGTCGTGAAGACTCCGCCAATTCTGGCTCCGACTCCCCCGGGTGGAGTGCGTCCGTGAGTATTATCCCACGAGAAAAAAAATGGCGTGATTCCGATACAGAAAATGAGCACCCTAGTCCATCTTAGCTGCCTTAAAAGAGACCCTCACCCAATGATATTTAAAAGTTGGTATAGACATGTAATACCCTAACAAAACAAACGAAAAAAAAAACCGTATGCAGCGGCAAAACTCATACATATTAACTAGAACAAGTAAGTTAGTTACTTAGTACACAAACGACGGCATTTTTGTTATTTTTTTTTACTGGTCACGCTTGTCACCTTCCTTGACGCGGACAAAACATCCAAATTAGGACGTCTTCGAGTCTTCAGATTGCACGCGCTAGTAAAATATCTGTGCTATTAAATATCATTGCCCCCACGTAAAAAAGGGCAAGTTACTCTATCACTAATAAGTTGAAAGAGGGATTTGAGTTGACAACGATAATTATTTACCCTTTTATCTATCTAAGTAAAGGATGTAATGGAAAGGATATAAAACAGACTGAACTGACGGATGGATTTCAAACCATCTTTCAAGAAACTGCTGTGATCCGACGCGAGGGATACGCGTCCGTGCCGGTGAAATTACAATCACATTAGAAATTACATCTAAGACTATCATTACATCTGCTGATCACGACCTCGACCGGGTTCGATTCCCACAGGACACAAATATTTGTGTGAAGAACATAAGTGTTTGTGTTGGTCTGGGTGTTTCTTATATATTATAAGTATGTATTTACAAAAAAAAAAGTATATAAGTATTATATCCATTGTCTAGTACCCATAGCACAAGCTCTGCTTAGTTTGGGACTAGATAGTGCTGTGTAAAAATGTCGCAAAAATATTTATTTTATTTATTTATCTTCATGTCTCAGTTTGGCGAACGCGATATGGTATTGTAGTTGTTACCTACAATTAACTGCTTAGCCTCAGATGGGCGTTTGTCTCGTTTTGCCATCCTTAAACCATAAAAAACATGGAAAATATCAAGAGGTTTCTTACATAATGTAGACAAGCAAAAAGAGATAATTTTTGAAAATGAACCGCAAAAAAGATATAAGGGTGGCTTAGGCTGGAGCAAACTTTATTAACATAGGTATACCATGTTGAAGCATAATCGTACTGGCTGCACTACAGTGCTCAGTGTTCGATTTTTATCGATTATGCTTCAACATCCTCCCCTTAATCGGACAAGGCTACCAATTAATTTGACTGACTGTACTAATACAGCTACATATTATTTCAGCTGACTGTACTTATATGCACAATATGTTAATCGACCTGACTGTACTTTACATTACAAGGAGATTTTATAACAATAAGAATTAAACAATAAAAAACATCTCATTACTGCATAAAGCACAATGTCAAATAACATAAGAAAAAACACATATTAAGATATCTTCAAACCTATGTCTAACACGCAACGTTGGTGTTTGCAACGACTTAACCCTTTGGTTAGAACATCCGCCAACATACCAAAGTGTAGGTACTCAAAATGTCACGCAGCAAATGGTTTAGATTGATGACATTTACTCAAGTTTAGGTAAACAAGATAGTTAAGATAGTCTGTTTGTTGAAACAGGAAAGTTGTGAATGTTTATTAATAATAATGTTACTAATCACAATAGTTAGGAAGTAAGGATAATGAATGTCAATCAAATTGAAACTGTCAATAGGAACCACGGTCATCATCATCCTCCGAGCCTTTTCCCAATTATATTGGGGTCGGCTTCCAGTCTAGCCAGATGCGGCTGAACATCAGTATTTTACACGGAGCGACTGCCATCAGACCCCCGCAACCCAGTTACTGGGTAATACCGACATTCGGAGGTTAGACCAGTTGTCAGACTTTCAGGCTTCTGACTACCCGTAACGACTGCCATAGATATTCGTATGACAACCGGGACCGACAGCTTAACGTGCTCTCCGAGGCACGGAGGGGTCTCGATGTGTAACGAAACGGTCACCCATCCACAGACTGACCGCGGCAAGTGCAGCTTAACCTTGCAGATCGTACAATCCGCGCAGTCGTTGCTTCGCTACGAGCCCCTCAATAGGAACCACGGTATGGATTAATATTTCAGAAGGGCCCAAGAGCTGACATAGATGGCATCACTTATTAATATTACCAAAGAAGTTTGAGTAGCAACTGTAAAAGGTAATTAACTCATTAATCATTTCTCTTGACACAAAATTGGATGGAGAGTGGTGATTATTTTAGTAGACATATTTGATTACTTAGTCAGGGTGTTAAGACCTGCTGTCAGTTGCCACCTTAGAGTAAATAACTATGGAGAGGTTGTTGCCCACAAATATATGATGTACAATATACATGTAGTGTGTCATGTTCAATATGCATGTCATGCCGAGGCCAATATTCGTCGAAGGGTCGGCACTCGAAGTTGTAACGGAATACGTCTACCTAGGGCAGGCAATTCAGCTTGGTAGACACAACTTCGAGAAAGAAGCCAACAGAAGGATCCGTCTGGGCTGGGCAGCATTTGGCAAACTTCGCCGAGTCTTCTCGTCGCCTATACCGCAAAGTTTGAAGACAAAGGTCTTCAACCAGTGCGTCCTGCCAGTCATGACTTACGGTGCCGAGACGTGGACACTGACAGTTGGGCTAGTCCACAAATTCAAAGTCGCTCAGCGAGCTATGGAGCGAGCTATGCTTGGAGTTTCTTTGAAGGATAAAATCCGAAACGAGATTATCCGGAGAAGAACCGGAGTGACCGACATAGCTTGTAGAATCAGTAAGCTGAAGTGGCAGTGGGCTGGCCATGTCTGTCGAAGGACCGATGGCCGTTGGAGCAGACGAGTCCTTGAGTGGAGACCGCGAATCGGCAAACGCAGCGTGGGGCGCCCCCCTGCAAGGTGGACCGACGACCTAAAGAACGTGGCTGGGGGGGACTGCGGAAGGCAGAGGACCGAGCGTTGTGGCGCAACTTGAGAGAGGCCTATGTCCAGCAGTGGACTGCGATAGGCTGAGTTGATTGATTGATTGTGTAATTAGCTTTTTTATTTATTTAATTAATTTACACACAAAAAAAAAACAGGAATGAAGTGTACAAAGGTACTGCTTATGATGATGATGCTTAGAGTAGGTTTGACCTCATCTCTGCAGTAGGCAGTAGCGATCTCTCGCTTCCGGCCGTGGTTCTGTCTATGGTCGGGAGCGAGAGCGCTTGGGAAGGCGTCGTCTCCTTCTGCGAGGAGGTGATGCTCGCTAAGGAGGCGGCGGAGAGGGTTCGAGAGGCGATGACCTCTCTTCCCATCCGCAGAAGACGACCTGGGCGTCGTAGGAGAGCGTATGCCGACCTTCAGCCAGCTAGGAATGGGCCTGCGGGCGGCGGACTCGGGGTGGCCCGCCGCCCGACCAGTCAAGGCCCGTGACGGTGGCGCGTAGTGTTCCGCGCGCGCTAGTCCAGAGGAGGGTGCGGCCGTTGTGGTTGCCGCACGGGGAGAAGGGGCTCGCCTGCCAGTGGCGAGCCGGGACCTGCCGGGGATGGTTGGGCGAATATGGGAGTATTTCCCACGCTCCCGGCCAAGGGTCGGTATAGGAACACAGTGGTGGTTTTTAGTTGGTAAGAGTCCGACACTGGCTCCGCCTTCCCCGGGCGGAGTGCGTCCATGAGGATTATCCCCACGAAAAAAAAAGTTTGGACTCGACAATTGTGTGATTGTACAATCAATTTTTTTTTTAAATACAGCTTTAAAGTATCTAAACCACTTTAAAACAATGGCCACTGCACCACTGAACTAACTCATTAATTCCCTCTTTGTGAATTAATGAATACCTTCTATCTCTTTCACTCCAAATAATTATCTTTCAATAATGACGATCCATCTCTTTTCCCGATATGAAAACGAACGAGTAGAAATTCAAACGGAATTTTAATTAAGTCCATTCAGGGATCGTGCATCAAGATGACGACCTCTACACTCAAATTGACCTGGCGCTTACTTCAAAAGATCAGTCCAAGCATTTTTGTCCTACATTGTCCTCACACAAATACTTAATAGGTACAACATGTCTGGACTTTTCAAAGAGACTATTATACCTGAGTTTGTTTCGGAATTTCTTCTCAAAGATTATTTTTTACCACAGAAATAGGAGAGTAGTTAGAATGATCATAACGCTTACTTAGTACGAGAACCAGTGTCGCCAAACTCACACATTTACAACTGAAATAGTACATTACAATACACAAAAAACCGCGACGTGATTGGGTCCCAATTTTAAATTCAAATCGGCCCTTAAACTCGTACAGTGTTTATTTAATTCAATCTTAATGCGAGTGTTTAAAATTTGTTTTTAACGATCATGTCAAAATCACTTAAGACGTTTTTCCATTCTAATCAAATCGTACGCAACTACTAGTGAGTTCAACTACTCGAAGCCAGGGGGCGCTTCATTTAAATGACGCTATTTTGGCCTCAATTGCATTAGAAATAGATATTTTATTCGCATGCATGCTGGGTAGCATAGCAGATAACTATTCCTGGCAATAACCAACGAGTTCAACTACTCGACGCTAGAGGGTGCTTAAATTATAGTACGGTATATGCACTCAATTACATTAGAAATAAATGTTATATTCGCATGCATGCTGAGTAGCCTGTCTACTACGGGAATGTCATTCAGCGAACCAACGACAGTCATTCGCGTAACAATACATTGCTTCCTTAAAATTATCGCAGCTTCGACCGCAAGGAACATCGTACGTAATGAATATTTTTTAAATTGTATTTTGCTATGGAATCGTTTTCAACGACTATTACATATTTTTTCAATTTTTTGCAATATTTCTTAATTATTAAGGTATTTAATACTCATTAGTGAAAATACATCCTCCTTTTTGATGTACTGAGTACTTGGATTCTTGCTTTACAACTTATAACAGCACAGGACGGCATTTTAAACTAATAAATGCCCCAGCTTTTTTCCAGCGATACGTTCCGCGAGTAACTAAATGCGTCGTTTGATCATATCATATTACCTAGGTTATGAGCTGTAGGCTATGAACTTCATGTTCATAGTTAAGGCGCGCCCAGCCCGCCCACATAGTTGTTCTAACTACTCTCCTATTTCTGTGTTTTATACACTATTTATTCACTATTATTTTATACCCAAGCAAATTGTTACATACAAATAATCTACACATTATTTACAACAACGTAAAAATAAAAATAAAACCCATGTACAACATGTAAAATGATACAAGAAGGCGCATTTAGGCGTCAAAGTATTCCTCCACACCATAGACTGTCATCGGGCATAGTGCTCAAAAAACCGGCAGCGTTGCCAAGTTGAATGGCAACGCTTATTCTTTGACCACAGAACAAGCCAGCTCTCTGGTCACGCGAAGTGTCGACCAGCCTCTTAACGATTTCCTTAAAAAGGAAACGCGCACTCAGACCCGAGCGTTTTGACCCCAAACGGCTCAGTCATAGTTACCTGATAGGTTACTTTATTTGCGCCAATTGAGGGCCTCCGCAGACGCAGCGGCAATGCGAGCACAGCCAGCCGAGCTGGAAAGATATGATGGAGCAAGGGTGTCGACGCAAAGATAGTCATAACATAGAAAATGTCGATGCCATCTAGTTTTTTAAATAAGCGACTTGTCAGTGATTTCTAACATCAAATTTGTATAATAAATTATTTAAATTTGTATAATAAATTATTTAAATTTGTATAATAAATTATTTAAATTTGTATAATAAATTATTTAAATTTGTATACTAAATTATTTAAATTTAGGGGAATGTAGCAGCCAAGTGGCGCCAAAAAGAATATTACTCGTTGAATAAATAATTTATCGAAAATTCTTTTTTATCTATTGAAGTACAAGTACTGTAGTTTAATCAAAAACTATTCACTCTGAAAATAAAGTAGTAGTCGCTGTAGTTGTAGATAGAAAAAATACCAAAAGTGGACGTTATTCGCACCTTAAAAAATAATAATAATAAGAAAACAAGAAAGATAGATGAGATTCTAAAAGTCAAGGGTGCGGGCCGTGGTTGAACTCAGAACCTCCTGCATTGAAGGCCAGTGCTCTGTTAGGCTATCACAACTTACCATAAATAGGTGAAACGGGCTTTAGCACTCATTTAATTAACGCAACAATTTTTGGTATTTCAGAATTAAACCCGGTCCATTTCTCTGAACAATTGGTACGGCCATTCCGATTTCTAGATAATGAGAGCATTCAGAAGGATATAGGTCTTTATGAGAATATTCGGTAGAATAGAACCATTGAATATTAGGCATTTCCTGTGATGACTTCATTATACATATCTCACGTTCCAATAAACCATTATCGTAGATTACTGAGTAGATAGCCTTACCTACATAATTAATATTGTAGGTAATGATAGTTCATACAAGACTATTTTATTGTTATTCATCATCATTTCAGCCGAAAGACGTCCATTGCTGGACATAGGCCTCCCCAAAAAGGGGGAAATATGCCATAATCGCCACGCTTGGCGGGCGAGTTGGCGATCGCAGTTGGTTGGTTAAATACTCAGAGAACGCTGCTGCTCATTCTCTGGTGAATCCCTTAGTCGCCTTTTATGACACCCATGAGAAGATATAGGATGGTGCAATTCTTTACGTCCGGCGCCACATGGAAAATTCTTGTTATAAGCCTGATAATATTTATGACGACCTCTGTGGTCTAGTGGTTCGAGAGTCAGACTGCTGATCACGAGGTCGTTCGATCGCGGGTTCGATTCCCACAGGACACAAATATTTGTGTGATGAACATAAGTGTTTGTGTTGGTCTGGGTGTTTCTTATGTATTATAAGTATGTATTTACGAAAAAAAAAGTATATAAGTATTATGTCCATTGTCTAGTACCCATAGCACAAGCTCTGCTTAGTTTGGGACTAGATGGTGCTGTGTAAAAAATGTCCCAGAGATATTTATTATTATTTTATTATGTATGTACAAACAAAGTGAAGGTCGCAGGAATCCGCTAGATGCGGAAAGCGCAGGACCGGTCGTCGTGGCGATGCTATGGGGAGGTCTATGTCCAGCAGTGGACGTATTTCGGCTCAAATGTACATACAAAGCTAGTTACATACAGAAAGTTATGAAAACGACTTCTGTGGTTTAGTTAGTGGTTCGAGGGTCGGATTGCTGATCACGAGGTCGTGGGTTCGATTCCCACAGGGCACAAATATTTGTGTGATAAACATAAGTGTTTGTGTTGGTCTGGGTGTTTCTTATTATAAATATGTATTTAAAAATAAAAGTATATAAGTATTATATCCATTGTCTAGTACTCATAGTACAAGCTTTGCTTAGTTTGGGACTAGATGCTGATGTGTAAAAATGTACCCAAATATTTATTTAAAAAAAAAGTTCATCATTCATCATTTCAGCCGAAAGACGTCCACTACTGGACATAGGCCTCCCCTAATTAAGGGGGGATATGCCATAATCGCCACGCTTGGCAGGCGGGTTGGCGATCGCAGTTGGTTGGTTAAATACTCAGAGAACGCTGCTGCCCATCCTCTGGTGAATGCAAAAAAAAAAAAAAAAGTTAAAAAATTAAAAATACAGAGAGTCAGAAGTGTATACATAAGAATAATAAATAAAAGCTTGTTAAAACGAAGCTAACTGATGTTAGCTGTTATGTTGATGTTGCCTAAACCTGAAGTGAAAATGAGCCGAACATCTAGCCTGTTATTTATTTATTTATTTCAAGTATAATGCACAACATTACAGTTTAATTAAAACTAATGCGTTGTACATATAACTAACATATAAACAATTATGTATAAAAATAGAAAATAAAGTAACATAAAAACCTTAGCAATAAAAATAATAACACTAATTTATTAGGCATCCATCATCTCACAAAAACTTAAACATTCACGACACACATCTATCCATCTCGACGCAAACAAATCGCACTCAGACGCCGAAGTCAGGAGAGCATTTAGCATTGTAAGCGTTATACCGACAAGAGATGGAGTATTATATAGAGGTGACCTGATGGACAGAACCTTTTTTGCTGCCAGGAGGAAACCTTCAAAAGGCTGCTGGGGGACTTCTTACCCAATAAAACCCCACCAGTGGCCGTCTACAGCACAATAGGTATGTGGGAACTCGGCGCAGAGTTGCTAGCCTGTCGGTCTTTTATCGGATGCATTTCGGCGAATTTGCGATGGAATTGCACGATCTAATCCCCAAGCACTTTTCATCATCGGACAACCAGACCCATGGAAATTCCTCACCGTTTTATGTTAGACATTCCCTTACGCACGAACTGATTTGCTAATAACTTTATCATGCGTACCGCTATCGAGTCTTGAAAGGCACCAGAATTATTTGCCAGCGTCTATCTTTCCCGAGAAGTATAATCTGGTGGTCTTCAAGGCTCGAGTGAATAGATTTTGGCTGGGCGTGTATCATCCGGAGATGATACACGCCCAGCCAAAATCTATTCACGACCATCGCTTAACATCAGGTGAGGTGGCGGTCAAACTCAAGCCCATTAAGAATTAAAAAAAAAACATATTATTAACAATATACTAATGAATGTGTTTTGACTCAGGTGATTTAAATGTCTCGTCGTGTTTAGCCTTATGTAACCCTAAGTTAACAAAATGTTCTAGTTCCTAGCAGAATTTAAACATTTAAGAAGCAATAAGACTAATTAATAACAGTACAAAGCCATTTCAGCTTAATTTTGACAAAATGACGAAGACTTTCCTTAAAGCAATAATCTTTGTCAAAGCCTACTTTTGTACTTCTTAAGTTTTGAGCTACCCACTTGCAAAGTGTTTGACAATGTTATCAATAATGAAATTAACAATAAAGCTTTCATGTATACGTGGGACACTCAGAAAGTTTTGCGAAACTAAAAAAAAATGTTCTATACGTACATATATTTTTATCAAATCTTTTCAAAGTACTTTCCACCAGCCTCTATACAAAGATTCATGCGCCTAAACCAGTTTTCAAAACACTTTTTCCAGTCCGCCGCAGACACCTCGTTTACAGCCTGCTCGAACGCAGCCAGCGCATCTTCCGGCGACGAAAATTGTATCCCTTTGAGCTGATTTTTTATTTTTGGGAATAAAAAGAAGTCACACGGTGCTAGATCAGGGCTGTAAGGAGGGTGACCCAGGAGTTTGACTGGCGTGCTGTCCAGGAAGTCCCTCGTTTTGAGTGCGGTGTGCGCAGGTGCATTGTCGTGGTGGAGCAGTAGCCCGCGGAGCCCTGTGTTTGGTCGCTTGTTGCTTATAACAGAGAAAACTTCTGGCAAACATTTGGTAGTATACCATTCGGCATTAATGCTTCTTTGATCCCGTAAGGGAATTGATACCAAGTGGCCAGTCAAATTAAAAAAGCTAGCGATCAAAATCTTACCCCCGCTTCTAGATCGCTTCACTTTGGTAGGCGTTGGCTCATTTTGAAACACCCAAACAGTCGACTGGCGCTTGGTTTCTGGGTCGTATTG
Organism: Asteroscopus sphinx; assembly: GCA_949699075.1. Classification (NCBI taxonomy): domain Eukaryota; kingdom Metazoa; phylum Arthropoda; class Insecta; order Lepidoptera; family Noctuidae; genus Asteroscopus; species Asteroscopus sphinx. Next base: position 28,219,077 of record OX453010.1, on the reverse strand, counting down.
ATAAATCCAGGACTCATCACCTGTAACGATGTCGTAAACACGCCGAGACGAGCCTGCTTCAAATTTGTTAAGCATATCACGGCACCATTCCACCCGGGCCTGCTTCTGAGCATCGGTGAGGTTGTGCGGCACCCAGCGTGATACTATCCTCCTCACGCGAAGATGGCTGTGTAGAATCTCGTGAACGCTTCCCGATCCAATCTTCAATATGTGTTGAATCTCCTGATATGTAATTCGCCTATTGTCTTGGATTAAATTTTTCACTGCTAGCACGTTTTCTTCGGTAACAGCCGTCAAAGGGCGACCGCTTCTTTCGTCATCCCCCAAAGTTGGTCGACCGCGCTTGAATTCGTTATACCAACGATACACGGTTGCCTTGGAAGGGCCTTCATCCATGAATGCCATTTGAAGTCTATCGTACGATTCATCCGGTTTCAGGCGACACTTGAAATCGTATAAAATCATAGCTCTAAAATGTTCCCGGCGCAGATCCATATTTCAGTGAGACACAATACTTTGAATTAACTCGCAAAAAATGTGGAGGGAAATTTTGAAATTGGAACTTACTTATTTTTACTTATAAATAATCATATTTTCGAAAAACATTATAACTGGCCAGTCTCCCATATATAAAAACTTTTTTTCGCAATACTTTCTGAGGGGCCTGGTACATAATATCTATATTACAATTTAATAAGATAATATCGAAGGTAATTTTGAGTCTAAATTCTTGGTATTATGTATATTAAAACAATGTCTGAGCGTTTGAGATGGTAAAATTATTCATTAAAAATGTGCCTATTTGATCTCGTTTATGTGTGAGTATCATAATATTTTTGACATAAGGGAAAGCTCTTACATGCTTTCTTTTCACAATTTATATCTCATAAATGCATTTTAATATTATAATAATTTATTTCCTATTTTAATTATTTTATTATTACACTTGTTTGTCTTTTTGTTGCTATTGTTGTTGTGTATGTGTTTGTCGGTTTTGTGTCCAATAAATGTTTCTTTCTTCTTTCTTTCTTTCTTCTTTCTTCTCGACTTGAAATTTCTTGACATGCTACAAGTAACTATGTTCATTTAGATGTAAGTGTGAGCAACAAGGTGGTTTCAAACCGGCGAGGCGAGGATTGGATGGGATGGGCGTGAATTGAAATCTCGCTGACCCTTTCACACCGAAACATGTACATCGCGAGCTCGCGCCGACCAGGCGCTGGCACGCGCCTGCTCGCGATGTACCGGTTTGCAATGTAATAAATACTCTATTCATGCAGCAATAAAGTTTAATGTTGTACCAACAAATATTTCAATTCTCGCCTCGCATATCCTCGCCTACCCAGACCATTCACACCAAAGAAAAAAAAATTACTTAGATAAGTGCTAGATATGAAAATTGTTAGCATATTGTTAGTTTAAAGTTCGATTATTGTACGGAGACTCATTCCCAGAGTCAAACCGATAACACGGTTTTGTGGGGCATAGTGATATTGCAGACTGTATAGAAGTATGAATAAAAAAATAAAAAAATAAAAATGGGCGTGAAGTGAATTGAAATTTTGCTATACAAATTTCAATTCTCGCTCGGCCCATCCACGCTACGCCTCACCGGTGTGAAACCACCTTTATTCAGGTTTAATACTTGTAGTATACTGTCTGGTGGTTTGGGTATCCATGGCCTACTTGAATAGTCTTGACTGGTAGTAGTAATGGTGTGTGTCAGGTCGTTGAGCTACCTCAAATATGGTTGAACTGCACGATGGCTGATGCATCGTGCCATCCACTCAAATCGACCTGGCATTTTCTTCAATAGATTTTTCCAGGCGATGTTTTCCTGCATTGTCCTCACGCAAATACTTAATACAACATGATTATGATCCATGAGTATAATAATGTCTTAGGTTTTCGCAAACACTACACATTATAATAAAAACAAGTTTATTATGTAATTTTAGGTGCGGTCGACCGTACGTCAGTGGTAACAGTTTGGCTCTGGCGGCGCCTTTATTTCGTAAGCAGTAAGGGCGGTTTTCAGACTCGGGTGTTGCCACTGTCATGCGGTCAACTATACTTTTCTTATATTTTGTATCGACTGTCCTTTCTTAATTTTTTTACCTGTGTCTTTTTTTTTACTTTCTATGTAACCCCACCTATAAGTTGCCTGCTTGTGTTTATCACTGTGTTTTAAATGTTGCGCGTCGTTAACTGTGACAATAAACTATTTTTCTTTCTTTCTTTCTAACCAGATTACATTGCGTATATTTGTTAAATTGGTTTTCCTGACGTTTCGAAAGCTTTGCAGCGTTCGTGGTCGCAGGAAGATTAATATGTCAAGCGTCTTTAAAGATATTTCAAAAATTTTTTTTTTCTACCGTACAGTTTTTAAATAATTAAAATCGTTTCGATGCACGCAGTAATCACACAATGTCATTGTCTTTTATAGTGTAGCGTGCTGTTTGGAACTTGATTATTTTAAATTTATTTATTATTTTTTTAGAAATATCTGTAAAGTCGTTTGTCATCTTAATCTTCCTGCGACCACGTACACTGCTAAGATTTCAAAACGTCAGGAAAACTTTTTTTATTATTATCCCTGAGTTTGTTTCGGTATTTTTTCATAGAGGCAGTCATAAAAAAAAACCGACGCCATCTACTTTTTAAAATAAGTAAAATTACTGTCAGTTCTCTAAGTCCCCAAATAGTTATTATCACTCCATCTGACTCATTCGAAGACTCTATTGTGTAACTTGTAGACTTGAGGAACGTTCTTTTATTGACACCGGCCAACAATGACCAGTAGGCCATAATAAGCATCCGGTCGTTACAAATAAATGCTTAACTACGGTCTGTGCAGGAAATAGAAGGTCAAAAGTAAAGGAAAAGTTAGATTCGTGTTAATAAAGTTCCTTTCTTTGTTATCGAGTGGAAATCCTCAAAGATATTCTCTGTCTGGGTACAGTAAACATAACATATAGTACGGCAACTACGTACAAACGCTCAAAACCAGACCAGTAAGCCTCAAGAAGTAGTGTGTAGCTACAACCGGTTCAAATATTCAGATCAATAAACTTGAGCTGTTGAGCTGCAGCTCAAACAAAATGACAAAATACGCAGCTCACAGCTCCAATAAAAGTATCAATTTGCGACATCGTTCGTTGCACGAGAGATAAAAGATATCCATATCAATAAAAACCTGTTTGATTGAACCGGTGAGCGGGAGCGGCGACAGATGCCGTGATGCGAGCGAGCGAGCGCAGCTCCATATAGATCGAACGCTGTATTTATAAACTCAGCGACTTGCATCTCAGATCATAACCCGAAGTAGACACATAACATAACATCACGCCTGTATTCCCTCGAAGGGGTAGGCAGAGTTGTAATAATAAGTACACCCTCATTTTGCCAGTTATGTTATAGTCCCATGTAATAGGAGACGAGCCTATTGCCGAAGTAGACAAGAGGCACAAATTGAGCTGATCTGTGAGCCAGCTCACAGCTCCGGTTCAAATACGTGAACCGTGAGCTGAGCTGCAGCTCACTCATTTTTGTTGAGTTACCCATGTCCAGCCTCAAGATACTATTGGGTCTTCTCGGCGCCCCCGTCAAGGGGTGCGAGGATCGGGACACGGGATAAATTATTTTCGCGAGGGATCAATCTATTGGTTTTATTGATATGTGATTCATGCGTGGCAACATTCGAACAAACTACGCCTTACATATTGACGCCATTAATTTTTAAAAATTAACTTTAATCAAATGTATTCTACAGCTTTTGTTTATGCAGTTGGAAACAGCACAATAAGGTATTTTTGCGGGTTTTTTTTTTACAGTATTTACAGAAACGAGTCATACAACGTACTGAGAAAGGCTTTGAAATGCCCCACTATAGTGCAGAGTATTGGCACGCGCGCCCTACCCTATTTTCCATTCTAACTATTTCTGTGGTTTTTACGATTCCACTTTTATACGATTTTGATTAGGTTTTTCGTGGCAAAACTCACTCTCAGTGTAAATGAAGCTTAAGAGATAAGAAATGGTGCATAAATGGAGAGACATAACCTGCAATGGCTTTAGATAAAATAAAAAGGTCTGAATGTATTTTTTTTGTATATTTCTTAGTACAGCAGATAAAAATGTTTTTAAAGAATTAACAACGGAATATAAATCTATATAGTTTATGAAATAGTTGCATAAGAGGGTTTTTTTTGAGTAGTAAATATCACACGAGAGTTTTAATAACTGGTTATGCTGGCTTAATAGCTACACACTTCTATATATTCACGTCTATTTTTCACGTCTTCCTTGTCCATCCAAAGGTTGTCTGGAAGATATCGCTATTAGCGATAAGACCGCCAATGTACCCTTATTTTACATGTTAGTCCTAAGTTTAATAATGTTATTGGTGTACAATAAAGAATATTCTATCTATCTATCTATCTATATTGATTGATTGCTAAATTAAACTTGATTTGTTAAAGCAAACTATCAGTCTAGACGTTATATATTTATGCTTATGAACATTGAACATGGACGAATAAAAAAATTCGTCTGAGCTTATGAATTACTTAATATTTTTTAAACTCAAAAATGTCTCAATATCCAGAAAAACTTGTGTAAAGGTTTTTGTGATGTTTGTGTAATAATTTTTGTGAATGTTTTTAATAAAAAAAAACTCATACTTTAATAATAACATTGAAAAAAAAAAACAATACTATGGCCACAGAAATAAATAGAATAGCCATGTGGGCAGCAGGGCGCGCGTGACGGCACCACGCACCAGTGCAGGATATTTCAAAGCCTTTCTCAGCACGCCTTTTGACTTTTTTCGATAAATACTGTAACAAAACCCGCAAAAATGCCTTATTGTGCTGTTTCTAACTGCAGAAACAACAGCTGTAAAGTACATTTGAGTTAAAAATAAAATAAAAAAATAATGACGTAAAAATGTAAGGCGTAGTTTGTTCGGAAAGTTGCCACGCATGAATCGCAAGTTAAATTGGGATTACAACCATTCTATCTATTTCTGTGACTATGGCACTCAAATCCAGCAGTCCAACACCATGAATTGCACTGAAATTCTTTGGTCCAAGGTTTACTATTAAATTATAATAAAAATATTAAATTACACCATTATTTTGCTTGGCAAATAGTATCAATATTTTCTATCTACACTCATATTATAATTATTTTATTATTTTTAACGCATTTTACGCAAGCGAAGCGAAATCCAACGATTTAAATTGTGGAAAGAAAAAATCGCTCACGAGCAGGATTCGAACCTGCGACTCCTGGCTCAGTACGCCAGTGCTTTAGCCACTAAGCTACCGTGAACACTGCTCGTGGTATCGAAATTAAACTAAAAAATGTATACCCTCGTGGTATTTTTTTTTAAATACACAGGCAAGGCCTACACAGGCATACTACAAAAAGTAGAGTTTAATTTCGATAACACGATAATTTTTCCGGGAAAATTATTTTATTGTGAAAATTTCATCTACATTTTTTTTTCCAAAAATGGAGTATTCGAATGGTATCAAATGCCTATAAAAAATTTGGATGGTGATTAAAAAGTCATTGTGTATAGTAAAATTAATATTTTTGGGACATTTTTACTCAGTACCATCTAGTCCCAAACTAAGCATCTTGTACTATGAGTACTAGATATAATACTTATATACTTTTTTTTTGTAAATACATTTTTATAATACATAAACAACACCCAGACCAACACAACACTTATGTTCATCACACAAATATTTGTGTAAATAAATGAATTTTAATAAAAAAAATAATTAAAAGATAAAAAAAGTAATCTGCCTCCTCTTTGCATGTTTATTTTGCATCCTCAAATTTCATTTGCAATATCATTTTCGACTTTGGCTTGAAGGCTGCGCATACACAATCTGTCATATACACAAAAGCAATCTCCCACACCCACAACCACAAACTCAATGCGGATGCAATTCCGGATGATTAAAGCAAAGTTGAAAATTAATATTGCTTTTGAGCGAAGTCCGCTTCGTATAGTTAGTCAGTTTAGATAGATCATAGAACTGACCCGTAAACTGTTTTCTGGGAATTCATTTAGCTAGTTTGAATGCTCTGAATGTAAGGTTGAACGCGGTTACTGGTTTATCTTTCAGTTAATTTTTTTGTTGGTTGCGTTGCAACTACTACGCTTCCATCAATGATTGACGAATGACGTCTGTGGTCTAGTGGTTCAAGTGTCGGACTGCTAATCACGGGTTCGATTCCCACAGGACACAAATATTTGTGTGATGAACATTAGTGTTTGTGTTGGTCTGGGTGTTGCTTAAGTATTATAAGTATGTATTTACATACATATATTTGTATATTTAAAAAAAAGGTATATAAGTATTGCATCCATTGACTAGTACCCATAGTACAAGCTCTGTTTAGTTTGGGACTAGATGGTGCTGTTTAAAAATGTCCCAAAAATATTTATTTATTTATTTAATATATATAAGTCTATGGCTTCCATGTTTTCCTTTTTAGGGTTCCGAAGTCCTACAAGGAACCCTTATAGTTTCGTCATGTCCGTCCGTCTGTCCGTCTGTCCGTCTGTCCTAATCCTTTACAGCTTAATAACTTCTACAATTATTAACATAAGTAAATGAAATTTTGTTAAAGAATAGTCTACATATAGATCTCAATTTTAAAAGAATAAAAAAATCATTTTTACGTATTTTAGGGGTGGCGTCGATACATGTGAAATGGGGATGCAAAATTTTTTTTCGCTGCACCCCCTCGTGTTGGGTATCATTGAATAGGTCTACTAAAATGAAGGTAATGTTTGATACACCACTTTTTTATCAGGTGTACCATCTGCGAAATATAGCCCACCAAAGTGGCTTGCAATGTGTCCCCCCCCCTGCCATTTCTAAACTATGCAACGTAGAAACTTATGATCTCCCACATTGATAGACCTTTGTGAAAACTCTCTTTTAAAATTACTTCGAGTATAATGTGATTATAATTTTTTGAGTTATGGAGAGAAAACTGAAAAATACTTAAAACGTCCTAGTTCAAAGGTCATTGATCTTAGAGAAAAATGGTCTTAGCAAATAATGCTCTTTTAGCTACTTTCTATTTGAAAAAATCACAAAAAGAAACTTTGAAATGAAACACTTCTTAAATTTGGCTTCTTGAATTTATCGCTAGATGGCGCTATTAACAACACGCTCTGAGTCGCGAATGCTGCCGATTATTGCAAAAACTAAAATAGCCATGATTAATATTCGATTTGATTCGTTTGTAATTACACCTACTTAAGGAACCCTATAATACTGAGCATGGCCCGACATGCTCTTGGCCGGTTTTTTTTTTTACTTCTTAAGGAATAAAACTAGTATTTTTATTCCTGTCGTGTGTGCGTAGACACAAATCTTCACATGCAGAGACATGGGCTAATTATCTCCTGTAAATGATTGGATATGTAATATATCATTCCAAGTAAAGATATATGTCCGATTAGCATATACATATCCGCTTAATATATCCGGGACTGTTTTTATTTTTATTTTATAAATACCTACATATTGTGGGAGACTGGTGCCTAAACTAGGCTCGAAGTAACTTTACGTTGCATGCTATGTCTGAGATTGATTCTTATTCTTTATTGTACACACAGATATACATTTATATTACAGTAGGAAAGTTTATGTACATCGGCGAGCTTAACTCAGAACTGAGTTTTCTAACAGCAAACCTTAGAGCGATAGAGAGATGTTGAATATAGAGGACAGAAACAAGTGTACAACATAAATTAAACCTACTTTATTTACTTACAGTACTAGCTAATAATAATATAAATAATATATAGATACTTAAATATATATAATAGATACATAAGAATATATAATAGATACATAAGAATATATACATTCATATATATATATATATAGATATATAATACATAACATGTAATATAACTCATGTTGAGAGGAAATGTTCCTTAATTCTTCTCTTGAAGACATTCAGTGACGGGCTATCGCGCAAAGAGTGTGGGAGAGAATTCCACAGACGCACGGCACGTACGGTGAAAGAACCATCGTAACGGCTAGTTGTGTGATGGGGTATACGGAGGAGAAGGGAAGAAGATGAGCGGCAAGGTTTTCCCCTGGGGACAAGGTACTAAAAGCGTTCCTGAAGATAAGATGGAGAACTAGGATTGTGAAGAACGGAGAAGAGAAGAGAAAGAATGTGAGTATCTCGACGACGCCGAATAGGCAGCCACTTCAACTGCATCCGAAATTCCGACACATGGTCGTATTTCCGAAGGCCAAAAATGAAGCGGATTGCCAGATTCTGCAGTCGTTCGAGTTTATTGAAAAGTTCCTCCGTTGCATCAAGAAAACAGACATCAGCATAATCCAAAAGCGGAAGAAGAAGAGATTGGGCAAGAGTGATTTTAGTAGGAAAAGGCATATGATATGATAATTCCGGCTTCTAAATAAATCCACCGCAGTGAGGCTGGATATAATGTAGCCGATTTGATAGAACCGCGGAACGATTAAGAGACACAGTAACATAATAATTAATTTCCTTTCATACTTAACAGGCTTACGACTGTCTATCAAATATAAAAAATGATGGCGTATTTAAAAATCAAGTATTATGTACAATGATTATCTAAACTTAGTTTTTCGTTCCATATCGTTGTCTTCAGTGTCGAATATCGGGCGTCAGAGTTACTCGGATATAGGATATGTATATTTTTTTAAAGTGAAGGAGTGATACATATCCGCTTTGGGATATATATCCGAAGATATAAAGTGTCCGGCGTTACCCATGCCTATGCATACCGTACACGTTTCGTTCCACGTATAGTGTAGAAACTAATCGCCCAACTACTGCAGCAACCGCATCTTCTATTTACTGTGCTATTCGTTCTGTCTCCTTCTCGCAACGGAACAATGATAGCTCTAAGAAGTTGGTTACAAAATCAATCTGGCGTCAATCACTTCCATCAATCTGTTAGGATTGACCACATAACCGGATTTATTATTGATTGACGTATTGATGATGTTTATTTATGGAAATTTTCATATATCCATTAAATTCAACAATTTGGAGTCAATCAAAGTTTCACGTGATTGACGGATATGATTGACGCCAGATTGATCGTGCGCTTAATAGATACGGTCCTAGATTATTTCTGTTTATATACCAACACTTGAAGCTCTGAGTACGTTTGTATAATTAGTTGAAATCGTCCCAAACTGTTAGCAATTGCAAACAATCTAACTGCAGCAACTCTAGATTAACTAATTAAAGTTTAGAACTAATATTAGTTTAACTACCTTCCTAATTACGTGGCTGACTTTGTAGGAATTAACGAATAAATGTGTAAGTGTTGACGTACTCTCGATTTTAACAATGTTATTTTTAATTTATAATTTTAGTTTAATTTCAGTTAAATTTTAATTTTATTTTGATTATTTATCCAAGTACCTACTATTTCTGTTATTTAAGTACCTACAGATTTTGTTCGATTCAATTTGTACTATGTGTTTTACTCATTTCTCTTTCTTTTCTCCTCTAAATTTTGTTTTCGTTTTTCATGAAGAGTATTTAATTGTTTTATTTAAAAAGAAGATTCTTTTGAGTTATTAGTAATTTTTTTGTTTGTGTAGATTATTATTTTTCAACGCTGTGTTCTCCTTTAACTAAAGAAACTCAATACCAGGCCCCTCAGAAAGTATTGCGAAAAAAAGTTTTTATATATGGGAGACTGGCCAGTTATAATGTTTTTCGAAAATATGATTATTTATAAGTAAAAATAAGTAAGTTCCAATTTCAAAATTTCCCTCCACATTTTTTGAGAGTTAATTCAAAGTATTGTGTCTCACTGAAATATGGATCTGCGCCGGGAACATTTTAGAGCTATGATTTTATACGATTTCATGTGTCGCCTGAAACCGAATGAATCGTACGATAGACTTCAAATGGCATTCATGGATGAAGGCCCTTCCAAGGCAACCGTGTATCGTTGGTATAACGAATTCAAACGCGGTCGACCAACTTTGGGGGATGACGAAAGAAGCGGTCGCCCTTTGACGGCTGTTACCGAAGAAAACGTGCTAGCAGTGAAAAATTTAATCCAAGACAATAGGCGAATTACATATCAGGAGATTCAACACATATTGAAGATTGGATCGGGAAGCGTTCACGAGATTCTACACAGCCATCTTCGCGTGAGGAGGATAGTATCACGCTGGGTGCCGCACAACCTCACCGATGCTCAGAAGCAGGCCCGGGTGGAATGGTGCCGTGATATGCTTAACAAATTTGAAGCAGGCTCGTCTCGGCGTGTTTACGACATCGTTACAGGTGATGAGTCCTGGATTTATCAATACGACCCAGAAACCAAGCGCCAGTTGACTGTTTGGGTGTTTCAAAATGAGCCAACGCCTACCAAAGTGAAGCGATCTAGAAGCGGGGGTAAGATTTTGATCGCTAGCTTTTTTAATTTGACTGGCCACTTGGTATCAATTCCCTTACGGGATCAAAGAAGCATTAATGCCGAATGGTATACTACCAAATGTTTGCCAGAAGTTTTCTCTGTTATAAGCAACAAGCGACCAAACACAGGGCTCCGCGGGCTACTGCTCCACCACGACAATGCACCTGCGCACACCGCACTCAAAACGAGGGACTTCCTGGACAGCACGCCAGTCAAACTCCTGGGTCACCCTCCTTACAGCCCTGATCTAGCACCGTGTGACTTCTTTTTATTCCCAAAAATAAAAAATCAGCTCAAAGGGATACAATTTTCGTCGCCGGAAGATGCGCTGGCTGCGTTCGAGCAGGCTGTAAACGAGGTGTCTGCGGCGGACTGGAAAAAGTGTTTTGAAAACTGGTTTAGGCGCATGAATCTTTGTATAGAGGCTGGTGGAAAGTACTTTGAAAAGATTTGATAAAAATATATGTACGTATAGAACAATTTTTTTTAGTTTCGCAAAACTTTCTGAGTGTCCCACGTATCTAAAATCAATGTACCAATGATTAGCATGTAAGGTGTATTCTTTGTCGGAGTTCCTAATAAAAAATAAAAAAAAACGCTTTTATTGAAATGGAAACGGAATCATTTGTCGTTTTTGGTTCTATTTGTCGGATTTGTATTTCTAGCTGGTACTTTACAGAGTAAGCCCTCAGTAAGATTAAGTGGAGCTGCATTTAACACAGGGTTAATATCAAATCGTTAATCGGTTAATAATGTGGGTGTACTATACACCTCTGCCTACCCCTTCGGGGAAATACAGGCGTGATGTTATGTTATGTTAATACAAAATCCCATCAGTCAAAGCTCATGACGGTGGCGCGAAGTGTTCCGTGGGTGCCAGTCAGGAGAAGGCACGGGAAGAAGGTCCTCGCCTACTAGTGGCGAGCCGGGACCTGTTGGGGTGGATGGGGAATACAGAGCGTATCCTACGCCCCCGGCCAAAAGTAGTTAAAGGAACAACGTGGTGGTCTTAGTCGGTAAGAGTCCGACACTGGCTCCGCCTTCCTCGGGCGGAGTGCATCCATAAGGATTTCTCCACGTTAAAAGAATATAAAAGCTTTCATGAATGACGATATTCAAATACTTCCGATGCAAACTAGGTAGTCAGCTCGTTTACTACTTTCCTGACGTAAAAGAAGAAGAAGACCGCTAACCTTCCTTCCGTTACTTAGAATACCGTTTTTTCCCCGTGGAAAATCCTCATGGACACACTCAGCCAAGGGTGGATCCAGCCTTTGTGTCAGGGGGGGGGTCGCGTTCTTATATCCAGTCCTGGAACTACATTTTTAAAAGGAGGGTGCAGAGTCTATTTTGCCGTCCTCTAGGAAAAAAAATTCAACTAATAAAATTCTAGGATTTTCGTATTTTTAGCTAAAACATGAATTTTAGAGCTTTAGAATTTCTCTTTGTAGAATATTAATGTAACGGAATAGTTACTTGCAATACCTAATTACCTACGCCTACGCCAAAAAAGGAGAAACGTTAATTTATACCGGCGCGAGCAAAGCAAAATCGAAATTTATCTCAGTTTTGGCTTTGTTTCTATTAACGTACTTAACAGAATAATTGTTTACAGCATACGTCCAGTATGCAGAAGTAAGAATAACAGAAAGATAAGCGCGAGCGAAGTGAGCGGCAAATTTTTTGGACTGTTCATGAACAAACTGACTAGCTCTTCACCAAATCATAGATATTCTATGACAAAAGAGTACGCATTTATTTGAGCGCAACCCGTTCTTGCGGCGCCTATAGTGGCTAATAGTAGACGCTATTATAGCGTAAGTAACTAAATATAAATTTATGTTATGGCAGCCCTACATTTGTGTAGGCAAAGAAATCGAGCAGAGCGCGAGCGCAGCGAGCGCATATTTTTTTGGTGTTTTTTGCAAACCTAGATTATATTTTTTTTGGTGTTTTTTGCAAACCTAGATTATATTTACTTGCTCGAGTTTTAAGAACTTTTTTAATTGGGATTTTATTTTTCCATTCCGATTTTCAAAAAACGAATTACTTATCATCTAATATCGACGTTTAAAGGTTCTTGAATATTTTTTTCTTGGCCTAGGTTTTATAAGGCTAACATGGTAGGTAGTTAAGTAGTTATTGTTGTTGTTGATGGTTAGCTAAGTATTCAATCGACGGAGAACGTAGTGATTATATACTCTTTGGGTGTCGCAACGGGGAGATTGGAGAAGAACCTCGCGGCGGCGTAGGCGGTGCTGCAAAATCAAACTTTAAATCGCGAGAATATTATTTACAATGAACGAATGGGTTCGGGTGCGAGTTCAATTTAGTAATTTCATGTGTGTATCTTGTTTCATTGGTATGTAACACGTACATTCATTTATTAATTGTATATACATTTGGTAAATTATGTAAACAGGAAAAAAACCATGGTTGACCTAGGCCCAGGGGGGGGTCATGACCCCCATGACCCCCCCCCCCCCCCCTGTATCCGCCCTTGCACTCAGCCCGGAGAAGGCGAATCAGTTGTCGGACTCTTACCGAATAAAACCACCACGATGTTCCTCTAGCGACCTTTGGCTGGGGGCGTGGGATAGACTCTGCATTCGCCAACCAGCCCGACCAGCCCGGCTCGCCAGTAGCAGGCGAGCCCTTTCTCCTGATGCGGCCTAACGGCAACCGCACCTTACTCGGTGCCTAGTGCGGAACACCGCGCGCCTCTGTCACAGGCTTTGACTGTTCGGGCGGTGGACTACCAAATTCCGGGACTACTAAAATTACAGAGGGATAGGGCCTGCGGGCAGTGGACTCAGCACCACCCACGCAGGCCCTATCGTCACGTTTTTTTTTGGAAGTTCCCCCATTTAACTTCCAGGTCTTCTAGTCCTAGTATTCACACTTAAGACATACAGGTACTTTTTTGGTATACTTTTTTATCTCTTTAGTATATAATCTCCTAAAATAAGTCCTGCGAAGGTCTGATGATAGTCCCTCTGTGTAAAACACCACCTATTCTCGTGTTTTTTTTGGAAGTGCCTTCCCTCTATCAACTTCCAGTAATTCCGGTCCTGGTATTCTCGCGTAAGACATACAGGTACTTTTTTGGTATATTTATTTGTCTTTTTAGTATCTAATGTCATTAAATAAATCTTGCGAAGGTCTGTTTTGGTCTCTCCGTGGAAAAAACTGAGTTTTGGCTGCATTTGGTTTAACTAGAAACCCACTTCAACATAGTTGGGAAAATGGGAATACAAAAAAAGAAGACCCATAAAATTGCGAAAATCGTTGAAAATTGTTATTGTATTATGATGAGGCAGAATTCAGACGTTATAAATGAAATTTTCATAAGAAAGGCACGCCTAGACATCATCGACGCGAAGGTAAGACGTCAGATATTTTGATATATGTACATATTTATCATTCCCTCGTTACGGGCCCTTGTAGATTTTTTGCAAGCTCTTTACAATCAACGCGAGATACATTCTTAAAATTTTATTTTTGATTTGTTTTCTTGATGTTCTACGTAGGCAAATAGGCACGCTTCACTCTTTGTTTACCGCCTCTGACATAACATTTTTTGCTGAGGGCCATTAATAAGGGGTGAATGTACTCATCATAACGAACAACTCTTTCTATAGGAGCAACCCTGATATCGCAAAAAAAAACATGTTTTCCATACATTTCGTCGAACGACATCGTTCGTAAAGAACAGGTGTTTTTTTGCGATTTCAGGGTGACTTCCATGGTAAAAGCTGTTCGTTGTGAGTACCTACATTCACCCCTTAGATGAAAAGAAGAATTTAATACTTTCTAAAATAATATTAAAAATCGAATACAATAAAAATGCATGAGCGTTGGTTGTACACGAAGGAGCATGGTTTTTTTGGCAACACTATGATTGTTCGCAGCGCTTCGTCTATATTTTTTACTATGTCTGTGTTATACTCTAACAGTACCTACTACGACTGTTATATCGTTTGTCACCAAGGTTGGCAACGCAATGCCAAACTCTGAGGCAAAGTTTCAAAGTTTCAAGTGCCTGTAATTTTACCGGCTCGCATACCCTTCAAAGTAGAACACATCAATTCCGTTGGCAGCAGAAATAGGTGTGGTGGTAGCACTTCTCCAGATGAACTCATTTACAAGACGATGTAGATCTAGATACTATGATAAAAAAAATAAAAAAGATAACCCTAAAGATGCAGGTTATAATTCTGTTTACAAAAACAAGGCACTTTTCTCCCGGCTTTTATTAGTTTCTCTAGCGTGAAGATTTATATCCCAGATAGCAGAAGCCCTTAGCTGTCTAACCGTAATAATCCCTGGATTCGTTTAATACCTAGTTTTTCCTGAAAAAGGTAGGATAAAATAGGTTACTATAAAAATACGGCCGCTTAACGTACAGTCAACCGCATAATCTTAATGGGCAAAATCAAGGTGATAAAGCGAAATAGTGTTATTCCCTATTTCGCCCGATTACTTTTATTTTAAATTAACTTGACAAAGTTTCATCCCATTTTGAACGCACGCGGGTTGATAAAATACCCATTACAAGCGGAACTGACTATGTAAATATCATTCAAAATAGACTCTGCTTCTACTGGTTTCATCACCATTAATATGCACTTCACTGTACAAATACCAGAAAATTGACCAACTTTACCCATATCGATTTTTTTCACTCTTTGCCTCAACATCATCATTTCAGCCGAAAGACGTCCACTGCTGGACATAGGCCTCCCCTAAGCATTGCCACAGCAACCGGTCCTGCGCTTTCCGAATCCAGCGGATTCCCGCACACTTCACTAGGTCGTCAGTCCACCATGTGGGGTGCCTACCCACGCTGCACCTTCCAGTACGCGGTCATCACTCCAGAATTTTACTGCCCCATCGACCATCCGTTCTGCGAGCAATGTGCCCCGCCCACTGCTACTTAAGTTTGGCAATTCTTCTTCTTTTACAGTCACGCCATAGAATATATGGGTCACGCTGACCATTGGCACCAGTACATACTCTGTGATAGGCGGAGCATACGTTACTAACAGCGAGAGTCGTTTTAGTCTATGGCTCATTATTAGCTGTAAAGTTCTGGAGCGGCGACCGCGTACTGGAAGGCGCAGCGACCCGAAGGTCGCGGGAATCCGCTGGATGCGGAAAGCGCAGGACCAGTCGTTGTGGCGATGCTTGGGGGATGCCTATGTCCAGCAGAGGACGTCTTCCGGCTGAAATGATGATGATGATGACAGTAAAATATGCCTCAATCAAAAAACATTAAGCATTACACAAAAAAAACCGGCCAAGAGCATGTCGGGCCATGCTCAGTATTATAGGGTTCCTAGGTGTTACAAACAAATCAAATCTAATATTAATCATGGCTATTTTAGTTTTTGCAATAGACAGCAGCATTAGCGACTCAGTTAGTGTTGTAAGTAGCCGTCGCTAGATGGCGCTATAAAGTGCCAAATGCAATAGACGGCAGCATTGGCGACTCAGAGAGTGTTGCTACTAGCCGCTAGATGGCGCTATAAAGTACCAAATGCAATAGACGGCAGCATTAGCGACTCAGATAGTGTTGTAAGTAGCCGTCGCTAGATGGCGCTATAAAGTGCCAAATGCAATAGACGGCAGCATTAGCGACTCAGATAGTGTTGTAAGTAGCCGTCGCTAGATGGCGCTACTTTTTGTAATTTTTTTAAATATAAAGTAGCTAAAGGAGCATTATTTGCTAAGATCATTTTTCTCTAAGGTCAATGACCTTTGAACTAGGACGTTTTAAGTATTTTTCAGTTTTCTCTCTATAACTCGAAAATTTATTATCAAATTTTACTCGAAATAATTTTAAAAGAGAGTTTTTACAAAGGTCTATCAATGTGGAAGATAATAAGTTTCTACATTGCATAGTTTAGAAATGGCTGGGGGGGGGGGACACATTACAAGCCACTTTGGCGGGCTATATTTCGCAGATGGTACACCTGATAAAAAAGTTATGTATGAAACATTACCTTCATTTTAGTAGACCTATTCAATGATACCCCACAAGAGGGGGTGCAGCGAAAAAAAAATTTCATCCCCATTTCACATGTATGGGCGCCACCCCTAAAATACGTAATCACGATTTTTTTATTCATTTAAAATTGAGATCTATATCTAGACTATTTTTTAACAAAATTTCATTTACTTATGTTTATAACTGTAGAAGTTATTAAGCTGTAAAGGATTAGGACAGACGGACAGACGGACAAACGGACAGACGGACGGACATGACGAAACTATAAGGGTTCCTTGTAGGACTACGGAACCCTAAAAAATCGTGCGGTCGTGTAATAAATAAATTACTCATCGTGAGAATTTACTCTAAAGTTTATATTACGAAATTGTACTTGTACAATAAACTAAACATTTACATAACGACAAAAGACATCTTGCAAAATTATATCTTGCAATATATTTTATAATACGCAACAAAACAGGGCACAGAATATCAAGGTATAGAAAATTAAGCAAACACAGCTATGGCACAGTTTTATTATCTATAGCTATGGGCAACACGTGGGGTTTACGACATTGCCACACAAATGACTAAGCCTTTGGGCAAAATTTGCAAAATAGAGGGGAAACTACCTTGAGGGCATATTATAAAACTTTTGTTTAGTTCACAATCAAAGGTAGTGATGGAAATTCCTATCATATTAAACCCTCAATGGCTTTATCCAGGAATAGACTATCTGAGAGTATATATTTTATTTTATAGAATAGGATGGCGAAACGAACTAAAGGCCCACCTGATGTTAAGCGGTTACCTTTGCCCATGACAACTTCAATACCACCTAGGCTGTTGCCTAAATGGTACCGCAAGTCGGTTCGCCAAACTGAGATATGAAGATGGAAAGTCTCATGTGATTGTAACTTCACCGGCACCCGTACCCTTCAGACCGAAACACAGCAATGCAAGCATCACTATTTGGCGGAGAAGTAGGCACGGTGGTAGTACTACCCCGGACGAGCTCTTTCACAAAGGAGCTCTACTACTACTACTTATAAAAGGTTCTCCATTCCGCCATGGGTAAAAAATGGCTCACATCAACTCATTAGCTCATGCCATGGTGAACATCACTTCTTATGACATTTTGGTATGATTCGTACCAACGCAATAATACGAATGTTTTATTCCGCATGCGTTATACAACACAAACATAGTAAAAAATATAGACGAAGTGCTGCGAACAATAATAGTGAAGCAAAAAAACTATGCTCCTTCGTGTACAACCAACGCTCACGCACACATCATGCACCTGAAGGTTACTTGCTTTCGCGATGCTTACTGGACGTGCCGCGACATGTGTACTGAGAGGGGTGAGCACGGTTTGAGGTGCATGTGTGTGCGTGAGCGCTGGTTGTACACGAAGGAGCACTGTTTTTTTTGGCTTCACTAGATTGTTCGCAGAACTTATTTTCACTATGTCTGTGTTATACAATGAACGATAATCATAAGTAGGGATGTTATGGAGCTCCGTAATAGTAACCGAAACTACCGGATATCCGAAATAAAAATGTATCCGTAACCATAACCGTATCCGTTTCACAAGTTCCGGATAGTTTCGTATAAGGGCGGAGTCTAAATAAAACGACATGATTCGACAGGTTTTTATTTTACCGCTCGCGCGCCACGTGAATCTTGCAGTTTGTTTGTTATTTCTAATCATAACATAACCTCTTTCATAACCTATAAGTAAAACCAAATTATTACATACTATTTGTGTTTATATTTTACTTCAATCTAATATCCGTAACCGAAACTATCCGAAACTAACGAATAATCCTAAATAATTACATATCCGTAACCGTATCCGAAACCGATATAATTTTATTCCTATATCCATATCCGTATCCAGATCCGAAATATCATATCCATAACATCTCTAATCATAAGAGTAATAAGACCTAGGGCCTTCGATATCTCGATATAACCGTATCGGAGCCGTACCGTGACATCTAAAACTTTTCTCGCTAAATAGCTCGCTTGTTCTCGAACAATGTTACCTTAATTTTGGCTCCACTCACAAATTGTTAGACATTTAATTGAATTAGTCAGATTTTTTGTGCTAACATTAATATTGTTTTCGTCAAACTTCGTGTCGCTAACATAACTTTGTTTGCTTGACAACATCGTTATTTATGTCGTAGCCAGTTTGAAGTTTTATTTAAGTATAATCTAACTTAACATATATGACATAACATATTAGAAAATTTTGACGCCTAGGCGCGCCTTTTTGTATCATTTTATTTTGTCATCATCATCATCATCATTTCAGCCGAAAGACGTCCACTGCTGGACATAGGCCTCCCCCAAGCATCGCCACAACGACCGGTCCTGTGCCTTCCGCATCCAGCGGATTCCCGCGACCTTCACCAGGTCGTCGGTCCACCTTGTGGGGGGTCTACCCACGCTGCGCCTTCCAGTACGCGGTCGCCACTCCAGAACTTTACTGCCCCATCGGCCATCCGTTCTGCGAGCAATGTGCCCCGCCCACTGCCACTTAAGTTTGGCAATTCTTCGGGCTATGTCGGTTACTTTCGTTCTCCTGCGAATCTCCTCATTTCTGATTCGATCACGCAGGGACACTCCGAGCATAGCCCTCTCCATTGCCCTTTGAGTGACTTTGAGCCTTCTTATCAGGCCCATTGTGAGCGACCACGTTTCAGTACCGTAAGTAATTACTGGCAACACACACTGGTCAAAGACTTTCGTCTTGAGACACTGCGGTATTTATTTTATTTTGTACTTTGTAAATATTGTATTATTTTATTTTTTACTTTGTAAATATTTTTTATTACTTAACTAAATTATTTTAAGGGTTATTGTCGACATACTAGAATAAAAACTCAGTTATAGCATTAGAAAAAGAAATAAATAACTTAACATCAAATGACAATCAAGTTTATAAATTAATTAATGTAGGTATATAATTTTGTATGCCAGCTAGCTGGCGGAACATGTAGAATTATAATTTATGTAACACCAGTATGTACCATATTTCGTACAAATAAACATTTCATTTCATTTCATTTCATGAAACTTAACATCTTTCAGACTTCACAATCGTCATCATCATCGTTTTACACTCGACACAGAATAGGTAAACCAAAATTAATCCATTCTCTACCCTTCTCATCTAGTTTATAACATCTGCCTTCTTCTTCTCAGTATCAAAAAATCTGTCTCCATGATTTGGCACCAAACCACGCTATTTCGGCACAGCAGAAAAAAAATTGTCATCGCAAGTCGCGCACACGGAACACTGCACGCCACCTCACCTCACGGGCCTTTACCAGCTACGCCAGCTGTGCCAGCTACACCAGCTGCTGGTCGGGCAGCAGACAACCCCGAGTCTGCTACTTGCAGGCCCCATCCTCCCGTAATTTGTATAGAGGTTTTCTTCCTCTCGGTCCGGGCGGTGAAGCCAAGACCCTCGATCCCAAGAGGCGGAACGCTGAATATTCTTACAATATTTGCGTTCAACACTGAATGTTATTACAATTTCATATTCATAATAAGGGAAATTAGGTCAACACCTTGACCTGCAGTTGAGGAAAACGTTTCGTTTAATATTTGTGTTCAGCAAATTGTGTATGAAGCCCGTCTTCATAAATTAGGTGATAATTTACCTGTATTGAGGTCGCTGTTGTATTTTGAATAATATTTTTTGTCTAACCGAAGCACTTGTTGTAGTCAGTCTATTGCAATCCAGTTCAGAATAAAGGCCTGTATGGCTGAACAATATCCGGGTATGACTTACGGTGCCGAGACGTGGACACTGACAGTTGGGCTAGAGCATAAATTCACTCAGCGAGCTATGGAGCGAGATGTGCTTGGAGTTTCTTTGAAGGATAAAATCTGTTACGAGATTATCCGGAGAAGAACCGAAGTGACCGACATAGCTTGTAGGATAAGTAAGCTGAAGTGGCAGTAGGCTGGCCATGTCTGTCGAAGGACCGATGGCCGCTGGAGCAGACGAGTCCTTGAGTGGAGATCGCGAATCGGCAAACGCAGCGTAGGACGCCCCCCAGCCAGGTGGACCGACGACCTGATGAAAGTAGCTGGGAGGGACTGGATGCGGAAGGCAGAGAAACGAGTGTGTTGGCGCAATTTTGGAGAGGCCTATGTCCAGCAGTTGACTGCGATAGGCTGAGTTGATGATGAGTTGATTTATGTAGTTAGTAAAAACTTTTTGGTTCTGTTAATAGATATCGATGACGTGTGTAGTTGCCTACCCTCACCAGTATGGCAATTGTGTAATGCATTCACTTTGACATTAGCTTTCATTTTGAAATTAAAGCAAAATTCATTGCGTGGTACCTAGTTGCCGATAACACGGATTCTCAAAACACACGGAGCAATGAACATTGAAATCCAGATGATTGCGATCGCGAGTGAGTTACGCAATTCGGCAGCTGGCCAGACCTTTCTTGAAGAAGCTCGTGCAATGGAAAATAAATTTTCTGTTTATGCAGAAGGTAATCAAAAAAATCTGGATTTTTTTACCTACTTACTGCAATCACCTGTTTAAACGTAAATAAGCTGTTTGAAACCCTAGTGTAAGATATATCTGTCTAGTCTAAAAAGTGGAGATGACAATACGACGTTAAATATAATTACATACATTACTACGTACCTACGTTCTCTGACTGTACACAAAAAATCAATCAAACCCAGTGAACAGTTTAGCCACAGGAAATTATTTAAATTTTATTAATTTTTAATGTAGGACTATTTTTAGGGTTCCATACCCAAAGGGTGCCAAACGGGACCCTATTACTCTCGCTACGCTGTCCGTCCTCCGTCTGTCTGTCACAGGGCTGTATCTTTGTAACGGTAATAAAGCTGGACTGAATCGGCACCTAATAGCTCAATCGGCTCGCTCAATCGTCGACCGCATCATATCAAAGCTGTCTAGATTGCGGTTTAGAGCAGATCTATATCCCATAAAAAAAAATTATAACTAGTAAAATTTTCACAGAATATGTTTTACTATGTATCACGAATCTTCGAAAAACGTGCATTTTTTTCATCGTTTTTGTTCCTGCACTATCTTCAAAACGATTATAATATAATACCAGCGCCAAACTTGGTCTGATTATAGTGCATACTATGTAGTTTAACAAATAATAAAAATCAGTCAAACATAGACATATGTGGTGGTACCTGCGTAAGAAATAGTTGCAAAAATTCATATTTCGCGCATGGGCGTCGGTGTCTTTTGATGAACTCTCGTAAATTAAATCAGTTTCTATGGGGTGCTATGGGGTATCAGCTCGATGGGTAATATAGAACCCTTACTACGCGAGTCCGACTCGCATTTGGCCGGGTTTTCTGGCATAGATCGTTAGGTTAAAGACCTGTGCGAATCCATAATTATATTTTAAACTCTCTTTCTCAATTATTACAGATGCTTACAAATGGTGTTACTTATTATTTCGATATTTCAATATTTATTTGGTAAAAAAAACCGTTTCTTTTTCTTCGATAAACAACTTATTTATGTGTTTAAAATGCTTCTATAGACTAGTAATAACCTGTTTTCATTTATTGTCGTATTGTCATCTCCACGTTGCATAAAAGTATCTCGAAAGACCACAAAACAAGTACATAAAAAGCTCGTAAACTTAAGTAAAAGTTACCTTAAGTTTACCATATTAATAAAGTATATACACATTAATAAAGTATGCAACTTATCATGTCATGATTACATCGGCTCCCGAATAAAAATATATATCGGCCGTAAAAATGTCTATAAAATCGCTTGAGTTAGTGCTACGCGATCTGCAAACTACTGTGAGTACGTTAGTAGCTAAAGTGAGTGAATTAGAGGACCAAGTGAAGAAGCAAAACGAAATAATTTTGAAAATAACACCGAAGAAGATTGAGGAAAAAATCAGCACAACTCCAACTACCCGAAAATTGATGGCAAAAGAACAGGATGGTCTTGCACCGCCTCAGCGCTTTAAGCGCTTAGCGCATGTAAACGCAGCAGCCGCTTTAGATAAGACATCGACAAAGTTCAGCGCTGCGCGTACGCAATGCAACACGACGAAGCAGGTACCCGAAACCTGCCGACCGAACACGAGCAACGTAGCTGCTGAGGATAACTGTGCGGCCACGAAAACTTCGAGTGCAATCAAACCCGCTAATTTTAAAACCTCCTCTATGACTGAACCTATCAAACGCGTCGATATTACACCCAGTGAATCTGATGCGGAAAGCAATGTATGGCAAGAAGTACATTCTAAAAAACATAGAAAACAACGAAAAATAACGACCGGGATGGGGAAGGTAGACGACGAATTGCAAACAATAGAAAGACTTAAATACATTCAGGCATGGTCCTTTATACCAGAAACAACGGTGGATAATGTTCGCAATTTCCTGAACAAAATAGAAAAATCTAGTGATTATGTTGTCGAAAAACGCAACATTATGACAAATAAGCATGCATCTTTTGTAATCGGTATACCCGAGACACTTTTCGAGCGTATTTGCACGCCAACGGTGTGGCCACCGCGAGTCAAGTTCGCCGAGTGGTTTCTCGCTCGGCCCCGTGTGTAGCGGGGGTAATGACGACGGCAACGCGACGAAGACTTCTATAGTCACAGTGAACAAGTCAAAACAACTCGCGCAATCGGCGCAATGGTCTCCTGCAATATTGTCGGCGACACGGACACGATGTATGAATATCATTCCGACACGTCCTAAAACGCCTGTACGGTCCAATGAAAGTAAATCTTGCGCGCAAAACTGTCGTGATAATGATTTAGTGATCACTCTCTGTCATCAAAATGTTGGATCCATCTTAGCCAAACAAAACAGGTTAGAAGTGTTACTATTGAGTGAACTTAAATGCGACGTATTAGCGCTAACGGAGCATTGGCTAACAGATGCCAAACTGTCAATGATCTCGTTTAATGGTTACTCGCTAGCCTCAAAGTTTTGTAGAAAAGACTATTTACGCGGCGGTTCGTGTATTTATATTAAATCGAAAATTAAATATGTTAATAGACCTGACTATTGCCGCTTATCTGTAGAAAAAGTGTGTGAAATTTCCTCAGTCCATTTAATTGATTTTAATGTTATAATTATTTGTATTTATCGGTCACCCGCATCTGACGTGAATGAATTCTTCGACTGCTTTGAAGGTCTGCTTGACAAGATTATTGACGAACCACTAGACGTAGCAATAGTAGGTGATTTTAACGTAAATGTGATAAAGGACTCGACGATAGTTCGTAAATTGAATGACATTTTATCTATTCGTGATTTTACTGCGCATGTGAATTTTGCGACAAGGGTTACACGAACAAGTAGCACTGCTATTGACAACTGTTTTAGTAATGTAGATGAAAATCGAATTAGCGTAAGACCCATAACGGCCCATATCAGTGATCACCGAGGACAGCGTATTAACTTGAAATGTGTTTCTAAAAATGCCTCACTCCCTGTTGTTCGGACGATTAAACGTCAATATACACACAGTAACATAGCCAGCTTCGTACGATCACTGGCAGCAATTGACTGGGATGATGTTAAGCATAAATATGCAGACAATTCTAGTCAATATGCAGATGCTCTGGTCAATATTATGTCGTATGCAGCTGAAATAAGTTTTCCCTTGAAATCAATACCCATCAAGAACCATAACAAACACTGGATAACCAACGACATATTAGCCATGAAAGACCTGCTACACGACTTATATAATATGAGAAACATTTTTCCATATTGCGAAAACCTGACTATGCTTACCGACGATCTGTCTAAGAGATATGACAAAACTTTAGCAAGTGAGTGTGCAGCGTTCTATTCGCGTCGAATCGAGCAAAGTAGCAACAAGGTGAGAGAGATCTGGCAAATTGTGCGAGAACGCACAAAGCCTCACCTTAAAGTCCATAATGACTTTGCTGACGATGTTAGGATGGACGATGGTTCACCTTTTCACTCTAAGCTGGACGTAGCTAACTTTTTTAACCGCCAATTTGCCAACGCCGCGAAACTAGCAAACGCACCCGAAGCTAGGTTGGACGAAGCACTTATTCTTCTCCAGCAGAGTAGGCCACCCTCCTGTAGTTCTATGAGACTTAAGCACTTTACGACTGAAGAGATAGGGAAGATCATAACATCTCAAATAGCCCCTAAAAATGCGAAAGATCTGTATGACATATCGTGCTTCTTAATACGAGGTGCTGTAGAAGCAATTGTGAAGCCTTTAAACGACCTTTACAATACTTTGATAAGACAGAACACGTTTCCAACTGCCCTAAAAAATGTTAAAGTCTCACCAATATATAAAGGTAAAGGAAAAAAGGAAAACTGTGCCGACTATAGACCTATAACAATAATACCGGCTGCCGCAAAAGTGCTGGAGTCAGGTCTATGCAGCAGACTTGAAAAATACCTCAGTAGCACGGGTGCATTGTCGGACAACCAGTACGCGTACCGTGTGGGCCGCTCCACGACAGACATGACGCGTGAGCTGGTCTGGCAGGTGATGCAGGCAAGGGAGGCGGGGCTGCAGGTCGCGGTCATTAGCTGTGATCTGTCGCGCGCCTTTGACGTTTGCAATCATGGCCTACTCGTGATGAAACTTGACCACTATGGTGTGAGAGGCCCCGTCTTGTCACTGATAAGGGATTTCTTGCATAATCGGGTACAAACGGTCGTGGCTGCTACAGGCAGTATTAAGTCGGAACCTATAAACTTAGAAATAGGAGTTGCACAAGGTTCCTGTGTGTCCAACCTGATCTTTAATCTCCTCATGAACGACCTTCCGGATTCTGTGCCAGATGCTCAACTTCTGATATACGCGGATGACGTAGCTGCAATTGTTACAGCCCCAGAAGTCACTGCTCTCGAACAAAAACTTGACATTGTAGCGCGTCAGCTGGCGCACTGGTTTCGAGTCAACGGCCTGGCACTGAATCCGAAAAAGACAAATTTCACCCACTTTAACTTGTCTGGACGCCGATATCAAGATCTAACCGTTAAAATGGAGGGTCAGACCATACGTCAGGTAGACTCTTTCGTAATTTTAGGGTTTCACGTCGATAGGAGTATCACCTGGAGTGGACACGTAGACGGCCTATGTGATAAGCTAGGGCGAGCATGCTTTGCGCTGGGGCGGGTCGCACGTGTCCTTTCACAGCAGGCAGTTCGGGGTTGCTACTTCGCAACGATCCAGACGCTGCTTA
The DNA here is from genome assembly GCA_949699075.1 of Asteroscopus sphinx. Lineage (NCBI taxonomy): Eukaryota > Metazoa > Arthropoda > Insecta > Lepidoptera > Noctuidae > Asteroscopus > Asteroscopus sphinx. The sequence continues at coordinate 28,193,345 of OX453010.1, read as the reverse complement.
CCTACGGTATTGACATCTGGGGGCAGTCTGCGGAATGGCACCGTGCATTTGTTATGCAAAAACGTGCTGTGCGCATACTAGCGAGAGTCCCACCACTAACACCAGCGAAAACTATTTTCGTGAACCTTAAGCTGATGACAATGCCAGCCTTATATATGTATAATGTGTGTCTATACATGTATAAAAACATAAATTTGTTTCATCAGAACAAAGATGTTCATAAAATAGCCACACGAAACGCGCACAGGTTAGTGATTCCTAGACATCGACTTACTAAGACAAGCAAATGCACTCGTATTTTCGGTGTAAAAGTGTTTAATGCCCTGCCAGAGTCCATTCGCAGCTCTAAGACCTTGCCGGTTTTTAAAAATAAAGTTAAGTCCTTCTTTATTGCAATGGCCCCTTACAGCGTCGATGAATTCATTCCTAAGCTACAATGATATATTATTTTCTAGTAGATGAAATTTTTATTGTTATTTTTGAATAATACAACTTTATACACTGTATTTTTATGAATGAATTAATTAATTTTTGATAATTCTATTTATATTTTGTTTTGTAATGACGTGTAATTAATTATTGTTACCAATAAAAATAATCTAATCTAATCTAATCCATACTGCAGTAGATATTTTATAGGCAATATCATTCAGCCCGAGTCTCACTTTGCACTATACTGTAGAAGATTTGGCAGTCAATAATCAATATCAATCAAGATATTACGCCAAAACGATGAAACATGGTGATCCTTTGTAAGGAACCCGCTGGTCTTTTGCCAACAAATTGCGTCCATTTATTTGAGATATTGTCCAAGTTCAGTTCCTTTCCAGTTTGAAAAGGAAGATGAAAGTTCACATAAAACTGATTAATATTTTAAGTTTCAGGAGTATATATTTTAGTCACCTTTCTTCTGTTTATATTGTGTCCCAACCATTATAATCTAAGGTCCCAACCATTGGTTACATTCAAAGATAAATTAGAGCTGACAGTGTCACCAATAAACGGCAAACAGGAATGAATGAATGAATGAATGAATGAATGAAAAACAACAACAAACATCAAGGAACATCTATTGTCAAGAGATTGAGATTTAAAACATTGAGATTACTTAGGAACTATATTTTGAATGTTTTTGGTTACCATAATGGCCTACTGATCTAGATTATTATTAATTAATATCTGCTTTTTAGAAACCAGCGCTCTTCCCTAACTTTCAAGCAGAAGTAACGTTTTTTTTATTTACTTGTGAAAACTTTTCACTATATAATGTTACGGACGAACTTTAGTTTTCTACTAAGAAGTCGGCACAGCGGTGACACTCCGTGTACATGTGAGCTCGCTCGCCAGTGACCTTGAGCGAGCGCGTGAATGCAATAGGCCTTGACTGGGGCAGCCGAGAGACTGCCCGTTCCACGCGCCGCGCAACTCGCACGGCCCCCGCGCTCGCCCCGCCCCACACACATAGCCGCGAGCAATTTTACGAGCACACATGCTTAAGTGTCGCTTCTTGTCGTTAATATATATTCTATGAAGTCGGTAAAGTTTTACAAATAAAACACATGTTGCTGAGCGAGCTAGCATCCATAAACGATAGTTTCGATAAAAACAATGTTCATTAAGCTTGCTTTAGGTTTTCAAAAAATTGTATTTGGGTAAGTGCTTTGAATCCCTGGTGTATACAGTTTGGGGTTGAAATTCGGAAAACTCTTAGTGCTAGGAAGCCTACCTTATGTAAAAGAATACCTTGTATAGTTAAAAAAAATATAAGCTAGAGAAGTTTACGTTTGGTAGTAGCAGAGCTCCTTTGAAGCTCGTCCGGGGAAGTACTACCACCGTATCTACTTCTCCGCCAAATAGTGATGCCTGCATTGCTGTGTTTCGGTGTGAATATAATAGAATAGAATAGAATAGAATATATTTATTTGCATAAAACATGGTATAAAAAGGTGTTATAAGAAAGGTGTTATGTGAAGGGTACGGGTGCCGAGGATATTACAATCACATGAGACTTTCCATCTTCATGTCTCAGTTTGGCGAACCGACTTGCGGTAACATTTAGGCAACATCCTAGTTGGTAGTGCAGTTGTTATGGGCAAAGGTAACCGCTTAAAATCAGGTGGGCCTTTAGCTCGTTTCGCCATCCTATACTATAAAAAAAAAACGAAAACAATAACGTACTGAACAACTTTTACTATGAGACCAACCCTGCGAAAACCCTGGCGCTACTGAATAGAAATATCATAATCTTAACTTTCTTTCTTAGGAGTAGCTTACGAGCACTTCTAAATCACGCTCAAAACGTTTACTGAAATGGGATACGATTATTTGTCACAAGTCGTTCGGTCTAAAGTCATTCCTTTTTATGGGACCATATATCTATGGAAAATTAGATTCCAAGCTGAAAATTGCTACACTACTAAAAAAGCCATGTAAGAGTAAAGTTTTGACGTGGCTACTGAATTTGAATTATATGCAAACTGAGGAAATCCTGGTCATACCTAAATAGGGCTGGACACATACACACACACCCCCACACAACACACACTCCACACAAATAACACACACAACACCCCCCACACAAACAACACACACAACAACCCACACAAACAACACACACAACACCCCCCACACAAAAACACACACAACAACCCCCCACATACATACACAAGATACCAATATTTTTAGCTGTTTTTTTGTTTTTTGTTTTTGTTATTTATAACTCATTGACCATTAAATTAATTCTGAACTGTGTCAACTATGTCTTCTGGACTGAAAGAGACTAGACCCCACGACACAGGGAATCCTAGTGTGAGGTCTAGGGCTTCAACGAATGTTATGTATATTTTTTGGCACAATAAAGAATTTTTTTTAGTTTTTTTTTGATTTTTTTTTCTGTTTTGTCGCTCGCGTTTTGTCTTTGTGTTCGTCTTCTTTTTCCATCCAAAGGTTGTCTGGAAGATATCGCTTTTAGCGATAAGTCCGCCAATGTGCCCATAACTTAAACGTTGTTCCTGTATACTACTACATATTTTCATGGTGTACCATAAAGCATATTCTATCTATCTAACGAGATTATCCGGAAAAGAACCGGAGTGACCAACATAGCTTGTAGGACCAGTAAGCTGAAGAGGCAGTGGGCAGGCCCTGTCTATCGAAGGACCGATGGCCGCTGGAGCAGACGAGCGTAGACCTGGAATTGGCAAACGCAGCGTAGGGCGCCCCCTCGCCAGTTGGACCGATGACCTGAAGAAGGAGGCTGAGGGGACTGGATGCGGAAGGCACAGGACCGAGTGTTGTGGCGCAACTTGGTAGACGCCTATGTCCAGCAGTGGACTGCGATAGGCTGAGTTGATGAATCTTAACTTCAACTCTGCTAGTATTTACACGATCTGCCATCCAAACTTTGCTTAGTCTCCTTTGATATACAAGTAGAACATGTGTGATTAACTTACGATAATTTTATATTACTGCGACGACTGCCTCGTTGGTCTAGTGGTTGCAAGCGCGACTGCTGAGCGTGGGGTCCTGGGTTCGATTCCTGGGTCGGGCAAAGCGTTATTGGGTTTTTTCGTTAGGAAATGCTCAGTAGCAGCCCGGAGTATGGATTTGTGCCCGGTTAATGGCAACAGGCTCGCCCCCTATTACATGGGACTATAAAATAACTGGCGAAATGTGGGTGTAATATACACCTCTGCCTACCCCTTCGGGGAAATACAGGCGTGTTATGTTATGTTATGTTAATTTTATATTGAGACACCACGGGATTAAAGAGGGGCGTCGGGCGTGAGCTCTTTGATTTAATAAATTGATTTCAGGGTTAACATTGTATGTAGAAATTCCACGACCTGCTTCAATAAATATTTGATCTACAATTTGTTTAGTATCTTCCAGACACCTAAAAAACTCCCTTCACCAGGGATTACAAAGTTCAGACGCCAATCGCTCCACGTAAGTATATTCCCTAAAGAAATCATGTTCTACAGTTCATGTTATCGCTAAAGCTTATATTTTTACTGATTTCATAAATCTTATTTCCCTAGGCCCTCTCCATAAATTACGAATCACGCGTAAACTTATCACCCTTCAGGAGAATACTCAATTTTTTTTTTTTATGTGCATGCATTTCTTTCTTGCACTGAAAACTAACCCCGACATAGTTGGGTATAGGCTGGGAAAGATCACAGCAGTATAAAAACAGTACTGTACAGTCCGTTCCGTTCTGTACAAGGGCGGATCCAGGGGTCATGGGGGTCATGACCCCCCCTGGGCCTAGGTCAACCAGTTTTTTTATTTGATACCTACATAATTTACTAAATGAATGTTCATTGAATGAATGAATGTATGTATGTTGTTACAAGATACAAACAAAATTACTAAATTGAACTCGCATCCAACGGGTGTTCGGATGCGAGTTCAATTTAGTAATTTTGTTTAATGTGAATAATATTCGCGCGATTTAAAGTTTGATTTTGGCGCACCGCCCGCGCCACGCGATTCTTCTCCAATCTCCCCGTCGCGTCACTGTCGATTGAATATTTAGCTAACCATCAACAACAGAAATAACTACATTCTACCATGTTAGCCTTATAAAACTTCGCCCGAGTAAAAATAATTCAAGAACCTTAAACATAGATATTAGTTGATATAAGTTGAGTAATTTATTTTTTGATAATCGGAATGGAAAAACATTATTTCAATCAAAACGCTCTTAAAACTCAAGAAAGTAAATAAAAACTGGGTTTGTTAAAAAATACCAAAAAAAACGACTCAACCTCTATTTCATTGCCACCCAGGTGTAGGACTGCCATAGCCTGAATGAGTTATTTATTTAAATTTAGTTATTTATGCTAAAGCGTCTACTATTAGCCGCTCTCGACGCCGCAAGAACAGGTTGCGCTCAAATAAATACGTACACTTTTGTAACGGAATATCGATGCTTTTGTGAATAGCTAATCAGTTTGTTAGTGAACAGTCCAAAAATTTTCGCGCTCGCTTCGCTCGCGCTTTCCTTTCTACCCTTCTTCTGTGTACTGGGCGTATGTTGTAAACAGCTATTCTGTAGTTAATACAAAGCCAAGACTGAGATAAAAATTCGCGCTCGCTTCGCTCGCGCCATTATATATTGTTTTTTTTTGGTGTACAGGTTTTGTTACTAACTATTTCATTACATTAATAATCTGCAAAAAAAAAATCGTAACGTATCTCTAACGTTAATTCATGTTTTAGTAAAAATTACGAAAATCCTAGAATTTTATTGGTTGAAAGTTTTTTCCAAGAAGGCGACTCTGCACCCTCCTTTTAAAATTTTTGATCCGGGGCTGGATATAAGTACGCGACCCCCCCCTGACACAAAGCCTGGATCCGCCCTTGGTTCTGTACTGTGTTGTATCTAAACTTAGTCCTCTTCCGTTGGATCAGGATTCTGACTAGTATATTTAAGATTTATTAACTGTAATTTAATATTTGAAGTATTTATCTATTATAAGTCATACAGTCCACTCTCTCTTTTTCAATTAACTTCAACTACTTTACACTAACATACATTTTCAATTTTATTCAAACTGCTATTTCTTGGTATCGTAACTGAGAAATCTTTGCAGATTTCGGCGGGGGGAAATGTAGGATTTTGGGTTTATTTCCTTTGCCTATCACCGACTGCAAGTGCCGCCATCTCGCGGAAGCGAGCGACATCGCCCCCTTCGTCTTGAGTTGCGAACGCGAACACGTCCTATTATGTGAAAATTAGCAAAAATAGCAGATAAATTATATATTATTTTCTACTACGAGTGTCAACCTATTGTTAAAATCTGTGAAAGTGCTGGTTGAGCTGGTTCTCATCGTAGTCGTCCCGGGATCCTGGATAATCATACACGCGGCGCAGTATATGGTGATTCAATAAAGGCAATACATTTTTATAGTAAATTAAAGTATTCTGAGCTATCCGTATTCAACATTTGTTGTTTGCGGTTTGTTTTTTTTTTGGTTCGGTACGGTTCCGTTCAGTTTAGTTTCTTCTTTGGTCTCTCGCTTCCATGGTTCTGATTACCCTGCACGGACGAGAAAAAAAGAAAGGACTCTGCGACACATATAATGAAACTGAAGCACCCTAACGGCCAAAATTAATATCCAATCTATCCACGATTTACCCTACTGGAGACAGAAATTTGACATATTTTGTATGGAGCTAATGTCAAATTCCTATCTCTAGTAGGGTAAATCGTGGATAGATTGGATATTAATTTTGGCCGTAAGTAAGCTGATCCGGCTTGTGTGTATACGTGGCTCACGCACACCTTTATGTCGTGGTACGTCAATCGACCGCCATTGTGCGGCGTTTTTCAACGAATTTGCGAATTTATTTCATCAACATCGTCAACTCAGCCTATCGCAGTCCACTGCTAGACATAGGCGTCTCCTAAGCTGCGCCACAACACTCGGTCCTTCGCCTTCCACCTGCACTCGGTTCTTCACCTTCCGCCTCCAGTTCCCCAAGCTACCTTCTTCAGGTCATAGGTCCACCTGACTGACCGTAGGTCAACCCCACATTTATTTATTTAACAGCTGCCTACTGTATTTACAGTTGCCCAACACGTACAGTAGGCCACAATTTAGGCATAATTTAGGTACATATATAATTCTTATAAGTCTAATTATAATCACTTCACTTCACATAAATGGTGAAATGGTAACTAAACCATTAAAAATTTAATATTTTTTTCTTTCATTCATCAGATATAATTAATCAGGTCGTCAGTCCACTAGGCTAAGGGGGCTATATAAATAAATATTAAATAAATAATTATTTTTGTGACATTTCACACAGCAACATCTAGTCCCAAACTAAGCAGAGCTTGTACTATGGGCACTAGACACTGGATATAATACTTATATGTATACTTTTTTTTTGTAAATACATACTTATAATACATAAGAAACACACAGACCAACACAAACACTTATGTTCATCACACAAATATTTGTGTCCTGTGGGAATCGAACCCACGACCTCGTGATCAGCAGTCCGACACTCGAACCACCAGACCACAGACGTAGTCTAAATATATATATACGTGGGACACTCAGAAAGTTTTGCGAAACTAAAAAAAATTGTTCTATACGTACATATATTTTTATCAAATCTTTTCAAAGTACTTTCCACCAGCCTCTATACAAAGATTCATGCGCCTAAACCAGTTTTCAAAACACTTTTTCCAGTCCGCCGCAGACACCTCGTTTACAGCCTGCTCGAACGCAGCCAGCGCATCTTCCGGCGACGAAAATTGTATCCCTTTGAGCTGATTTTTTATTTTTGGGAATAAAAAGAAGTCACACGGTGCTAGATCAGGGCTGTAAGGAGGGTGACCCAGGAGTTTGACTGGCGTGCTGTCCAGGAAGTCCCTCGTTTTGAGTGCGGTGTGCGCAGGTGCATTGTCGTGGTGGAGCAGTAGCCCGCGGAGCCCTGTGTTTGGTCGCTTGTTGCTTATAACAGAGAAAACTTCTGGCAAACATTTGGTAGTATACCATTCGGCATTAATGCTTCTTTGATCCCGTAAGGGAATTGATACCAAGTGGCCAGTCAAATTAAAAAAGCTAGCGATCAAAATCTTACCCCCGCTTCTAGATCGCTTCACTTTGGTAGGCGTTGGCTCATTTTGAAACACCCAAACAGTCGACTGGCGCTTGGTTTCTGGGTCGTATTGATAAATCCAGGACTCATCACCTGTAACGATGTCGTAAACACGCCGAGACGAGCCTGCTTCAAATTTGTTAAGCATATCACGGCACCATTCCACCCGGGCCTGCTTCTGAGCATCGGTGAGGTTGTGCGGCACCCAGCGTGATACTATCCTCCTCACGCGAAGATGGCTGTGTAGAATCTCGTGAACGCTTCCCGATCCAATCTTCAATATGTGTTGAATCTCCTGATATGTAATTCGCCTATTGTCTTGGATTAAATTTTTCACTGCTAGCACGTTTTCTTCGGTAACAGCCGTCAAAGGGCGACCGCTTCTTTCGTCATCCCCCAAAGTTGGTCGACCGCGCTTGAATTCGTTATACCAACGATACACGGTTGCCTTGGAAGGACCTTCATCCATGAATGCCATTTGAAGTCTATCGTACGATTCATCCGGTTTCAGGCGACACTTGAAATCGTATAAAATCATAGCTCTAAAATGTTCCCGGCGCAGATCCATATTTCAGTGAGACACAATACTTTGAATTAACTCGCAAAAAATGTGGAGGGAAATTTTGAAATTGGAACTTACTTATTTTTACTTATAAATAATCATATTTTCGAAAAACATTATAACTGGCCAGTCTCCCATATATAAAAACATTTTTTCGCAATACTTTCTGAGGGGCCTGGTATATACATTACCTACTGCCCATTTATTATTATTACTTATTTAATATTTATCATCCCGCCTGCCAAGCATGGCGATTATGGCATATTCTCCCCTTTTGGGGGTGTCTATATCCAGCAGTGGAAGTCTTTCGGCTGATGATGATTTTTTTTTTAACTTCTTCGAGTGTTTGGGTCAAGAAAATGCATTTTTTATTGAACGGATGGGCGCCATCGCTTATGGCTCGCCGTGGTTCCAACTTGCATTTTGTACGAAAACTTTATGGACGAACGGTAGTCCTGAGGGCACTTGGGGGGTTAAGTAAATGGTATATTCGTATGCCATTACATAGCGATTGAAGGACAAACAAACAAACATCCACACATAATAATAATAAATAATATTAATAGCATGAATTATCGTATGAAATGAAATGGTTTAATAGTGAAATGCTCATAAAATATAATCTGAAGTAGGTATGTCACGTCCCTCATTCCCTGCCAGTCACTCAGGATGGAAAGGGTAGAGATATCTCAAATGCCACGGCTTCACGTTCTTAATAACATTTAAATTAAGATTTCGATCTCACTGTCAGTCACGAGTTTTGCATATCTGGGATCATTTGGAGAGATATTGCATTGGGATTATGTATTTTCTAGGTAAGTAAACAGGGTATCCTATCGTTACGCCACATGGTAGGAAAATACATTAAATATTGAAAATATTAAATTTAACTTGAAGAAGACATCATTTTATTTGTTTAACCGACGACAAAAAAGGAGGAGGTTCTCAATTCGACGCATAACTTTTTTTTTTTTTATGTATGACCACGCATAACGATTTTGATGATTCTTTTTTTAATGGATAGGGTATATCTCGAAGTTGGTCCCATTTAAATTTCAAAATCAAAATCCACCCCTAAGGGTAGGAAATCAGTGCTTGTTGACCTACTGAATTCTTACCTGTTAATCGATTCTGTTGCAACTTGGCACACATAAATGTAGTTCTAGACACTACAACATAATGGAGACCTGGAGTTAGATTTTAGCCACAATTTTTTTTTAAATAAAACTTTTTAACAAAAAATTTAACCGACGAAAACAGAAACTGAAAAGCGAAAAATATAATGAAGCTTTTAGTCTTTTCCTAACTAAACTAATGTAAATAACTAATTATGAGTCGGCGCCAAACAAACAATCAACGAAGATCATTAAATTACTTTAAATAAATAATGAAAACAACATAACTTCAAATACAACGTGAAATTTTCAACGATAAACAATAACTTTCCAAAAATGCGTTCTCCGCTCGACCACTTGCAACTTGCACGCCATAGACCAGTAAACCTCTAGACGCCGGTTAGCTGGACACCCCCGGTCACAGCGCATATGCTCTACCACTGCATATCATACGTCCCTTCGCCAATCGGAACGACACTCAGTCAGCGAGCGGCACCAATCATTAGGAATCATACCACCGAACTTTTGAACCGGCCAATCATAACGCGCCGTCCGCCCCCCTGACCCCACCAACGTTTTACGACTGCGTTCGAATACAAAACTTTGTTTATGCGGAGTCTTGAAGCTTACTGGTCTGTGTTGCACGCACTTTGCTTGTTTGTTTGGAGCCGACTCATAATTAGTTATTTACATTAGTTTAGTTAGGAAAAGACTAAAAGCTTCATTTTATTTTTCGCTTTTCAGTTTCTGTTTTCGTCGGTAAATTTTTTTGTTAAAAAGTTTTATGTAGCAAGTAACTCTGCATTCAAGGATTTTTCAAAAGTGTCTTTCCTGAGCCGGGAATTGAACCTTCGAACCACGCTTTTAGCTTGCAGTCTGATAATTAACCGGTTTCGCAACTGCTGCATTCAGGATTGTAACGGTTACTTTGGAGTAAATGACTCTTTTAACCGCTGTTTTAGAACTATGATGGGAACTCAAATATAATTTCGTTTGACGACTTATGTTTCATGGGAAATGTTATTTAGTTTCATTGGTATTGGTTGTCGCATATACATGATATAATATATTTGTATAAAAGCATGAGAGAGGATTTTTGTTGAGCTCGCAGCTGTATAAAATGTAAATCTAGCAAAATTGCAAAAATAAATTCAAGAACAAGAAAGATACTTCTGTGCATACATTTTAGTTATAAGGCACTAGGTTGGGGCTAGCCACAGAAACAGAAATAGATAGAATGGACAAGTGGGCAGGGCGCACGCGCCAATACTCTGCACCATAGAGCAGGGCATTTCAAAGCCTTTCTCAGTACGCCTTATGGCTTGTTTCTGTAAATACTGTAACAAAAACCGCCAAAAATGCCTTATTGTGCTGTTCCTAACTGCAGAAACAAAAGCTGTAAAGTACAATTGATTTAAGTTAATTTAAAAAAATTAATGACGTCAATATGGGAGGCGTAGTTTGTTCGAAAGTTGCCACGCATGAATCGCAAGTAAAATTGTGATTATACCCATTCTATGTATTTCTGTGGGGCTAGCACTTGTGCTGGATAGTTCGATTGTGAAAACTGATGATATTGATTACTATAGTAGAGCAAATAAGTGCACGGGTCCAATAATTGACACTCTTGCCTGTGTAGCCAGCGAATGCAAACCAGGCATATGGCCCGCAAGATGACGCATATACGCAAGGGTTTGCCTGCTCAGATTTTCCCGTACAGAGGACCTAATGCGAGTTTGGAACTTACGCATACTCGATTGAATGCTCAATCGAACGCGTCGGTTTTCATTCATATCAGTGTTCCTCCGCGTTTCTGCTAGGGGCGCTACTGATTTATGAATGAAAGATGACGCGTTCGATCGAGTTTGCGGTAAGCATCAAACTCTCACTACTTAACTGTTACAAGCTCGTGGATCACCCAACCCAGAGATCATTTCTTATCAGCGGAAGGAACGAATGAAGTCACTATATATTTGGAGTCGATTATTATACTTTCTATTCATCATATTTATATCGAGAGTCAATTAGATTATTTAATAAATGTCGTCACTAGCCTACTTGAAAATATTACCTAATTTTAGCCTAGAAATTATAAAATAACGTATACCTGTCATTTCGGGCTCTGTTTGCTGTGAAACTCCGAATAAACAACGTGTCTTGACGCTTCGTGTTACTGCATTCACTCACCTACGCCCAGGTTCAGGAGAACCTGCATGCTTGAAAAAGGCCACTAAGTTTAAGCACCAAAACAAAATGTAACATCAATCATGTACACCACTTAGTATGCAATAAATCTTTGAATCTTTGAATCACTTCACTTCCAGCATCCCCTTCGTAACACTAGGTACTCAGATGAAAAGTGCAGGAAAACAGTAGATAGATAGATAGATAAAACGTTTATTTAGTACAAAAACAAGACACAGAACATACAAGTAAAAATACAATAAGAAAAGCAAGCAATAAAGTAGCGTATATGTGATAAAATTGTATAGATTGACTGACTAAATTTTTCTCCGGTTTGCTCGCATACCTGCCAGGTCTAGCCCCTGCCAGGTGTAGCCCCTGCCAGGTGTAGCCCCTGCCAGGTGTAGCCCCTGCCAGGTGTAGCCCCTGCCAGGTATAGCCCCTGCCAGGTATACCCCCTAATAGGTATACCCCCTGTCAGGTATACCTTTGCGTGTAGGCCACCTCTAAATGCTATAGTTAATTGCACCGTGTACGCACCTTTACCCATATTCCTACTGCACGTGTTTTATCTCCAAGAGAAAATAATTCATTATTAAAATTAATAGGCACCAATATTATGCGTTGGCACATTCTAAATATACAATTTTCTGTTAAAATTATTAAAAGTGCGTCATTGAAATTTGCGGCCACAATTTAATGACACCTCGTTATTATGTTCCATTAAAACTGTAGCAAATAAAAGAACGTTATTATAATTCATACAAGCTTCTTCCCGCAGTTATGCTTACGCGGAATTCAGAAATGCAATTTTTTCGCAAAAACCAATCAACTTGCTATGACTTTGCTTTAAGTTTTAAAGGTGCACTCTCTATTCCCTCACTCTCATAATCGGATGGGACGGCAATCCGACACAACCGAAGAGAGATCAGGCGCAGGACCGACGGCTTTACGTCCTCACCGAAGCACGAGGGTGTAAGCACCGCCATCTTCATGACTCCGGGCTGTTACTGAGATACGTGTGTGTGTTTGTCGGTTTTGTGTCCAATAAATGTGTTTCTTTCTTTCTTTCTATATGTTCTTGACAGAAAAATCCCATTGACACTTTTTTCCTGACCCTGGAATCGAACAAACGAATAGAAATCGAACGTAAAATAACTAACAAGGTTACTTAAATATTGAATTTGACATAATGATAAAAATAAAAACACACTTTTATAGATAGACATATAAACTGCACATAATTACTATTAGAATAAAATGGAATAGAAAAACTTTAATTCGAGCAAAAGAACTCATATAGGGTTAGTAACAATTTGATTATCTTAAACCTAGGTGTTAGTATACAGTTATAAATTTTGACACACATGTAACTGACAGCAGTGGATTATATATGGACAATCCACTCTGTCAGCTATCATGTTCAGAACCCTGTTGGAGCTGGCCATGACTCGTGCCACCAGTGATGCTGCACGCTTGCGCATTATAGTGTAGAAGCAGTCTACATGCGCCGCTGCAAACATCCCTGACGCACTGCAACGCCAAGGCAGCCCCATCAAACCAATGTACTACTATTGTATCAAACCTACCATGTTGTGTTTGCAACCTATGTTTACAAATAAATACACTCTACTTCTGAAATATTCTTGGTATTAATGACTTTTGTACTTTACAATTATCCCGTAGTTATAACATCTAGATAAATTACCAACAAAACTAATACGGCGATCTACTAATTTTGTTTTAGACAGTAAGATAATACTTACCTAATATTTAAGACCAAAATTTTTGCAACGCCTGAAAAAGGTGACTAAGTTTATAAGAACTATGTTTATAACTTTATAACCTAACACCAATAAATTACGTACGGCTGCAGCCGAGGGTACAAAATGAAACCGATTTAATTAACTTGAAAATTTTATCGATATAATTATTACAATATATCGGTCTAAAACTAAGATGCGTGACAAATGTTCGATATGAGAAACAAGAGTGACGAGTAGGTATGATAATTTAATATTGAATTATTAGTCTTGCGCAACTTCGGTCACACGCTACCGAATTGCTGATCAGGCGATCTCACGGTGCAGTTCGCTGTAGAGTGTGTCATCGCTTCAATAATTTAGCGTTCCGTAGGCAAGGGTCATCATCATGTAACAAATATGTACACACAGTTGGCAAAATAAATATCTTTGAATCTTTGAATCTGGTAAAACAGCATGTAGATACATTTATTTTTAATTAGTATTTTCGCAGTCTTTTCAATAATATTGGTTCGGTTGATTATTAATCTGAAAAAGAGCCTTTTACGGAATTATGATTGGTTTTGTTAAGGTTTCTTATTAAAAGCGTTTTCATTACAATAGCTACGTTCTCCGATGCCTTATAAAGTAGGTAAAATAAAATGATAAATGTAGGGAATATTAGATTCAAAGATTCAAAGATTTATTGCATACTAAGTGGTGTACATTATTGATGTTACATTTTGTTTTGGTGCTTAAAACTTAGTGGCCTTTTTCAAGCATTGCAATATTGAGGGCTACTACATACTATTATTATTTTATTATTATTGTTTTAAATATAATTATGTCGTATGTCATTAAGAATATTATTATATAAAGTAATAAATTAAAACTATATGTAATATAATATTTCAATTGTATATATTATAGAGGTAGATCGCTATATTAATAATCATAACTGTTGCATACACATTATAATCAGAAGTAGCTTAACGCAGCCATAAATATTTTTAGGTTCCTAAGTATTCTGCGACTGAGTAGAAACATTTTTGTAGTAAGAACTGTTTTAGCATTTTATTAAATAGTGTGGGCTTTTTCTCGTTTTTAGGGTTCCGAAGTCCTACAAGGAACCCTTATAGTTTCGTCATGTCCGTCCGTCTGTCCGTCTGTCCGTCTGTCCGTCTGTCCTAATCCTTTACCGCTTAATAACTTCTACAGTTATAAACATAAGTAAATGAAATTTTGACAAAAAATGGAATAGATATAGATCTCAATTTTAAAAGAATAAAAAAATCTTGATTACGTATTTTAGGGGTGGCGCCCATACATGTGAAATGGCGATGAAAATATTTTTTTAGCTGCACCCCCTCGTGTGGGGTATCGTTGAATAGGTCTACTAAAATGAAGGTAATGTTTCATACACAACTTTTTTATCAGGTATACCCTCTGCGAAATACAGTTCGCCAAAGTGGCTTGCAATGTGTCCCCCCCCCCTGCCATTTCTAAACTATGCAACGTAGAAACTTATAGTCTTCAACATTGATAGACCTTTATAAAAACTCTCTTTTAAAATTATTTCGAGTATAATGTGATTATAAATTTTTGAGTTATAGTGAGAAAACTGAAAAATACTTAAGACGTCCTAGTTCATAGGTCATTGACCTTAGAGAAAAATGATCATAGCAAATAATGCTCCTTTAGTTACTTTCTATTTAAAAAAATCACAAAAAGAAACACACTTCTTAAATTTAGCTTCATAAATTTAGCACTAGGTGGCGCTGTTTGCAAAAACTAAAATAGCAATGATTAATATTCGATTTGATTCGTTTGTAGACCTACTTAAGGAACCCTATAATACTGAGCATGGCCCGACATGCTCTTGGCCGGTTTTAATACTTTTCGGTAACTTGTTAAATATTTTTACTGCCATGTAATGTGGGCTTTCATTTAACAGTTTAATTCTGGAGGGTGGAAAATAAAGATTTTTTTTTGTGACGGGTGTTAATGTCATGGGTGTCTTCTACTTTAGTAAAGGTGTTCATATTTTTGAATACAAATGTGCATATGTCATGGATATATATTGATGGGAGGGTATTATAGGGTATTTAAAACCTAATATCCTTGTCTAGCAGTATGAGTCTGTCATGCTCACTTAAATGTCATGCTGATGGTGGCGTTGGTGTCGGGTTATTGAGTTCCCTTCTTTAGGGTTGAGTTAAGCAATGGCTGATGCTCACGTCATGCTCGTGAACGGGTGACGTCGGCCCGGACAGGCCAGCTCCTACATACTATAGCAACTCTTTTTATGTTTATTTCTAAAGGCAATATTCTCACTGTTAAACGCTTGTTTATTTCTGACATTAACCTATATTTTACTCACATAATTTGAATAAATTTGATGTCATAAACAATAACCTATTTTAAAAAGAGTATATCTATGGAGTCTCGTGCCGGTTCTTCTCCATAAGACCCACAATTTGGAACCGTGCAACTAGAGCCTGACGTTTCAAAAGTGCCTGTAATTAGGTTTATTTGAAATAAAAAATATTGAATTTGAATTTTAATTCCATACAAGAAAAACCTTTGCCTTGGTTCACTCTCAACTTAGCTTATCACAGTCTACTGCTGAACATGGCCAAACAACAAAACGACAATAAAACGACATAAAAAAGGTACTTGAAAACCCTGGAAGAAAACATAGTGACTTTTTACACAAACGCCGACTTACGACATTATTTTGTTAATCAAAAAAAAAAAAAACAAAATTATTTATTCCTCAGACAACAAATTGGTCTATAATGTGTTAGTAACAAATGCAACTTATCCTATGTTAGTACTTAATAACTAGCAGAGATTTAGTCCGGTTGATCAGCGCCCACACTAACGGGCTATCAGCCCGGGCGGCTGTCGCACGCAGGATGGTGTTAGGGCTGCCGCGCAGCCTGCGCAGTTAATGAATTTAATTTAATTGTATTTATTTATAAAAGGACATTTTAAGAAATCTTGATGCAGTTAAGCAGAAATCATTAACAATACACTATCAAAACACAACAAAGGCCGTACCGTATCATAACCTGTAACTAATTACCCGAGCTATTCGTAAACGTGTGTTTCCATATTAATTAGTTTTCTTATGTAAAACAGGTGGCAACTAGTTAAAGGTTACATACCATATGTTACAATAAGATTTGCATTTTGGCCGTAAGTGCTAACTAATATAGCTTTAAATGCTCCTCTAACCTCCTTTGCATTTACTGCAAGAAAAACAAAACGTAGAGCTTGTAATAGATTCTGTGTTTAAACTTAAGTTATGCTTGAAAGAGTTTATTCAAACGAAGGTTGGATTCTGGATTGCATAGGCATCGTCACTAAAAATGAAATCGATCCGCTACGATAGATAGATAGAAATATAGATAGAATATACATTACTAGCTTTGATAGCCTGCGTAGCAACACGACTATGACAATGGTAGCCTGGGTAGCATCCCATGCTCCACAATAGTGTAGCCTGCGTATTAACCCATAGTCTACGATAGTGTAACCACCATAGCAACCCATTCGCTACGACAATGTAGCGAGTCTAGCAACTCATTGGCTGCGATGGTATAACCAACATAGCAACCCATTCGCTACGACAATGTAGCGTGCCTAGCAATTCATCCGCTACGTTTGTGTAGCCTGCGTAGCAATATGACTATGATAATGGTAGCCTGGGTAGCATCCCATGCACCACAATAGTGTAGCCTACGTATTAAACTATAATCTACGATAGTGTAACCAACGCGCAGCCTAGAAACCCAATCGCTACGACAGTGTAACATGCATAGCAACTCATCCGCTACGGTGCTGTAGTCTGCGTAGCAACGCATCTGCTACGATAATGTATCTTGTGTTGCAACTCACTCGGTACGATGGTGTAGCTTGCGAAGCAATACAACTACTACGATAATAGTAGCCTGGGTAGCAACCCATGCGTTACAATAGTATAGCCTGCGTAGTAAGCCATAGTTTTTGGTAGCGTAATCAGCGTAGCAAACTATTCGCTACGACATTGATTGACAAATCAGCTGATCCCTATATTTTGCCGAGTTATGTGAACACAAATGTAGTGATCAAATGATTTTGTTTTCACGATATCAAGGTTTGTCCCATAGTAAAGTTGTTTGAAATAATGAGTACAATGACCCCACTTCGTTTTCGAAACAACGACTACATTTTCAGCGTGGATATACAGTGTCAGACGAAAGCCTCTGAAAATTAAAAAGATACCTTTTTTTTAGTCGTTCATATATATTTATATTCAAGTTACCTACCAATGGTTTGAGTGATAACGCTGTACACCTAGTATTTTTTGTACAAAAGAAAAGATCTTAAAAGCAAACGCATTAAAATACGACATTAACAAGACATGTGCAAAGAATATCAAAAATAAACAGCACAAGTAACCTACTCTTTTACGACGGAAATATTTCACCCTTTGAAAGAAGACTCTTACTTGACACTAAAAAGCCAAGCTTTCAAATTCTTTAAATGGAAAACGTCTCTTTTCACTCTGAAAGTTTCACTATACACCGTCTTCCAAAGAAATCTTAACCTTAACCTCAAAGATGTAAAGTCGAAAATCTTAAACATTTAAAGAATTGAATATTATTCCACAATTCGGAAGGGCTATGGGTATGCTTGAATATGGTATTCTTTATTGCTCTTGACAGTTACTCAAAATGGCTCAGACATTTACTTCAGAAACAAATTCTGTTTGAATGGAATTTATTACATTAGATGAAGAATGTCTTAATGAAGATAGGCAAGTTATTGAACAGTGTCGGTTAGCATTGTTAATTGTACAAGGTGTTGATCTATAACCGTGCCATATTTCTAGAGCAAATTGCAAATGATAAATAATGTGCTTAGTCATCTAAAAATACTTGAAAAATTCTACCATTATTTAATACCCAAATTTTCATTCAGAAACATAGCGAGGGTTTGAGAATAAATCCCGAACGACTCTGAAAATCATCGGCGGCATTGTGAAAGGGTAGAAATACCAGCAAATTGTTTTGGTGGTTTCGCGGGCATTGTTTTTGTATCGCACGCGACACACGGAGGAAATTTGTTTGTTTACAAATAGGGATTTATAAAAAAATCCATTGTAAGCAGACCCTGTCTTGTATAAAACTTACATTTCAAGCCGGGTCCGATTATATTGGATTAGTTATCATTGTTAAGCAGTTGATCGTACCATAAAACTTTACGTGGTACGGCGTAACCACATGGCAGTAATGGTTGCTATCATATCATAGATACGAGTAGTGCTAACGACACTTGAAACGGTCTATAGGGCTGTAGAGGGCTGTTAAATCGAATAGGTTTTAACCTCAACTTTGTTTTGAAACGGTTATCGGTCGATAGATTCGTTAGAGCTAAAGTTATGTTAGGAAGATTGGTTTAGTCGTAGAGGCAAGGTAAGTATACAACATGTTATTGAATTAATTCAAAACCTGAAACTAGTTTGTTCAGAATCCAGAGTAGAATCCATTACACTACTTTTAAACATAGATTATTTTTTACCAAAAAAATATTTTCATACCATGCCGAGTCCAAAAGTTTCATACGACGACGCAACGTTGAGCGCAAAGGCGAGCAAGACCCAGTAAAAAAGTATGATTGAAACTTTTAGGTGACATTTGTTTTCTAACATAACATAACATCACGCCTGTATTTCCCCAAAGGGGTAGGCAGAGGTGTAATAGTACCCCCACATTTCGCCAGTTATGTTATAGTCCCATGTAATAGGGGGAGAGCCTATTGCCACTGACCGGGCACAAATCCAGACTCCAGGCTGCTACTGAGAATTTCCTAATGAAAAAACCCAATAACACTTTGCCCGACCCGGGAATCAAACCCAGGGGGTCTACTCCCGTTTGACGATATTCGATAAATCGTACGATTCATCGCACAATTTGCTACTCCGGTCAACCATCGCTCCCTCATCGCATGCGATGATCGTGTTTTGACGTTTGTTTCTCTGATCTCCGGTCAATTGTATATGACTATGAACCGTAGTCTATCCTAATTGTGCCTTTTTATATGCCTATCTTTATTGTGTAGGTATCAGTCGGGAGCGAAAGTTCGTACTTCGTTTGTCGTTCGTAAAACGCGAGTAGACCCCCTGGACCCCACGCTCAGCAGTCGCGCTTGCGACCACTAGACCAACGAGGCAGTCAAAGAGGCAGAGGTATTTGTTTTCTAAAATTATGAAAACTTAATTTTAAGAGGTTACCCACCTCCCGACACAGTAGCGTCGAGAACGGCGCATGTTAGAGAATGAATCTAGCGCTATGAATTAATTAGAGTAACCATGATACCAAAAATTACAAATATCTTCTACAGTAATAAATTAAAATTAATAGTTAGTTTCCATATCAATTTATAATCATAAACACTAATTGGGGTGTCTGAGGTTTTGAGTTATTCTAATAACACGTTATATTTTGTTAGATAAAACGTACCTATTATCCCTTTTAAGATTTAGGTGCTTCAGTAATAAAATGGTAAAACATAGGTATTTCGCGTTTCCAAACAAGCTAAAAGAAATGAGGAGATTCGCAGGAGAACGAAAGTAACCGACATAGTCCGAAGAATTGCCAAACTAAAGTGGCAGTGGGCGGGGCACATTGCTCGCAGAACGGATGGCCGATGGGGCAGTAAAGTTGTGGAGTGGCGACCGCGTACTGGAAGGCGCAGCGTGGGTAGGCCCCCCACAAGGTGGACCGACGACCTGGTGAAGGTCGCGGGAATCCGCTGGATGCGGAAGGCACAGGACCGGTCGTTGTGGCGATGCTTGGGGGAGGCCTATGTCCAGCAGTGGACGTCTTTTGGCTGAAATTATTTTGATGATGATGAAACAAGCCAAAAGTCGATAGCTGTTGTAAACATTTTCAAAATTCATGTCAACTAAAAACATGGAAACCGAATAAGTTTTTTATTATTATTATTACAAGCCAGAGTTACCAACTAAAATCGCCACAGTGTTCTTCCAACTACGTATGGCCAGGAGCGTGGGAAACCTCTGTATTCGCACAACCACCCCTGAAAGGTCCCCGGCCCGCCACAAGCAGGCGAGCCCCTTCGCCCCGTGCGGCCTAACATCGGCCGCACCCTCCCCGGTGGTGCACACAAAACGCTGCGCGCCATCTCATAGGTCCCGCCATGACGCAGTTGACACGCCTATGTCACAGCCAACACGCTAGCCACACCAACTACGCCTGCCTCGCCAGCCTCGCAAGCCACGGTAGCCACACCAGCTATGCCAGGCAGTAGACTAACCCGAGTCCGCCGCCCGCAGGCCTACCGTAATTTTTAAAGAGGTTTTCTTCCTCATCCTCCCGTAATTTGATAGAGGTTTTTAACTCGTAACTGCTCCTCCACTGTGCCCTCTGCCACACAGAGCAACGTCCCACTAGCCCAGATTGGGCCCCTCCTGTGCCAGAATATTTGCCACGGGCGATAAAGTCCCCCCGTATAAAAAAGGATTATTGCCCGTGCCCAGGGTGCACCGTCCCAACAACTACTGTTCCCTTCAGACATATTATGAAAGACTAGCAGCCGTCAGTCACACGAGGAGGTCCTTCACTCCATGCAGCCTAGCTACATGATTAATTAAGTGTATAATATAATATTCATGTGATAAAATTAAGTAAAAAATTAAAATATGCTATAAAACAAGACATGTATTTGGCAAATTCGAAAAACAAAATCAAAGTATGTATACCTATACAAATCAATCAATCAGAAGTTATACAAAATCAAAACGACTGTAAAATGAGGCATTCAATAATTTCTAAAAAGTAATAAGTAATAACCATTTTTTTTGCCTAATTTGACACACTAAACAATCTTGAGTATACTTGTTCATTTAAATTATTGTTTTATTGTAATTTATGGAAATATTAATTGTTAAACATCTAATCTTAAAATCTTATTTTAACAACACTAAAATCCTAAAATCACACAATCTCTATATACATCTAAACATTCATCAAGCTAAAACTACATTGGGCCGACGTGGGCCATGTACACCAATCTGGACGTGTTGGAGCCCGTATACTTTATGTGGCAACTAGTTGTATAAAGCTACACCTACATCAGATCCACGCCACGCCACGTAACGTGACGCAATGCTAAAAGCCATTTTTAATACAATACAGTTTCAGAGGTGTGCTTCGGTGAGATGTCACCCGCACATCATTACGCTGTGTGTGAGTGTACTACAGTAGGCCGCTTAAATGTAGCTTGTCCTCTGTAACTACTCTCAGAGAATAAACGCTTTATGTTATACGCTACTGGCTGTTTAATACTGAGTGAACACTGTTCGGTTCCTGCGCGTGTGCAGTGTGAAAAGTATATTTATTATAACGCGTACTCACAAAGATTTTGAGTTCCAATTCTTGAACCCACGACTCCTCTGGGTTAGACTTAAAGTCGGACTAACTCGCCTTTTTGTGTTGGGGGTATATGCTCCTACAGATAAGGGTACGAGTGCTTCCCAGAGAGTCCAAAAAGAGAGGGAACAGTTTTGGGACAGTGTGAGGGATGTCTTGCGCATTTGCAAAGACAATGAAAGGTTAGTTATGTTAGGGGATTTCAATAGTTGGGTGGGAGTGAAACGTGATGGCTATGAGAAGGTGCTTGGGTCGTATGGAGACGATAGAGTAAATGAGAATGGAAGTAGTGTGCTTGAGATATGTTTGGAATGGAATCTTTGTGTGACAAACACTATGTTTGCCCACAAAAAGATTCACATGTATACATGGGAAAACGCTAATGTGAAAAGTATGATTGATTTTGTGATAGTGGATGAGAGATTGAGGAAGAAAGTATTAGACACCAGATCGTATCGAGGAATAGGAGTCGATACAGACCACTTCCTGGTAGTTTGCCGAATGAGGGGTCTTTTTAAGAAATGGCGACATCGTATTCCGGAACCTTCGACGGTACTAGAAAGAATAAAAGTTGAGAATTTACAAGATGATGAGGTAAAAGAAGAGTTTAAAAGGAAATTGCGTGAAAAGTTTGACGGATCAGATGATGTGTGTGATATAGAAGAGTTATGGGATGTTTTTAAGAAAGGCGTCGTGAATAGTGCTATTGAAGTATGTGGAGTGACTAAAAGGAGAAATGGCAAACAAGAAAAGAATGTATGGTGGAATACGGAAGTACAGAAGGTAGTGTGTTAGAAGAAGAAAGCATGGGTAGACTGGCTGGCAATAAGAGCTGACCAGAGAATGCAAAAGGCGACGGATGAAGATGTGGCTAAGGCCAAAAAGGAATATAAGAGAATAAAAGAAATTGTGAAGGAAATTGTGAAAAAGAAGAAGGATGAGCAAAAGGATGATTTTGATGAACGGTTATCTGAAGATTTCCGGAAAAACATTAGGTTTTTCTGGAAATCCATAAAAAGAGCCAGAGGAAAATCTGCAACCTCGGAGCTCAATAACATCAAAGACAAGGATGGAAATATAATGAATGAGGAAGGATGCGTGTTAAAGAGATGGAAAGAGTATTTTGAAGGACTGTTTGAAAAAGAGGTTATGCAAGTATCGACGGTGATGGACGAAAGGGCAGACATTGAGGATAGGTTTTGTATGGATGAAATTGTAAAAGCGTTGAACAGAATGAAATCAGGAAAGGCTCAAGGGTATGATAGGATATCAGTCGAAATGCTGAAGGCTGGACAGGGCGTGGTGGCTAGTCTGCTGTACCGTCTTTTCAACTTGTGCTGGAGTAATGGCCTGGTACCAAAAGACTGGTGTAAGGCCGTGATTGTGCCGCTCTACAAAGGAAAAGGGTCACAGCAAGACTGCAAGAATTACCGTGGCATTAGCCTTTTAAGTGTTGTCGGCAAATTGTATGCAAAAGTTTTGATTGAAAGAGTGATGAAAGTAACTGATGAAAAAATATGGGATGTGCAAGCGGGATTTAGAAAGGGCATGGGGTGTACGGATCAGGTCTTTTCCTTGCGATGCATATCTGAAAAATGTTTGGCCAAAGGTCAAAAAGTCTATTGCGCTTTCGTGGATTTGGAAAAGGCCTATGACAGAGTGATGAGGAATGAACTATGGTCTGCTTTGTCTATCTATGGGGTGAATAGAACCCTGATTCAAGCGTTGAAATCTCTCTATGCGGATTCTAGCGCTTGTGTCAGGATTAACGGCGCCTACTCTGACTGGTTCAGCATCGATAAGGGTGTGAGACAGGGATGTGTAGCGTCGCCGTGGCTATTCAATCTATTCATGGACAGTTGTTTGAAAGATTTGAAAGAGAGTGAAAATGGTTTAGAAATGAATGGGTTACTTGTCAAATGTCTCCTCTATGCCCATGATCAAGTTATCCTTGCATCGTCGGAGGGGGAGTTACAGAAGATGGTAACAATTATGGATGGTGCTTTGAAGAGTAAAGGAATGAAAGTTAATGTTAGTAAGACAAAAGTTTTGGTTTTTGAAAAGGAAGAAGTTATGACAGAGTGCAATATTTTGATAGGTGACGAAAAGGTGGAACAAGTGAAAGATTTTGTATACCTGGGTTCCATGTTTACGAGAGATGGCAAGCATGTGAAGGACATTGAAAGGAGAGTGAGTGCTGGTAATCAGGTGAATGGGGCACTACACACCTTCATGAACAGCCGCAAAGTGTCGGAAAAGGCACGGCTGGCTGTTCATTGGGGAGTGTTAGTGCCTACACTTATGTATGGTAGTGAAAGTTGGGTATGGCAGAAGAAACATGAAAGCAGAATAAATGCAGTAGAAATGAGAGCTTTGAGAAGTATGTGTGGTGTAACTTTGAGAGATAAAGTAAGGAATAACATGATAAGGGAGCGTTGTGGAGTGAAAGAAGATGTAGTGACAAAGATTGAGAAAGGTATGTTAAGATGGTTTGGACATATAGAGAGGATGGACGAGAGGAGATTGACGAAACAAGTATACGAAGCGAGTGTGGATGGAAGAGTTGGAAGGGGACGACCTCGGCGAATGTATCGCGATCAAATCGCGGATGTTCTCAAAAAATGCCAGGTTAAGAGTTCTCTAAACCGACGAGCATGCATGACGAGGTTAATGGACGTAGATGAAGCGAAAGAGGTGTGTCAGGATCGTAGCAGGTGGAAATCCATAGTCTCTGCCTACCCCAATGGGAAACAGGCGTGATAATATGTATGTATGTATGTACAAAGATTTTACATCTAATTTCAAGTCTCTGCGTACTCAGCAGTAGAGGCATTTGCGGCATGTAGGTACGCGATGTGAAAGTGTAGTCGTAGATATAAACGCACCCTCACTTTGATGATTAAACATTTTAATATCTTTGTAAAGTATGTCAAAAGTTATAACGACGACCATTTTGTCTTCAACGACACAACGCGCGACGCTATGAGATTCCGTGGTAATGTTATATTATAATTATTATACGGGACATTTCAACTTTTACAGCCTTTGTAACGGTGTTAGCATATTGATGGGTGATCAACATTTTAAACAAGAAGTTTTCTGTGTGCTAAAATTTTTAAATTTTCCTTGTGATTTCAGGCTGTTTTAATAAGATAAGATTAATTTGTTTGTTGAAACGAAAAAAACGAATGAGTACTTAATCTGTAATCAATCGAATAAATCGATACAACAACTTTACGATTATCTATTGACTCAAAAATCGAAATCAAAATGGCATTTATTCAATCCAATATAAGTATCTACAACGTGTATCAGAAATGTGTGATCATATTTGAAGAGCTTATTCAGGGGATGCTATCGATAAACTTTTAGTATGGGACCAACCCTGAAATCGCAAAAAAAAAACAGCTGTTCCTTACATTTTGTCGAGCGACATAAAAGTTGTTATATACTATGCCCTGAATAAGTTGCTCTTCAAATATACCAGGCCCCTCAGAAAGTATTGCGAAAAAAAGTTTTTATATATGGGAGACTGGCCAGTTATAATGTTTTTCGAAAATATGATTATTTATAAGTAAAAATAAGTAAGTTCCAATTTCAAAATTTCCCTCCACATTTTTAGCGAGTTAATTCAAAGTATTGTGTCTCACTGAAATATGGATCTGCGCCGGGAACATTTTAGAGCTATGATTTTATACGATTTCAAGTGTCGCCTGAAACCGGATGAATCGTACGATAGACTTCAAATGGCATTCATGGATGAAGGCCCTTCCAAGGCAACCGTGTATCGTTGGTATAACGAATTCAAGCGCGGTCGACCAACTTTGGGGGATGACGAAAGAAGCGGTCGCCCTTTGACGGCTGTTACCGAAGAAAACGTGCTAGCAGTGAAAAATTTAATCCAAGACAATAGGCGAATTACATATCAGGAGATTCAACACATATTGAAGATTGGATCGGGAAGCGTTCACGAGATTCTACACAGCCATCTTCGCGTGAGGAGGATAGTATCACGCTGGGTGCCGCACAACCTCACCGATGCTCAGAAGCAGGCCCGGGTGGAATGGTGCCGTGATATGCTTAACAACTTTGAAGCAGGCTCGTCTCGGCGTGTTTACGACATCGTTACAGGTGATGAGTCCTGGATTTATCAATACGACCCAGAAACCAAGCGCCAGTCGACTGTTTGGGTGTTTCAAAATGAGCCAACGCCTACCAAAGTGAAGCGATCTAGAAGCGGGGGTAAGATTTTGATCGCTAGCTTTTTTAATTTGACTGGCCACTTGGTATCAATTCCCTTACGGGATCAAAGAAGCATTAATGCCGAATGGTATACTACCAAATGTTTGCCAGAAGTTTTCTATGTTATGTCAGTCGTGCGCGTACGCCGATCAATGCGGGTGTGAGACCAAAATGTCGAGTTCAAAAATCGTAAAGTGTACGACGTGTAATATCGTGATTAACGAGCTGTTGGCCTTTGTGCAAAATAAATTAGATGTTATGGACAATGAGAGCCTTATTAATATTTGTATATCGGGTTTTTCCACGGAGGATATTGATCAAGCAAAGTCGTTGTTGTTTGAATCTTTGTCTGCGAGCAAGCGAAAAATATCCAGACGAAAAGATAAACGACAGAAGGATCTGGAGGACATTATATCACTGTTCAAGATTACTGACCCTGAGCTCATTCCCATATTTGTGGCCAAAGAACTGGGTAAACTGCCTCCCGTAACGTTTGACCACGTCGATGTGACAAAACTATTGAAAGACTTGTTGATTGTACGAGCTGAAATTGATGACATAAAAGGAAGATATGCAACAGTGAACCAATTGGACGAGCTGAAAATGGAACTGGAATCAAGTAGGCCCGCAGCATCGTTATTAACGTGCAATATTAATACGAAAAAAAGAGGAGGGTATTTACTTGATAGTGGGCCTGTTGGTTTATCACCGGCGGACGTCAACTTCACGAGGCGTTCGAGTCCTCACACTGAGTCACCTAAGTATCGCTCTCTCACTCGCACTTGCACCGAGAGAGACATGGCAGGTGCGCCCGCGCAGATTAACTCCACGTTATTGGAAAACGAAATGTGCACAGAGATGTCAGAGTCAGCTGTTTGTCTTTCTGGGACCAACCAAACAAAACAGCCTACTATGGCGGAAATCGCGAGAAGTGGAGACTGGAGACCAAATAACCAACCGACTGATGAATGGATAACAGTACAAAAAAAGAGATATCGCAACCGTTTTGCTGGAAAAACGGGCAAGGCAGTGACCAATCTGACTGAGAAGTTTAAGGCGGCTGACGTGAAAATCCCTTTGTTTATCTCTAATGTAAACAAGGAGACTGCTGAAGGTGATATCTGTCAATACATTAAAAAGAAAACTGCTGAGGTTGTTTCACTTGAGAAAATCACAATGAAGAAGGAAAGGCCGTATAATTCCTTTAAAATACTTGTATCCAGATGCAAGTTAGAAACATATTTAGACGACCAGATGTGGCCTGACGGCATCAGATTTCGACGCTTTATACATTTCAAGGATAGAAGAGAAGACAGAAATAATATTTCTGAGAGTGATGGAATAAAAATCACAAAAAATGCATAGTACTGTTTCAAAAATGAACATAATATCGTTTAATTGTAAAAATGTTAAAAGATCGGTGAACTGTGTTCGTTCACTGTGCAGGACGAATGACATTATTTTGTTACAAGAAACATGGCTATATCCACATGATTTATCCTTTCTTGAAAACATAGATCAGGAATTCAGTTATACCGGAAAGTCTTCAGTGGACACTTCAGCTGGTATTTGTAAAGGTAGACCTTACGGAGGCCTTGCCATACTTTGGCGAAAAAGCGCATTTAATTACGTGTCTGTAGTGCAAACTGATAGTAACAGGATTTGTGCAGTGAATGTAGCCGTCAATAACCGGTGTTTTATGGTTATAAATATGTATATGCCAACTGACTGTAGTGAAAACCTACCACTTTTTACGGAATGTCTTAGTGAAATGTATTCTATAATACAAGGTAGTAATATTGAATCAGTGTTTGTATTAGGAGATCTCAACGCGCACCCTGGTGAGTTATTTTGTAATGAACTTATTAGTTTTTGTTCTGAACAGGAATTAGAATGTGCGGACATTGATTATCTTGGCATGTCGTCGCAAACTTATACATTTATCAGTGACTCACACGGGTGTAAGCGTTGGCTAGACCACTGTCTGGTTACACAGTCGGCGAGAAAAGCAATTGTAAACATTGAGGTTGTTCACGATTCGTTTTGGTCGGATCACTTTCCATTGAAAATAGAGTGTGATATTGACGTTATTAGAGTAAAAACATGTGTAATTAAATCTTCATATAATGGTGTTTGTTGGGGGGAAAGAAATCCAGAGGAAATAAATAAATTTTACTCTCTGTGTAATAATAAATTAAAGAACTTAGATTTTCCTAAAGACTTTGAACTCTGTGCTGATAAGTTTTGTGTTAATGCTCACCACAGATGTCTGTTGGACGAGATGTATACAAACATTGTATGTATATTAAGTGAAGCTGCCAGTATAAGTAGGACCCCAAAAGGCATTATAAGAAAAAAAGGTATAAAGGGGTGGAACAAACATGTAAAAGAAGTTCACACACAAGCAAGACTTAAGTTTAGGTTGTGGATGTGGTATGGTCAACCCAGTAGTGGGCCTTTTTTTGAAGATATGATGTTAAGTCGTAAAATATTTAAATCAAAATTGAAATGGTGCATTAAGAACCAAGAACGAATAGAAATGGATATATTAGCCTCGCTCCATTCTAATAAACGTTTTTCATCATTTTGGAAGGGTACTAAAAAGCTAAATGAGACCCCCAGTCGACCAGTTAGCTTGGATGGTAGGAGTGACTACACTGAGATAGCGAATATTTTTAAAGAACACTTTAAAGTGAGCTCGCCTCTGGAATCCATGACGAGGGTGAGCGATGCTGAGACCTGTCAATCAGGATCACCCCTTAAGTTTACATGTAAAGAACTTAAATCTGTAATTACATGTATGAAGCGGGGTAAATCTCCTGGTCATGATGGGCTCAGCATCGAGCACCTGCAAAATGCTGGTTTACATCTGCCGAGAGTGTTGACTATGTTCTTCAATCTATGCTTGGGGCATTCTTACTTACCACAACAACTACTAGATACTATAGTAGTACCCATTGTAAAGAATCGGACAGGAGACATAGCAGACAAAGGTAACTACAGGCCTATTTCACTGGCGACTGTGATAGCCAAAGTACTGGACAGTATGCTTGACTCTCACCTCAGTAGATACACTAAGTTGCATGACGCGCAGTTTGGTTTTCGCGCTGGGATATCTACTGAGAGTGCTATATTTGCGTTGAAGAATACTGTCAAATATTACACAGATAGGAAAACACCAGTGTATGCTTGTTTCCTGGACCTTTCTAAAGCCTTTGATATGGTTTCTTATAATATCTTATGGGCTAAGCTTCGGGAGATGGGCGTCCCTGATAAGTTGGTGTCTACATTATCTTTTTGGTATAACAAGCAGAGAAACTTTATCAAGTGGTCAAACGTACTGTCTGAACCATACAAGCTTGAGTGTGGTGTTAGGCAGGGGGGTTTGACTTCCCCGAGGCTTTTTAATATTTACATTAATAAACTACTTGTTGAGCTCAGCAGCACTCATGTCGGATGCCATATAGACGGAGTAAGTTTAAATAACTTAAGCTACGCAGACGATATGGTGCTGCTGAGCCCTACAATCAGTGGAGTAAGAAAATTACTCTCCATTTGTGAAGTGTATGCTGAGTATCATGGACTAAAATATAACCCTATGAAAAGTGAGCTGTTGGTATTTAGAGGTAAAAATAAAAGTCCATCATATGTTCCTCCCGTAAAACTGAACGGTACACTTTTGCTGAGAGTAACCCAATTTAAATATTTGGGCCACATTGTTACGGAAGACCTTAAAGATGACCTGGATATGGAAAGGGAGCGCAGGGCGTTGGCTGTGAGGGGAAATATGGTGGCTCGAAGGTTTGCTGGTTGCACAGCACCAGTTAAAATAACAATATTCAAGGCATACTGCCAAACATTTTACACCAGCAGCCTTTGGGCTAATCATACCTAAAAAGCAGCCAACACCTTGCGCATCCAATACAATAATTCCTTCAGGGCGTTGTTGAGGCTTCCACCTTATTGTAGTGCCTCAGGTATGTTCGCTGATGCACATACTAATGATTACTTCGCGATAATGCGTCAAAAAGTTGCCTCAGTAATACGCAGAGTGAGGGGAAGCACGAACAGCATCCTGAAGGTATTTGCAGAGAGACTGGATGGGCCTACGATGGGAAGGTTTGTCAAGCTTCATGTTCTACATGGAGCTTGACGAAGCTTCCTGTGACTGTCATGTTTGTTTTTGTGTAATGTGTGTGTTCTACTAACATAGTTTTTAAATAATTTGTAACACTAACACGCTATGGGCCTCGATGCCTGACAATAAAATATTTTTATTTTTATTTATAAGCAACAAGCGACCAAACACAGGGCTCCGCGGGCTACTGCTCCACCACGACAATGCACCTGCGCACACCGCACTCAAAACGAGGGACTTCCTGGACAGCACGCCCGTCAAACTCCTGGGTCACCCTCCTTACAGCCCTGATCTAGCACCGTGTGACTTCTTTTTATTCCCAAAAATAAAAAATCAGCTCAAAGGGATACAATTTTCGTCCCCGGAAGATGCGCTGGCTGCGTTCGAGCAGGCTGTAAACGAGGTGTCTGCGGCGGACTGGAAAAAGTGTTTTGAAAACTGGTTTAGGCGCATGAATCTTTGTATAGAGGCTGGTGGAAAGTACTTTGAAAAGATTTGATAAAAATATATGTACGTATAGAACAATTTTTTTTAGTTTCGCAAAACTTTCTGAGTGTCCCACGTAACCACGTATTTCTGATACACGTTATATATTTATAAATTAATTGCCACATATATGACGGAGCATCACTTGAGAACGGCTTGACCGATTTGGCAGATTTTTATTAGGTTGTATTTGTAATGTTTAAAACAAGCTTCGTATGAAAGAAAAATTCGAAAATTTGGAAATTAAATTGGAAAATTTGGCATAAACTGAAACTGCTTTTTTCCATACGATTTTGTATGAACTCTCGATTCGAACGATGGATTTGCGCAATTCTTTTTTGTTTTGTTTGTTATGCCGATAGTAAGGTAACGAAGGCTATTTAAATCAAATCAAATCATTTATTTGCAACT
Organism: Asteroscopus sphinx; assembly: GCA_949699075.1. NCBI lineage: Eukaryota > Metazoa > Arthropoda > Insecta > Lepidoptera > Noctuidae > Asteroscopus > Asteroscopus sphinx. The sequence continues at coordinate 28,162,397 of OX453010.1, read as the reverse complement.
AAGTGTGCAATATGTAGTTCTTACTACTTCTTACCCATCACCTCTCTGAAGTTTCGCCATCCAATTTAGGACTCGTCAGGTGTGGGTGCGGACACAAAACGCGAGGCCCGCGCCCGACCCGCGCCAGCGTTTCGTGTGTTGTCGTTCATATAATAATGTGATGAATAATAATGAGTGTAATTGTGTGATGTGTGTGTGATGTAATGTATTGTGTTGAGTCGTTGTAATGTCTTGTTTTTAACTATGGTTCTCTGTGACTGAAATAAAGTGCAAATAAATAAATAATATAAAAACAGGTTAATAAACCCGCCGTACAAGGAGTACCCGCAACCGACCCGCACCCGTCCTATGTGTGTTTTTCGCCTTAACTTGTATAATTCATGTCATTAAAAAGTTAATATGGAATTATGCGTACCGCTAAGGAGTGAAATGTCTGTGTTTCCAGACAGGTATAATCTGCTGGTCTTCAAGGCTCGAGTCAATAGGTTTTTGCTGGAAAAACTTGTACCATCGTCGACCGCACCATCGCTTAACAGCTGTATAGCTGCTTTATTAACTGTATTACTATTTATCTTACTTACCACATTTACTCAACTGCACTTACCTGTAACCATCTCCTGATGCAATCAATGTAACTCCCTGTGGATTCAATTAATGAGAGCGCTGGTACCCATAACACAACTTAAATCTTACATTGGGTTCAGAGTTCAAACAAACACTTCATACCGAGAAATTGTATAACTACTTATAGAGCTATTTGTGTACTGTACACCAGTTATGTAAAGTATTAAAGTTCTGGAGTGGCGACCGCGTACCCGAAGGCGCAGCGTGGGTAGGCCCCCCACAAGGTGGACCGACGATCTGGTGAAGGTCGCGGTAATCCGCTGCATGCGGAAGGCGCAGGACCGGTCGTTGTGGCGATGCTTGGGGGAGGCCTATGTCCAGCAGTGGACGTCTTTCGGCTGAAATGATGATGACACCTGGTGTCATCATCATTTCAGCAGCACTGGTACAGTTATATGTTTTTTTTTTTCATTTGACGTCAAGTGACGTAGCGGTCAAAAGCATAAGCCCATTTCCGAAAAAAAAATCAAAATAAAAACAAAATAATCAAATGATTACAAAATCTAATATAAATAAATACATAATTACAAATAATGTTATAATAAAACAAAGTTTAACCGGATTAAATCGCGTATATTATTTAAATTGGTTTCCCTGACGTTTCGAAAGCTTTGCCGCATTTCGTGGTCGCAGGTAGAGTAAGATGACAATCGTCTTTACAGATATTTCTAAAAAAATATTTTAATCTACCGTACAATATTTATGTTTTTTTTTTTATGTATAGTGATCGCGAAAACCTTAGAAGTTATTATACAAATAATGTATTTTGTTAGTCAGTACATGTCATATTGCTTCATCAATATTGTATCACAATAACCAAAGTTATGTTAAAAATAATAGTCCTAAGCTCTGAAAAGAAAATTGCCAATACCGAATATAATAAAGAACACAGTAACCAACCATTTTATTGAAACCCGATTGTATCTACCTATTTGAAGCATCAACAAAGTTTATTCTGTGGTTTGGAAGGCTGAAAACGATCCCTTTTGAAGTCAAATATTAGAGAATCTCAATCTGAAACCTATTTGAAAGATTTATTTTTACTTTCAAAGGAACGAATCTATAATTAAAATTCTCTGGTTTGGCATTTAGATATCTCAATCTTTTCACTTTGGCAATGAAAATGAAGATTTTGATATTTTGTGACGTAAATAGATTTTGTTACGTAGCAAAAGTATCATCTTTTGCATGCATCTCAAGCGCTCACTTTATGCCAGCTATTTTCTTATTTAAGTTGAATACCATATTACTAGAAAACCCCGTCACGGACTTAGGGCCTTTGATCTAATATTCTGTATAATCGTTAAAAGAAAAGCGGAAGAGTAAAGGCCAAAACACAAACACACGATGCGACGCGGCGACGTCGCATCATGGCACGTTGCGACGTCGCATCATGGCACGTTGCGACGTCGTGTCGCGATGTCGTATCGTGGAAATCTACGACGTGCATCGCAAAAAATCACGATACGATGCCGTATTGTGATACGATGTACGACATGACATCTGAGGACGCTCCCAAAACGCAATTCCCACCCTCGCACTCCCCTTACACCCCGCAACTGCGGGTCGCTCTCGTAAATTTTATGCGAGTTGCAATAGAACACATTTTCGAAAAATTCATTCCCGCGCGTTTTACACACGGAAGTAAATGACGTAAGTCTCAAAACAGTTTTCGTTTTATTACAAGAATACTAAATAATCTGTACAAATTTCCTCTAGCCAGTTTTTAGTAAACTTTATTATCTGCCTATATGCATAAATTTTATACAGTTAAGTTAATTAATAAAGGAGAAATATTTGGAACATCTCTAAAAACGCATGATTTTGAAAAAATAAAAGTATCGAGCAAAAATCAACTAATTATGTAACTGTCTAATCAAACGATAGATAAAGGTTCAAAAAAACATATACCTATGTAAATTTGACATTCATCAAGCATGTGTTCGACTCACATGTTTTCAAAAAGTCACCTCATTTTGGGAGCCTAGCCTTAAGCACTTAAAAAAAAAAGTGATTTCCATCATTTATGATATAAAGAAATTGATGGACCCACTATTTTCTGTATTTCTGTATCTTCTTTATGAGTCTTCTTAATAACAGCAAGAGGATATTCTTCGTCTTGTGCGGTCCTTATCTCCGGATTAACTGTGGCAATTTTTCTTCAAATTTCAACGACTTCATATCCAGAACGTCGTGCCGTGCATCGTGCCACAATGTTATGTCTCGTGTCGCGACATTTACGTTGCGTGTCGCAGATTTCCACGACACGACATCGAATCGCGACACGACGCCGACGTCACAACGTGTCACGTGATAGTGTTTTTGCCCTTAGTCCACAAATTAAAAGTCACTCAACGAGCTATGCTTGGAGTTTCTTTGAAGGATAAGACCTGTAACGAGATTATCCGGAGACGAACCGGAGTGACCGATATAGCTTGTAGGTTCAACAAGCTGAAGTGGCAGTGAGCTGGCGAAGGACCGATGGCCGATGGAGTCCTTGAGTGGAGACCGCGAATCGGCAAACTCAGCGTAGGGCAACCCCCAGCCAGATAGAACGACAACCTGAAGAAGGTAGCTGGGGTGAACTGGATACATAAGGTGCAGGACCGAGTGTTGTGGCGTAACTTGGGAGAGGCCTATGTCCAGCAATGGACTGCGATAAACTGAGTTAATTATTGGATAGAATTCTATAAAGAGACTAATAGTTTTTGCACATAATAAGTTACATTCAACTTCACCCAAGTTATTCGTCGATTTTAAGTAAATACATGCACCATAGGCATCTTGTGAGGCATCAGTAAAGCAATGAACCTCTATATAGGTTGGGGAGTTGCAGAGAATATACCTAGGTACCTTAATATGAGCAAAATTATTAGTCTCTTTATAGAATTCTATCACGTCGGGGTCACCACAAATGTTGGGGTCGTCTTCAAGAAAACAGGTTCTGTTATATTGATTCTACGTTTTATTTGTCTGTTTTTTTTACAAGTTTGAGATTAAAATATTCGCGACAGATTTTTTGCGTCCGCGCTCTTGTCGTCAGTTCGTAGTAGAGAGAAAGTATATCTGGCTGTCAGCTGTCAGCTGTCAAAGTTAGACGTCGCCGGTCGAGGCCGCTATTGTCACGTTCCACCTCTTCCGCTCCGACGCCGGTTGGATTTGAGACGTTCAACGCGTTCCAGTCGCATTGTAAACATCCTCCCCCCCCTTGGGGACGTGTTCCCCAAGGAGCTCTTGGGAATCTAGTTGTGTTAGTCTAGAAACGGGCCTATGAATGACGCCGCTCTTTGTTTTCACGTCGACCACTCTGCATACGCCATCTGCTCCTGGATATAGTTTGACAATCCGGCCCATGAGCCATTTCATAGGTGGCAGCTGATCGTCCAGAATGAAGACTAGGTCGCCAACACTAACGTGGTGTTGTGCATGCTGCCATTTGACGCGTTGCTGCAGAGTAGATAGATAGTCCTTTGTCCATCGAGACCAGAAATGTTGTCTTAAGCGTTCAATCAGCTGGTATCGGTTGATGCTGACTCGCTCGGTGACAGGTGAAGGCAGTGAGGTCAATGGCCGACCTACAAGGAAGTGCCCAGGTGTAATAGCTGACAGATCAGAAGGATCAGCAGACATTGAAGTAATCGGACGCGAGTTCATAATAGCCTCAATCTGCACAAACAGTGTGTACAACTCTTCAAAAGTTAAACTAGAGTTACCCGCTATCCGTTTTAAATGAAATTTTGCCGTTTTGACTCCCGCTTCCCAGATCCCGCCGAAATGCGGTGCATATGCAGGAGAAAATTTAAACGTTATGCCTTCCTTGCTCGCGTAGTCGCTAACCGATCGTTCACTATTCTTAAGCAGTCTGTTCAGTTCGTTATTGGCTCCTACAAAGTTTTTACCATTATCACAGTATATTGTGTCAGGTTTACCACGTCGTGAGATGAATCTACGCAAGCACAAGATAAAGGCATCGCTACTTAAGTCGCTCACGACTTCTAAGTGCACAGCTTTAGTACTAAAACAAACAAATATGCATAAATAGCACTTGGAGATCTTAGCACCACGGCCCTTTCTATTTAATATTAGAAAAGGTCCAGCAAAATCAGTGCCACAAGTCTCGAATGGTGGAGCAGGAGTTACACGAGGTTGTGGTAAGTTACCCATTATAGGGTTTAAAGGTTTAGCTTTAAATCTCTGACATCGTACACACTTTCTAACGGTAGTCGCAGCTAACACCTTGCCACCTGTGGGCCAGAATTGCTCACGAATAGAACTCAACAGTTGCTGAGGGCCACAGTGTAAGAGACGAAGATGTTCTTGCTCAAATAAAAGTTTAGAGAAAGTGTGTTTGGGGTCAAGTAATATGGGGTGTTTTTTCCCATAAGGACAGTGGGATGCATTTTCAATCCGTCCACCGACACGTAATACACCATGTTGATCCAAATATGGGTTTAAAGAGAGAATCCGTGACTTAGAATTTAGTTTATTTAAAGTCTTAAGTGAATGAATTTCCTTTGAAAAGCTTTCGCCTTGTGAAGCTTTAGCTATAAGCATCAGTGAATTACTCAATTCAGAGCAAGTAAGTTCACCATTTAGTTTAGTATTATTTTTTCTAATGTTATTTATAAATCTTAGTATGTAAGCGTATATTCTTTGCAATTTGTATAATTTAGAATATTTTTCAAATGGTACAACATCATTAGGTAGGGTTTTAATATTTAAACTTATTTTTGTTTCAGGTAAAGTTACAGAAGTAGATTTAGACTGGGGCCATTCATGTTCAAACTTGGCCAGAAAGGAAGGACCATGCCACCAAAGGGTATTACTAAAAAGAAGACGTGGTTGAATGCCCCTAGGCGCCATATCAGCAGGATTATATTCGGTAGGTACATGACGCCAAGTAGTTATATCAGTTAGATCACGAATCTGTTCAATCCGACTGCAAACATAAGTTTTAAGGGTTTTAGGTGGAGTGTGTAACCACCCTAAAACTATGGTTGAATCTGTCCAAAATACTGAGCGTGAAATCTTAATTTTTAAAGATTGCAGAACTTTAGAATGTAGTTTTGCACCAAGTAAAGCGCCTAACAATTCTAGACGTGGAATTGTTTCAGTTTTTAAGGGAGAAACTTTAGTTTTTGCACATAATAAGTTACATTCAACTTCACCCAAGTTATTCGTCGATTTTAAGTAAATACATGCACCATAGGCATCTTGTGAGGCATCAGTAAAGCAATGAACCTCTATATAGGTTGGGGAGTTGCAGAGAATATACCTAGGTACCTTAATATGAGCAAAATTATTAGTCTCTTTATAGAATTCTATCCATGAGTTCTCCATCTCCTTCGAAATTTCATCATCCCAGTCTATTTTAAGTAACCAGAGCTTCTGTAAAAATATTTTATGAAAAATAGTGCAGGCAGATAAGAGGCCTAATGGGTCGAATATGCGACACGAGTTGGACAGTATAGAGCGTTTCGTAATTTTAGGAATAGGTTTAATTTCGACTGTAAAGTGCAAAGTGTCAGAGCTAGGTGTCCATTTTAATCCTAACACAGAGGATTGCTTACTAAAGTCTTGAGATTGATCAGTCATTTGTATATCATCAAAAATATCAGGAGAATTTGTTCTAAATTTACGCAAAGGAAAACCACCCTCAGAAAGTTTTTTAATTACTCCTGAAAGAGTAGATTTTAACACAGATTTTGAGTCTGAACCAGTATTCAGGTCATCAACATAAAAGTCATGTCTTAACGTATTAGCAACAGTTTCATCAGAGCACTCCATTGCAAGTTGTATAAGACACCTAGTACTAAGATACGGAGCTGAAGCTGTTCCATACGTGACAGTATTTAGTTGCAAGGTTTTGAGTTCTTGATCTTTGTCCTCTCTCCAGAGTACGAGTTGCAGGTGACGCTGGGATTCAGTAACCATAACCTGTCTGTACATTTTTTCCACATCACCTGTCACTACATAGGTATACTGACGAAACCTGAGCAAAATTGCCATTAAATCATCTTGAACTACTGGCCCAACAAATTGAATATCATTAAGTGATATGTTTGTAGAAGTCTTACAAGAGGCATCGAAGACTACTCTTAAGCGAGTAGTCTCACTGCTTTCACGAATTACTGCGTGGTGAGGTATATAGTAACCGAAAATAGGACGGCTGATTTCGGTAAGATGGCCTAATCTTTTATATTCATTAATGAAATCTATATACTCATTTTTAATGTTAGATTTATCTAATTTCTTTTCTAAATTAAAGAAACGCCTTTTAGCAATAAGATAAGAGTCCCCTAGAGCCTCATGAGCGACTTTCCGCAAGAGCAGTTTGACACAGAATCTGCCATCTTTCAGGCGGACCGTATTTTCAATAAAATGATTTTCACAATATTTTTCATCCTCAGAAAGCAAAGTATTTTTTGTTGGCAAGTCAAGAATATTTTCAACTTCCCAGAATTTAGTCAGAGAATCTCTAATTTCTTGAGAAAAGTTAGAATTAATGGTAGTAGCATGGCCCATACCACATGGACCAGACACTAACCAACCCAGCTTGGATTTCTGTAAGGTAGGTTTATTTTTCCCCAACTTAATTAGCTTAGAATCTACAATTTCCCAGTAAACATCAGCCCCTAGTAGTAGATCAATTTCAGATGGGCAGTAGTAGGTTGGATCTGCTAGTTCTATAAACTCAGGAAGATCCCATTGAGAAGGGTTAATCTTTGTGCTAGGCAACTTACCGGTGATCTGCGGTACTACAAGACAAGAAATGTTCGTTTGGAATAAGTTGACCCGTGATTTTAACTGTATATCACACTTTTTATTAGTATTTGTTAATTTATTATTTATTCCAGCAATTGATATATTAGTATTAGAACAAGTCAGATTCATTTTCTTTTGCATACTTTCAGTTATAAATGAAGACTGACTTCCATTGTCTAGAAGAGCTCTAACAATGAATGTTTTATTAGATCGGCTATCAACTAATTCCACCTGAGCAGTACATAAGAGAATTTGCCCGGGAATTTGCACGGAGAGTGATATAGGATTGAACATAGTGACAGTAGACGTCTGAGAGGACTCCGCCACTTGAGGAAGTGATGTCACAGAAGAAGTATCAACAGGTAAGTTTGTTTTATCATTATTGGACTGTGATTTATGCAGTAATAAATTATGTCTTTTGTTACAGATTTTGCAAGAATTATGTTTGCAGTGAGCCGAGAAATGACCAGGGCGTAGACAATTATGACAGAGCTTGTGCTTTGAAACTTCATTGTATCGAGAATCCAATGACATCTCTTTGAATTTATCACACTTATAAAGTAAATGATCTTGCGAACATACAACACAATTTTTTACGTTTGTCGAAGAAGAAACAAATGATTTTGTGTGCTTATTGTCCTTATTATAAGAAGATGAACGTTTTTCAGTTTTGATTGATAAATCATTCTTGCTATACTGCAAGGTTTCTAGCACGTCAGCACGATTACGCAAGAAACTATAAAACTCCTCAAGTGTTGGAGAAGTAGGAATAGTACTCCTGTGTTCCTCCCATTTGCGACTTGTAACACCATCTAGTTTCGTGGCCATTATAAAAACAACTAAAGTATCCCAGTGAGTTGTAGGTTCATTCAAAGAAGATAAGGCACGAAGATTTTTTGCGTAGTAATCTATCATATAGCGAAGTGACTTGTAATTTTCCTTATTAATTGCTTCAAAATTCAGAAGAGCCATTAAATGATTATTTGTAAGTATACGATTGTTGTCAAAGCGCTCGATAAGCAAACTCCAAGCTAATTTATAATTGGTACCAGTGAACTCTATTGACTTTATTATATTAGATGCGCCTGCCTCTAACGAAGAACGTAGGTAATGGAACTTGTTAATATCAGGAATAGTATCATTATTGTTAATTAAAGAATCGAAAGTGTCTCGAAATTCCATCCACTTTAAATAGTTTCCATCAAAAGAAGGCAGCTGTATGGTAGGCAGCTTTATGCTATAGTTTCGGCTAGTTATTGAATGAGAATTAGCATTTTCAGGTAGTACAATACTAGGTGCAAGACTATCAATTAACACTTGAGCTTTAGCAATGTTTGAACAAAAGTCACTCTCAATTACATCATTCTCTTCTAACTGTTCAGGTTCTAAACCTTCAATTTTAGTTTTTAAATTATCAAACTGGTTTAATAACTCTCTGAATCTTGACAGTTTTATCTCAGTTTCAGCGAGTATTTGTTTAGAGATGCTTTCAGCACCTATCAGCATAACAGTATTTATATATTTTGAAAATATAGTTATTCTAGCTTTCATCGTTCCACGTTGCTGAATAAGAGGTTTTAATTCAGCAGCCATAATGAAAAGCACAACAAATTGAACAGACTGTTAAAGATTAAGTAGGTATACAGTACCAATTCTGGTAACAGGTATCTCGGTTAAAACAAAAATCAAAAGCCAAACCGTGCAAGTCGTGCAATAGCTACGACAACCACTCGTCAGTCAGCAACTCGCACACGAGCAAAGCAGGCCACGCAGCACAGGACGCAAGCTGTGAAGTGCAGGCAGGTGTCTTTCTTTTTAGCAGAGCATTCCAACAGGACCCAAGAAGCAGGTGCACACGGCGAATCTGGAAAATGCCAGGGTGGTCCCGTAAGCGAAATGCAAGCAAAGTTAGGTAGAAGTAGGGTCCTAGGTATGAACCTAGGTTCTTGTCATATAGTAAGGAAAATCGACACAGAAAGTAATTTCAGTCTGACTCCATAGATATTTTAATCATTTAGATATTAGAAATACGGTTGTGATCGGGCTTTGAAGTAATTATTTTGCAATGAACACTGTTAGGCAGACTGCAGCATTAAGAAAACTGTAAAATAAATAAGATACTAAAACTGGGCGTACTTCCCTGTAAGTAGTAACCAAAAAACACACGTCACACACAAGCCATTTTCATCCGTTGAAGTAGCAGCCGTAGCAGGAACAATGCGGCTGCATCGTAGTCTCAATCTTCAGTTTTTTCTTTAATCACGTCGGGGTCACCAAATGTTGGGGTCGTCTTCAAGAAAACAGGTTCTGTTATATTGATTCTACGTTTTATTTGTCTGTTTTTTTTACAAGTTTGAGATTAAAATATTCGCGACAGATTTTTTGCGTCCGCGCTCTTGTCGTCAGTTCGTAGTAGAGAGAAAGTATATCTGGCTGTCAGCTGTCAGCTGTCAAAGTTAGACGTCGCCGGTCGAGGCCGCTATTGTCACGTTCCACCTCTTCCGCTCCGACGCCGGTTGGATTTGAGACGTTCAACGCGTTCCAGTCGCATTGTAAACAATTATTATTTAGAACAACTTTTTGCGACATTTACCTATTTACTTATTTTTGCTGAGATTTTGTGGAATAAAACTTAGAAGAAAACCATGATTTATTAACAAACACATTTCTTACAGTAGCTGATTAGTTGTCTTAAGCTTAAGATACTTAACTAATTGCTGTACTTCGTCAAGAGGGTCCAAGGTTAGACCTTGACTAATTAAGGAATCGTTTTGTGAAAAGTCAAGTTTCACGTGATAAAAACAATTAAGCAGCAAGGCTAGATTATTTTAGAAACATTAGGTAATTAAGTAGCATTTAGATAAAAAAAAAACATGTGTGAAACAGTTTAGGAAGTCGGTGCCAATTTTTTCTTAAATAAAACCAAATAGAAGCTCAGCCACTTCCTGGAGCCCTACCACAACCTCTTATTACAATTCAATTGAGGACCTAAATTGATACGCTTTGCTTTTTCGTACCCTGACATCGAATACGCGTGACACTTTTCACACTTTTGGATCAGCCAGAACAAAGTCTAAACTGAGTCGCAAATCTTGCTTTCGTTCATTCTATTCGTACCGGGACCTCGATTGCACGGTCTGAACTGGTTCGCTATCTGTCAAATAATACGACTCAATTAAAGTTGATATTTTCTTAGTAAGAAGTGAATAGTTTTCGTTATTGTATAACAAAGTTAAGTAAAAGTTTAATAATTTAAAGGTAATTCGTGTCTTATGTTAATTATAAAACTTAAAAACCTAGTATGATATTAATTATTGTGATAATTACCTAAAAGTGACTTTTCCTAAAAATACTTTTGTATTATTTTAGATGTCTGACGATTCTATTTTATTTGAGTTTATGGAGTGTGATAATAATGAGGAAAGTAGGTACTTCATGCTGCAATCAAACATGGGAAATAAAGGAACAGCCGGATTTATTGATCAAATGGAAGAACAAGACCTCATTATGGGAGCCAGCTTTCTAAACAATTATTTTTCTTAGATCTGTGTAATGAACTAAGACCATTATGGGACCTCTTAAAGGTAAGAATCATAAATATTTTAAGAGTTCTCCTTCATAATACATATACCTATGTAACAAAACGAAAAACTACCGAAAAGATGTAACTATCTAAGTAATAATATTAAATAGGTATGTATTGCATTGTCTAATAGGATTAAGTAATTAAAAAAACAGATTATCTACCTAATAATCATCATCATCATCATTTCAGCCAAAAGACGTCCACTGCTGGACATAGGCCTCCCCCAAGTAGGGGAGATATGCCATAATATAACTATCTACCTAATAATATAATAGATATAATACCTACTATTTGTTACAACAAAGGTTGGTTGGTTTGTTACACCATAAAAACTTAGGAACAACATGTCACTATATATAATATTAACAACCTGCTACGTCAACCTATCTTAGTCTACTTCTAAATACCCATATGGATTATATATAGGTACCACGAATAACTTATGAAATACCAATAATAAACCAATTTATTTCAGATATTGACTGCTCTGTTGTTTTATGGAACAAGGGCACATCCAAGGCCAAAAGGAAACATGAGTGCACATCACAGAGTACATTGTAATCACATCAAGGGCTATGCTAGCCGATGACCCAGGTTCGGGCAAGATGATGGATAGAAGCTATGATTTGTAGGTAAAACAAATACAATTAGTAAAATTTCAATTGTTTACTAAAAACAAAATAGGTTTTTGGCATTATTAATATTTTTCTACAATAGAAAAAAAAACTTAATGTGCCTAAGTGCTTTATTCAATATGATACCTATTAGAATTTTCTGTGTGTACATAATTTTATAAATGAATATTTAAGTAGGTACCTACTTTCTTATAATGTAATATACAACGTGTTATTGAAATAACTGAAAACCTCTTAAAGGGTCATTGTACTCATCAGATTTCAGGTTTGGTCCCATAGTAAAAGTTGTTCATACTGATGAGTACAATGACCCCTTAAGAGGTTTTCAGTTGTTTCAATAACACGTTGTATATTATAATGTGAACTAAAGGTGCTAAATAAAGACTCATATAAATATATAATTGTTTTTATAACAGATAAATGTAACATGTTTCAGGAAATTCTTATTACGATGACATCAGTAATAAATGCAGCTCCCGGCACACCAGAGAGCCACTACACAGACTTGAATATCCAGGGAATAAGTGTCATCAGAAGAACATTGGGTGTCTCTTAGTACATTTTCTTTGTCTTCGAGTGTATACTTAATCTGTAAAAAAATAAATTGTTCTTATTATGCTAATCCATTTAATAAATTAATATTCTTAGAACCCTATTTTTACTAATAATGTAAATGTTACGATGTTTGTAACTCAATCACAACGAAACAGGTTAGGATGACTGATTGGGATGAGAATATGTCCATGGAATACGACAGGATTATTTTAATACCAGTCATCCCAAGGCAGAAATTGTAAAACTTCTAATAACAGTTAAGTAATTTAGTTTAAAAAATAAATAATAACATCTAAAGGGTTGCATGGTAAAATAAATTAAACTTACTTCTTGAAATGGCTATCCATACTCCAAGCAATCCAGAGCCATCAGACTGGTCTCCTGCAGTCTTTTGCGGAGAGAAGCTTTTATATTATTTGTAGTAATTCCAGTCTGTGCCTAAAATTAAATAATATATTTTTTAATTAATTATTCTAAGTACCAAATGAAACCAAATAATAATAAATCCTTGTTCAATTTTTGAAAAGTTACAGTGAAGTTTTAGGTTTGAACCATATTTTCATGACAATATGTTTATCATATTAAAAAAAAATTGTGGTAGCCTTGCAGTTAAGGCCTTAACTTTCTCATTCAGAAAAGAAGAGTACCCAGCAGTGGAACAGTAATGGACTGCTTTTGTTAAAAATAGATAGAAGATAGAATATTCTTTATTGTGCACCAATAACATTATTAAACTTAGGACTAACATGTAAACGCCCCTAAGGCGACACTCTGACCAAAATAAGGGTACAACTAACTATATTAACATACCTATTTCACCAAGCTAACAAACTCACTCTTATAAATATGGGTTTAACTCTACGTACCTTGCACCATACTTTACAATCCTTTACTAGGTACCATCACTGTGGGGATTCTAGCTTAGGGCTACTCCTTTCCAAAACTTGCGTAATCCTTGGCTTGGGCCGATTTATTGTAGCCCATACCTAGTTGTATTTAACTCCCATAGGTACTCGAGTTGACCAAAAATAGCTGCGGCGGGTGGTTTCACTGATAACTGATACACTATTAAAATATTTCCCCACTAATGTAAGCTTGGCGATTAAAAGTTAATACAAGATCTATATGTGTGTAGGTACCATTTACACATGACAAATAACCCCAATGTAAGCCCCATTGTTAAATCTGTAACATAAAGCAAACAATCAGTCAGTGAATAGACAATTTCTAAATCACTTCCACAGACATAGTAAAAAATATAGACGAAGTGCTGCGAACAATCTAGTGAAGCCAAAAAAACTATTCTCCTTCTTGTACAACCAGCGCTCACGCACACACATTTACCTCAAACCGTGCTCACTCTCTCTCACTACACATGTTGCGGCATATCGTCCAGTATACATCGCAAAAGCAAATATCCTTCAGGTGCATGGTGTGTGCGTGAGCGCTGGTTGTATACGAAGGATCAGTTTTTTTTGGCTTCACTATTTTTATTCGCAGCACTTTGTCTATATTTTTTACTATGTCTGTGATCACTTCAAAACAACTATTATATAAACAAACGCGTTGATATGACAGGTACGTTCTAAACCTTATTTAAAATTGTACGCCTTCCTGTTTATAGTTAAATAGGAATTTTTCATTCTTCAAATCACCGAGTAGATTTAAAAAAAAGACGCGTTCAATCAATATGTGACTATTTTATGCACTAATAATTATTAATTAAGTTTTTTTATACTTAAATATTAAATAATATAATAACCGTAACTTTCCGTAAGTTCGCAGAGTTTGATTTCAGAACGTTATCGAGAGAATGAAATCCAATATGCGATATTCGTATAGCGTTGTCTCTTTCTAACATTGAGAAGCAGAACAGGACCAGAGACAAATTTCATTCATTCATTTTATGAACGAAAGATTCAATTCAGGTTTAGTATTAACAAGGTCATGGTACGAAAATTAGCGATCCAATACTTGACTCTAAATTGATCTGCATCGGAATTGGTTCGCTACGTAAAAGGTTGTGGTAAGGCTCCTGAACTGTTTCACACATGTATTTTTTATCTAAATGCTACTTAATTACCGAATGTTTAATCCAAGTGGTGTCACTTTTCCCTCCGTAATTTATGTCGGAAAGATAATCAATGCAATATGAAATAAAGGTGCAGGCAGCGGACGGAACTGAGGAGGAGTGTCGACCGAACGTGGACGGGGCGTGCAATCGTGCATGTCACATGCAGACGGATCGCGCGCGGGACTGTACGGCGGCGGAATGACAGCGTCAGAAGAAAACGTTCCGCTGTCTGCATTGCGGTGCATTCCCATATAATATAATGCCAGCGTATCGGCGACCTTTAGGATTAAGTAGGTCATTCGCCATCGCCGGCGAGGCTTGCCGCTAACGGCGACTCACGAAACGCATCACCCACCCTATACGTGGGACACTCAGAAAGTTTTGCGAAACTAAAAAAAATTGTTCTATACGTACATATATTTTTATCAAATCTTTTCAAAGTACTTTCCACCAGCCTCTATACAGAGATTCATGCGCCTAAACCAGTTTTCAAAACACTTTTTCCAGTCCGCCGCAGACACCTCGTTTACAGCCTGCTCGAACGCAGCCAGCGCATCTTCCGGCGACGAAAATTGTATCCCTTTGAGCTAATTTTTAATTTTTAGGAATAAAAAGAAGTCACACGGTGCTAGATCAGGGCTGTAAGGAGGGTGACCCAGGGGTTTGACTGGCGTGCTGTCCAGGAAGTCCCTCGTTTTGAGTGCGGTGTGCGCAGGTGCATTGTCGTGGTGGAGCAGTAGCCTGCGGAGCCCTGTGTTTGGTCGCTTGTTGCTTATAACAGAGAAAACTTCTGGCAAACATTTGGTAGTATACCATTCGGCATTAATGCTTCTTTGATCCCGTAAGGGAATTGATACCAAGTGGCCAGTCAAATTAAAAAAGCTAGCGATCAAAATCTTACCCCCGCTTCTAGATCGCTTCACTTTGGTAGGCGTTGGCTCATTTTGAAACACCCAAACAGTCGACTGGCGCTTGGTTTCTGGGTCGTATTGATAAATCCAGGACTCATCACCTGTAACGATGTCGTAAACACGCCGAGACGAGCCTGCTTCAAATTTGTTAAGCATATCACGGCACCATTCCACCCGGGCCTGCTTCTGAGCATCGGTGAGGTTGTGCGGCACCCATCGTGATACTATCCTCCTCACGCGAAGATGGCTGTGTAGAATCTCGTGAACGCTTCCCGATCCAATCTTCAATATGTGTTGAATCTCCTGATATGTGATTCGCCTATTGTCTTGGATTAATTTTTTCACTGCTAGCACGTTTTCTTCGGTAACAGCCGTCAAAGGGCGACCGCTTCTTTCGTCATCCCCCAAAGTTGGTCGACCGCGCTTGAATTCGTTATACCAACGATACACGGTTGCCTTGGAAGGGCCTTCATCCATGAATGCCGCATCTATCGTACGATTCATCCGGTTTCAGGCGACACTTGAAATCGTATAAAATCATAGCTCTAAAATGTTCCCGGCGCAGATCCATATTTCAGTGAGACACAATACTTTGAATTAACTCGCAAAAAATGTGGAGGGAAATTTTGAAATTGGAACTTACTTATTTTTACTTATAAATAATCATATTTTCGAAAAACATTATAACTGGCCAGTCTCCCATATATAAAAACTTTTTTTCGCAATACTTTCTGAGGGGCCTGGTATACCGAAAGTCCGCCACTTTCGAGAAAACCATTCCCGATGCAGCAACTGCTGCCAGGGGGACATAGCGGCGGGGGCCCCCCCGCAATGCCCCAGTAAGCCAAGGTCCGAGCCTTTCCCTGGGGGGTTGGCCCTTACCGTTAGTACTATTAGATATTCTGTGCCCTTACGCTGTTTTGCAACCGCGATTTTAGGTTTAGGGAAAAATTTCGGCGGATGGAGTCCCTGACGGAATTCTACGCCACCCACCCGGTTAAGCAGTTAGAGTACCTATCTTGGGTGCCATCTGCGAGAGACCATTCAAAAAAAAAAAACTGTTGCACGGCGTTGTCTTTCCGCCCGGCGGAGCGGCGTCGGATCAGTCATAACATAACATAATCAGCCCATTATTGGTCCACTGCTGGGCACGAGCCTCTTCTCAGTATGAGAAGGTTAAGGCCTTAGTCCACCACGCATCATTCGCGGATCAGTCACGCTGTCATATCGTGCGGCAGGACGGGTCTGTGTGCACTGTCTAATACAGTTCAGTACACTACAACACAACGAGACCCGCCGACGATTCGCTTCAGTTCTGTCCCGTTTCAGTTCCGCTCGCTGTAGGTTTGCAGCTAAGTGTCTCCCTAAAACTGTTTGCAGCTAAGTGTCTCCCCAAAACTGTTTGCATCTAAGTGTCTCCCCAAAACTGTTTGCATCTAAGTGTCTCCCCAAAACTGTTTGCATCTAAGTGTCTCCCCAAAACTGTTTGCATCTAAGTGTCTCCCCAAAACTGTTTGCATCTAAGTGTCTCCCCAAAACTGTTTGCAACTAAGTGTCTCCCCAAAACTGTTTGCAACTAAGTGTCTCCCCAAAACTGTTTGCAGCTAAGTGTCTCCCCAAAACTGTTTGCAGCTAAGTGTCTCCCCAAAACAGTTTCTCGTAATACCGCAGAAGATAGACTAAGAGCAATTAACAAGTCTCTTTACACTACCCTAAATTCAGGATATAAATAGGTGAAAGTAACGCCCCTAACATGACAGTCATGCATGACACTGTGCAATTACTAAATTAATTATTATAATTTATATGACGACGTATGTGGTCTAGTGGTTCGAGTGTCGGACTGCTGATCACAAGGTCGTGGGTTCGATTCCCACAGGACACAAATATTTGTGTGATGAACATAAGTGTTTGTGTTGGTCTGGGTGTTGCTTATGTATTATAAGTATGTATTTACAAAAAAAAGGATATAAGTATTATAAATAAAATAAATAAATAAACAAAATCATTTTATTTCAGGCAAATTCACCCATAGTTATAAGTTAGTTAGTTAAGTACAGTCTTTTATTTTAAATTAATACTAACAAGAACATCAAATACGTAATTAGAATAGCAATTATACCCATAGTACAAGCTCTGCTTAGTTTAGGACTAGATGGTGCTGTGTAAAAATGTCTCAAAATATAAATTAATAATAAAAAACTACTACCTATCGCATTTCACTGCTGGAAATACGCCTCTCCCAACTTGCGCCACAACACGGTCCCCTGCCTTCCGCATCCAGTCCCCCCCAGCCACGTTCTTCAGGTCGTCGGTCCAAAATTAATTAATTGATTAATATTCCTTATCTAATGACACATTACGTGACCTCTACCTAAATACTTAACCCAAGACGTGACACTATAAAATTTGGGTCTCAAAGTTATGTCACCTAAAACAACCACTATCATAACACATGTTACGATTATGACTAGGCGTTTTACGATGGCAGGTGAGTAATGACGGGTTCCAGAGCTGCACAATGGCTGACGCATGCGTTTCATCATTTGGGTCAGGGGCAATAATATTTAAAAGTATAGATATGCCACAAAAAAATGAAGCGGCGAAGCGTGGCTGGTCGCGAATGCCCAACAAATTGAGAGTGTGCAACCTATGCGCGGAGTGGACTGTAGATTTGAGCGCTGGATTTAAACTGACGCCTCAGTTGACGTATGAAAAATGCACGAGCGATCTAAAGAGGGCGAATGCACGTACCTTGAGAGCCGCCTGGATAGACGGCCACTGCCAGCGACGCGCACCGGCTCCTCCGGAACTTCTCGTGCGCGGACGGTCTCACACACTAGTTTTATGGGGCCTTTTATGTAATGCGGGTGATGTATGGAAGCGGATGATATATGGAGCGGAGCGGATGAGTTTTAAATTAATTTATATAATATTGCGGCGGATCGCACTGATCTAGAGCAGAATTTTTCTTAATCAATCGTTTTTTCACATTATATTTTTCTATGTGTCAGTAATCGCTGACAGCGGTGCGGCGGCCAGCAGGGAACAGATCGCTCATGAGGTTTTGCTAGCAAGGAGGATGTAATTTAGATTTAAATCACCTCAACCCTTTAAGGCCGGGGGTAAATGGTGGCGCGCCATACCGTAACAAAACTAGCGAAAAAAAAGTTCCGTATGCAGCGGCAGCACGATACACATAAACTAGTAAAAAGTAAATAAGTTGATTACTCCGAGTTACTTCTAAGTATAAGGAATCATAAGGAACTTCCAAAATTTATTGTTTTTTTTTCTATCTTTATATGAAAATCTTAATGGGGTTCATAGAATACATCTACTTACCAAGTTTCAACAGTATAGTTCTTATAGTTTCGGAAAAAAGTGGCTGTGACATAGTGGAAGATGGGGTGGATTCGCACAGAGGGAGCTTTCGCACAGTGACTTTGTCTACACTATCTAATACGTTAGCGCGGTTATCTTTATGTTCGCTTGTTTCCCACTCATACGCATAGGCTTCCCTCGAGACGGAGCAGGCAGTGCGGCCGATGGTTTAGTTGAGCCGAGTCGAAACGTGTTTTCCCGCTGCGTAAGTAATATTAAGACTTAACTTTGAACTTATTTATCCCTAATAAATTATGATCAAATTGTAAAAAATATTCATTATAGTTGGTAAATAGATGTGTGGAATTATTATGTTATCATTTATTTCTGGATAACGGCAACTGTTTTTTTATTCAACTAATAAATTTGTTGATTATTTGGGTTGGGGCACCTTCGTACACATTTACGTGGGGTGGGTTTGTACGGTGTACGAAGGCACCCTTTGTGAGTTGTGATGGTTGTTTCACCTGGAAGATTATTATTTCAAGACTGGAATATGGCCATTTAACAAGCTGGCTTTCCGCGACGAGGATTTTGCACCAGTTTAGGTTTATCAGTCAATTTCTACACTACAGCAGGTCAATAGCAGCAGCATGCATCAGACCGTGCCTGAATAAATTACAATTTCTACAGCTGATCCAAATGACAACGCGCATCCATGCTCGTAGAAATACATCTAATTCAACGAGATCCTCCACTGAGTTCTGCGCCAGCATCATTCTCTACTCTCACAACCGTTACACTGCGTTGTTGATCCACCATCAACATCAGTTTTAGGCCTGCTAACACCTGAAATGATTTGATCCTATTCCAAGGTATATAAAAATGCGCCCAAAAAGTTATAGAAAGGAAAAATAACAGCAAAATCAAGGATTTACACTGAATTAAAAAATAAAAATGTAAAAGACTAGCTGGTTGGTCTAGTAGTCGCAAGTGCGACTGCTAAGCGTGGGGTCCTTAGTTTAATTCCCGGGTTGGACAGTGCTATTGGATTTTTTCATTAACAAATTCTCAGTAGCAGCCTGGAGTCTGGAATTGTGCTTGGTTAATGGCAATAGGCTCGCCCCTTATTACATGGAACTTATAACATAACTGGCTTAATATGGGTGCAGGTCCTTTAGGGACACCTCTGCCTACCCTTTCCGGGTAATACAGGCGTGATGTTATGTTATGTTAAAAAGTAGAAGAGATAAAGAAACAAGAGAAAGAAAGAATAAATAGAGCAAAGGAAATGAAGAGCGCGCTAAGTTTGTTGTCAGAGGCAAATATCACAGCTTTGCCAAAAACACAGAAAAAACTATTGATTTTAAGACTGTTTCTGTGTTAACTACAATAAAAATTTGACGGTATCTTTCAGAAGTTATGTTGTATTTTAGTAATATATATTTATCTATACTTAATACGAAGGCTCCCACCATGAACGAATGTACCCCATCCTATGTACGAAGCTACCCCACGTGTGGGGTGCATTCATACGATATCCATTTTTTGAAAAAACGGCTATTGCTCAGTTGTGCTGCATTAAATCAACACCGACATTCAGCTTTATTATAGCCAGATAACTAGGTAATACAGCAGCGTTGAGGTTATTATGAAATAGTTGTTAGTTTTTTTTTTACAAGGCTCTGAGTAAAAATTGTACGAAGCCTTCCCCTACGGACGGACGGTAGGACAGAAAAAAAAAACAATTCTTTACGTCCGACACCACACGGAACTACTACAAAAATTTGGACGGTGACTAAAAACTCATGCTGTATTTTTTTACACATTTACCTATAGGTATTTTTTTTAATCAATCATTATATCTCGATTTTATGTAGCTTATTTATATATATTTTGTGTCCGAATAAATTCAGATTTCTATAAAGGATCCAATATCCTGACACCGGAGGTTTCAGATAACTCAAAAGGACTCCATTTGAATAATTTCAGACTCGTCCCTGAGAAAGATCTTTTGACTTCATAATTTTATTTTTCAAGTATAATTGGCGAAAGTAGCTAGAGATTTTTTAATTTGAAAAGGACCATAGCGGGGTTAACTTGAAGTAGGTATTGTCAACTATGGGGAGGACAGCAGTACGTGGTGGTAACGTGCTGCTGTGGGGAAAACAATATTGTTTTCCCGCGACGTGTCAAAGGCATAGCACTACAGGGGCACCGGCGCGGTCCAATGGAGTTCCCGGAGCTCCTCTATTTTGTGCAGAGGATGGCCACCGTCTGGTTTTAATCGGTGGGAGTTCAACATACCCCTCCGCCGTCCCCAGATGGAGGGTATCCATGAGGATTTCCACCCGGAAACAAAAAAAAAGAAGGTATTGCCAACTATACAGTGCAAGCAATGTAGTGGCGCGCATTAAAGAGGTTCCATCGACAGAAGTGCTGGCACAGAAAACTTCCTCGTGTATTTGCTTGCTGCTGGTCCTTCTCGATACGTCTAGAGGGAACAGCAGTTTCTTGGGCCGGTGCACCCTCGGTACGGGATTAACTCTTCTTCGGGGACCTTATTCTCCGTGGCGAATATTCTGGTATGGGGGTGGCCCAATTTGCTTCCAGATTCAGTACATTTTCGATGAGAAGTTATCTACTGAATCTAGTAAAATATAAAAATTAAAGTAAACAAACTAATTATTATACCGTACACGGTGTAACTAATAAAAGCGTGTCAAAATTCATCAAAAGGCTGCCTTGTCTTCCCAATTTCTCGTAATTATCCTCATAATTTATTCTAAATTATCTGTCCGCAATTTTTCTTAAAACGCTTCTTTTATATTTTCGTTAAAAACAAATTATCCTTGAAGATTCGGACCTCAAGAAGGTATTTGAAAATGAATAAAGGAAATTTATTTTGCACTGTTAAAACAATGAAACATTTTATAGGCCTCTTATTATATTGGCCGTGGTCACGAGCAGACCACTCGACAGTCTGCGCGGGACCACGGCAAATGCAACTTGGCAAACGTCGAGTTTAGTCAAAATTATTGTTTTGTTTTGATTTTATTGTGCGCGAAAATTCCCGTAAATATAGTTCAATAAATTATACATACAACGTGTTATTGAAGTATCTGAAAACGTTTTAAGGGGTCATCACCTGCAATCAAGAAAAAATATCAGCTGATCCCTACATTTGTGTTTACATAAATCCACAAAATGTAGGGATCAGCTGCTTTTTATTTTGTGATTTCAGGGTTGGTCCAATAGTAAAAGTTGTTTATATTGATGAGTATAATGACCCCTTAAGAGATTTTCAGTTATTTCAATAAAACGTTGTTTAAAAGGTTCCAATCACGTGATTCTGTGTGGTGAGCCCGACTAGTTTCGGACTAGTCCTTCATCATGAACTGGTTGAGTGGTGGTGTAGCGGACTGAACTGCGGAAGACACATCTTTTTATTTTGTCTACTGAGTTACAGCTAAATCTATACGACGTATTAAAAGTTCAGACTCAAATGTAAAGCCTGAAGATCCATCAGTAACCTCTTGATACTGCTCAAAACTCCCAAAAAAGGCAAAAAAGAGTTACAATTCATTTTACGCAAGATTACGTCAGCGTACCTTGTATAAACTACAGTATCCAACAAGTCACGTTTTCAGCTTAACTCAGCACTTACGACGCAAATCCGCTTATTCAGATCTGTAAAAAGCAGATTTTGGTAGAGGGAATTTTGGAAACACCGTGTGTACAGTACGACACAAGCCAGATGTTTCAAGGACCACCATTAATTGCAATACACCGTATGTGCTGTATGTGATAGGTAATAAATATATTATTATGAAGAAAAGTAGAATAGGCACAGCGTATATTATTAAGGAATAAACTGTCAAACAAAACGTAGCCAATAGGATTTCTCAATTCAGCTGCGGGAAAAAAAAATCAGCTGAATTGCGAACCCCTATTGGTTACATTTTCTGCCGCCGAAACTGCAGTCGGGAAAAAAGGGAAAAACCACAGTGCGTGCTAGGCCATAATCCGTATCAAATCGTGGTGCCAAAAACATAGCTAGTGATCCACTAATAAAACACCATTATAATAAGTATTTGCTATATGCACAACAGGGGCGCCACCTAGCGGCTGCAATAAGAAACATAATTTCGGAACCCGTGATTTATTTTTAAAAGTACAAGCCATGTCATCCAATACTTAAAAGCCATATGTTGATAATAACTACTGAAATTAAGTTAAAAATTTGAAGAAATGTATAACATTGACGATCATCATCATCATCATTTCAGCCGAAAGACGTCCACTGCTGGACATAGGCCTCCCCCAAGCATCGCCACAACGACCGGTCCTGTGCCTTCCGCATCCAGCGGATTCCCGCGACCTTCACCAGGTCGTCGGTCCACCTTGTGGGGGGCCTACCCACGCTGCGCCTTCCAGTACGCGGTCGCCACTCCAGAACTTTACTGCCCCATCGGCCATCCGTTCTGCGAGCAATGTGCCCCGCCCACTGCCACTTAAGTTTGGCAATTCTTCGGGCTATGTCGGTTACTTTCGTTCTCCTGCGAATCTCCTCATTTCTGATTCGATCACGCAGGGACACTCCGAGCATAGCCCTCTCCATTGCCCTTTGAGTGACTTTGAGCCTTCTTATCAGGCCCATTGTGAGCGACCACGTTTCAGTACCGTAAGTAATTACTGGCAACACACACTGATCAAAGACTTTCGTCTTGAGACACTGCGGTATTTTGGACGAGAAGATATTGCGTAGCTTCCCGAACGCTGCCCAACCGAGTCGGATTCGACGATTGACCTCTTTCTCGAAGTTGGACTTACCTAGCTGGACAGTTTGTCCTAGGTATACATAATCGTCAACAACTTCGAGTGTAGATTCTCCGATGCTTACGGGAATGGGTGCTATATGGGAATTCGACATAACCTTTGTCTTGTCCATATTCATTTTAAGACCCACTCTATCGGAAGCTCTACTGAGGTCATCGAGCATTGTACCGAGGTCCTCCATGGTCTCATTGACGATATTAAAGTGCAATTTAAAATATTTGTAAAGTAAGGACTGTTTGTAAAGGTATTTATAAAGTAAGGACATTATTTGAAAGCATAAAACATAATTAACATAATACATTTTTCCAACCTGAAGCTGTGACAAACGGAAAAAAAAATGTTTTAGCAGAACATGTGAGAAAAAAAAAAAAAAACAAACAAATCAAAAGTAAGAAATAACGACCAAAGTAAAACATGTGTAAAATATTAATAGGCAAACTCCAGTGACATTGACACGCTAAAAAACATCTTTAAAACTATGTACCAGTAGGTACTCTAAATTGTGCCTTAATTATTAATTTCCAGTAAAGTTACTTTGTTATAACATTATAATTTTTAATTATTTTAACTAATTAGTGAAATCGTAATATAATATAAAAACCGGCCAAGTGCGAGTCGGACTCGCGCAGTAAGGGTTCCGTACCTCTCAACGACCTGATACCCCATAAAAACTAATTTAATTTAAGAGAGTTTACCAAAAGACATCAACGCACAGTGTACGAAATATGCATTTTTGCATGTCTTTCTTACGCTGGTACCACCACATATGTCTATGTTTGTCTTATTTTTAGTATTTATTGCTAAACTACATAATATGCACTATAATCTGACCAAGTTTGACGCCGGTATATATTACCGTTTTGTAGATAGAGCAGGAACAAAAACGTTGAAAAAAATGCATGTTTTTTGAGGTTTCTTGTATGGGGACCCCCTTTGGTTTTAGACTTTTTTTTGTTTTTAGTATTTGTCGTGATACACCTTATAGCAACACATATTCTGAGAATATTTCAACCAGTTACCTATTACCGTTAAAAAGATACAGCCCTGTGACAGACAGACGGACGGACGGACGGACGGACGGACGGACAGCGTAGCGAGAGTAATAGGGTCCCGTTTGGAACCCTTCGGGTACGGAACCCTAATAAAAGGATAAATAACTTGCTTTTTCCTTCTTCTTATCGAGTCGATGGCAAATTTGGGCAAATTTTGTTGGCCCAGTGTTCCGCAACGAGCACTGCGTTTTGGTTGGCGGTCATAAGACTCTCACGCGTGCAGACACACACACGCGCTACAGGATAGCAGATGAGCTATTGTTTGCGGAG